>OX422212.1:519978848-521178848 GCA_949130495.1 Sambucus nigra
TCCCCACCTGTCACGACCCCGACACGAAAATAGTAGGGAATGGGTGTCTTGACATGCCACCAAGGCATCCAATATTATGGCCTTAAAATTTTTGTTTTAAAATATATGTTGCGGAAGTATAGTCACATGGTTATGAATCTTAAAATACTGAAGGTGAAGGAATTACATCATCAGAGCTTTCTAAAGGGAACTTTATTTGTATTAAAATATCAACGAGTTACAACTTGACAGAAATTTTAAAGCCTTTTAATTAAAGAGCCAAACATCCTTTATCTAATAAAACAAAATTCTACTTAATGTAACAAAAAGAGCTCTAAAAGTTAAATCTTTAACATAGTTCCCTTATGTTCCATCTGCTTGCCTAATTATTTCCTGAAAAATGGTTAATTATAAAACAACAGCTGAAAGCCGAATGAGATTCAATCTCCAAATATTCCAAGGTTTTCAGAAAATAGATACCTATTCAATTTAGAACAGAAGGTATATACATAGAGATAGGAATTTCAAGTAATATATATAAAGTAGATGACAATATATATATTCAGAATAAATAGTTCAGAACAGAGCAGATAAAACAATTGAGCATATGTCAATTATTCAGTTTTAGTGGCCATGTACGCTCTAATACCCAGACAGATAGTGTTATCAAATGTTTCCACCCGATAACATCACAGACAGATAATCATGATTTTTGGAACAACGCCTTGTTTAGGGCATACCAGCGATAAACCAGCTGGGAAGGTACCACCCACATATTTCCACCCGGTAGTCAAGGCCAATATAGTAAAAGAGTTTCCATAGGCTGAATCAATAATTTCATAATTCAAATCAGATGTTTATATGGAGAGATATAAACATATAACAAACAACGGAATCATCCGTATCAGATGCATTTTGAGAATAAAAGAATTTCACAAAATTTACATAGTTTGAATAATATAATATAATCAAAATGCGCAAGAAATTGCATAGAGTACTCACCTAAAATAGAGGTCGAAATTATAGATAATGAGTCTTCGATCGCACGTTAATCTAACAAATACGATAAAGGTTTAAGTATACGTTCTAAACAAGATCCAGTCTACATATTGTATTTTAATAAAAACTTGTTTCAAAGGATTTCTAATACCCATTTTCTTAACTTTCAAAACTCATTGATCTCTTAAAGGATTCAATTCATAGTTCTTCCTAATCAGTCGGTTCCCAGTAGAGATGGAGGGTCACAGGGGCACCGCTTAAATACCATATCCTCTAGACAGAAATTTTCGGATTCATTCCCAGTAGAGATGGAGGGTCACAGGGGCACCACTTAAATACCATCTCGTCTAGACAGAATTTCACCGGGCCTGACTTTGGAATTACTTAAATGGGATTCCATAATAACGATCAATTACTTTTAAAAACTCATTTTTAAAAGCGTATATACAATTTCAAACAAGTTTAGATGAAAATAGAATCAACTTGGATTTCTTCTAAACTTTAAGTTTTGATTAGTGAAGTCCTTAGTGTATTTTACCAGCATAACTACTAAGTAAAGCTATAAAACACAAAATTAAAACTATAAAAATACATTATAACATTTAAATAAAATCATACCTACGAAATGAATTCTTTCTTCGAAATTATAGAACTTCTTCTTAAGATATTTCCCAAGCTTTCTGTCACTCTTTCTTACTATAATTCTCAAGGAATTGGTGTTAGTTTCAAATGAACCCTAAGGCCCTATTTATAGGTTTCCAGATGTATTACGGTGTTGACACGTGTCTAATGACTAGGCCTTTTGGATTGGTGATTCAACACCGAGGTGTCGCGATCCGGGGTGGTCTTGCAGTGTTAATATCACCAAATGATGACAAGTGTTTTAGCTCTCTCTCTACAGATGACATGTGGAAGGTGGAAGTGACCAGCACGTGGTGGAAAGGTGATAAGGGTATAAGGGTCATTTCACACATGAAGGGTATTTTGGTAATTTCACACTATATTTTTTTGAATATTTTTAGAGGTCCTTGAAAATATTTTATTTACAAAATGGCCCATTTTATATTTTATTTTAGTCCTTAAAGTTTTATAAAATTATATTTTCTACCCCAAAACTTATTATTTGCCTTAAGATATGTCATAAGACTTTGATTTGATCCAATTTACAGTTGATTCTTCGTAATTAAAATGGAGTTTGTTATATTGATAGCCAATAATACCACATATCTAATAATACAACATTTCTAAGTAATAAGTAACACAAGAGTGTAAAAACAAACTATATATAAAAGTGGGGTCATTACACCACCACTACCCACCCTCATTGTCGGAGCTTCAATGAATTTCATCAGAGCTATGATTTGTGTGGGTAGCAGTGGCAGAGGGTGCCACTGGTGCGGACCTCTGAAATTAAGAGAATATTAAATAAATGGAATTTGAATCCATCGGCGCTCCGATTTGGAGTGAGTAGGGGTGACAATGGGTTAGGTTTATATCTATAACATTTTTACAAATGGTAACATTTATTGTGTTATAACACAGTATATATATATATATATATATATATATATATATACGGTGGATCCAAACCTCTTTTTTCTGATATTGTCTTATTTTTAATGATTCGCGCTAGCAGTATCTAATCCCGACCACCACTAACCCTAATTATTGGAGCTCCAACAACCTTCATCAGAGTTCTGATTTGGAGTGACATGGCGTGCCGCTGACGCGGACCTTAGGAAATAAGAGAATATTGGATAAATGGGGTTTGGATCCACCGGAGCTCCAGTTTGATGTGAGTAGGGGTAGCATTGGGTTAGATTTATATCTGTAATAATTTCACAAATAATAAATGTTACTGTTTGTGAAAATGTTACATCGGCATCCCATGCCACCTCAAATCAGAGCTCTGATGAAGGTTATTGGAGCTCCGACAAAGGGGGTGGATGGTGGTGGGGATTGGATGCCGCTGGCGCGGACCGTTAAAAACAAGATAATATAAAAAAAAGGTTTGGATATATATATATATATATATAATGTGTTATATGAACACAGTAAATGTTAATGTTTATTAAAATATTATAGATAATAACCTAACCCAATGCCACCCCTACTCACCCCAAATCCGAGCTCCGGTGGATTCAAACCCCATTTATCTAATATTCTCTTAATTTCAGAGGTCCGCGCCAGCGGCAATCTATGCTACTACTACCCACCCAAATCATTGCTCTGATGAAAGTCGTTGAAGCTCCGACAATGGGGGTGGGTAGTGGTGGGGATTGAATGTCGCTAGCGTAAACCTTTAAAAATATGGTAATTTTGAAAAAAAGATGTTTGGATCTACCGTTTATATATATATATATATAGTGTAATATTAACTCAGTAAATGTTACTGTTTGTGAAAATGTTATATATATATATAAAACTATTTCATAAATATATTAACACAGTAAGTGTTATTGTTTGGAAAAATGTCACAGATATAAAAGTATTTCATTTTCTGTTGTATACAATAAAGTTTAATATCTATGACATTTTTACAAACAATAGCATTTACTATGTTATCACATTATATATATATATATATATATATATATATATATATATGTGCTCCTATTTTTAAAGCTCTGCGTCATCGGCACCTAATGCCACCCCTACTCACCCCAAACCGGTGCTCAAGAGGATCCAAATCCCATTTATCCAATCTTATTTTTAATGGTCCGCGCCAGCGGCAGTCCATGACACTCCAGTCGATCCAAAACCCATTTTTTCAAAAGTCTCTTATTTTCAAAGGTCCGCGCCAGCGGCATCACATGTCACCCTTATCCACCCCAAATCGGAGCTCTGACGAAGGTCGTTGAAGCTCCAACAATGGTGGTAAGGATTGGATGCCGCTAGCGCGAACCTTTAAATATAAGATAATTTTGAAAAAAGAGGGTTTGGATCCACCGGATATATATATATATATATATATATATATATATATATATATATATATATATATAAAGTCCAACCACTTATGTAACTTCCTAAAGGAAATTACGGATGATTAGTTATAAAAGGGTAAAATTGTGAAAAAATTCCCTAAAAAGTTGCAATAGGACCTATAGGATTGTTGAAAAGTCAATAGAACTTATATGAATGTTGACCCGACAAATGAGACTTAAATATAGTTATCTCAATTTATTATTATTTTTTTATTTTTATTAATAAAATTTGCCTTCATATATAGCAAAATAAATATTTTCATCCTTGTTAAAACTTCATCTTTTGTTAAAAATGTTTTTTTCTTATTAAAACTATTATTGTTTTATTAAAAACTATTTTTTTGAAAAAATTATTTTTTCCCGTTAAAAACTGATTTTTTTTGTTAAAAAATATTTTTTTTGTCCAAACTATTTTTCGTTCAAAAACTCTTTTTCCCATTAATATTGATTTTATTTTGTTAAAAATTATTTTAAATTTTAAATTTGTTTTCTTTTTTGTTAAAATTGCTTTCTTTTCGTAGAAAACTTTTTTTTTTTGTTAAAAAAACTGCTTTTTATAAATTGTTTTTATTTTGTAAAATTTATTTTTATTTTATTAATTTTTTTTTAAAAGCAGTTTTTCTTGTTAAAACTATTTTTGTTATAAACTGTTTTTATTTTGTTAAAAATTATTTTTATTGTATAAATCAAACACCTCTATCAAACATTTAAAATCATAATTTAACGCGTGAAAAATACATACTATCAAACAGTCTCACTTGAAAAATTATAGAATTTTCCATGACAAATTTTTGGATGGTAAAATTTGTCACCCATGCCATTTGTTCACTTTTGTATAAAACACACCATATATAATACTTCAATATTAAGTTATGAATGACATACGTACATTTTTTTAACAAACATACGTGCATTTTAGACTATACAAATTGGATTCCTTTAGGTAGACCCGGCAAAATGAGTTATGACACGAAGTTATAAGTTAATGGTTGAATTTTTTATAATTTCGGATCATATCAGTGTTAGCCCAATAAGACACGATAGTTAAGGGCTCACGTTATTGTTGACTCCCTTCACTCGTTAATACCTAATAAGACCAGTTAAAATCCATTAATTTAAGTAAATAAGATTTATTATTGGGACTTATAAAGAGTTTATGTAGTTTGAAGTTAATTTGAGGGTTAAATAAAGTTTAATTATGAATAAGATATATGTACATATTATTCATTGGTAGTTGGCACTTTATGAGGGTCATTTTGAAAAGAAAAAAAAAAGTGCCAATAAGGGTGAATTAATGGTCAACTAACAGAAAATGTTAGTTTGGAGGATAAGCCCAAGAATGAAAAATAGTGGGTGCTTAACTCAATAAGCAATAATATATGAGGGCGAAGACCCAAATAACCCTTAATTTAATTTTAACGAATTTTACTAAATGAGAGAGTTAGTAATGTCAATGAATTAATGGATCTAATTATATTAAAAAATAAACTAATATGTCAACTTGTATATGATTCAAAACATATCATAATCTTAAAGGGTAATGTGTAACACCCCTTCTATTCTAATACCAGTTGATCAAGTCTTTATTAAAATTAAACGGAAATTTAATTTGATTTCATTCTCAGCATTACTATCGCAACAAATATATAAATATAGCACGAATAATGCTTTGTGTCCCAAACAAATCCCCCAAATCCTCCCCCAAATAGCATTAAGTGTTATACCTTGTGATATGGGTCCTAGGGCACAACTCAGTAATGCTATTTGGGGGAGATTTGGGGGATTTGTTTGGTACCCATAGCATCACTCAATATAACACCAACATGAACATACACCAAATACAATGACAGGATAACTGATAATTATAGTATAAATAACGTAAACCTAATAAACCATCGGTTACCACAAATAATCCAACGTAACAAATGCTGAGAGTAGTAAATATCTGACATAAATAAAATGTTCTATCCAACTACGCGTAACCCGCCCAAAAGAAAATACTGAAACTGAAACTGAATCCTATCTAAATATAAATGAATTGAGGTGGCTACAATTAATCTCGCAGCATCTATAACTACTGCTCGTAACGGCATGAAGAAGTGACTAAACCTACAGTCCTTGCTGCTATACACCTGGATTTTTTTAAAACAAAATATATTTCCCAGTGGGTCAAAGCCCAAAAAATATTTAAAAATATTTTGCAAGTATTTAAATGTTTTAAATATAAAAACTAAGTGTATTACCTTCATAATTAACTTTTCAGTCGCACTCACATGAGACCTTTCCTCATCTCTCATCTACAGTGCGCACCTAACGCATTCATTATTCTAATCATGTTATCCAGTCTAATTAGGATAATAACCACTAACATAGCCAACCCCGCTAATAATCATCATTAGCTAATATACATTACCTTCACTAGGTATATTTTTATAATTAATTGCATAGCTACACACGTGCTATAACACGCTATCTCGTAAACATATACATATATATCACTCGTTATATACTTATATACCGTATCCCCAGAGCAGGACCTCGCGGATGCATCCTTCATATGCTATCAGGCTTTAGGTATACCGCCTACCACAACTGGGCTACCGGGTTAGAATCTCACCACCGAACCCAAACGTAAATACAAACAAATGGAGTCGGTCATAAACATGCGTCCAGGGGTGGTAACCATACCACATCGTACCCAATCAGTCTCTAAACCAATACCTACATAGATAGTGGCCATACAAAAGTACTATAACCTGGGTAATCAATCCAAAACCTGCTAATCAATGCCAGTGTGGACTACCCACTATGCGCAACCTCCTAACAATATCACTACCAAGTAGGTATATTCAAATAAACAAGCAACATATATATATATATATGTGTGTGTGTGTGTGTGTGTGTGTGTGTGTGTGTGTATACAAGTGACCAATAATGCGTATATATAAAAAAGTACTAACTATGTACGAAAATCCCACGATGTACTAGTCTACCAATTCTGAAGTTCAAATCGACTTTTCAATTTTTCATTTAAGTGTTCACTCACTTGAAATCCTATTCGTCTTACTCAACCCATCTAACCGTCTGCCTAACATGTACCAACCTCTAAGAATGTTCCCTGATAATCCCAATTTACCCCGGAAGCCCATACACACATTTATCAAATACTAATGGTCAAAACAACGCACAACAAAAATCGAGACAGGCAAAAAAATTTAATCGGTTCACTAGCAAACTGAACTGATTCAATTAACAAATTGATTCGCTCCCTTGTTTCGATTTGTTGGGTTGCCTTTTGTCTTCGACCTCGGGTTTTCACCTCCCAAACCCTTCAATGGAGGTTCCAAGCCTCCCAAAATCATAAATTAACGTCCCACGTCAATGCCTAATCATTCCAGAAGTATTTAAACACCGAAATAAACCCAAATCCAACATCAAAACTCAAAGATTCCTAAACATTAATCTATTCATTCAACTCAGAACTAATCAATCTTTGAAATTCAATGATCTAACACCCTATAAATGTTCTTCATGTTCATATACATGTTCCCATGATTATATCATGAAATTCTATGTTATTACTTATAAAATATCACCATAGGTTAACCACAACCCATATCCCTTTAAATTAATCCCCAAAGATTTTATCTTTAAATTTCCAAATTAGTTACTAATTAATCATGAACGTAATTAATCGCAGAAGATTTCAAATTTAAAGCAAGTAAAAACTTGATTTGTTAGATTAAGTCTGAAGTCTCGACTCTTACAGATGAATTGATTTCTGGAGATATTCTTCCTCTCTTCTCCAAGCTTTTTTTCTCTCTTTTCTTCCATTTTCTCTTCTCTTGATCTCTCTTTTAATCTCCAATATGCAGAGGCTAGAATGAGGCTGCTATCCATCCCACATAACCTTAAATACTTCTTAATCACATCGTTTTTAGGTGTAGCCCTAAGGGTAAAAAAATGACTGTACCCACCTACGGGTCATACTGTGTCTAAAAAGCATCTGAAACCCAACTGTAACCCCCGGGTACCTATTATGGACTATTTCGACCCATCTCGAATCACCGGTGTGCTGAAAAAAGCCATCCGAGTCACAAATTAAAAATGTTCCCCTATCTCATTAACCGGGTCTGATACATGCCTACAGTATTTATTTGTCGCTCTCAAACTATTTAAATTCGTAGATTTAACTCTTTATCGGCATAATATAATAATCCGTAGTTTTTCACTCATAAAACGACATATAGCAATTCGCATCTTTATTTACTTATTACATGCAAGTAAATAATAATAATAATAATAATAATAATAATAATAATAATAATAATAATAATAATAATAATAATAATAATCATCATCATCATCATAGATATTAATCCTATCTCACTAATTAATATTTATCAAACCTGTAAGGACATATTTTAAAGTCCTGTTTATATTAAAGTATGACGTATACCGCTACAACCGTCGAAGAATTATTCAAGATCATTCAAGCATCAAGACGGATCCGAAAATCAAAGTTCTTTATCAAAGAAGTCTCCGTGAGATTAGTTTTGTTAAGGTTATGTTTAAGTAACTTAGCATTTCACTTAGAGTATTGGGATTATTTTTCATAAAATATTTTCTAAGTGTTGGAGAGGAGTTTTAACGTCAATTTTTTTTTGAGTTTTTGAGGCGGTGTATCTATCGAGAAAAAGAAAAAGACAAATATTTAATTTTACTGTCGTTCAACAGCTTATGTCGTTCAAACGACATGGCTTGTCGCGCGAAGTATCAAACGACATTGGATTTCGTTCAAATGACATCCAATCTCGTTTGAACGAGCCGCCGCCTTAAGTCTTTTATAAATAGGACTCTTCAACTCCATTTTTCATAAGAAGACCTGTGTAAAAAATTGTCTACGTTTTTTGCAAACAGCAGTACGAATTTGTCTTCTCACTTTAGAGGTTTAATCCCTTGTTTTTACAATTCACAAAACATCTCAATCCTTTAGTGAATTGGTTTGGAACCCAAAATACGATCTTGTTGATATTTCTCTTGTAGAGAGGGTAAATCTACATCATATGACTGTGTGTCATTAAGGATCTTGCTGTGTGAAGATTCTTTACTGATTTGGACTGAGGTTCATAGGGAGTGCTGCGGTGTTCCTGAACTGAAGATAGGACTACGCTTCTTGTGGATTGTTGTGCGTAATTCATTATTGACGACACCGACCGACGCCTGTGGGTATTCGTGTGTCAAAATCTATTTCATTGTAAGCCGTGTAAGCTGCGATTTACAAATTATAGTGAAATAAAAGATTTTTCCCTTTGGGGATTTTTTCTGAAATTGGTTTCCTTTGCATGCTTATTGATTTTATGTTATCAAATCACCTAGATGCATGTGTTAGGGTTTAACTAAAATTTGGGTTAATTAAAATTGGATTTATTTGAGAAGTCACATTATTCCGCTGTAGCACACTCTTCAAATTGGTATCAGAGTGGGTTACTCTAATTTATCGTGTGATCCCGATTTTTCATGTATTTTTGCTGATACAATTTGACTGCTCACGTCGTTAAATTGGTATCAGAGCCTGTTGCACTAACTTATTTTGTTTGATCCTGATTTACTTAAAATGGATTTTGGTGGTATTGATGATTTTTTATGTCAACTTTTTGAAAAGTCTAAATGGAAAATTCACACGAACTCTTATTTTAAATATTCCATCGAAAAAGATTCAGAGAGGTGTTCAGGTTATGAGGGGATTGGTCACACGATATATGAGTGTCCCAAAAATTTAAGGAAGAAATTGAATAAATCGACATCTTATGTTTCTACCCTTAGTGATTCGAAAGAAGAAGTTTTTTATGCTTCTAGGCGAGAGCTTCCCACCCGAGGGATTAGTGATGATAGTGAGGATGATGATGGAAGTGTAAATGAGCGTGACGTGCAAACGGCTTTCAATGAACTTTATGCTGAAGGTTTGAAAATAAAGAAAGAAAATTTGAAATTAAAAGATCAATTGAAAGAGTGTGCCTTAAAAAATAATGATTTTTTAGTTGATGATCTTAGGCACGTGAGAAAATTTTGAGAGACAAGCTTGAATACGTCGAGGGAGAGAGAGATAGTCTTCGAGGGGTGATGGAGGCTATGAAAAAGGAGATTTTAGAGTTTGAGGATTCTAGACGAGTACTTGAGTCGAGGATGGGTGAGCTTGAGAAAAGTTTGAGAGAATAGAGCAAGGTAAAATTTGATTTGGAGTCTCGGTCAAAAAAGTTAGATAGAATTTTAGGGACTGTCCAAATTAAGGTGGATGGGGTTGGAATAGGCTTTGATGATAGTGTTGCACCCATTCCCAAATCCATACCCACACGTGTGAGAGAGCCTCCTAAGGTTGTTAGGAAAGAACCACCTAGGAACATCATAAGAGAGCCACCTAGGAATTTGAGGAGAAAGCCACATTTAGGTAACACTCATCGCCCGATTTACACTTTCTCACATTGCGGTAAACAAGGTCATCTTAGGCATTTATGTTACAAACTTTTAAGTGGACTTAGGAAGGTTAATAAAAAGAATAAATTTGATTCCTCAAACCCCCACTTGTCGTTATAAATCAATTTGGGTTAGGAAATCGGATTTAAAGGCGTATGGTCTAATTGTTCATGACTCTCGTCTGCTTGCATGTGATTTACCCCATGTGAGATCTTTTGGTTGATGATGTTGCTTATTTATCATACACTAGTTGTGCTACATGATATATACATACTAGTGTTATAACTCACTTTGTTGTAGTTTACATTATTTTATGAGTTTAGCTACTGTTTTATCACTGTTTTAGTTATGTTAGAACCTTCCAGGTATTTTTTTCTGGAGATTTTTAACTGGGCAACAATGTATAACATTATGGATTGGAATTTCTATTTCCTCATTCGAGTGAGATCTCATGTCGCGTGAAGCTGTCGTTCTAATGACAAGAATTTTCATTCGAGCGACATTGAGTTTCGTTTGAACGACCTGTTTGGTTTTCTGCATTTACCTGTTTCAGTACCCTAGGTTCATATGCTTATGTTTTTGGTACTGTTGGGTTGCCTCTGATAGTTTATATGTAGTTGCTTTTGGTAATCACGCTTAATTGGTTATACTGCATTATTTATTTAATCACTCCTACCTTGATTATTGATTCATTTGTGTGATTACTATTTACTAGCATAGTATGGCTTGCATGCTGATGTTATATGCCTATTGCTGGTGTGACACCCCGCCTAATTAATCCCGGGTGATCAGTCCTAAATCAAGTTAGAAAAGGTTTCTCAGTTGGTCCATTCTTAGCATCACTGTCGTCTTTTTAATTACTAACCACCTAAGTGAGAAAAGTAGACTGGTGCCAATTTTTATCTTTCAATTAACTAAATTAAAACTCATGAGGAACATAAAATAATACACAATCATAGTTAATTAAAATAACCATCCACAAATAAAACACCTAACCGAATAAACCATCGGTCCAAATATCCAATACAAGAAAATATAAGAAGAAAATCTCAACACGTCTAATACTGATAAATGAACTGTGAGCGACAAACTCAGATAACTACTAGAGAGTCTCTACACGAATGAAAGAAGGAGGCGTCTATCAAAAACCGCGCAACATCCACATGTGCTGCAACAAAGGATACCTGGAATAGAGTCAAGCCTGGCGTCCCTGTGGCTGGACACCTAAAAGGTTTTTAAATTTTTTTATAGCAAGGGTTAGTACCCAAAAACATTTGAAAACATTTAACAAATGATTAACTTGCAGTAATAAATAAATATGCATGCTCTTCATATTTTAGTTAGTACCGCACTCTCTTGAGGACTTCCTCAACCCTCCTCTAATGTGCACTACTAACGCTTCCATTTAATTTACTAGGTCCTACGCTCCTGACCCAATGCTTATTTTAACCCTTGAATTTTACATACTCTAACCGAGTATGCCTTAATTCGTGATTTTTAAGTTATTATAAACGTCAAACTTAATTAAATCATTACTCCTTTTAATTTCATATAACATTCACGCCTGTTATGCACATAATACATTTTTCACTATGTATTAATTATCCCATATATAATTATTTACCTAATTATATATTTAATCATATTACAGTATTCACAAACATACTGAAATAACATTTAATACAAACTTTCGACCAAGTAAGAATACTCACAAAATATAAATTTTCCCAAGTGCTATCCCACTAGGTGTATTCACGTAACCTAGTTATCCAAGTTAGATTCACTCACTAACTTAGTTTAACATACGAATTGGAGGCGGTCATATTCCTTCCCTGAAAGTGAGATGCCCCTCACCCATATAACGGACGCGATGACCTAGGATTATACTCGCCCTACTCCTCAAGCTAGGGGATTCATCCACTGCGCGCAACCTCCCCCTATAGCACTAGAGTACATACTAATAATATTCAATCACTGATATTAATGCACACACACTATATATATATATACTATCACACTCCGTATATATATATATAAACATAAAATGTCCCGGCTACACCATGTACAAAACCCGTAACATAAGCCTATTTAATTTATTAAGAGTTTATGGTCCAACTCTAATTATTAATTAATTCGCACATTAATTAATTAAGTCACCTTTGGTGTCGCCCCCACCATAAAATTGGACTTACTCTCGAAGTCCGAATTACCCTCACCCGAGTCTAAATTCTCGACTCCCGAATTGTTTAGCCTTTACCTAAATAAGATATATCACTAGGTATTCCTCAACCGTTATTCCCGGACTTGTTCACTACATCTATATTTAATCCTTTCGAACACCTTCCAAAAAATTCAACCTTAGTGTGTCACACCTAATTTCTCCAAAACTCAATAATTTTAAATTATGATGTCACACTAAGTCGTCTCCAAATTCTAAATTAGCTTTATTCACCATTAATTAGATTTAAAACCCACGTATAAATTTCTCACCAAATTAATTCATGGAAAAAGATTTAATTAAAATTTTCTTTATATAAAAGAAAACTGGGCGAACTGCCGAAATCTGCCGACCATCGATCGATCGACCCCAGACCTTCGATCGATCGATCGAGCAGGTCTTCGTCTTCTTCGCGAAGACAGATTCAGCCATGGATGATTTTTCCCAAACCCTAGTTTTCTCTACCAGCAACCTTAAGCCCTCTTAACATTAATATGTGTTAGAAACCTTATTAGAGACCTCCAGAATGTCCACCAACATTATTAATTCGTCCATTAACTACAATTTCTGTATTTGGGGAAAAAAATCCATCTTTAACCCTTTACCCATTTACAACCCAAGTTCCATCATCAAATCCGTTTCTAATTATCCAGATAACATCCTAACAGATATATATTAACATACAAATTTCAGATTTTTACATAAACCTTTTCCAAATTCCGTAAATCAGATTATCATCTTCAAAATCAGATTTTGCCATTAACACCCAAAACGAATTTCCTTAAATACACACATCACATGAATATGAATCGAAATACGTTTTTACATGCTACAGCAAGTTAACACTTGCCTTAAGGTTCGTAGAGTCTGAATTTGGAGATGAGTTCCAAGGTTGAAGATGACCCTTGTTGGCTTTCTTGTGATCCCCAAATCTGCCTATAACTGCTATTAGGGTTTCTTAACACACTAACCCTTTTTCTAAACTCACATCAGCCGTTTTCTTATTTCTTCTAATTCATTAATTTACCTAAATCCCGTTTTTTGCCTAATGGGCCAAGCCCAAATGACCCAATTGCCCCCGTGTGGGCCCGACTATGTCTAAAAATGCCCCGTGACCCGTTTACTACCCCCGGGTACACTTTTCCGACTATCTCAGCCCATCCGGACTCAACCGTACACTCAGAATTGGCATTGAAATTAATTTATGAAAATACTTATCCCCCACCCCTTATTGTCTATACCGACTCCCGGTTGAGATAAGTGCATACCCCGTCATTAATACTCGAAATGACTTAAATAAATAATTACTATTCACTTAGTAAATAAATTCCCGTAAATATTAACCATTCACTCCCCGATTAATATTTAAATAAAATTTCCCTAATTAATTCAATTAAAATTACAACTCATAAGTAACTTTTAATTCCCGAATTAATTAAATATTTAATGCATGAAAATGCGGGGTGTTACATACTTCCCCCCCCCCTTACAAAGGAATTTTGTCCCCGAAATTAGGTCATACCTATGATGAAAAGATCTGGATATTGCTCCTGCATATCCTCCTCCCGCTCCCAGGTAGACTCGTCAACGTTGTGATGACCCCACTGTACTCTAACTAGTGGAACAACCTTGGATCGTAACTTTCGCTCGCTCCGGTCCAGAATAGCCACTGATCTCTCCTCATATGAGATGTTTGGCTGTAAATCAATTTTCTCGAGTGGAATGTGCCAGAAGGCCCTCTCTCTCCTGCGATATTTCTTCAGCGATGCCACATGGAACACGTCATGTATCCGCTGAAGATGCTCCGACAATCCCAGCCTGTAGGCTACAGGCCCCACCCTCTCGATAATAGGGAAAGGTCCCACGTACCTCGGTGCTAGCTTACCCTTCTTTCCAAACCTCATCACCCCTTTCATAGGGTACACCCGGACCAATACCTGATCCCCAACCTCTAACTCCACATGTCTCCGTGAAGCGTCAGTGTAACTTTTCTGCCTATCCTGAGCTATTCGAATCCTCCCTCGGATCAGCTCTATCTTGGCAGATGTCTCCTGAACAATTTCAGGCCCCAATAGTTTGTTGTCCCCCACCTCTAACCAACAAGCGGGTGAACGACAAGGTCTCCCGTATAGTGCCTCAAATGGTGTCATGTCGATCGTGAATTGATAAGAGTTGTTATATGCAAACTCTACCAGAGGGAGATATTTCTCCCAACCTCCCCCAAAGTCTAGAATACACATTCTGAGCATATCTTCCAGGATCTGATTGACTCTATCGGTCTGTCCGTCAGTCTGTGGGTGATAGGCTGTACTCAAACGTAACTCCGTGCCCATGGCCTCCTGAAAACTCTGCCAAAAGTGGGCCACAAAGATCTTGTCCCTATCCGACATAATATTTATCGGTACCCCGTGCAACTTAACAATCTCTGCTATGAATAGCTGCGCATAACGCATCGTCTCAAAGTCTGTGCGAACCGACAGGAAGTGGGCCACTTTGGTCAACCGATCCACAATGACCCATATGGAATTGTGACCCTTCTGCGATGTCGGTAACCCTGTAATGAAGTCCATAGAGATGCTCTCCTACTTCCACATGGGAATTTCAAGTGGCTGTAGCATCCCTGATGGTCTCTGATGGTCAACTTTCACAAGCTGACACGTGGCACATTTCGAAACAAACTCTGCTATGTCCCGTTTCATTCCTGCCCACCAATACTGCCTCCTCATATCTTGATACATCTTTTCCCCACCGGGATGTACCGCGAATCTCGACCCATAAGACTTCATCATAACAACGTGCCTCAACTCCGCATCCTCTGGCACAATCAACCTCCCATTATGGCGTAAGCCTCCCTCCGAGCTGATCGAGTAACCCTATGCTCCCTCAGCTAGCAACTGGCTCACCCTATCCCGACAGGTCTGATCCTCTGCCTGAGCCCTCACAACCCTCATAATGATCTCGAGTGTGATGGATAATGCTGACATGCAAGCCCTGGCTACATCATCCTCGTATCGAAGTTCTCTCCACTTCGCTTTCCAGACTTTTGATATTTCCCCAGTCGATCTCCGACTCAACGCATCTTCCACCACATTAGCCTTACCAGGATGATACTGAATATCAAACTGATAGTCTTTCATGAATTCTAGCCATCGCCTCTGCCTCATATTCAGATCTTTCTGAGTGAAGAGATACTGAAGTGATTTGTGATCCGTGAATAGTGTGAACTGCTCCCTCAGGAGATAATGTCTCCATATCCTCAAAGCAAAAACGACTGTTTCTAACTCCAGGTCGTGAGTAGGGTAATTCCTCTCGTGGGGCTTTAGCTTCCTGGACGCATAAGCTATAGCCCTTTCCTCCTGCTGAAGCACACCCCCAAGTCCCTGTAAGGATGGCTCAGTGTAAACCCGATACTCTAGTCCTCCTTTCGGCAATGCAAGCACGGGTGCAGATGTCAACTTGTCCTTTAACTCGTCGAAAGTTAATTGACAATGATCATTCCAAGTGAAAGGTACCCCTTTCTGGGTCAGATTTGTCAAAGGGCCCGCAATCTTTGAGAATCACTTGATGAACCGTTTGTAATAACTGGCCAACCCCAGAAAATTGCGCACTTCAATCGGTGTCGTGGGCTGTCCCCACTCCCTCACCGTCGATACTTTACTTGGATCCACCGCAATACCCCGGTCTGACACCACGTGGCCAAGAAACTGAACCTCCCGTAGCCAAAATCCACACTTACCGAATTTGGCATAGAGCTGGTGATCCCGCAAAGTCTGTAACACTATACGCAGGTGCTCTGCATGCTCCTCCTCGGTACACGAGTAGATCAGGATGTCATCAATGAACACGATAACAAACTGATCGATAAACTCCCTGAAGACTCTGTTCATGAGGTCCATGAACACTGCTAGTGCATTGGTGAGCCCAAATGGCATCACCCTGAACTCGTAAGATCCATACCGCGATAGAAAAGCGGTCTTCGAAACATCCTCCTCTCGGATACGTAGTTGATGATACCCTGACCTCGAGTCGACCTTAGAGAAATAAAACGCACCTCTCAACTGGTCAAATAGGTCGTCAATCCTAGAAAACGGATGCTTATTCCGAATCGTGGCCTTATTCAGCTCTCTATAGTCCACGCATAACCGTAGTGAGACATCTCGCTTTTTCACAAACAACACCGGTGCACCCCACGACGATGTACTTCGTCGAATGAAACCCTACCCCAGTAGCTGTTGAATTTGCTCCCTCAACTCACGCATCTCTGAAGGGGCCATACGATATGGGGCCCGAGCAATCGGCCTCGTCCCCGGTGCTAAATCGATCACAAATTCGATTTCCCTGCTAGGTGGAAATCCTGGTATCTCCTTAAACACATCCTCAAAGTCTCTCACCACTAGGATTGAGTCCAATGGAATAGCCACCTCCTATGAGGTTTCCTCCTCAATTTAATATAAGTGTGTGCGTGACCCTCCCTCAGGTAGCGGTATTGCTATCAAAAACATTTCCTGCCCTGGAATGGAGAACACGATGGTCCACTTGTAGCAATCCACCGTCCCCCGATAACCTGCCAACCAATTCATACCTAAAATGACATAGTACCCCTCCATATCCAACACTAAGAGGTCCGCTGCTAAACTAAGTCTCCCAATCAAAATGTCCACGCCCCCAAAAATCGAGTGAATCGTAGCCCCGCTGCATACTGGCAACTCTACACACATCCGAAGACTACCCGCGGTCTCTAGTAGTCCGGCCCGTTTAGCAAAATTTAATTTAATGAACGAATGTGATGCTCCCGTATCAAAAAGAATACTACCCTCATAAACATGAATGAGAAACATACCCTCAACTACTGGCGGTGCTTGCTGCGCCGGGAGATTGGGAACATCCCGGACGTTATACACACGTCCGTAGTGCATCTGCCCCTGCTGAGGTGGGGCGGGTGGGGCTGGTGCTGCTGGCGGTAATTATCCCCGTTGCCCTTGTTGGGCTTCCTGCTGTTGACCTCTGCCCCTTTGTGGGTACTCCCTCTTGAAATGCCCTGGCTGGCCACAGACAAAACAACGTCTCTTTCCATCCCCCTGTCGTTGGCCCTGTTGGCCCTGACGCGGTTGGCCCTGGCCCTGATGGCCTCCCCCATTGTTCCCTTGGCCCTGACGGCCCTGAGGAACCTGCTGCTGCTGATTTGGGCCCGGCTTCCCCTACCTGAACCCCTGTCCTCCCGGTCGGAACCCACCAGGCTTAAACTTCTTAGTCTGATTCCCTTACTGACAGCCCGTCTGCTGCTGAGTACCACTGGTGTCACTACTAGTAACGGTCTTTCCCTGTTGACTCGGCTCCCCTGTTCTCTTGCTCCCTTTCGCATGGAAGTGATGATCCTGGCAGTGCACAAGTGCGGCATTAACGACATCTGTATACGTCACTAACGCCGGATTCCCAATTAAGTGTTGCCTGATCCTCCAGGCTAAACCGTCCATAAACCTCGATTTCTTCCGCTCCTCATCGCTCACCTCATTTGGCACAAAGTTTGCCAAACAGGTGAACTCTTCCTCGTAGTCTGCCACTGATCGGTCATCCTGAACTAAATCACTGAATTTATTTCTCATCTCAGTCTCTACTGCTGGTGGAAAGTATTTTCGGTCGAACCGCACCCAAAACTCTGCTATCGGCATTAAGTCTTGCTCCTCGGCGGTGGTTACTGACTCCCACCACTGTAAGGCTGCCCTCGACAGACGAAAGGTAGCAAGCATCTGTTTCTGTACCTCGGTACACTCTAGCATGCGCAAATGGCGCTGAATGTTCTTCTTCCAGTCACAAGCCTCTATCACATCTGTGCTACCCCGAAACTCAGGTGGGTGACCCTTCTGGAAGGTCTCCCTAACTCTCTGCTAAGATGGTGGCCCCACTAGAGCCTGAACTGCTGGTGCCACTGGAGGCGGTGCCTGGGGCTGTGGAAAGTGAGCTGCCATAGCTCGCATTGCTGTCTCGACTGCCTGTGCCACTATCACTACCACCTGAGTAGTGGAAATCAACTCGGGCGGGGGTGGTGGTGGCGGTACATGTGTCTCCTGGTGAGCCTCAATGATTTCATCCCTAGCCTCAGCCCTCTCCGCTCTCAGTCTCCTCGGTGGCATCTAAAATAGATTAAATCGCATAAGTACACAGTTTACACAAAAATATTCACAACAGAAATACGATATCTCACAAGCGGAAAATGAATCAACAGTCCTAATAATAGGGCTCTACAACAAGCGAATGTTACGCTGAAACGTAAAAAGACGCACAGATCCTAAGGACACTAGAACCTGATGCTCTGATACCATCTATGACACCCCGCCTAATTAATCCCGGGTGATCAGTCTAAATCAAGTTAGAAAATGTTTCTCAGTTGGTCTATTCTTAGCATCACTGTCGTCTTTTTAATTACTAACCACCTAAGTGAGAAAAGTAGACTGGTGCAATTTTTATCTTTCAATTAACTAAATAAAAACTCACGAGGAACATAAAATAATACACAATCACAGTTAATTAAAATAACCATCCACAAATAAAACACCTAACCGAATAAACCATCGGTCCAAATATCCAATACAAGGAAATATAAGAAGAAAATCTCAACACGTCTAATACTGATAAATGAACTGTGAGAGACAAGCTCAGATAACTACTAGAGAGTCTCTACACGAATGAAAGAAGGAGGCGTCTATCGAAATCCCTGCAACATCCACATGTGCTGCAGCAAAGGATACCTGGAATAGAGTCAAGCCTGGCGCCCCTGTGGCTGGACACCTAAAAGGTTTTTAAAATTTATTATAGCAAGGGTTAGTACCCAAAAACATTTGAAAACATTTAACAAATGATCAACTTGCAGTAATAAAAAAATATGCATGCTCTTCATATTTTAGTTAGTGCCGCCCTCTCTTGAGGACTTCCTTACCCCTCCTCTAATGTGCACTACTAACGCTTCCATTTAATTTACTAGGTCCTATGCTCTTGACTCAATGCTTATTTTAACCCTTGAATTTTACCTACTCTAACCGAGTATGCCTTAATTCATGATTTTTAAGTTATTATAAACGACAAACTTAATTAAATCATTACTCCTTTTAATTTCATATAACATTCACCTGTTATGCACATAATATATTTTTCACTATGTATAAATTATCCCCATATATAATTATTTACCTAATTATATATTTAATCATATTACAGTATTCACAAATATACTGAAATAACATTTAATACAAACTTTCGACCGAGTAAGAATACTCACAAAATATAAATTTTCCCAAGTGCTATCCCACTAGGTGTATTCACGTAACCTAGTTATCCAAGTTAGATTCGCTCACTAACTTAGTTTAACATACGAATTGGAGGCGGTCATATTCCTTCCCTGAAAGTGAGATGCCCCTCACCCATATAACGAACGCTATGACCTGGGATTATACTCGCCCTACTCCTCAAGCTAGGGGATTCATCCACTGCGCGCAACCTCCCCCTATAGCACTAGAGTACATACTAATAATATTCAATCACTGATATTAATGCACACACACACTATATATATATATATATATATATATATATATATATATATATATATATATATATATATATATATATATATATATATATATATATATACTATCACACTCCGTATATATATATAAACATAAAATGTCCCGGCTACACCATGTACAAAACCCGTAACATAAGCCTATTTAATTTATTAAGAGTTTATGGTCCAACTCGAATTATTAATTAATTCGCACATTAATTAATTAAGTCACCTTTGGTGTCGCCCCCACCATAAAATTGGACTTACTCTTGAAGTCCGAATTACCCTCACCCGAGTCTAAATTCTCGACTCCCGAATTATTTAGCCTTTACCTAAATAAGATTATCACTCGGTATTCCTCAACCGTTATTCCCGGACTTGTTCACTACATCTATATTTAATCCTTTCGAACACCTTCCCAAAAATTCAACCTTAGTGTGTCACACATAATTTCTCCAAAACCCAACAATTTTAAATTATGATGTCACACTAAGTCGTCTCCAAATTCTAAATTAGCTTTATTCACCATAATTAGATTTAAAACCCACGTATAAATTTCTCACCAAATTAATTCATGGAAAAAGATTTAATTAAAATTCTCTTCATATAAAAGAAAACTGGGCAAACTGCCAAAATCTTCTGATCATCGATCGATCGACCCTAGACCTTCGATCGATCGATCGAGCAGGTCTTCGTCTTCTTCGCGAAGACAGATTCAGCCATGGACTATTTTTCCCAAACCCTAGTTTTCTCTACCAGCAACCTTAAGCACTCTTTACATTAATACGTGTTAGAAACCTTATTAGGGACCTCCAGAATGTCCACCAACATTATTAATTCGTCCATTAACTACAATTTCTGTATTTGGGGAAAAAAATCCATCTTTAACCCTTTACCCATTTACATCCCAAGTTCCATCATCAAATCCGTTTCTAATTATCCAGATAACATCCTACCAGATATATATTAACATACAAATTTCAGATTTTTACATAAATCTTTTTCAAATTCCATAAATCAGATTATCATCTTCAAAATCAAATTTTGCCATTAACACCCAAAACGAGTTTTCTTAAATACACACATCACATGAATATGAATCGAAATACATTTTTACATGCTACAGCAAGTTAACACTTGCCTTAAGGTTTGTAGAGTCTGAATTTGGAGATGAGTTCCAAGGTTGAAGATGACCCTTGTTGGCTTTCTTGTGATCCCTAAATCTGCTTATAACTGCTGTTAGGGTTTCTTAACACACTAACCCTTTTTCTAAACTCACATTAGCCATTTTATTATTTCTTCTAATTCATTAATTTACCTAAATCCCGTTTTTTGCCTAATGGGCCAAGCCCAAATGACCCAATTACCCCCATGTGGGCCCGACTATGTCTAAAAATGCCCCGTGACCCGTTTACTACCCCTGGGTACACTTTTTCGACTATCTCGACCCATCCGGACTCAACCGTACACTCAGAATTGGCATCCGAATTAATTTATGAAAATACTTATCCCCCACCCCTTATTGTTTATACCGACTCCCGGTTGAGATAAGTGCATACCCTGTCATTAATACTCGAAATGACTTAAATAAATAATTACTATTCACTTAGTAAATAAATTCCCGTAAATATTAACCATTCACTCCCCGATTAATATTTAAATAAAATTTCCCTAATTAATTCAATTAAAATTACGACTCCTAAGTAATTTTTAATTCCCGAATTAATTAAATATTTAATGCATGAAAATGCGGGGTGTTACAAGTGGTTGTACTATAATTGTGATATACTTTTCAAAAAATCCAAAAAGATTTTTGTTTTTGATAAAACTTTTGAAAAAACCGAAAAGTTTTTATTTTAATAAAAATTTTAGAAAAAGACAAAAAAGAGTTTTGTATTTTGTTTTACACTGTATATGAATGGACACTTAGGATGACCGAGCACAATTTCATTCCATTTATATATATGATAATTTGATAGTGTTTTGTGACAATATATCATGTCATCCATGTGTTTTACAATGTTTGGAGTCATTGAGATGTTATTAGTTGATACTTCTTACATGTTTGACTCACCGATGCACGGATTTGTTTGATCATTGTACTTGTCTATCACATGTTGGTCGAGTATTTTCATCTCAATCTTGTCCTTAAAACGAACCAAGTGTAACAATACGAAAGTAATAAAAGTAGTGCATGTAAAAACCATTGCCCGTGAGGAATTTGTTTAAATTTAAAAAATGATGAGTGATACGGGAAAGGGCTGCGAGTGAATAATAATCACGTCGTGAAAGCCACGTTTGAAAAGAGCCCTCACAAAAAATTAAGGCAATAAAAATATGATATATGCCAAAATTTGTGCCAATAGGTTTTCTCTAAGTTGAGAATTTATAAATTCATTAGAAAAATCAAAAGATTATTATTTATGAGGGAGTTTAAGTTGGATATATATCAATGGGTTTGCACATCCTTTGAAAAATTCTTGAAACGACACGAAATAGTTTTGGAAGTTTTTGGTGTGAAAATAACTTAGGCTTTGATTTGTTGATTTGATTTAGTCGATATCATCTAAATTCAATAATTTTACACCTAAGGATATTTTTAGTGTTCCATGGATAGGAGTATACATATACATCGTGCACATATACTTGATTGAGTTTTATTACCTATTGAATTTGTTCACACCCATTCATTCCATATCTATGATTTGGTTGTCTTAATGTTATTCATGGTGTTATTTTTATAAATTGTTATTGTTTGAAAAAAATAAAAAATAAAAAATAATTTGTGGATCCTTTGAGTATTTCCTCTACATGCGCGTAGTTTGATCAATATTTGTGTTGTTTGTCATGACACTCCATGTTTTGTTTGTTTATTCTTTTCCTTATCTATTTTGGACAAATAAAAAGGGGGAGAACGAATTATGGGAGAGTTTAGGGTTATGGGAGAGATTTAATTATATTGATTGATTTATTCTTATATCATTTCAAAATCAATGCGTCACGAAGGTATTTGCTTTATCTCATGTGTGTAGGTACAAAAGTGAAGATCATTATGTTGCACACCCTGATGAGAAAAGCATTGATATTTGAAGATTGATGAAGATTTCTGAAAACGATTTGAAGACTTGCATTTCAAGTACCTTTTCACGTTGGGGTTCATAGGAGGGTATTAGATTTATATAGGCATTTTGATTCGATAATTCAGATTATTTTTATTTTGTATCGGCATAGACATAGGGGAAGATTTGTAAGGACATATTTTATAAGTCCTGTTTACATTAAAGTATGGCGTATACCGCTACAACCGTCGAAGAATTATTCAAGATCATTCAAGCATCAAGATGGATCCGAATATCAAAGTTCCTGGTCAAAGAAGTTTCTGCGAGATTAATTTTGTTAAGGTTGTGTTTAAGTACCTTAGAATTTCACTTAGAGTATTGGGATTATTTTTCATAAAATATTTTCTAAGTGTTGGAGCGGAGTTTTTACGTCAAAAATATATTTTTTTTTAGTTTTTGAGGCAGTGCATCTATCAAGAAAAAGAAAGAAAAATATTTAATTTTACTGTCGTTCGACAACTTATGTCGTTCAAATGACATGGCTTGTCGCGCGAAGTATCAAACAACATTGGATTTCATTCAAACGACATCCAATCTCATTTGAATGAGCCTCCGCCTTAAGTATTTGATAAATATGACTCTCCAACTCCGTTTTTCATAAGAAGACCTGTGTAAAAAATTGTCTACACTTTCTGCAAATAGCAGTACGAATTCGTCTTCTTACTTTAGAGGTTTAATCTTTTGTTTTTACAACTCACAAAACATCCCAATCCTTTAGTGAATTGTTTTCGAACCTAAAATACGATCTTGCTGATATTGCTCTTGTAGAGAGGGTAAATCTACATCATATGACTGCGTGTCATTGAGGATAATGCTGCTTGAAGATTCTTTGCTGATTTGGCTGAGGTTCATAGGGAGTGCTGCGATACTCCTGGGCTTAAGATAGGACTACGGTTCTTGTGGATTGTTGTGCATAATTCATTGTTGACGACACCAACCTACGGCTGCGGGTATTCGTGTCAAAATCTATTTCATTATAATCTGTGTAAGTTGCGATTTACAAATTATAGTGAAATAAATGGTTTTGGTCTTGGGGGAATTTTCTTGAAATTGGTTTCCTTTGCATGCTTATTGATTTTATGTTATCAAATCACCTAGATGCATGTGTTAGGATTTAACTAAAATTTGGGTTAATTAAAATTAGATTTATTTGAGAAGTCGCATTATCCCTCTGTAGCACACTCTTCAAAACCCAATTTAATTTCCCCTATTAAATTAGTGATTAAATGCACATGTGGAAATAAAATACCCTTAAAAGTACGTGGTATTACATTTTTCCCCCTTAATAACATAATTTTGTCCCCAAAATTTGAACGTACCTGCCACAAAGAGCTCTAAAGACTTTTCTTGCATGTCATCTTCGTGCGCCCACGTTGATTTGGCAGCATTGTGATGACCCCAATGCACACGTACTAATGGTACCACCTTGACCAAAGCTTTCATTCACTTTCAACCCCAAATGGCAACATTTTTCTCCTTGTAAGTAATGTCAGGCTATAAGTCTATCTCCTTCAATGTTATATATCGGTAAGCCAAGTCAACCTTGAGATACCTCCTTAATAACGACATGTAAAACACATTGGGAATTCGCTACAAATGCTCCGATAAGGCAAGCCTATGCGCAACCGGTCCTACCCTCTCGATAATGGGAAAAGGCCCCACATAACTAGATGTTAACTTCCCCTTCTTCCCGAATTACATCATTCCTTCCATGGGAGACACCTGCAATAATACCCGATCCCCCACATCAAACTCCAAATGTCTCTAGTTCACAGGGGCGTAACTCTTCTCACAGTCTTGAACTACCTGAATACGACTCCTGATCAACTCAATCTTCATCGACGTATCTTGAATCACATCTATTTCGAGAGGCTTGTTGTCCCCTACCTATAACCAACATAAGGGTAAAGGATAAGGTCTCTCATACAAAGCCTCAAAAAGTGTCATGCCAATATTAAACTGGTACGAATTACTGTACGCAAACTCTACCAACGATAAGTACTGCTCCCAACTACCCTTCAAATCCAAAATACACATCCTCAGCATATCTTCTAACATATGATTCACTCTCTCTGTCTACCCATCGATCTACGGGTGATACATCGTGCTCAAACGCAACTCCGCCTCCATCGCCTCTTGAAAATTCTGCCAGAAATGGGACACAAAGATCTTATCCTGATCTGAAATAATATTGAGTGACACTTCGTGTAGTCTCACTATTTTTACAATATAAAGTTGGGCACACAGCCCTATTATGTAATCCACCCGAACAGGTAAGGAATGATCTACTGCGATGTCGGTAATCTTGTAATGAAGTCCATTGATGTACTCTCCTACTTTCATATCGGAATTTATAATGGTAGTAAATCCGGACTGGTCTCTAATGATCAACCTTCACCACCTGACAAGTGGTTCACCTGGAGACAAACTTTATTATGCCTTGCTTCGTACCGGCCCACCAATACTACCTTTGCATATCTCAATACATCTTGTCCCTTCCTAGATGCACCAAGAATCGTAACCCATGCGACTCCTTTATAACCACTGGAGGGTCCAAAATTTTTATTCAGGGGCGCCGAACTTTCGAGTGGTGCCGGGAGCCCCCGAGGCGAATTTTTTAGGGTGAATTAAACTTTAATTGAGATTTTTACAAATTTTTAAAGTTATTTTTTTAATTTTTTTTACCCCCAATAAGTATATACCAACATTTATTTGGCATAATTACATATTTATCCGGTAGAAATTCACAATTATAAACATTATGTCTAAATAGTATAGTTTGCCTAAATAATTAACACTTTTTATGACCTAAGGTAGCACATAAATTTAATACCTAAAGTCTAAACTAAACTAAACATAAATTAGTAACTAAACCAAATATAAATACACCCATCTCATTAAAACCCATCAAAAACTCATCTCATCTCAAAAACTAAACTATCTCATCAAAAAACCATTTTCGCATATGTAAACAAAAATCCATCTCATCAAAAACGAAAAACCAATCACATATATTATCAAATCAAAATAGAAATAAAAATAGTCTTACCTCATCGATGGCAGTAACAGGCAGGGAAGGAGGAGAGGAGGACTCGACAGCAGCAGGCGAAGAGGGTTGGGGCAGGTGGCGTCGAGACTCGAGAGGGAGAAAGAGAAGTAAGGAAAACATTTTTGGTTTTTGGGTAGAAGGAATAGGTTTATTTAGGTTTATAAGTTTTAGGTATTTATATTTTAACCCTTTATTTTGTAAAAATCTATAGAAAATACCTAAAACTTTTTTTTTACACAAAACACCCCTGATTTTTTTTCCGAGTAATTTTTTTTCAAAAAATCGAGGGGGAGCCTCCGCCCCTCTTTGCCCCACCCTGAATTTACCCCTGTTCATAACTACACATCGTAGGTCATCATCGTCTGGGAAAATTAACCTCCCATTAAAGCATAAGCCAACTAACTGAGTATGACTTCTCTCTGCCTGTCAATAATTGTCATATCCTCTCCTGACAAGAAAGATCCTTGGCATGTGCCTTCATAACCCTTCAAATGATCTCAAGTGTGATGATCATCACTGTCATATAGGTCCGGACTACCTCCTCCTCCTGATGAAGCTCATCCCACTTTGCCTTCCAAACTGCTGCTAACTGCCCTGCAAGCATACGACTCAACTCATCTGCCACCACATTAGCCATTCCTAGTTGATATTGAATATTGAACTGGTAATCCTTCACGAACTAATGCCATATACGTTGCCTCGTATTCAACCCTTTCTTCGTGAAAGATACTACAATGCTTATGGTCCGTGAAAAATCAGAACTTCTCCCCTAGTAAGTAATGCCTCTAAATCCTCAAAGCAAAACAACTGTCGCTAGCTCCAAGTCATATGTAGGACAGTTCTTCTTATGGGGCTTAAGCTTGCGAGATACAAAAGTTATAGTACGCTCCTCCTGTTGTAGAACACCACCAAGTCCCTGTAAGGATGCATCGATAAAAACAATGTAATCCACTCCTCCCCTGGGTAATGCGAGCACTGGTGCTGAAGTCAGTTTGTCCTTTAACTTATCAAAAGCTAACTGACAGTAATCATCCCAAACAAAAGGCACACCCTTATAAGTCAAATTTGTCAAGAGACCTACAATCTTCAAAAATCCTTTGATAAGTCGGCGGTAGTAACCTGCTAACCTCATAAAACTATAAACCTCCGTCGGTATCGTGGGATGGACCCACTCCCTCACCGCCGACACCTTATTCGGATCCACCGAAATCCCCCTTTCGGAGACTATATGACCCAAGAATCACACCTTCCATAACCAGACTCCACACTTATCGAACTTGGCATACAACTGATGGTAACATAAAGTCTGAAGAACCATTTATAAATGCTCTGCTTGCTCAACCTCTGTCCAACTAGAATACCATCTATAAAGGCAATGACAAACTGATCTAAGAAATTCTTGAACACCCGATTTATGAGATCCATAAAAACTGTCAATGCATTGGTTAGCCTAACGACATAACCCTAAACTCGTAAGACCCGTACCTCATTAAAAATGTGATCTTAGGGTCATCCTGCTCCCTGATATGTAACTGATGGTACCCTGATCTCAAATTAATCTTTGAGAAGCAGGCTGCTCCTCTCAGATGATCGAACAAGTTAGCGATACATGATAATGGATACTTATTTCGAATTGTAACCTTATTCAACTATTGATATTCAATGCACAACCTCAATGACCCATATTTTATCTCTCATGAATAGTACCGGGGCACCCTGCCCCAAAAGCTATTGAATCTGATTTCTCAACTCCCGTGTCTCTAATGTAGACATATAATACAATGCATGCGTTATTAGCCTAGTCCCCAGTGCTAAGTTGATCACAGACTCAATCTTTCAACTCGACGGTAACTCTAATATCTTCTGAAATACATTAACAAAGTTTCTAATAACATGGATTGAATCTAATGAGATAATAATACCCTTTAAAGACTCCTCCTCAATGTAATATAAATGCGTGCTCGACCCTCCCTCATGACGAAGCCTCGCTACAAGAAACATATCTTATCCACAATAGTAAACCCAATAGTTTTACTGTAATAGTCCACCATCGCTCTATACATCGCTAACTAGTCCATTCCCAATATAACATCATACTTGGACATCTCCAAAACGGGAAAACTTGCTACCAAACATAACTTCCTAATGTTCACACCCACTCCTCCGCAGATGGAATGGATGAGACCCCCGCTACCCATCGATTAATCTACGATCATAATAATATCGGACACTATATCTACTAACCCGTCTCTCACGCGAATCCAGTGCTAACAAAAGAGTGTGATGCTCTCGTGTCAAATAATTCACGTCCCATATGCCCATAAATAGGAAATATACCCTCAAATGTTGGTGGCGCTAGTGGCAAAACTGGCCCATAGATGTTATAGACATGCCCAAACTGTAACTGCCCCTCCTGAGGCGGTGCTGGTGGAACTGGTAGCTGTAGTAGTTGTTGCCCCTACTGGGCATCCTGTTGCTGACCCTTAGACCTATTCGGGCTTTCACGCTGCATGTGGCCTTGCTCCCCTCATATAAAGCATCTCCCCGTAAAGGTTATCGATCTCTGGCACTACTAGCCCTAGCGAGGTTGCCCCAATCGCTGGCCCTAATATCCACGACCCTGATGACCTCCACTCTAGTTCCCCTAGCCCTGTTGGCCCTGAGAAGCATGTTATCAGCCCTGATGGACCTTCATGTACCCATTATCTATGGGTCTAAACCTCTTAAATGAATCCCCCTACTGGGAACCCTTTTCCTATTGCCCGCCTTACTGCTGCGGCACCCCGTTGGCACCGCTGCCCACAGTCTTACCCTGCTGACTCGACTCTCCTGTCCTCTTTGATCCCCTCAAATAGAAGAAATAGTCTTGATAGTATAATAATGCGGCGTTAACGACATCAATGTAAGTCCGCAATCTCGGGTTACCCAGTAAATGCTGACAGATCCTCAATATGATCCCATCCATGAACTTCAAAATCCTCTTCTCATCAGTGTTCACCTCATCTAGCATAAAGTTCACCAGGCAAGTGAACTCTTCCTTATACTTGGACACTGTCCGACCCTCCTGCGTGAGATTCAGAAATCTCCTCGTCATCTCTGTCTGCACAGTTGACAAAAAGAACTTACAGTGAAATTGCACCCAGAACTCCTAAATCATCATCAAATCTCTCTCCTTTGGTGTGGTGACTAACTCCCACCACTGCAAAGCTTCCCTAACTAGCTTAAAAGTAGCTAGTACCAGCTTCAGAGTGTCAGTGCACTTAACCATACGATGATGCCTCAAGATATCTTTCTCATATTAGCTCGCTACAACTATGTCTGCACTCCTCTGAAACTCTGATGGATAGCCCTTTTGGACGACCTCCTTAACTCGCTCCTACAGGGACTACAGTGTGTGAGTCTATAACACCCCATATTTTGGGATAATTATGGATTTAATTATTTATAGTATTTTTAAAATACACGTGTGTAATAATTTAATTAAAATGAAATATTACGTATTTAATAAATATTAACTGGGTGAGATTAGGATTAATGTTTATGTGGTAAATTTACTAACTGTGCAGTAAATAAAATGTGGTAAATTATTATATGTCGTAGTGAGTAATAATGACGGGACTATATCATATCTCAACCGTGTGTGTGTGTAGGCTATGTTAAGGTCGAGATACGAAATTTATGTAGAGTGACTCGTATGGTAATTTCGAGGTCACGGTTGATTCCAAATGTACCGAAATAGGTAGAATAGTGTACCCCGGTGTATTATTTGGGTTATGGGGGAGTTTAAGACTATACCTGGCTCTTACGGGGGTATATGGGTCTAGTGGGCTTGGCCCATTAGACTACTTTTGGGATTAGAGAGTTTATAACCTAAGATTAGAGGTGTTGACATCCATTATCATTAGAGGCAAACCCTAAAAGAGAAAGGAAAAGAGGCAAAGGCTAGGAGAAAACTAGAATGGCCAAATTGGGAGAATTCAAGGGGGATTTGAGCATTCAACCGTAGATTCGTCGTCTATAAGGGAAATCAAACCCTACGAACATCTAGAGGAAAGTGATTAACTTACCTTAAATTAAATTGAGGTGATTCATGTTCATGTCATGGTAGGTGTAGAACAAAACCATATTTGGTTGAGGGTTTGCATGTAAATGGGGTTTTGGGTGAAATAAATTCCATAAATAGTAGTGTAGATCGATGTATGATATTATTGAATGAATTCAATCTCATAAAGATAAGATCTTGATAAAGATTTATAGGTTTGATCATGGGTAATTGGCTTGTTAAATTGAAACTAGGTTAAATTGAGGTGTTCATAATTGAGACTCATAAGTATGGATTAATTTGATGATTGATGATTAAATCCTTTGAATTAAGATGATTGATGGGTATGGAAATCGTGTAAAAGATGCCCCTTTATTATTTATATTGATTGGATAGTGTTGAGAAATGATGTAGAGGGTTATTAGGATTTAAATTAGGGAAGAACATAGCTTGGAGTTCACCGACTCAAAACTTCGTCATTTTGACTGACAAAGGGAATCGGTTCACCCCTGGCCGAACCGGTTCGGTTTACCTGCTTGTCCAAAATACTTAATTGTAGATCCTTCCTTACAATTGCGTGTGAGCCGACCTCATATTTTTCTGATTTTTTTTAATTAGTTATGAATATTATACAGAAGGGTGTACGAGACAAAAATCTTTAGTTGGTAATCTAGGGATGGATTTTATCTTAGGCATAATTATGATTCGGGTGATTACAAAATCTTGTGGGTATTTTTTCTTAGTTGATATGAATTCATAGTTGATGATATTAAGGTTAAGTTAATTATTTTTAATACCTATGTCGATTATGTTTAGTGAGGAAAATTTTGGGTAGATGAGAGATAGCTCGATATACTTGTACGTAGGGTATTTATCGAATAATAATACTCAGGGGTGTAGGAGATTGAACGAATAGAGTGATTTTTGATTTATGCAATTAGGACTAGTTAGGAGAGTTAGGTAAAATTCAGTAATGAGAAACATGCTATAGTATTTCATCAAGACAAGAATTTAATTAATTAAGAGTCTGGTAATAAACTAGGGATAAGTGGGCTAGTGCTTCGAATTATAGGCACGAATTAGCTGGATTTTGTGAATATATATATATATATATATATATATATATATATATATATATATATACGAATATGAATAATATCGGTGTGTATGATATTTATATGAAGTATATCCCTCTAAGTCTATAATGGGTGGTTGCACGATGTGGATGAATCTCCTAGCTAGTGAATGCATGGTGAATATAGTCCCTCGATCATAGTGCCGTGGATTTTATTGTGCGATTTATTTTCGAGGTGAGACAATTTAGGTATGGTTTGGTGTCATTATCGAAGGATTATGACCGCCTCCACTACATTTGTGATGTTTTTACCAAAGTTTGGTGTGAGCTAGTCCGACTTGTGGTAACTGGGTTAGAGTGAGCATACCTGAGATATGATAGCATTTTAGAGAAAATCATCCAGTGAGTTATTACTCTGGGGGATGGCATCCAATGAGTTATTACTCCGAGGGATGATTATTATACGCGACATATAAGTGATTATTATACTATACTATTACGTATATAATAGTGTTGAAAACTATATACTGGTTAAGGACATAAAGTGTGAATGTATTGCATATATAACTAGAGTGGAAGTTATACACTCAATTAATGTTGAAATAATTAATTAAGCTAATGAGTTGAATAAATTTTGAATCAATGATAGAAAGTAATGGGGATAGAGTAGTGTGTTAGAAAAAATTGTAACAGGTTTAGTTAGACAGGGTAGAGTAACTAGGCAGGTTAAGATGTATGCGCTATGTGTGCACAATAATTAAGAGGTGAGGGGTAATCTCATGCAAGTGCGACACCAGATTAAATATGGAAAGTTTTACTGCATATTTATTTATTGCATCTTAATTACTTGCAAATATTTTTAAAAGATTTTGGGATCTGATCCGTATCAATTTTTTTTTTCAAAAACTTTAAGGATGCTATGGATCAATAATCTTTCCAGGGACACGAATCTACAGCTGATGTGGAGGCTTGCAGGTTGCTAAGTAGCCGCTTCACTTATTGCATTCTATATTAGGTTCTTTATTTAGGTATTGGTTGGGCATGTTGCCCATTCTCATTCAAACTTATGTATTTCAGAGTATTTTAGTCAGATGTATTGGATTTTTACCCGATGGATTATTCGGGGACTTTATCTATTTATCTTTGCTTTACACTTTACATTATGGTTTCATTTATATTGATTACTGTAAATGGGATTATTATGGTTTGATTAATATTGTTGTATGTTAATGAAAGATAAAATTTGACACCGGATTATTTAATTAATAGGTGGTTAGTAATTTAATAATATTTCCGACAGTGATACTACAAATGAACTAGATGAGACTCCTGTATTATTTTAGTAAAGGATAAACACCCATGCTTGAAATAGGCGAGGTGTCACAAATGGTATCAGAGCATCATATTCTAGTGTTCGTAGGATCTGTTCAAACTTACTATGTTTTTAGCGTTTCTTTTCTTTGATATAGTGCCCTATGCTTAGGACTATTAAATCATAATGCGACTTACGTTCTCCTGCTATTGAGTGTAGTTAATGCGAATCATATACGAGTTCGGTTTGGCTTCGTATACCGAACCATATAGGATGACCAACGAGGGTCATTAGAAGGATTGCAGGGGGAGAGGCTCAACCGGAGCTACAAGGTATTTTAGGAATGGTGACCACGGTAGGAGTCACCACTAATATTGTTCCGGTAGTTGATGCTGTAATGACCACCGACGCGTAGTAGTCCCCAAGTACCGCTATGGCAGAGGTCATGCAAATTCAGACTCACCTTATAAAGTCGGTAGGGAAGAGATTCGAAGGGGCTTTTCAAAAAGGCCACCCGCAAGAATTCGAGGAAGTGCGAAAGTGTGATTGGCCAATGAAAGAAGATCATTCAAAGGTAATTATTTAGGGTGGAGTGTAGTGACACTCATAATTAAAATTTCGAGCAAAGTTTTTAGCTCATAGGAGTAGCGTTGTAGTGATGGAAGTCAGTCACCACATCCAAGGAGGAATATCATGAATATTGAGGAATTTGGGTTATAATTTGATCATAAATCCTTTCATCAGCTGTTTGAATAGAGATGCGGAGGAAATTTCAGTAGTTATTGGAGGAGGGTCGGACAGTGGCCTAACAATAGGGATAATTTTCTTATTTAGCTAACTTCATACTCGACAAGGTGGTTACGGAGGAAAAAGGAGTACTTAAATTGGATGGTGGACTCATGGGTAGAACACGCCAGCATTGAGGGGAAAAAATCTGGCTTGAATGACTGATGGTGATGTCGTCAATGTCATACTTTTGTAACGATAAAATAAATACTTCCACGTGAAGGGAGCTAAAATATTGGAGAAACTAGTCAGCAATATAAGAATGAATGTAATTGGTGATAGTGAGATACTACAGGGGATACCCAGTAGGGTATCCCTTTTAATGATTTAGATCAATGTAATTACTACTAAGTGACGAAGGAGTCATCCAGGGCCGGCAGGGCCAGTAGTGGCAGTGTGCTTCACAAGGCCAGCAGAGCCAAAGGAATAACGGGGGTAGCAATCGGGGCCAAGGCTACCAGGCCCGAGAGAAGGACAATCCCGATATAGCTAGTGGGGTAAGAGTTAGGCGAGTGACATAGAGAGGTGTCTCATGTGTAGAGAGTAGGGCCACATGTATTGATCTTGTCTGCAGTGAGTTATGGGACATGAGTGGGATGCCCAATAGGGGCAACAGTTATAAAATCTTTTGGTTCGGTTTGGACGAGAGTGTTATGCCATGAATCATTTAAACTACCAATGCTGTTGGCAAGTGAAAGTATGAGTTTTATCCTCGGGTATAGGGGTAAGTACTGTGTGACATGGGTGAGTCAGAGTATTTTATTATCACTTGATTCGTGCATGAGACGGGTTTAATGGTTGTATCGTTAGTATAATTATTGTGTGTATATATATTTACGTTGGGTAGAGAGGCTCTCTTTGGTTCCACCTGTAGGGTAGCAAGCGTAGTTATTAAGAGGATATATTTTTGTGGATTTACTCATTTTAGAAATATGATATTCGAGTGTGGTGCTATCTTGGGTATGGACTAGTTAGCGATGGTGAGTTATCACAGCAAGGTTATCGTGTTCGCTGTTCTAGGGCAGGATGTGTGGTTTTATAATGTCTCACCTGAAAGAGTGTCGAGATCGCGTCTATATTATCTTATGGAGGAGACTTCAGAGAGTATAGTTGTCTCATCATATTTGGTCCGAGTGTGTAGGGACTTTACTGATGTGATTGAGGGTATATTGAATTTTTTATGGAACAAAGAGATTTAGCTCGTTATTGATTTAGTGATGGGGACTTAGTGATAGTGCGAGAGCAATGTTATATGACTCCTTGAGAGATCCCGGTTATATGATTTGGGCCTACGGAACTCGATGACTGAGAATTCTAGGAAGTAGTGTATCAGGAGGATTTCTTATTTGGATTTCGCTTGTGAGACGTCTCACAGATGAACCCCGATGAATGTCAGCAGTTGAGATATGTGTTGGTCACTAGGGCATGGGTTCGGGACTTTAATTATTACACGTGTGTGTGGGTAAAACTATGGGCGGAGAGTTATTATATAATATATGTCCATAGGAGCCGGTAGTGTTGTGTAGAAAGCACTGGGGAACTTTTGGCACCACTAGTTCATAGGTGGGGCAGTCTCGAGGAGAAATAAGTCATGATTAGTAGGGAAACTGAGTACAACCTTACTGTATAGCTACGCTGAGAGTGTGGGGACGAGCTTGAGATGATTATGTCACGTATGAGACGTTAGTGATGATTGTGTAGGTGTGTACGGGATATAGGGTGTATAGGAGCCCCAGTTAGTTTGATTTTCAGAATCGTCCAGGATAAGAGCGTGTGGAGATAAATGTGTTGAATGTATGCCTGTGGGGAAGTTAGAAGCATACGTGGAATGATATGCTGGACTGAACTTCGTTTGAGAAAAGAAGATAGTTTGACTATGTGCATGTCAAGGAGAACTATCACAATCGAAGTGAGTTGAAAGACGGTGGAGGCACATATAAAAAGGTTTCCTTTGAAAGGGATGACCCCATAATTGTGGAAAGTAGAGTAGAATATCACTTTGTCAAATGCCTATAATGGATTATGCATAGATAAGATGTTGATTTCCACCAGACGAAAAAGCGCCCAGGAAGTGCGTAGTTTTGGAGTAAGCGCACGGGCTATGATTTTGGTATATCCTATAAAAGGGGAGTACGACATGCTACGTGACCTGAAATGTCAAGAATGTGGATCACTGTTGAGTAAGACATTGTGAAGTTGTCTCTAGGTGCACCACCCATAGATGGAAAAGGTTGGTCCGAGATTATCAACTAAAATTTTGTAATAGATTGATGATTTCTATGACGAAATGGATATGCAGACTGATAAAGTTCATTATTGGGTTATCAAAATCGCGGAGAGGTAAAGATTCCTTCGGGTTTGTGTAATGAATTGATCAAAAAGAAATAATTGTTATTCATTTATGGTGAGTTATATAATCGGTCAGTATGCCCAACATTTCATTGGAGAAAAGAAATGAACCGGCACATGGTGCCACCCAATATTGTTGTGAATTAGGATGAAACCCTTGAATCCCACCTATGATAGGAAGTGTCAGGAGGTGATTAGGATGGAGTTTCTCTTTGATCTAGATGTGTCACTCGTAGGCCGATGGGTAGACGGGAGGTGACTAGGATGTTGGAGAATGAGAAAAATCCATATTCTAGATTTTTGGGTAATTGGAGTATTAATTACCACCGGTAGAGTTACGTGTGATACCTCATAAAATTTTATAATCCGTGTGACGCCTTTTGAGACTTCACACGGAGAACTTATCATCCAGCCTTTGGTTGGTTAGAGGTGGGGAATAACAAGCTTCTCGGACCCGAAGTGATTCATTGTCCGTCGGCAAGGATTGAGTTAATCTACGTCATTTTTGTATAGTTCAGGAACGTAGTGAGAGTATGCAACCGTGAACCAAAGTTTGAAGTCTGACATGAGTGGTCAGGAGTTGTGACGCGTGTCTCCCATGAAGGGAGTTACGTGATGTAATACCACGTATTTTTATGCTTTATAAATTTGGGGATTTATTAAATTTAATGTGAATTATTAATTTAATATAAACCCGAAAATTAATTACTTTATAATTATTAACGTGATGTGAGTTAGTAATTATGGGAAACTTGTTGAATATTACTAATGAGTAGAGTAATATATAATATTGGTTCTATTAAATGTCAAGAGTGAATAAAATGACAATTTTGGAAATTTGAGTCGGGACGCGCCCGTGTCGCGCCGGGACTAAATATTGATTAATAAAAGTGAATAAATTATAAGTTGCTCGTATGGTCGTTTTGACCGGGCCAAAGTGTCCGGAAGGGTCGAGATAGTAAAAAAAAGTGTACCCGAGAGTTTAGTTTGGGTCTCGGGGCGTTTTTAGGCTTATTTAGCACCCCAGGAGGGCATTTTGGACATTTTATAAATTTGGGCAATTAAACCCACGAATTTTCAAGGGTTATATCAGATGTCTAAGGTTTCCTTCTAGGGTTAACACAACCAAAGACAAGTGACGGCCATAGGAGAAGGAAGGAAAGAATTTGCCAAGGTGTTCTAGGCCAAAAAATTCATCCGGTTGCACCACCACCACCACCAACGCGTATATCGCGCGATGGGGAACGCAACCACACCAAAATCGTCCATAAATCAGAACTCTAAAATTTCTAGGCAAGTGTTTATCTTGATTATATTCGTTAATGCATCACTCATGTTAGTCTAGGGTTGATTAGGATGAGTTTCATGGAAGAAAACCCATGTTGGAGATAGGAAATTGCATGTAGTAATGATATAAATGGAAATCTGGAAATCCCCTTCATATGTAGAGGTTGAACCACGGATTTATGATATTTTAGAAGAAGAAATTCTGGAAAAAGATTGATTAGAACAAAGTTAGAGAAATTTCTAGGGTTCATGAGGTTTATACAAGTTTTGCCCTTTTAATCCATGGTTATTGATGAAAATTCACATGCTTTACGTAGAAGATTGTTAGTTTGGGTTTATAATGGTTGTAGTACGAATTTCTGGGAGTTTGTGTGTTAAAAATATGAATTTGGTTGAGGCTGGATGATAGAATCCGTAACTGTAAATCTACAGAATTTGCCATACCTGTTTGATCGATCGATCGAACCAGGGGTGTCGATCGATCGACGCATCGACCGATCGAGCTCCTGCCATCGATCGATCGACCCCTCCTGGCAGACTCATATTTCCCCATTTTTAAATAGTTGAATTCAAATTAAATGAGTAAAAATCTTTGGACGTCCTTATTAAAATATTTTGGAAGATAAAGAAGACGAATAGGACTTATTTATAATTATGAGACCTTTAATGTAAGACGAGATTTTCATTTTGGGATGTTTACATATATGGAACGATAGAATTATGTATTAAAGGGAGAGACACGTAAGATAGTTATGATGGAAAATAGATGAGTACCTACTCAATTCTACACTTGGGAGGATAGAGTCCATGAGTGTTACGTAGTAAGTTGGAATAATCCCTCAAACTAAAAGTAAGATACGAACTGTTATAAGTGATAACTAAATAATGAGAAATAAGGATAAATGTTATAATTATGGGTTATGAGATGAACCTAAACTTGATATAGAAAAAGTAGTATATTTTCATGACTGTGTGTATGCATATACTATATACGTGAGAAAATCATCCCCGTGCTACTTGCTATCCCTGAGGTGACCGCGCTGGGACAGTCTTATCTCGATGGGACCTTTACGGGGGATATTGACTTGTACCCAAGAAGATAGGAATCCTAGGTACAGGCTATCGTATCGATAGTCACGATCCTAAGAGACGCGAGGGTATGTGCTGACCTCTTGGACTTGGAAACTATGCTTCGCCTCAATATTGTTTGTGTATGTATTAATACAGTTCGAGAGTGATTCCGAACTTATATTTCCCTTAGTACGAGTGATACGGGGATTGGATAGCAGAGTATGCCCGTACCATAATTTTTATATGGGGTGCTATTAGAATATATATATTATACGAGTATTTAATATATATATGAATTTCTGAAATTTGGAACTTCCTATTGTGTTTATGGTAAGTAAGAAATGAATAATGACTTTAATTTGGAAATGCTTATTTTGAAAAGTATAATAGGACAGTGGGAAACTTTATTAGCAAATAAGGTTTAAGTGATAATTTTGTGATCAAATAAAATTATCCTCTTAAACAATTAAATTGTTCAGCTTTAATTCTTACGAGTAACCTAAGATAAGATAAGTTAAACAGTTGGGAAGATTAGTGCGATAGGTGTGCACATTAGAAGAGAGGTAAGAATTTCTCAAGGGAGTGTCGCACTAATATGTTGTTGCATTGGCCTGTAAACATTTTAAATACTTGCTAAACAAAATTTTAAATCATTTTCACTATCGGGCTCTGACCCGTTTCCATTTTCTTCTCTCTCTTATATATAGATATATATGTTACAGGTGCCCAGCCACATGGGCGTCTTGCATAGGATCCTTTGAAAGGAACGCATTGCAGCTTAGGTGGGAGTTGCAGGACTCTTGCTTAGACGACTTCATCTGTTGATTCCACTCCTAGTTCCATTTATTTAGTTAGGCATGTGTCACCCTTTTCCATTATTCAGTTGTCTATGGGATATTGTGACTTGTTTATTTCCATTATTCAGTTGTTTTATTTGACATTGTGATCCATTTATTCCCAATATTTTCACTTTGGAATTTATTGTTATCAGGACGTTTTTCCTTTAAGTTTAAATGTTGGAATCTAGTTGTTGAATGTTTAGATTATTTGGATTATATGTTTCAGGTTAATTGTTGTGTGATTGTTTAAATTACTACTCTTGTAAAGTTTTAAATGTTGTTTTTTATAAATAAAATTTGGAAAGTAATGTCTAAATGGTTTTGACACAGCGCTTAATTATTTAGGGTGTTTAAAATGGAAAAAGTATTTTCGACAGTGATGCTAAGAATGAACCAACTGTTCACCTTGATTTTAATTTAATAAAGGAGTGATCGCCCGGTATTTAAATAGGCGGGGTGTCATAGGTGGTATCAGAGCATCAGGTTCTAGTGTCCTTAGGATCTGTACAGCTTATTTCGCTTTCAGCTTAACATTTTTGCTATAGAGCCCTATTTTAGGATTGTTGTATTCTTGCTTTTACGTTTACGTTTTCAGCTATTTGAGATTTGGTAATAACTGTAGACTAATAAATTTCTTCACGTTTCAGATGCCTCTGAGACGTGCACCAAAGGATAGGCGTGCCCAAGCCGAGCAGCCAGCAGCTCCAGCTCAGGGTACGATGAATGCTAATGAGTTAGCCGCTATTATTGCTCAGGCGGTGAATGCTGCGTTAGCGGTAGTACAGCAGGCTCCACCCTAGATTCAGGCAGTGGGGCCAGGACCTGCAGAGCTTCCATCAGCATGGGAGCGGGTTTGGGATGCCTTTCAGAAAGCGCATCCCCCTGAGTTCTCGAGTAGTTGAGATATCATCATCGTCAGCCAATGGAAGAAAGATATCCAGCGGCATCTTCGTATGTATGAGTGCACAGACATGCAGAAACAGTTATTGTCTTCCTTTAAGCTAGTGGGGGCCGCTTTGCAGTGGTGGGAGTCCACCACCACCTTGGAGGAGAGGGATACGATACCGATTCAGTCATTCTGGGAGCGGTTTGTCCGCAAATATTTTCCACCCGCCGTGCAGACTGAGATGAGGTGGAAGTTACTGAATTTGAAGTAGGAAAATTCTACCGTTGTCGAGTATGAAGAGGAGTTCACAAGACTTCTCACCATAGTGCCAGATGAGGCACCTACTGAGGGTAAGAAGATAATGTTGTTTGTGGACGGGTTAGCTTGGAGGATCCGTCAGCATCTTATAGGGTATTTATCTCTGAGTACCTTCACAGATGTACTCAATGCTGCCTTACTACACTGTCAGGATCACCACTTCCATCTGCAGGGAAGCAAGCGAGTAGGAGAGTCCAACCAATAAGGCAGGACAGGGGGTAGTGGCGCTGGTGGAACACCGACATCCCAGGGACAAACTCGTCAGCATGAGCAGAGTTTCCATCAGGGGGACCCTACCAAGCGCTTCCGATCAGGTGATTCCAGGCAGGGATTTGGGTGTTATATGCAGGGTCAACAGGGCCAGCCTAATCAGTAGGGCCAGCAAGGCCAACACCGACAGCAGCAGGGTTAGCAGCAGGACCAACGGGGCCAACAGCGTTTTCATCAGGTCCAACAGGGCCAGTGGCGGGGTGGTAACAGCCAGCAGGGCCGTGGTCAGCAGGGTCAGAGGGGAGGTAACTTCAGAGGCTGATGTTTTGTGTGCGAAAAGCATGGCCATAACCGCCAAGATTGCCCAGAGGGTGATAGGGCCCCACAGCAGCAGGGTGCCCGTAATGAGCTACAAAGGCCACTTTTTCCAGCCGCCCTCCCAGTACCAGCCTAGGTACCAGCCCTACCAGCCATTCCAGCAGCTCTAGTGCAGCAGGGGCAGTTACAATATGGACTTGTCTATAATGTCCACCAGGAAGCAACTCTACAAGCACCACCCGCGATTGAGGGTATGTTTACTATCCATGGTACGATGGGTCGGGTTTTATTTGAAACTGGGGCGACGCACTATTTTATAGCTACCCATTTTGCGAAGGCCTTAGGGTTATTAGCCATAGCAGAGAGCACTATGACGTGTGTAGACTCACCACTGGGAAATGGTTCGCTTATTTTCTTTATATACCTACCTGCAGACATGTTAGTCTTAGATATGCATGATCATGACGTTATTATCAGTATGGATTGGCTCGATGCTTACAGGGCAATGATAGATTGTTTTGGTAGGAGTATTATTTTTGCCATTCCGGGGCAAGAGATGTTTGTAGTGGCGATGCCTCGCCCAGAGGGAGGCTCGACCGCTCATTTGTATTACATAGAGGATGATACCTCTAAGGAGGTTGTGATTCCCTTAGAATCGATCCCAGTTGTTCGTGAGTATTCCGATGTATTTCAGGAGATACCAGGCCTACCCCCTAGTCATGAGATAGACTTTGTCATAGATTTATTACCGGATACTAGACCTATAGCACGCGCTCCATACCGTATGGCTCCGGCGGAGATGCGAGAGTTACGAGACCAGATAGAACAGTTGTTAGGTCAGGGCTTCATTCGCAGGAGTACCTCACCTTGGGGCGCTCTAGTCTTGTTTGTGAAGAAGAGAGATGGTTCACTGAGGCTATGTGTGGACTACCGGGAGTTGAACAAGCTCACGATACGGAACAAGTATCTGTTACCTCGAATCGATGATCTGTTCGACCAGCTGAGGGGAGCAACTTTCTTTTCGAAGATAGATCTAAGGTCGGGGTACCATCAGCTACGTATTAGGGAGCAGGATGTTTCAAAGACTGCTTTCTTGACGAGATATGGGTCCTATGAGTTCAGAGTGATGCCATTTGGCCTCACAAATGCTCCATTTGTGTTCATGGATTTAATGAACCGAGTGCTCAGAGAGTTCTTGGATCAGTTTATCATCATCTTCATAGATGACATTCTGATATATTCACACTCTGAGGAGGAGCATGCCGAGCACTTGAGGAAGGTTCTTCAGACTCTATGAAAGCATCAGTTGTATGCTAAGTACGAGAAGTGAGGATTCTGGTTGTGGGAAGTGCAGTTCTTGGGACATGTTGTTTCTGAAAATGGGAGAGCAGTTGACCCGAGTAAAGTGTCAGCGGTGAGGGAGTGGGGACAGACCACGACACCGACAGAAAGTGCGTAGTTTCTTGGGGTTAGCCGGATACTACAGGAGATTCATTCGGGGATTCTCCAAAATAGCGGGTCCATTGACGAACCTGACTCGCAAGGGGGTACCATATGTTTGGGATGATACTTGTCAATTGGCTTTCGACGAGCTGAAAGACAAGCTTACTTCAGCACCGGTCCTTGCTTTACCTAAGCCGGGTGTGGAGTACCTGGTTTACACTGATGCCTCTTTACGGGAACTTAGGGGAGTACTTCAGCAGGAGGATAAGGCTATAGCTTTTGCCTTTCGAAAGCTTAAGCCGCATGAGAAGAATTACCCCACCCACGACCTGGAGTTAGCAGCGGTCGTTTTTGCATTGAGGATTTGGAGGCACTATTTATTGGGGGAGAAATTTCGCTTGTTCACAGACCACAAGTCACTGCAGTACCTGTTCACTCAGCGAGAGCTCAATATGCGTCAGCGCAGATGGTTAGAGTTTGTGAAGGACTATCAGTTCGACATATAATACCATCCGGGGAAGGCCAACGTAGTTGCTGATGCATTGAGCCGTAGACCAGTAGACGATGTAGCGGATGTCTGGAAAGCAAAGTGGAAGGAGTTGGGTCACCAGGACGCAGTAGCCCGTTCCTTCATATCTGTCATGACAGTGACACCTGAGATTGTTACGAGGGTGATACAGGCACAAACTGCAGACCCATTTTGCCAGGAGCAGATTATACGACTTTTAGCTGAGGGTGCTAAGTCCTATTATGTTAGTTCTGATGGGGGTTTGAGGTTTAATGGGAGATTGGTGGTCCCAGAAGGATCAGAATTATGTCATGCGGTGATGACCCAGTCTCATGGGTCCCGATTTGCGGTACATCCTGGAGGAGATAAGATGTACCAGGATATGAGGCGATAATACTGGTCGAGTGGGATGAAGAAGGATATTGCTGAGTTCATATCCAAGTGTTCTACCTGCCAGCTGGTAAAGGTGGACCATCAGAAACCGTCAGGGTTGCTTCAGCCATTGGAAACACCCGCGTGGAAGTGGGAGAGTATTTCCATGGATTTTATTACAGGGTTGCCTACATCACAGCAGGGCCACGACTCTATCTGGGTGATTGTAGACCGTTTGACCAAGGTGGCTCATTTTCTGTCGGTGCGGACAGACTATACCACGGGTCAGTATGCTCAGTTGTTCATTGCTGAGATTGTCAGATTACATGGGGTGCCCCTGAATATTATGTCAGATAGAGACAAGATTTTTGTGTCGTGTTTCTGGGAGAGCTTTCAGGAGGCTATGGGTACATAGTTTAAGTTGAGTTCAGCTTATCACCCACAGACAGATGGGAAAACAGAGCGTACTAATCAGATGCTGGAGGATATGATACGCATGTGTGTTCTTGATTTTGGAGGAGGGTTGGAGCCACATCTTCCACTGGTAGAGTTCACTTATAATAACTCTTATCAGTTCACGATTGGCATGGATCCATTCGAGGCTTTGTATGGCTGACTTTGTCGTTCCCCAACTTGTTGGCTAGAGGTGGGGGATAACAAGTTGTTAGGACCAGAGGTGATTTAGGAAACCTCTGCGAGGATTGAGATGATCAGGAGTCGCATTCGAGTAGCCCAGAACAGGCAGAAAAGCTACGCCAATGCGAAACGGTTCTTCCGGGAGTTTAATGTGGGGGAGCAAGTGTTACTACGCGTATCTCCTATGAAAGGAGTGATGAGGTTCGGGAAGAAAGGGAAATTGGCCCCGAGGTATGTGGGACCATTTCCCATTATCGAGAGGATTATGCCGGTAGCATACAGATTGGGACTGCCAGAGCATTTACATCGCATTCACGATGTATTCCACATCTCGTCGTTGAGGCAATATCTTCGGGATGACATGGCTCACACCCACATCGCGATAGAGGAGATAGACTTACAGCCTGACAGCTCTTACGAGGAGAGACCAGTGGCTATCCTATACCATAGCGAGAGGAGATTGAGGTCGAAGGTAGTTCCACTTGTACGGGTCTAGTGGGAGCATCATAATGTGGAGAAATCCACTTGGGAGCGTGAGGCAGATATGCGCGAGAGATATCCAGATTTATTCTTACCAAGTATGCCTTATTTTCTGAATTTCAGGACGAAATTCAGTTATTAGGGGGGAAGTATGTAATACCCCGTATTTTTATGCTTTATAAATTTGGGAATTTATTAAATTTAATGTGAGTTATGAATTTAATATAAATCCGAAAATTAATTACTTTATAATTATTAATGTGATGTGAGTTAGTAATTATGGAAAACTTGTTGAATATTACTAATGAGTAGAGTAATATATAATATTGGTTCTATTAAATGTCAAGAGTGAATAAAATAATAATTTTAGAAATTTGAGTCGGGACGCGCCCGTGTCGCATCGGGACTAAATATTGATTAATAAAAGTGAATAAATTATAAGTTGCTCGTATGGTCGTTTTGACTGCGCCAAAGTGTCCGGAAGGGTCGAGATAGTAAGAAAAAGTGTACCCGGGGGTTTAGTTTGGGTCTCGGGGTGTTTTTAGGCTTATTTAGCGCCCCAGGAGGGCATTTTGGACATTTTATAATTTTGGGCAATTAAACCCACGAATTTTCAAGGGTTATATCAGATGTCTAAGGTTGCCTTCTAGGGTTAACACAACCAAAGACAAGTGACGGCCATAGGAGAGGGAAGGAGGGAGTTTGCCAAGGTGATCTAGGCCGAAAAATTCATCCGGTTGCACCACCACCACCACCAATGCGTAGATCGCGCGATGGGGAACGCAACCACACCAAAATCATCCATAAATCAGAACTCTGAAATTTCCAGGCAAGTTTTTATCTTACTTATTTTCGTTAATGCATCACTCATGTTAGTCTAGGGTTGATTAGGATGAGTTTCATGGAAGAAAACCCATGTTGGAGATAGAAATTGCATGTAGTAATGATATAAATGGAAATCTGGAAATCCCCTTCATATGTAGAGGTTGAACCACGGATTTATGATGTTTTAGAAGAAGAAATTCTGGAAAAATATTGATTAGAACAAAGTTAAAGAAATTTCTAGGGTTCATGAGGTTTATACAAGTTTTGCCCTTTTAATCCATGGTTATTGATGAAAATTCACATGCTTTACGTAGAAGATTGTTAGTTTGGGTTTATAATGGTTGTAGTACGAATTTCTGGGAGTTTGTGTGTTAAAAATCTGAATTTGGTTGAGGTTGGATGATAGAACCCGTAACTGTAAATCTGCAGAATTCGCCATACCTGTTTGATCGATCGATCGAACCAGGGGTGTCGATCGATCGACGCATCGACCGATCGAGCTCCTGCCATCGATCGATCTACCCCTCCTGGCAGACTCATATTTCCCCTTTTTTAAATAGTTGAATTCAAATTAAATGAGTAATAATCTTTGGAAGTCCCTATTAAAATATTTTGAAAGATAAAGAAGACCAGTAGGACTTATTAATAATTATGAGACCTTTAATGTAAGATGAGATTTGCATTTTGGGATGTTTACATATAAGGAACGATAGAATTATGTATTAAAGGGAGAGACGCGTAAGATAGTTATGATGGAAAATAGATGAGTACCTACTCAATTCTACACTTGGGAGGATAGAGTCCATGAGTGTTACGTAGTAAGTTAGAATAATACCTCAAACTAAAAGTAAGATACGAACCGTTATAAGTGATAACTAAATAATGAGAAATAAGGATAAATGTTATAATTATGGGTTATGAGATGAACCTAAATTAGATATAGAAAAAGTAGTATATTTACATGACTGTGTGTATGCATATACTATATACGTGTGAAAATCATCCTCGCGCTACTTGCTATCCCTGAGGTTACCGCGCTGGGACAGTCTTATCTCGATGGGACCTTTACGGGGGATATTGACTTGTACCCAAGAAGATAGTAATCCTAGGTACAGGCTATCGTATCGATAGTCACGGTCCTAAGAGACGCGAGGGTATGTGCTGACCTCTTGGACTTGGAAACTATGCTTCGCCTCAATATTGTTTGTGTATGTATTAATACAGTTCGAGAGTGATTCTGAACTTTTATTTCCCTTAGTACGAGTGATACGGGGATTGGATAGCAGAGTATGCCCGCACCATAATTTTTATGTGGGGTGCTGTTAGAATATATATATTGTACGATATTTAATATATATATGAATTTCTGAAATTTGGAACTTCCTATTGTGTTTATGGTAAGTAAGAAATGAATAATGACTTAAATTTGGAAATGTTGTTTTGAAAAGTATAATAGGACACTGGGAAACTTTATTAGCAAATAAGGTTTAAGTGATAATTTTGTGATCAAATGAAATTATCCTCTTAAACAATTAAATTGTTCAGTTTTAAATCTTACGAGTAACCTAAGATAAGATAAGTTAAAAAATTGGGAAGGTTAGTGCGATAGGTGTGCACATTAGAAGAGAGGTGATAATTTTTCAAGGGAGTGTCGCACTAATATGTTGTTGCATTGGCCTGTAAACATTTTAAATACTTGCTAAACAAAATTTTAAATCATTTTCACTATCCGGCTCTGACCCATTTTCATTTTCTTCTCTCTCTTATATATATATGTATATGTTACAGGTGCCCAGCCACAGGGGCGTCTTGCATAGGATCCTTTGAAAGGAACGCGCTGCAGCTTAGGTGGGAGTTGCAGAACTCTTGCTTAGACGACTTCATCTGTTGATTCCACTCCTAGTTCCATTTATTTAGTTGGGCATGTGTCGCCCTTTTCCATTATTCAGTTGTTTATGGGATGTTGTGACTTGTTTATTTCAATTATTCAGTTGTTTTATTTGACATTGTGATCCATTTATTCCCAGTATTTTCACTTTGGAATTTATTGTTATCAGGACGTTTTTCCTTTAAGTTTAAATGTTGGAATCTAGTTGTTGAATGTTTAGATTATTTGGATTATATGTTCCAGGTTAATTGTTGTGTGATTCTTTAAATTACTAATCTTGTAAAGTTTTAAATGTTGGTTTTTATAAATAAAATTTGGAAAGTAATGTCTAAATGGTTTTGACACAGCGCTTAATTATCTAGGGTGTTTAAAATGGAAAAAGTATTTTCGACAGTGATGCTAAGAATGAACCAACTGTTCACCTTGATTTTAATTTAATAAAGGAGTGATCGCCCAGTATTTAATTAGGCGGGGTGTCACACGTGATTTGGCAACAAGGAAATTGGGCACCTATAGAAGTGGGGCCTTTTCTTACATAGAGATAATAGAGTCAGTGGAGTATAAACTCATCTTTTTGAAGCATTTTCAGCTAATTCATGATAGTTTTGCATGTCATTATATAAGCGATACCTTAAGCATAAGGGAATATAGCGGTGTGTAGGAGTTTGAGTGGACTTGTCGCTAATCTTGGTTTGTAGTGAGTAGACCTTTAGTCAAAATGGTACCACTAGCGTGTGTATAGTGGATAAACCAAAATATTATTGCAAAGTAACTTTGAATACGTTCTGATGCACTGAGTGTAAGGATCTGAAGTATTTAATACCAGTCATATCCGAATTTCAAGGACGAAATTCCTTTGCAAGGCGGAAGTATGTAACACCCTGTATTTTTGGATAATTATGGATTTCATTATTTTTAGTATTTTTAAATTACATGTGTGCAATAATTTAAACAAAATGAAATATTACGTATTTAATAAATATTAATTGGGTAAAATTAAGAGTAATGTTTATATAATAAATTTACTAAGTGCGCAACAAATAAAATGTGATAAATTATTATACGTCAAAGTGAGTAATAACGACAGGACTATATTATATCTCAAATGGGGGGGGGGGGGGGGGGGGGGGAGGCGTGTGTAGACTGTTTTAAGGTCGAGATAGGAAATTTATGTAAAGTGATTCGGATGGTAATTTCGCAATCACGATTGATTCCTAATGGGCCTAAATAGGCATAATAGTATACTCGGGTATATTATTTGGGTTTCGGGGGAGTTTTAGATTATATCGGGCTCTTACGGGGGTATATGGGTCAAGTGGTCTCGATCAATTAGACTAATTTTGGGATTAGAGATTTTATAACCTGAGATTAGATGTGTTGGCAACCATTATCATTAGAGGCAAACCCTAAGACAGAAAGGAAAAGAGGTAAAGGCTAGGAGAAAGCTAGAAAGGCCAAATTGGATGAGAATTCAAGGGGGATTCGAGCATTCCATCGTAGATTCATTGTCTACAACGAAAATCAAGCCCTACGAACATCTAGAGGCAAGTAATTAACTTTCTTTAAATTAAATTGAGGTGATATCATGGTAGGTGTAGAACAAAACCATTCTTGGGTGAGGGTTTGCATGTAAATGGGATTTTGGGTGAAATAAATTCCATAATAGCAGCGTAGATTGATGTATGATATTATTGAACGAATTCAATCTCATAAAGATAAGATCTTGATAGATATTTATAGGTTTGATCATAGTTAATTGGGTTGGTAAATTGAAACTAGGTTACATTGAGGTGTTCATAATTAAGACTCATAAGTATGGATTAATTTGATGATTAATGATTAAATCCATTGAATTAAGATGATTGATGGGTTTTAAAATCATGTAAAAGATGCCCCTTTATGATTTATATTGATTAGGTAGTGTAGAGAAATTATTTAGAGGGTGATTGGGATTGCATTTGGGGAAGAACATAGGTTGGAGTTCGCCAAATCAAAACTGCGTGTTTTGACTCATAAAGAGAACCAGTTCGCCCTTAGCCGAATTGGTTTGGTTTACCTACTTGTCCAAAATATGGAATTTTAGATCTTTTCATTACGATCGCGTGGCCTCTGACGTCGTATTTTTCTGATTTTTTTTAATTAGTTATGAATCATATACGGAAGGGTGTACGAGACAAAAATCTTTAGTTGGTAATCAAGGGATGGATTTTATCTTAGGCATAATTAAGATTCGAATGATTACAAAACCTTGTGGGTATTTTCCCTTAGTTGATATGAATTCATAGTTGATGATATTGAGGTTAAGTTAATGATTTTTAATACCTCTGCAGATTATGTTTAGTAAGGGAAATTTCAGGTAGACGAGAGTTAGCTCAATATACTTGTACGTAGGGTATTTATTGAATATTAATATTCGAGTTGTAGGAGATTCAACGGATAGAGTTATTTTTTATTTATGCCATTAGGAATAGTTAGGAGAGTCCAATAGAATTTAGTAACAAGAAACATGTTATTTTATTTATTCAAGAGGAGAGTTTAATTAATTAAGAGTCGGAGAATAGACTCGGGATAAGTGGGCTAGTGCTTCGGGTGATTAGGCATGGATTAGCAGGATTATATATATATATATTTACGAATATGAATAATATCGGTGTGTATGATATTTATGTGAATTATACCCCTCCAATTGCTATCATGAGAGGTTGCGCGATGTGGGTGAATCCCCTAGCTAGTGAATGCAGGGTGAGTATAGTCCCAAGGTCATAGCGCCGCAAACTTTATTGTGTGATTTATTTTCGAGGTGAGACAATTTGGGTATAGTTCGGTCTCACTATCTAAGAACTATAACTATTTCCACTACGTTTGCGATGTTTTTACCAAAGTTCGGTGTGAGCTAGTCTGACCTGTGATAACTGGGTTAGAGTGATCATACCTGGGATATGATAGCATTTAAAGAAAAGCATCCGATGAGTTATTACTCTTAGGGATAACATCCAGTGAGTTATGACTCTGAGGGATGGCATCCAATGAGTTTTTACTCTGAGGGATGGTTATTATATGCGAAATATGTGTGATTGTTCTAGTATACTATTACATGTATAATAGTATACTGATTAAAGACATAAAATGTGAATGTATTACATATACAACTGGAGTGGAAGTTCTATACTCAATTGATATTGAAATAATTAATTAAGCTAATGAGTAGAATAGCTTATGAATCAATGATAGAAAATGCTCAGGTTAGAGTAGTGTGTTTAAAGTAATTTCAAAAGGGCTAGTTAGACGGAGTAGCATAACTAAGCGGGTTAAGATGTATGCACTAGGTGTGCACAATAGTTAAGAGGTGAGGGTTAATCTCATGAGAGTGCGACACCGACTTAAATATGGAAAGTTATACTGCATATTTATTTATTGCATCTTAATTATTTGCAAATATTTTTAAAAAGTTTTGAGCTCTGATCCGCATCAAATCTATTTTTTAAAAACTTTTAGGTGTCCAGCCACAGGGATGCCATGGATGAATATTCTTTCCAGGGACATGAAACTGCAGCTGATGTGGAGGCTTACAGGTTGCTGAGTAGTCGCTTCACTTATTGCATTCTAGATTAGGTTCTTTATTTCGGTATTGGTTGGGCATGTTCCCACTTTTCGTTCAAACTTATGTATTTCAGAGTATTTTACTATGATGGATTGGATGTATTGGATTTTTACCCGATGGTTTATTTGGGGACATAATCTATTTATCTTTTCTTTTCACTTTACTTCATAGTTTCATTTATATTAATTACTGTATATGGGATTATTGTGATTTGGTTAATATTTTTGTATGCTAATGAAAGATAAAATTTAACACCGGCTTATTTATTTAATAGGTGTTTAGTAGTTTAAAAATGTTTACGACGGTGATGCTAAGAATGAACCACTTGAGACTCCTGTTTTATTTTAGTAAATGACTGACCACCCATGGTTGAAATAGGTGGGGTGTCACAGAGTCTACACTAGTACGACCACTAGTGGTTGTGGTTGTGCCTAAGGCAAGTGTTGGTAGTGTTAACTGCCTGCGCTATGGTGGCTGCGACCTCTGCTGCAGTTACAGTCCCCTCGACTACCCGCGGCTCTGGCTGAGCCTCCCTCTCTACGGCCCTTCCTGCTACCAATGTTGGACTCCCTCTCCTGTTGTTTGGCATCTGAAACCAAACCGTAATTGTATGAGATTCCACTTAATTATAACAGCAGTAGAAGAATGGAAATGTGCAATATGAAATAACAATCCTAAACATAGGGCTCTATATCAAAGAAATGCAACGCTGACAACATAGCTAGTTTAAACATATGTTAAAGGACACTAGAACTTGATGCTCTGATACCAACTATGACACTCGACCTCTTATAATACCAGTTGATCAGGCCTTTATTAAAATTAAATGGGAATGTAATTTGATTTCATTCTCAGTATCATTGTCACAACAAATATGTAAATATAACACCAATATGAACATACACCAAATACAATGATAGGATACCCGATAAGTATAATATAGATGACATAAGCGGAACAAGCCATCAGTTACCACAAATAATCTAATGTAACAAGTAATGAGAGTAGTAAATATCTAACATAAATAAAATGTCCTATCCAACTACGGGTAACACAACAAAAAGGAAATACTGAAACTAAATCCTATATAGATTGAAATGAACTGAGGTGGATATAATGAATCTCACAACATCCATAGCTACTGCTCTCAATGACATGAAGAAGAGACTAAGCCTCCAGTCCCTGCTGCTGTACACATGTTTTATTTAAAACAAAATATATTGGCCAGCGGGTCAAAGCCCGAAAAGCATTTGAAAATATTTTGCAAGTATTTTAATGCTTTAAATATAAAAACGCAGTGTATTGCCATCATAATTAACTTTCCATTCGCACTCACATGAGACCGTTCCTCACTTGTCATCTACAGTTTGCAACTAATGCATTCATTTTATTATCCTAATCATCTTACCTAGTCTAACTAGGATGATAATTGCTAATATAGCCAACTACGCTAATAATCTAACACATATTCCCACACATAGATAGTGGCTATGGAAAAGTACTATAACCTGGGAAAACAATCCAACACATATTGGACAATGCCAAGGTGACTTGCCCACTACGTGCAACCTTCTAACAATAGCACTACTGAGTAGGTATGTTCAAATAAACAAGTAACACACACACAAACATACATACACACACACACGTATATATATATATATATATATATATATATATATATATATATATATATATATATATATATATATATATATATATATATATATATATATATATATATATATATATATATATATATATATCTATATAATAAGGCATAAAACTTATGTATGTCACAAATTTGGCTCATGATGTCATCTTTATAAAAAAAATCATTATCTATTTTACCCCTTTCAGATTTGGATTCCCCCTCTTTTAACACACTCTAATTTGTGTCCCCTTTTTTTTCAAAATTCAAACACAAGGGTACAAGAGTATTTTATCCAATTCTCCCGCTTACCCTCACTTTAATTTGAATGAATCCACTTATCGATGCACAAATTTCAGAATAGTTACGAAACCCACATCTTGAGAAACCCCAAATCCATTATGAGCCCTAAAAACTCATGAACCACCGTCTGGCGACAAGGCTTCATTTTCTCACTCCATATCTCCTCCATTTCACTCCGGTAAATTCTCTCCCTGGATGTAATTGTTTATTCTATTTTTGGTTTCAAAATAAGAGCCACGCCCCTTGATTTCTAATCTGTAATCTTTTTTTAGTGTTAAAGATTTGTATCTTGGTGTTTATAGTTATGTCGATTTTTATATTTAGAAAACACGATAGATTTGGGCAGGGACGAAGATGTATTTGTCAGGCGTGTCCGTTTGAGCAGGGATTTTTCAGTGAAGATTTATTTTTCAGGCGTGTCCGTTTTGGAAGCTTTTTAACCTTGATTTAGGTGACGGACCTGTGATGGTTTTGAGTTTAAGAGACGACATTTTTGGGTTATGTGTATATTTTGCTTTTCAAGAAGTGTTGAATTCATTTTTCTTTATTATTTTGTTATGATTATACAATACCAGGGTAGCCTTGATCACCGGAAATTTTCTGCGATTCTAGACCAAGGTGTGGCCCAGTCGACTGATTGTGACTCGGGGTTAAAGAAATCAACCCATCTCTTTCTCTCCACCCGACCCATGAGGACGAGTTCAGTGCCCAATAAGGAACCAAATAAGAAAGGAGCAAAGGAACCATGGCCTCAAACCATGGGATGCCACCGTAGGCCAAACCCACTGTAGGCTAAATCTCTTGCTCTCTACGGCATTTGGGGGATCGGGAACCTTTTAGATTTAGGATTTATAAAAATACTAACTTTTACCTTTCTTTTTTTATTTTCAGATTTAGAACCGACTTTCACTGGTGTTATGGTGAGCTTACTCAATTGTTCAAGCTTTTATTATCTTAATCTTTTTTATTTATTATGTTCAACCTTCAATGACAGGGGAAGAAGAGATTCATTATTCGGGTTAACTGCGTTAAAAATCTTGAATGCTAAAAATCTTCAATTTTTTGTTAACTAGGTTTATGTGTTTATGGTTGGGTTTAGGCAGAGACACGCTGGGTTTATGTGTTTATGCTAAAAACCCAGTTCAGCTTATGGTTGGGTTTACACGCTGAACTGGGTTTACACGAAGACACAGAGTAAAGATATAGGGACCTATTTAGTGAACACATTTTCTAAACTCAGTGACTTATCAGACACGAATTGGGTGTATTTTGTAACGGATCCCATGTGATGTAAAAATTCACCCAATGTGTATCTGACATTTCATTGGGTTTAGAAAATGTGTCCACGAAACTAAGGTTTTTCAACTTCTCTTTGTAATGGGTATACTGTTTTTTTGTGTGGTGAAAACTGAGTTTATTGTTGCCGAGTATAACATGACTGTGATTATGAATTTTTCCTTTTTTTAGTATATTAATTTATTTGGATGAGGTTCAGGTTAAGGTTCATGTTTTACATTGTCAAACACATTTCTCATGTATGGGTGTAACTGGCTTCTAGATTTGGATTGAATTTGTAATTATGGCATCTCCTTTTTTTCATTCTGATATTTTGAATTACATAAGATTTCTTGACATGGGAGTCTCTTAAATTGGTACATAAAATTATTTAGGCAAGTAACCAAATAAAAAAAATATTGGGTATGCCAGATTTTTATATATGTCTCATTTTCCAACCATAGAGAAGCTCCTGTGCGTGAGCCTAAATACGGGACTTCTGTCTCAGATGCTTTTTAAAAATAATTTTTTTTGATTTTATCCGTGGTTATAAACATTTCAGGGTATCCCTATAAAAAAATCAGTTTAAAATAATATTTTTTTGGCGTTTTAAAAAAATGGGTCAATATTTGATAGTATTTAATTCAGCTCAAAAAAATATTTTTTTGAATTTAAAAAAAATGGTTCAATATTTGACAGTATTTAAGTTGCTTAAAATACTGTCAAATATTGACTCATTTTTTAAAATACCCAAAATATTATTTTTAACTAAATAGTTTTTATAGGGATTCCTTGAAATGTTTATAACCCCCACAAAAAAATAGATTTTTTTTTTCAAAAATATTTAGCACGCGAGTCCCGCATTTGGGCTCCCGTACAGAAGCAATTCTTCTTCCAATCACAGTTCTTAAGAAATTACTTAGCTTTCTATTTTCTTGCAGTTTTTTTTGTCCGAGGCATTAGTCAAATTTGAACAAGTGGGTACCCATTTCACTACTATTTCACATTGTGGGGAAGGAAGTTAGTTAGTACCAATTTTTTTGTGTGGCGTTGTGGAAGGAATAGTTATGGAGTTTTGTGATTAACTCCATATTGTTCCAATCATACTTGAATCATTAAAACAAAATATGTTGGGTTGGTATCAATTTGTGTCTCAAATAATATGGTTATATAGAGATGGCTTACCTTTTGTTTCATTTGTATTGCACCCAATCATACTTGAATCATTAAAATATTTTTGTTGTAATATTGTTGTCAGAATATTTTTTATTTTTCAAACAGGGTGTATAGTCCTATAAAAAAGGAAATTTTGTCCAAGATTTTTAAAACTTTTACATTTATTTGTGTTGTAAAAACACTTTTTGACTTAAATTATTCACGATTTAATATATTGGAATTTTTTTCCCGTGCTATATAATAGTTTATAATTATTACGATGTCTAAGATGGATTGTTAGTATTGTACATGACTTTAGATTTTTCAAAATTATATGCGTGCCTTCAGGCACGGGCATATCCTATATATATATATATATATACAAGTAACCCACAATACATGTATATATATAACGTACTAACTAGGACAAAAATCCCATAGCATATTAGTCTACCAATTGCGAAGTCCGAACCGACTTTCCAATTTTCCATTTAAGTGTTCACTTGAAATCCAATTCCTCTTTCTCAATCCCATCTAACGGTTGGCCTAAAACATGTACCAACCTATGAGAATGTTCCTCGGTAATCCCAATCTACCCCAAAGCCCTTACGTCTTTTTTATCAAACACTAACGGGTCAAAATAATGCAAAACAAAAATCAGGACAGACCAGAAAACTGAACCGATTCACTGGCAGAGCGAACCGATTTGGTCAGCGAACCGATTCACTCCCCTAGAGAATCGTTTCGGTTTGCTGGACTGCCTTTCATTTTCAATCTCGAGTTTTTGCCTCATAAACCCTTCAATGGAGGTCCCAAGCCTCCCAAAATCATAAATTACCATCCCACATCAATACCTAATCATTTTAAAAGTATTTTAACACTGCAATAAACCCAAATCCAATATTAAAACTCAAGGATTCTTAAACATTAATCTAATTCATTCAACTCAGAATTAATCAATCTTTGAAATTCAATGATCCCCTATCAATGTTCTTCATGTTCATATATATGTTCCTAGAATCACATCACGAAATTATCCTTTATTAATTATCAAGTATGATCATAGGTTAAACACAACCCAAATCCCTTTTAATTAATCCCCAAAGATTTCATCTTTAAATTTCCAGATTGATTACTAATTAATTATGAACATAATTAACTGTAAAAAATTACAAATCTAAAGCAAGTAAATACTTGACTAGTTGGATTAAATTGAAAGTCTCAACTCATAGAGATGAATTGATTTCCGGAGATGTTCTTCCTCTCTTCTCTAAGCTTTTCTTCTCTATTTTCTTCCATTTTCTCTTCTCTTAATCTCTCCCTTAATCTCCAATTTGCAGAGGTTTGAATGAGGCTGCCACCCATCCCACCTAATCTTAAATACTTTTTAATCACACCTTAATCCCATTTTTAGGTGTATCCCTAAGACCAAAAAGATGTATGTACCCTCATATGGGCCATGCTATGTTTAAAAAGCCCATGAAACCCCTTATTTTGGACTATTTTGACCCATTTTGGATCACCGGTGCGCTAAAAAAGGTCATCCGAGTCATCGAACTAAAAATATTCCACCATCCCATTAATCGGGTCGTACACGTGCGTACAGTACGTGTCACCCTCAAACTATTGGAATCCGCCGATTTAACTCTTTTGATCGACATAATATAGCAATCCATCACTTTTCACTCATAAAATGACATATAACAATTCACATCTCTATTTACTTATTACAGGCAAGTAAATAATAATAATCCTGAATATTAATCCTAACTCGCTAATTAATATTTATTGAACCCAATTTATTTTTTTTAGTTAAATTAATAATTAAATGGTCATGTGGAAATAAAACACTCTTAAAAGTATGGGATATTACATAATGACGGATAAACATGACATGACCCGTTAAAATAAGAGGTCAGGTTTGTATGATTTTTTCACACGATAAAAATATCTCCTGTTTATATACGAACCTGATAAGACCCGAACACGATAAAAAATTGACATGAATATGACTCGACCTGTCCCATTGTTTGGTTTACTTTAGGCTATGTTTGGGAGATTAAGTGAGAAAAGAAAAAAAAATTTATCAGGAGAGAAAAGAAAAGGGAAAGTTAACATGAGAGAATAAAAAAGAAGAGAAGACAAATTAATATTCCTTCCTTTATTTGGGAGTTTAGGCGAGAAAAGAAAATATATTTATTTCTTACTGTTTGGGAGTTGGAAGAAAGATAAGTTTTTTAAGAGGAAGAAGATAAAATTCATTAAAAACAAATTCATTAAAAACTTTCATTTCCATCCGTTTCTTTCCCATTTAGGAAGAAAATTTTGCAAATAAAGGAAAAGAAAGTTTTATAAATAAAATTAATTTCTTTTCTCTTCTTTTAAACTCCCAAACGAGATGAATTATATCATTTTTCTCCTATTTAAACTCCCAAACGAGGGAAAATAAATATTTTTCCTTACCTTTTTTCTTTTCTTTTCTCCCCAAAATAAAACTAGAAAATATACCCTTAAGGTTGTCATGACCCAATTTTAAGGCGGGTCAACAAATTTGAACTTTTTAATAATCACATTTTTTTAATAAATACTAGATTTTATTATGCCAAGTCGGTCGAACTCAACCTTGCAAGCCATAAAGGGGAATTCAACCTCCACTGCACACCTTTAGTTCAAATTTTGAATGATATTTGAAAACTTCATATCTCAAAATTTAATTAGTGAAAACGTCGTGTAATAGTGATCTAAATTAAATTTCGCAAGTTTCCAAGTAACCCTTATTTAATTAGAGTCTACTTTTAAATCAAATAAATTCATCCCCTAAACATCCATCTACGGTGCGTGTGTCAACCCATAAACAAATAAAGTATGTGAAACAAGTTTAAGGAAAAATCCCCGCAGGGCAAAACCTTTTATTTCACTATAATAAGTAAATCGCAACTTACACAGATTACAATGAAATACAGTGACACATGAATACCCGCAGGTGTCGGTCGGTGTCGGCAACAATGAATCCACACGCAGCGAACCCACATGAACCTCAGTCCAATCAACAAAGGAAGAACCGCATCACTCCTCAATGACACGCAACCATAAAACTTTGTAGAGACTCCCTCAGCAATGACACACATCCCTCGGTTGCAAAGATCTCTCCACAAAGGTTTGAACAAACACAAGGTTGTGTTCTTGGGTTACCAAAAATATTCACAAAGATTTGGCAATTTGTGTGAATAAAAAAACCTAGAGTCTTGGGCTCAATAGGTGAAGACTTAGAGTATTTAGGACTCTGAAAATCGTCTTGAAAAGTCTTAGAAAACAACTCCCCGAAGTTGGTTTAAATAAGAAAACTTTGAGCCTAAAAAATCTCTAACAGATCTGGCCGAATTTATCCCAGGCGAACCGGTCCGGCTTGGGGGCGGATCGGTCCGGTTGGCCGGATCGGTTCTTTTATTCCAGGCTTCATCGGTTCGCTTGCGGTCCGGAGTATACTGGCCTTCAGCAAACGGATCGGTCCGGGTCTGAGGCGGACCGGTTCGGTTAGCCGGATCGGTCCGGTTAGCCGGATCGGTTCTTTTATTGCAGGCAGACCGATCCGGTCTGTCAGACTTTGATTCCTCTTCTTCTTTTGATATTCGGATCCGTTGATGAATGTATGAAGCTTGAATTTCTTCAACGGTGTAACGGCGTGCGACATAATAAATTGTTAATGGACAAAAATGTCCTTACAAATAGTAATTCACGTCCTAAAATTTAAATACTAATAGAGAGCTTCATGTCCCAAATTATTAATAGTAGTTGGAAATTTCATGTCTCAATATTTCAATAGTAATTACAAATTTTAGGTCGAAAATTATGAACAACCCCATAATATAATTATTAATTGAGAACTTTAGGTCTCAATTTTAATAATTTGAGAAATTTTGGCCCTAGTTAAGGAACCTTACGTTCCAATAATAACAATTTTCATTTTTTTATAGTTATGCTACAAATATTAAAATAATTAAAATTGTAGGGATTACGTATAGATAAAGTATTCAAATGGACACTAGACTTATAAGGATTAAGAATGAAGAAAAAGAACTTGAAAATATATGGGTATTTGTTGTTTTGACACCCATTAATTATGTTATTAAGTGTAACCCCTGTGATTTTCACTTCTTACCTTTTAGCCTCCATTTGACCAAATTATGTCATTGACCGTTAAATAACTAAATTTTCCCTCATCTTATTCCTAAAATACTCATATGTAAAATAACATTAATGGGAGCCAAATCACAATTTTTTCTTATAAATCCAATTCAACCACATAGTTAGGTGTTGTTTATTTTCACCTCTGAATTTTATAACTACTAAAAAATGTTTATTTTTTCAAATATTAAAAGGTTAAGAATTAAAATCTAGACTTCAGATTGAGAGGTAATAATGCATTCGAATCTGAATTAAGACTAATTACATTTACTTATAGGTTTTACTTAGACAAAAAATAGACAAATTTTTTACATTCAGATTTCATATTTCAGATTTCAAATTCAGATAAAAAAACAAACAAACGCACCCTTAGTTAAGAAAATCTTGTCCCATAAATCCTAAAATAATATTTTAAAAAAAAAGCACGGGCTAAAATCTCTCTTAGGTTTCATACGAAGGACTCTCTCTCTCTCTCTCTCTCTCTCACACACACACACACACACACACACACACACACACACACACACACAATTTGCTAAGGGGCTATATCTTAATATTGGTCGCACCTCCTTAACGGATTTGATCGTCAAAGTTTGTCAAAATTTTGGTGAAGGATGATGATGTTTGCTGGAGTGGGACGAAGTCCAAAGGCCACCAACTTTAGGAATTAGGGTTTTCCCCAAATTTGTCCGAGGTTAATGAAGGTAATTTCAAAATTAGGAGTGATGGCCTCTACCATATCAAAGTTTTGTTTGAACGTTGAGGCGTGTTCTTTACATTTTTTTGCCTTCAGTTTGTCTATGCAATATGTGTGTGCATCATATCCACTTGGCTGAGAGATCGTTACTTTAAATGTTCATTTTGACATTGGGTTATATTGTTTACATTTGTTTTTGTGATCAATTTGCGTGTGCAATGTGTGTATTTTTTTGTGTTCAAGTTTTAGATTTTCCTAAATTTTTCATAATTCTATTCAAGGTTCTAAAAAATGCGGGTGTGACCGAAGCGTGTAGGCCAAGCCTTAAGCCTTAAAAGCCTAGGCTGGCCTTAGGCGTAAAAAGGCATGAAAAAGTGTTTAGGCGTTTTTAATATATTTTAACATTTTAAACTATAATAAGGCTATTAAAAAAAACTAAAATGATATATACCTTAAAATATGTCTGAATATATGCAAACTAAAATACTATTTTTTTAAATACTAAGAAAAACAGAAAAAAAAATGCTCGTTTTTTAGACGAGAGGGGGAGAGGCTTGGAATATTATTTGTCTTTTGATTGTTTTGAATGAGATTTTGGTTCAATTTAAAAAAAAGTCTTTAAAAGGCGATATCGTTTCACTAAAGCATTTTTGTTTTTAAAAAAGATTGCGCCTCAAGCCTTTTGCCAAGAATAAGGCGTAAAAGGCTTTAGGTGGGGCATTTCTCCCAAGCCTCAAGCCTAGGCGCGCCTTTTAGAACATTGATTATATTATATCTCTCTGACCCATTTCATGTTCATTTTGACGAGCTTGATTTTTGCGACGACCTTGATTTCCCCTACGACTTTTATTTATTTTAGTTAAATATAGAGAGAAGGGTAAATTGGAGAGTGAATGATAAAATACAAGGGGGTTTGAGGAATAACATTAGGGACAATTTAGTAAGATAATGGTCAATAACCTAATTCATCAAAATGGGTTCCAAAAACTAATAAAGTAGAAATTATGAGAGTTATACTCATTAAGTGAAAATTAATAGGGGTCCAACCCCAACTAACTCGAATTTTATCATTGATAATGTGGGGGATAATTTGGCCACACACAAGATGAAGACACATGTCCATTGATTTTATCAATGATCTCGCATGAGGAGATAGGGATTGTTGATGTAAAAAATTAGATTATCTCTAATTAATCAATCACAGATAAAATAAACGAGACAAAAGATTTTTAACGTGGTTCAACCTTGCAAGAATGGCCTACGTCCACTGTTTTTATTATTGCTGACTATTTGCTTGGAATTCTCGATAATGGATTTACCAAGAAATTTCGAGTCCCCTTATAATGAGGAGGTTACAATGTATTTATAGCCTTGAGGCTGTACAAATGAAAGGACAATGCGCTATTATCTAGTAGACATGTACATCTGTATGATAATAATGAGCATTTAATGTACAGTCGTCTCCTTGATTATCCTGATTGGAGTGCTATGCAGCTTGGACCGCCTAAGTTGCTAGGACCGCTTAAGTTGCTCGGTATAATGAAGTTCCTCGGATAACATGGGTTGCTCGGGATGCCTGAGTTGGTCGGGGAGTTTATCTTCCTCGGAGTCAGTGTATTGTTCATTGAAAGTGACATGTAAGTTGACGCGTGTCTCCACATAATTGATCCACGTCAGCAGACTAAATTTGATACCAATAGAAGTCCCCAATGTTTCATAGTTTGATGTCGAAGAAAAGTATGGGCATTATTCTTGAAAATTGCATAGATTATCAGTTTGTATGATTTTTAGGGAAACGTTGTATATAACTTCTTTTTGAATACATACTATCGGGCCTCATAAATATTTTAAATGTTCATAACCGCTTCAATTTTTGTGCCCATTTTCTTCTTTTTAACCGCCGGATATGCAAACGTCCGCTCTGGTAATCATGGCTTTTCTCTATTCCCGAGGTAAAGTATTTAAACGCGATAGAAATCCTATCGTCTTTCACTTTTCAAATCCGTATCTTTGAACTCTTCATTTCTTCTCTATCTTGTGCGATTGTTTCTTCCATTGCTCGTTGTCAACTGATTCACTCTTTTCCTGTAATATTTTCTTCCTTCTCTTTTATTTACTTTGTTCATCATGGTTTACCTTGTTGAATTGCTTGACAAATTTCGTTCTGAATTTTCAATTCCTTCATGGGTCATATTGGAAAAACTTTCTGAACTTTCTGACTATTTTTCTTTGGCCGAGGGATATTGGTTCCCAAGTTTCTTTGTAGCCGAATGTCGCTTTTATTTTCCTCCAAATCCTATATATTTGGAGTTCTGTCAATATTTTGATGTTGTACCTGCAAAAATAGCGTCAAATACCTGGAGGATAGTTAATGGAGTTCATAGGTTGAACCAACTTTATGGAACCCGTTTAGGGATTCCAGAGACTATGTATTGCTATAGATGGGTTGTCAACGATAGTACTTTTTATTTAAAAACTAGGTTTTTGAATAGGGCATTATTTGTCAATCTTCCTGACGCCAACATGGATTATTTTGAACATGGAGTGGTAATGAAAAATTGGCAACATCCTCCATTAAGTGGAGATGATGTATACCAAGGTCCTAGATGTCCTCCTTATGGCAATGGGATAGGTTGTTTTTATTTTTGAAATCTTGTTTTCTTTGTGTTTGATAAAATGTATCATTGACATTTAATTTTTGATTATTTGTAGTTGACAGCAAAAGAAAGTCTCCCAAAGAAACTGACGTTAACTTAAAGCATTTGAAACTTATCTGGAGTTTACACCAATCCGTTGCCGAAGAACATATTAGATCAGCCTCTTATTTGTTGCAGTATAAGAGCTATACTTCATCCTTTACTGCTCGTCCAGTGGTGGTTAATCTTGACCAAATACCAGCTTCTGAAACTAATTTGGAAGGTTCTTCGTCTGAGTCAATTGCTCCCATCAGTAATCTAATGAAGAGAAGAAGAGCTCTTGCCTTCTTTGATAAATCTGCCTCTACCAATGTGGAGGTAAAGAAAAGCAAATAAAATGTCCCAGAAGAAGGGACAAAAATTATTGATGCACCTCCTCCTGCTGCTATCGAGAAAGTTGTTGAGAAGCCCCCTGTGGCTCCAAGCAAGATTGTTACTATTACTCCTCCTAGTGAGGTTATTGTCATATCACCAGCTAAGACAACATCCTTAGTTGAGAATGTTCATGTTCCTCCAAGGCGGTTAAAGAAAAATTCTTCTGAGCGACTTGCTGAACTAGTCTCTCAACCATCAACTATTGAAGGTGGTGTTTCAACCTTTATTCCCCCGATCTCCGCTGTGGGCTTAGTAAAATCTTGGACTATCCCAGAGGTCGATGACATTGAAAATACTCTCACTCGTGAGAGAGTTACTGCTCTAGCTGCTCAACACATTGCCTTAGTAAGTATTATTGATCTGAGCCTTTTACTTTTTAATACTATGTTCGTACATTGACTTAGAGTTATTTCTTTTCTCAGCTGGTAACGTGTTTCAATAGCATTGTAAAAAGTGATGAAGCCATCAGGGCCTCCAGTTCCTCGGATGGAGTAGAAAAGGATTTTAATGGATTAACCCAATCTTTGAAAGACTCTCATCAGAAGTATGAGGAAAATAAACTTGCTTGGGAGAAATAGATTAAGTCCGTTGAACAAGAGAGAGATAGAGCTGTGGATGCCTCCAAGGATTTGGAGGAGAAATTGAAAGAGTTTGAGAAGAACAATAAAGAGCTTGAGGATAAGCTCAAGAATACTAAAGAGCTTGAGAATAAATTCAAAAATGCTGAAGAGGAAATTGTTAGACTTCATGATGTTGATCGCCAGAAACAGGAGGTGGAGGAGAAATTGAAGGCTGCCAAAGATCTCCTTAGGGAAAGGATCTCCTTGGAGAAGGCAAAGAGGAAGAAGGCAGTCAAAAAGTCTTTTAGCGCTGGTTGGGATAAAGGCTTGAATAAAGGCCTGGCTTCCATGTCTTCACAAATGGAGTATGCCAGCCTTAAATATTTTAGGGACGGATGGGTTGAAGCCTTGCAAGAGCTAAAAATTACTGAGAATTCTGAGTTATTCCAGCAACACACTCATGGCCCTCCTCCCTCTCCTCGAGAAGGAAGAAGAGGACGAAGCGGCCTCAGATGAGTCTTCCATGATGACTGGAGATCAGGTTCCTTCTCTTCCAGTTGTTTAAACTTTCTTCGAGCAACTCCAACCCACCAGCACTTCTGTCGAGCAACTACCTTCATCCTCCGAGTAACCAATCCTTTCCTCCAAACTTTCTGAGGAAGTCGTAGGGAACAAGGAGAAGGTGTAGAGTTGTTTGGGTGTTTGTTTTGTTATTTTTGAATATAACCTCAGACTTTGTATTTTCTTCTTTGATGAAATAAAAATTTAAACTTTGGTTGTTCACCTTGAATTTCTCTTTTACTTGTTCTGTATGCATCCTTATTGATTCTCTTTATTTTTCTTTGCTAGTTTTTGGCTAGGATGGAGCTTCTATCAGCTCATGACACAGAGTTGATGAAGAAATGCAATTACTATTTTAAAGCCAGTCATGGAGACCTAAACGATGCTCAAATAATTGACATCTTTGGTCCAGATACTTCTGAACGAGCAGTCGAAGCTTACTAATATCTGAAGTTCTTGCTCGACCGAGCTGTTGCCAATAATATGGCTTATTATGAGATGATGGAGGACCTCTAAGGAACGATTGAGGAACTCCAGCATCAGTACAAAGAATCCTCCACCCTTATGCATCAAGGGTATGGAAAGAAATTTCAACAATTGAGCGCTGAAAAGGTTATGATAAATTCATCTCTACTTTTGAAAAGAAAGAGAGCATTCTGAAGCTTGAGGTTGAAGAGCATAGGCAGATCGCTAAGCTGTTGGAGCAGGAAAAATTTGTTTTGCAAGAAGAGATTAAATAACTCAAGTCTGCCGCATCTTCCTCGGGGGCCCTGGTCCCTGTTAATGATGAAGGTTTTTCTTTCTTGGAGGTAGAAAATGCCAACTTGCGCGATGAGTTAGAAACTTTGAAAAGAGCTGGACCTTCCACCTCTACTCGTGGACGATCAAGATCTTCTTCTCAGGGACGAGCAAGGGCTAGTCGGGTTTCTATTGAAGAAGCAAGAACTCAAGATGCTTTGGAGAACCAGGCATTTCAGTTGGTGGCGAAGAATCGAGCCCTAGAAGATATGTCTAAAAAAATTTTGAACCTTTCCGATAAACTTTCTAATCAGAATTCTGCTCTAGAGAGTAAAGAAATTCTGGTTAAGAAACTTAATGAACAACTTGAGAGACTAACTTATCAATTCCATAAGCAACCCAAAGAGTTTTGGTTGGCTGGGTATAATGAAGCACTTTGTCATCTTGATGCTCATTTAGAACAGTTGAACAACGAAGGGTATAAACATGGCTGGTTGAATGTTCTTTGTGTTTTAAAATTAGAGAGAGGTCATTTCCTATGGGATTACTATAATCCTGGAGTTCTTGATTTACCCGTGCCTCCTTTCAAGCTTGACCTTAGTTGACTCGGGACATTCCTCGCGTTTTGATCTCCAAGTATCTTGATGATTATAGTCTTCATTCAGATTTCAAAATATCTCATCCAGAACACCTGCTTGATCATCCATCTATAATGAACGTCAGAATGCTGCAAGATCTGAACTTCATAAATTCCCCTTATAGTCTTGATGATCCTCCATCTGGGGTAGACCTTGTATCAAAGGCAGAGGGAAAGAAACCCATAGAGTAGAATTTATTCAATTGATATCACATGTGATCTGTAATTTATATCATATGTAATTTGTTCTGGTTTTAATGAAGAAATTTTTAGTTTTCTTTGCAATTTGATTGTCATTGGTTTGGAAATATTTTATAGAATATCTCTTTTATTTACTGATGAACATGTATGTATATCTGTAGAAAGACAAAAATGTCTTGTTTGGTTTTTAAATTGCCGACCAACCGAAGTTGGTGGTAATTAAATGCCGACCAATTTGAGTTGGTGGTAATTGTTTCCCAACCAACCTGGGTTGGTGGTAATTTGCTTCCCGACCAACCGTAGTTGGTGTTAATTGAATTTTTGATCAACCGGAATTGGTCGTGTTTATTTCCCGACCAACTTAGGTTGGTGGTAATTTGCTTTCCAACCGACCGGAGTTGGTGGTAATTTGCTTCCCGACCAATCGAAGTTAGTGGTAATTGGATTGCTGATCAACCGGAGTTGGTCATGTTTGTTTCCCGACCAACCTGAGTTGGTGGTGATTTAATTGTCGATCAACCGGAGTTGGTCGTGTTTGTTTCCCGACCAACCTAGGTTGGTGGTAATTTGCTTCCCGACTAACTGGAGTTGGTGGTAATTTGCTTCTAGACCAATCGAAGTTGGTGGTAATTGAATTACCGATCAATCGGAGTTGGTCGTGTTTGTTTCTCGACCAACCTGAGTTGGTGGTAATTTTCTTCCCAACCAACCGGAGTTGGTGGTAATTGGATTGTATAGTGTGTAGCACTAATATTCTGAAAAAATTTTAACGAAAAAAGAGAAATGGGGGAAGCATCACTTTATTCATATTGAATTAATTGAATTACATAGAGATTTCAACTACTGATAATACTTTCGTAGATGCTCTGTATTCCATGCATTCTTGAATTCTTCTCCCTCTAAGGTTTCAATCATGTACGTCCCTGGACGAACAATTTCTGTTACTCTATAGGGTCCGTGTCAGTTTGCTTCCAGCTTATTATATTTTTGGATCACTTTTTTTAGCACATAATCCCCTTCTTTCAGATCACACTTCTTCACTCTTTTGTTATAGAACAAAGTTGTTCGTTGTTGATAAGCTGCATTCCTGATTGCTGCTTCTTCCCTGACTTCCTCGAGCATATCCAAGTCTAATCTTCTCATCAAATCGCTGATAGGGGAGTTAAAATTAAGTACCCTGTGCGTGGGTAGACCCAATTCAGCAGGTATCACAGCCTAACTCCCAAATGCCAGCATGTATGGAGACTCTCCGGTTGTTATTCCCGGTGTGGTGCGATAATCCCACAATACAGAGTGTAGTTCATTAATCCAATTTTCTTTTGCACTATCTATTCGTTTCTTCAATCCATTTAGTAGCGTTCTATTTGTCACCTCAGTTTGTCCATTGCTTTGTGGGTGACCTGGTGCAGAATGAGTTTTCAGAAAATTAGATTGATGACAGTATGCAACGAACTCCTCGTTGTCAAACTGGGTTCCATGGTCAGTAATGAATGCATGTGGGAGACCATATCTGCAAATAATATTTTTCCAAATGAATTGATAGACTTTGTTGTATGTCATATCAATAAGGCGTTCAGCTTCCAGCCATTTGGTAAAGTAATCCACAGCGACTACGAGGTACTTGAATCTTCCCTTGGTCGTTGGGAGTGGCCCGACCAAGTCTATTCCCCACATGGAAAATGGCCAAGGGGATGTTACGGGTGTTAGCAATGCCTGAGGAGTTCTTTGGATGGACGAGAAGCGTTGGCATTTTTTGCACTTCTTAGCATAGACTGCGCAATCAGCTCTCATCGTAGGCAAATAGTACCCCTGTGTGGTTATTCTTCTTAAGAGTGTCCGACCAGCTACATGGGCTCCACAAGACCCTTCATGAACCTCTTAGATCAAATCTTTCACTTCAGAGGGATGTACGCATCTTTGTAGCCCTGCTATCACTCCTCGTCTGTACAAAATGCCATTGGTTAACACATAACGAGCATCTTTAAACTTTAGTTTCTTGGCTGCGAGTTTATCAGTTGGTAAAGTCCCATCTTTAATATAGGCTCTGATTGGATCCATCCAGGATGGTCCTGAGTCAAGAGCAATGAAATTTATCATTAGATCTTCATCTATGCTCCGACCAGCTAGAATCTCTATTGGGATTGTTCTTCATAGCTCGGTGCGGGTGGCTGATGCTAGTCGGGCTAGGGCATCTGCTCTTGCATTCTCCAATATCGATATTCTAACCAGCTGAATAGCAATAAAACTTAATACCAGCTCCATTGCTTTTGCATGGTACTTGATCATTAACTCTCCCTTTGCTGCATATATTCTAAGAATTTAATTTAAGATTAACCGCGAATCGCTGAATACAACAATCTGCTCTGCCTTTATAGTTCTGGCTAGACTTAAGCCTACAATCATTGCTTCATATTCGGCCTCATTATTATAAGCTTTAAATTGAAAGCGTAGATCATAATCCACATCAATCTTATCTGGACTTTTCAAAACAATCCCTGCTCCACTGCTTGTAGTGCACGAGGAGCCATCCACATAGAAATTCCATATGGGTAACTTATTATTGAAATTTTGATCAGAGAGAGTTCCTCAGTGCAATATCTGGTACTTTCTCTTCTCCTCTTTTAGTACTTCTCACTGCTCGTCAGCCATCTTTTCTTGCTTGACCGGAATTTCTTGCCACTTGCTTACTGACATAAGTTGGTCGGGGTTTGCATTTGATGATCCTATAACATCCACAGGTTGATCAGTTTTCAAATCCTGTTCTTTGGAGGCGCTTTCTTGAGTAAACTCTGTGATAAAGTCTGCTACTGCTTGCCCTTTGAGTGACGACCTAGGCTCATAGATTATGTCATATTCACCGAGCTCCACTGCTCAGTACATCAATCTTCCCGATTTCTCCAGTTTATGCAGAGCTTGCCTTAATGGCATATCAGTGTACACAACTATAATATGGGCTTGGAAGTATGGTCTCATTCTTCTGTTGGCTTCAATTAGCGCTAATGCCAACTTTTCCAACCTTGGATATCTGATTTTTGCTCCTCGAAAAGCTTTGCTAGTGTAGTAGACTAGTTTCTGTGCTCCACCTTCCATTCTTATCAAGGCCGAGCTAACTGCGTTCTCAAAAACTGCCAGATATAAGTATAATATATCTCCCATCATTGGTCTAGATAGCAAGGGAGGTGTTTCTAGGTACTTCTTCAGTTCTTGAAAGGCCTCCTCACAATCATCATTCCACTCAAATATTTTTTAGAGTGTTTTGAAGAAGGGGAGACATCTATCTGTTGCTCGTGACACAAATCTGTTGAATGTTGCTACTCGCCCTGTAAGACTTTGCACCTCCTTTTTTGTGGTTGGAGATCTTAGCTCTAATAAGGCCTTGACCTTCTCAGGATTTGCTTCAATTCCACGTTGATTGACAATATATCCGAGTAACATTCCTTCTCGTACTCCGAATATGCACTTAGTGGGATTCAACTTCATTTGATATTTCTCTAGTTGATCAAAGGTCTGACCTAGGTCAATTAGATGATCAGTAATTTTCTTGCTCTTTGTCAGCATATCGTCAACATACACCTCCATATTATGACCTATCTATTCTGCAAACACCTTATTCATCAGCCTCTGATACGTCTCACCTGCATTTTTAAGACCGAAAGGCATAACATTATAGCAATAAGTTCCCCTTGGGGTGATAAAAGAGGTACTCTCCCTGTCTTCAGGTTTTATTTTGATCTGGTTGTAACCAGAATAAGCATCCATGAAACTCAATAATTCGTGTCCCGAGGTAGCATCCACCAACTGATCGATTCGAGGTAAAGGAAAATGATCCTTTGGGCAGGCTTTATTAAGATCAGTGAAATCCACACACATCCTCCACTTGTTGTTTTTCTTCTTCACCATTACTACATTTACTAGCCAATCAGGATATTTGACATCTTCAATAAAAGAGGCTTTTTGCATTTTCTCTACTTCTTCTTATATGGCTTGGTTCTTCTCGGTACTGAATACCCTTCGTTGTTGCTTCACTAGAATGATTTCCTTGTTCATATTGAGCTCGTGACACAAGAAATGTGGGTCTATCCCTTGCATATCTTCGTGACTCCATGCAAAAGTCTGCTGTCTGCGTCTTAGAAATGCTATCAGCTCTTGCTTTATCGACACATCTACTGATGCACCGATTTGAGTTATTCGTTCTGGATGCTCGTCGTCCAGAATGATATTTTCAGTAGCCTCCATAACCTGGCCCTTAACGAGTTGAGACTCATCTCTTGGGTCTAAAGTCTCAATCTCCGCATCTTCTATCTCATCTACCTAATAAGTAGTAGTCTTCTTCCTGGATTCTTTATGCTCTTCTTGCTTGGTAGATAAATAGTAGCATTCCCGAGCTACTTTTTGGTCACCCTTCACCACTCCTACTCCAAAGTTGGTTGGGAATTTTAAACATTGATGTACAGTAGATGGTACTGCTTCGAACTTTTTCAAACCTACCCTTCCCATGATGATATTGTAAGCTAATTGGACATTTTTATCCATCACGAAAAAGCGTACTCTTTCTGTTCGACAAGGAGGCCATGTACCGATGAACATATCCAACTTGATCATCCCAGGTGGAAAAACTTTCTCGCCAGTAAAACTAAGGAGGGGCCTATGATATGGTTCCAACTGGGATAACTTTAGATTCAAACTATCAAAACATGGGTAGAACATGATATTTACCGAGCTACAATTATCCACTAATACTCGCGAAATCATTACTTCCTTCATTCTCATTTTGATCACCAATGGGTCATCATGAGGATATAGCACACCTGTGAGGTCGTTCTTAGAGAAACTGATGACCAGTTTATCCTTGTTCACCTTCCTCGGACGATCATCTTCAGCCAAATTTATTCGCTGTATGTAGGAGCAAGCTTGAGTCTCATTAAGGTAAGCTTTCCTTTCTGCGGTAAGATCTCCTCCTCCTGTATCACCACCTGTAATGACATTACACTCAAATGATCCAAAGTGGATTGAAAATACCTCACGTGTTGGTTATCTTAGTCTTTTGGGGAGATCGGGGTCATCTTCTGGATCATCTTCATGATCTCTTTTCTTGTCATCTTTTATCCGAAGAGGAGATTTAGACCTTTGCCTTCCTCATTCGCTGGTTCGACCACCGCTTTGATGATCAACATACTTGGTCAATTTTCCTTGTCTAATGAGTGCTTCAATTTCATTCTGAAGAGCTATGCAACGCTTGGTCATATGACCGTGATCTTTGTGGAATTCATAATATTTGGACTTGTCTCTCTTATCAGGATCTGCCTTCATTTTTGCTGGCCAGGCTAGCTCCTCGCTGCTCTTGATCTCTTCCAGAATGTGATTTATATCCACCTTCAAGGGAGTATAATTTCCGTATTTCTTCATCTGTTCTAATGGTTGCTTACCCTTTGATTGCCTGTTACCACCATTGTTCTTTTGATCCTTATTTTCCATTTTTCCATCTTCCACCTTGGTCTTCTTAGTGTCTGCGTTCTTCTTTACAGCCATGGCTTCCTTGGCATTCATGATTTTGGCTGCTTTTGCCATCAATTCTGCCATGGTCCTGGGCGGATCTTTGGCTAAAGTGTAGTACAATTTATTGGGTAACAATCCATTCATCAAAGCATTAACTGTAGTTTTCTCCTCATAATTAATTACTTCCAGTTTCTTGTTATTGAAACGAGTAATATAATCCCTGGTGCTTTCACCTGTCTTTTGTCTAACACTTAGCAAATGTGCTACTCGTTTGACTGGCTTTGCTCCAAAATAGAAATTTCCAATAAAGAGTTCTGCTAGCTGAAAGAAGGTCGCAATTTTCCCCCGAGGAAGGTTATTGTGCCACATCTGAGCAGATCGGGTAAGTGTTCCAAAAAATGCCCTGCATCGTATCTCGTCTGGAATAGCATATATATCAGCAGCTGCTTAGTATTGTTCTATATGGAGAACATGACATATTTTTCCATCGTATTTTGGTGTTACTACCGGGGCTTTGAATTTTGACGGTGTGGGAAAGTCCCCAATCTCCTATATGAATGGTGTTCCTCAGACAAAAGTCCTTTGTAGAGGATTCTTGGTTTTATCCATCTTCCCCAATCTATCCTCCAACCTTTGAATTGAGCCCTTCCATGCATCATTCCCTTCTTCGATCCTATTGGTTCGAGCGACTGATCGTGTTGAATTTGCCTCTTGGGATCTTTCATGACGAGCAGCTGGTCGTGATTAGGCAGAGCCTTCCTTTAAATCAGATGGTCGTTGAGAGTTCCTCGACATAATCCTAGGGGGACTTCTATTCCTCCTAAGACCCAAACGATCAAAAGGTGAGACTCTACTCAATCTTTCAAGAGCACTTGTCCTTTCTGGAGATAGAGTGATGTTTTATTGAGTGTCTGTAGCTTGTACCGAGGAAGTCCGTCCAGGCTGATAAGAAGGATCATTAAATCTCTCAGTACGATATGAATCGGTGCGTCTGGACTAAGATTCCTCTGGGAATAACGTTTGCCTAGTTCGCGAAGAGAGTAAACGAGTATTTCTCTGAACGCTTCGTTGTCCTGATTGGGCTGGCACTCCTCCCTGAACGGTTTGTATGAGTTGACGCATGGTTTCTTAAATGGACGTTTGCCCTTGGGTCAAATTAGCCATTATACCAGCCAGATCTAAAAAATTTGAGGGAGCAGAAGGATTCGGGGGACTCCCAGTGTTCCGATTACTGGATTTCGGATTATCAGCCATTGATGATGAGTTGTTTTGGTGAAAAGCGCTAATTACAATCGTTTCCCATAGACGACGCCAATATGTTGATGTAAAAAATTAGATTATTTTTAATTAATCAATCATAGATAAAATAAATGAGACAAAAGATTTTTAAAGTGGTTCAACCTTGCAAGAATGGCCTACGTCCACTATTTTTGTTATTGCTAACTGTTTGCTTGGAATTCTCGATAATGGATTTACCAAGAAATTCCGAGTCCCCTTCTAATAAGGAGGTTACAATGTATTTATAGCCTTGAGGCTGTACAAATGAAAGGACAATGCGCTGTTATCTAGTAGACATGTACATCTGTATGATAATAATGAGCATTTAATGCGCAGTCGTCTCCTTGATTATCATGATTGGAGTGCTATGTAGCTCGGACCGCCTAAGTTGCTCGGACCGCTTAAGTTGCTCGGTATAATGAAGTTCCTCGGATAACATGGGTTGCTCGGGACGCCTGAGTTGGTCGGGGAGTTTAACTTCCTCGGAGTCAGTGTGTTGTTCATTGAAAGTGACATGTAAGTTGACGCGTGTCTCCACATAATTGATCCACGTCAACAAACTAAATTTGATACCAACAGGGATATTTAACGCAAAAAAACAAAAATCTCAGAATTAGATAAAATCGTTCAAGCCCAGATAGTTCTCAACCTATTTCTTCACTCTATAAATCTAACCATTACCTAGGGAAAAGGGGGGCATATAATCTTTGTTATCAAGAGATGATTAATAAAAAGAGAGTAACATCCTATGTACGTGGGCAAATTATCAAACCACGTACATACTGTTCTTGTATGATTGAGCATTATTTATTTTTATGTTCGACTTTGGTTATATTTATTAACAATCAATAGGATTTTACCACCTATAATTGACGTTATCTGCAGGAAGCGACTTCCTTTTTCTCAACCAAATGAAATCAATGAGCAACCATGTCTCATTCATATTGATAACACCTTTCATCTAACGACAGTCATATGAATAATCAAAATAACCTTGAGGCTCCTAGAGTTAGGTTTGAAATCCAACCTAACATGAACCGCAACTCCCCCAACTCCTGTCATAACCTATAAGAGGATCAAACTATGGAGAGCAATGAACCTTCATCGTCCAACCAATTCTATAGGATCATGTATGCCTATGAACACTAAGTCTACCAGTAGGAGGAGGCAATGCGATGCCAATGAGAAGATAATACACTCCTTCAACCTCACCTGGAAAAATAGAGCAAGAGATCCACGGGGACAAACATAAATTCCATGCCCGTAACTATAGCCCTTAGGAGAGTAAAAATCGATGCCGAATAAGAATTTAACGGAGTGATCATGATTATTATAGATAAAGAGACTCGCCAGATAGAAGAGACCAAGATAATAGTCATCGTAACAAGAATTACCTCCAAAACTTCATTCAAAGAGAGATGGACGAGCATCCAGCTCATCGAGGGGTCTGATCGACCAAAGAGCTATCTAGGAGAGACCTTATCATTCAGATGAAATCCCCCTTCTTCAAGGTCGATCAAAAATTTTGAGCCTCCTAAAAGGTTCTTCATTCCTCGATTTAAGATCCACTATTGTAAAACTGTCCCCACTGACCATGTTTGCCTCTAGAGAAATACTGAGGCTCTTGGTTCCATATCTTTCCTTCTAATTCCAAGGACTTTTCATAAAAGTGGTTTGAAAAATTACCACACCAGTTAATCACCAACTTTACATATCTTGCAGAGGTCTTCACTGCTAGACTTATCACCAGCAACACGAATTCAAAAAGGATGGACTCACTCCTCATAATGAAGAAAACCTAAAAGATCTTACGCGAATATGCTCGACGATACTGGGAAACATACAACGAAGTGGAGGATTTCTCTGAGAAAGTAGTAGCAGACTCGTTCAAGATCAACCTATAGAGCATTTTCATGTTACATCAGTCCTTTACGAAGAAATAAATAACTACTATCAACGACTTAATGTCCTGGAATGAAGATATATACCATGGTGGAAGACATGGTAGCTGAAAAAACACTTAGGAAAAAAATGATTAACAACATTAACCAATTGTTTTTTTTGTAAATCATAAGTTTTTTTAAGAAACCTTATTCACGAAAATGGATTTAAAAGAAACACGAGATGAGTAACCTAAGGTCTAAAAATATTTTATTTAAAAAAATTCTTTATACAAATCTTAATAAAATCTATTCAAGCAACCACCCGGATTAAGAACTATGAAAATAAGGAAAACATGAATAATCCACAACACAAGGATTTAACGTGGTAAAACCTCCTAGAGAAAACATCCACGAGGGCCTCTACGCTCCAAAATAAAAAGAAATTTCACTAATTATCAGGAAAAGTTTACAAATATAATAAATATTAGAACTGGTTGAAAAATATACCTAATTGAGAATCCCTCTGAATATTAATGCAAATAACTCAAAGTTAAATGTAAAAGCCACACCTGTAAATATCAATAGATTATAGTGGAATTTATGTGATGTGTAATGACGTGTGTAAGATGCACTTATAAGACACACTCACACTTAAGTGTTACAGACAGATCTTAACACAAATTATAAGAAGATTTCTACATGTAAGGCAACTCTGTTACAAGAGTTTCAAATTAGATCTTAGATTTTCAAAAATAAATTTCATCTCTAAGATTTAAAAAACTACATTTTAACAAAAATGAACTCAGTTTTCAATTTTTTTTTGGAAAAAATATGTTTTCTTCAAACAGTTATATCAGACTATACACAAGAGTTTAGAACTTAAATATTTTCAAAAATCAAATGGTCTGATTTCAAAGAGACGAAATAACAAAATGTTTCAAGAGTTTAAAAAATGTTTTTCAAGAAGCTTTTGATTATAAAAACTGAAATAGCTTCAAATAAAATAACCAAAACAAACCTAGAAGTGAATCTAACATGAAATATAGTCTAGGTTTTTAATCTCCAATTAAATGGATTTGAAGAGAGTTTTTGAAGCCCAAATACTCTCCTCTCTCTTTTTTCTCTCTTCTCTCTCTATATTGATCTCTCCCCTATCTTAAAGAAAATCCAAAATTTTGATAAAAAAGCTCAGATGATTTTGAGATAAGGGTTTTTATACTAGATGTGAAAAGCAGGTTCCTGTCGGTTGAAATTGAGGGCTAAGATTGAAAGTAATTGATCGAGTATCAATCTAAGGGTTGAGACTTAAGAGTCTAATGTAAGCTAAACCAGATATACATGTAACATGTAATAGGTATTTGTTCATAATCTAAGTAAAAACCGTAGATACTATTCTGAGCCATTAATTAAAATAATCTAACGAGTGTAACATGAGATAACCTTGGTAAGGCCAACAAACACACCAAACAAGTCTTATGAATTAAAAATGTAATTTCTAATATTTTTTAATTCAAGAAAGTTTATAAATTCAATGAAAAATACTAAAAAAATATTTTTAATTCAAGAAAAAAAAATTCACACATTAATATCCCCATATATAATTTTTTTCTCAATTTTTAGAATTATTAAACATAGGATTAATGAATCTGATTAATTCCAAGGTTAAATTCAATTAAATCAATTTTAATGCTTAAAAAATTATCAAATGATTTTGAATTCTTTTTTATGAATGCATGTGTGTGAAAAGTGAGTGGTGTAGTGTGTTTCACTATATTATTTGTGTATTTTTTTTACCAACTAGAATCTTATTGTAGATAGGGTTCCCTTAGGGCCTTCAATCTTGAATGAATCTGGAGAAGAATCTCAACTAAAAATAGTTTGCACAAACTATTCCAACTAGTTGAATACCCTGATAGTCTAGACTCAGAAAAATCTCGGCGAGTATTCTTTCAAAGGTACTTTTAATCTCCCCTTTGGATATTTGTGTCAAAACTCCATCGAGTACATACATATTCCGTGAAATAATTTTGAACTCTTAAAGAAAAAAATCATAAACCTATCAAGAGCTAACTACCCCATCTAAAATTGAAAATAAGAAGAAGGTTGTAAAATACAACTCAACTAACTACATTTGATCCTAGACTTAAAGAATAAAAAAAATTCTCTGACAAAATATGCACGAAATATATACCTTCAGATCAAGTGAGAAGTGTTAAGAAAAGCATAAAGAAGATAATGTGCAATATATGGATGTACTCTACTCCCCCATTTTGGCTCAAATAAACAAGAGTGTAAAGTAATGAACAAATAAACGGGTCTTAACAAGTGTTGACCCTATATTAATAAGATATGGGAGTTGCCTTTTATCATCAACAAACATCCATTACCCATAACCACATATACAAATTATAAACCTGACAAAAATATAAATGTAGGTTCATACACAAAAGATATATCAATCAGGCATAACCATCCCTATTTCTCTTCTTAAACTTTCAAAACGAATATTTTCAAAAGATTTAGTTAGAAAATATATAAATTGCTTTTCAGTGCTAACATATTCGATTAAGGGTGCTTTAGACTCTGCTAAATCTTTGATAAAATGATGACGTATCTTTATGTGTCTGGTCCGAGAGTGTTAAACAAGATTTTAGTTATATTTATCGAGCTCTCATTATCACACAATGAAGTCGCTTGAGTTTCTATAATGCCATAATCACTTCGCATATGTTTGATCCACATTAATTGGGCACAAGAATTTCCAACTGCAATTTATTCTACTTCAGAAGTAGATAAGGAAATATAATTCTTTTTTATGTAGTCCCAACCAACCAAGTTATTTCTACCATAATATCAAGCACCAGAGGTACTCTTATTATCGTCAGAACAACCTGCTCAATCGACATCACTATAACCTATGATAGTACTAGTTGTGTCTTTTATTTACCATAATCCTAAGTCTAAAGTTCCTTTAACGTATTTCAGAATATGTTTAATGCCTTTAAGGTAACTTTCATTAGGTGCAGATTGATAACAGGCACACATACATGATATTGGGTCGAGAAGCAGTTAAATACAATAAACTACCTGTCATGATTCTATATAACATATGATCAATGCATTTACCACTTTCATCTTTAATTAATTTTTTGATTGTGCTAAGTAGAGTACGTGGTATTTTGGCATAATTTAATTCAAATATATTTATTAAGTCCTTAGAATATTTGGACTAATAGATAAATAAGCCATCGTCTGATTGTTTCACTTGAAGTCCGAGGAAATATTGTAACTCCCCCACAAACGATATTTCGAACTCCCCACTCATAAAATTGGAAGACGTTTTGACTTCTTGAGAGGAAGTTGAACCAAATATAATATCCTCTATATAAACTTGTGCGATTAAAACATCATTTTAATTTTTTTGCACGAATAGTGTCTGGTCACTACCTCCATTTTCAAACCCTTTATTGAGTAAAAAGGTTCAAAGACGGTCGTACTAGGCCCAAGGGGCTTGTTTTAAACCATACAATTCCTTTCTGAGTCTAAATCCATGTTCAGGGTATTTAAGGCCAACAAAACATTTTGGTTACTCTGTATAAACTTCCTCTGATAAAATACCATTTAAAAATACGAATTTAACATCCATTTGAAAAGGTTAAAATTGTAAATGGCAGGCAACAACCAAGAGAAGATGGACAGACTCCATCCGTGTAACCGGGACGAATGTCTCATCCACATATATCCTTTCTATTTGATTGTAACCTCGAGCTATTAGCCTATCTTTATTTCTAATTATCACCCTCATTTTATCGGTTTTGTTTTTAAAAATCCATTTAGTATCGATTACTTTAATTTTAGAAGATCTGGGAACGAGATACCAAACGTTGTGAGTTTTAAATTGTGCTAGCTCTTCTTATATAACATCTATTTAAAAATAATATTGCAAAGCTTCATTAATATTTTTAGGTTCCACACAGGAAAAAAAACAAGCAAAGTTTGTAAGATTTTGAAGTTGTGATCTCCTTCGAACTGGCTCTAATACTTCACCAAACGTTAGTGGTGGGATGATCTCTAGAAACCCAGTGGTAAAGTATCGGTTTTTATATGTTCCTTATGTTTTAAAAGTTTCAAACTGATTATTAGAAACTGACATTGACTTCATAATGGACTTGGTTCTTAAACTGTAAACCTATAGGCGCGACTGTTTTGAGAATATCCAAGAAAAATGCATTTATCACCTCGGGATTCAAATTTTGAAATATTTTCTCTATCAAGGCATATGTAGAAAATACTCCAAAAGCTCCTCAAGTATTTCACATTGGGATTTTTATTATTCCAAAGTTTATACGGAGTCTGTTTGGTATTTTTACAGATGTAAATTCTATTTATAGTATGGCAAGCCTTTTGGACAATTTCAACCCAAAAATATTTCGGAAGGTCCTTATTATGAATTTATACCATGGTTATTTCTTATATCATTCTATTTTTACATTTCACTATTCCATTCTATTGGGGGGGGGGGGGGGGGGTCTTAGGAGCACTAAACTCATGAAAATACCCATTTTCAGAACAATATTCAACAATGATAGTGTCTTTAAAGTCACCTCCCCTATCACTTCTTACATATAATACTTGGGTATCCTTTACATTTTCAATTTTCAAAAGGATTTTAAGATATTCTTTGAAAGTAACTTATTTACTTTCACAAAAGCTACCCATGTAAAATGTGTGAGGTCATCCACAATAACAAAAATATAACCATTACTGAAAGTGCGTATAAGATCTAATGGATCAATTTATATAATTAAATATTCCAACACACAAATCTAATTACTAATCAAATTTTAATCTTCAATTAATCATGGTGTGCATGCGAGTTGATTTCAAATCCTGATTTGTAATAAACAATCCAGACATGCAAAAATAATTAAAATGAGGAAAATCCCTATAAAGAGCAAAACCTTTTCATTCAGCACCATTGAGAGTTTTGAATTACAAATGACTTATAAGACACTTAGCTACACAAAGTTAGACATGTAAATCTTCAAAACTTCAATCGATATGACTCAGCTCCAGAGCCGTCCACAAGTAGAAATATACCATCGGTATTCACTGATCAACCTCGTCTTCTTCAGTCATGAAACCTCGTTTCACAATTTCAGCTGTAGAGAAAAGTCTCTACAAAGATGATTTAGCAAGAAATCCTTCTTGTGATTGGTAAATTTATCTTGAACAATTCATTGGGTGAGGAATATGATATGAGATATTTGATCATACAAAGAGAACTGAAAAGATATTTGTTCTTAAAAAAGAGTTCTTAACATATCTGATTCCGTTCAACCTTTTTTATACGAAGGGTTGATAAAAAGGATAAGCAGAAAAGATATAGTAAAGATAATATTTAAAAATAAGTAAGCATAGGTGATGATAATCCGTAATAGACACATGAGTCGAAACTAAGCATAGAATAAAGGCATTACACTAAGAAGTAAGATATCAACACATGCATAATCAAGTAAGCATAGGTGATCATAATCTCAAAGGCAACCAACTATTTTTGAATTTTTTTTATTTTTCAAATAAAAATGTATAAACTGTAAAAATAACACACCATAGAGTAACACTAAAATATCTGAATCATGAATGTGGAATGTTGGGGCGTAAACATTTTCCATAGGTAAATCAACATAGACAGTTATAACACGTGTGCACGAAGTTTTGAGACACTTCTAATGAAAGATCTCAAAGTCTACCTTAGGTTTAAATAGGTGAACTCAACTGAAATTGAATCCAATTAATCAAGATGTCATGAACATAAATGATTCTCACACCAATAATACTGTGGCCATACCGATCGGCGCGACGCTCATTCCGGGGGAAAAAGGAGAAAGAGGATCCCCCGGGAAAGAAATCCGCATCGCGGTCTTACACCCTTCTCTTCGAAAAGGGGGATTCGACCGTCGTCGGTGTGGGGTGAATGTAAAGAGATAGAGTCGCTAGCCTATTTTGCTCAAAATAGGCAAAAGAATATGTTGCCACCTCAAGAGAGTGGCATCAAGGACAAAACTGATGCGTGCGAAACCAATAGATCGGAGGTTCGGGGGCTAAGTTACGGAATGGGAAGGTGTTAGGCACCCATCCCACCCTTTCGGTCTCTCATGGGTATATGTTTATATTTTCCTTTTTATCCACATGAAGTGTATGCATGTGTTTATATAATGGAGATTGGAATCGTTCGACCCATACCATGGAAAATATAGGGTGAGGTCATCCATAGAAATATTCCCAAAATAGTAATAAATGTAGAAGATAGAATATGAACGTTCATCGCGATATTGATCGTTATTGGGAAACGGTAATATTTGTGGGATGAGACGCGAACAAATATGTTATATATATGTATGATGATAATGAGTAATTTTGAGGATTATGAAAAAATAAGAGGAATTAGAAAATTAGCAAAATTGGACTCGAGCCTCGGATTTTAGTCCGAGACGCCTACATGAGAGGCATCAAAGTCCACGTAGTTCGAATGTAAAAATAGGGGTCGGGTTATCCCATAGATTTGAACGGAATTTTATTATGTGTATGCATGTAGAAAATGTGTTTCTAGTTTTGGAAAAAGTGTGGTGGATTATTCCGTTCGGAATTTATGAGTGTAACCCTCTTTTATTTATTTTTGTTTTTTTTTATGAAAAATAAAGAATGTGCGATATACTAATAAAAGTGTAGACGTTAACTAGAATGAAACTAGATTCTGAATCTAAGGTAACTTATACAAAACAAGAAATTAAAAGAGAGGGAAAAAGAATTGGACATTTCTTGGAGCTTGGACTTGGATCTTGGATGAACTCCTTTGAATTTTGATGAGAGAGGAGAATATTTGCCAAATTGGGTGTGAAAAGTATGGGTGGTTAGGCTTGAATGAGATTTCTCATATGGAGCTTCGCTGACTTCAAGAGAATGTTGCTGAGATCACTGATGCTGGTGTCTTTTTTGCTCTCAATCTAGAAATGAGCTCATGGCCTTTATTTATAGGATCAGGTGGTGCTGATTGGTGTACCCCAGAGGGTGCCTATCGAAAGGTCCCCCTTGACACTGTGTCGAATAGACAGGGTTCAGGACCTGCCAATTGGCAGTCTCGTGCAGACTTTTCTAAAAAAATGATCGTAGAGTACAAGCCGTTAATTTGAATCGTGCATGGGGCATACCATTAGAAAGGTATTTCAGAGGACTATGACAATACTTTGGGCCGCTCCCGAGTTCGGGAGTTGACTTTGGGTCAAATGTGGCTTGAAAGAGCATGTCGGTCCTTTGGACGGGAGATCGTCAAACGCAAATGGATCATTCGTCCGCATGGTAAGGCAGAATCGCGCATGGGGTGGACCGTTGGAAAGGTTAGGAGATGTAATTCGACATTCCAAAGATTTTTTCTCAGTTCGGGAAGTTGACCTCAGTCAACCGGGGACTGAAAGTGCCCGGTGATATCTTGGAGTAAAACGGATCCTTCGTTCGTACCATAGGTTAGAATCGTACATGGGGGAGATCGTTAGAAAGGGTATTCAGTGCCCTTTGAAGATTCATTCAGTCTCGTTTGAGCTGAAGAGTTGACTTTGGTCAAACGGAGTCCGGGAGCACCCGATGGCCTTTGAATTGATTTTCAGGGAAAAACTAATCATTCGTCCAAATGGTTATGCTGTTTCATGCACAGGGCAGACCATTGGAAAGGGGTTTCAGTGCCCTTTAAAGATTCAAAGATCTTTCGCTATGATGGTGAAGTTGATTGGAGTCAGATGGGGTTGATTCGGGGCCCGGGAACACCCGATGGGCACTCGGAGTGAGACCTAGGTTTGTAGTGGAAGGGGGAAATGTTAGGAACCTAAAGAGATACTTAGGGGGTCCTAGAATGTGCTGTCTATAGATACCCTCAATGGGTGGGCTTGGGACAAGTGACGGCCGTCGAATAGACATGATGGAAGGAGGCTAGTTTTGCAGACCTAAGGGATGCGGATGACGAATTCAGAGGGTCGGGATCAATTTTGACCTTAAAGAGGAGGTGACGACCAAGGGCCGAGATCAATTCTGACCTAAGAGAGGTGATGACCGAGGACCGAGGTCAATTCTGACCTAACTAAGGTGACGATCTAAGATCGATGTCAATTGTGACTTAAAAGAGGTGACGATCGAGGATCGAGGTCAATTCTGACCTAACAAAGGTGACGATCAAAGACCGAGGTCAATTCTGACTTAAGATAGGTGACGACCGAGGACCGAGATCAATTATAACCTAATTAAGGTGACAATCCAGTACCGAGGTCAATTCTGACCTAAAAGAGGTGAGGACCAAGGTCAATTTTGACCTAACTAAGGTGACGATCCAAGATCGAGGTCAATTCTGACCTAAGAGAGGTGACGATCGAGGACCAAGGATCGAGGTCAATTCTGACCTAACTAAGGTGAAGATCCAAGATCGAGGTCAATTCTGACCTAAGAGAGTTGACGACCAAGGATCGAGGTCAATTCTGACCTAACTAAGGTGACGATCCAAGACCGAGGTCAATTCTGACCTAAGAGAGGTGACGATCGAGGACCGAGGTCAATTTTGAACTAACTCAGATGACAATCCAAGGTCGAGGTCAATTCTGACCTAAGAGAGGTAATGACCGATGATCGAGGTCAATTCTGACCTAACTAAGGTGACGATCCAAGATCGATGTCAATTCTGACCTAAGAGAGGTGTACACTTTCTTTGGGAAAAATAAGGGTTCTGCTGGGGATACATATTGGATTTCGGATTTTGATGAGGGATAGTGAATGAGCTGGGGAAAATTTGGGTCATATTTTGGAGACGTTTGATGGGGAGAATGATTCTCTAGAATTCCTATTGGGGGTGTAAAATGTTTTCCTTGGCGAGCAAGGTGCTAGAACATTTTTGGTAATTCTAGGAATTTTCTGGGATTTGTTCGGAATTTTTTGGTATTTTTCTGGACTTTTTGTATGAAATTTTAAGGGATGTGCTGACCGGCATGGATGGAGGTGTGCCAATTGGCATTGGCATGGACTTTTGGGGTGCCTCGAGCATGTGAAAGGCTCAGTTCCGACTGGTGGGTAGATGGGACTGCCGATCGGCATGACCCATAGCCTTCTATAAAAAGGGTCGGGTTCTCCTTATTTTGCCTAGCTTTCTGACTTCTTTCCTTCTGCTATAAACCTCTGCAAATCATCCTAACGTCTGAAATGGCTGACTTCTCAAGAAGTGCAACCCATGTGGCATGGATTAATGTTTATGACCGGGCAGGGATGGAGTAGAGAGCTAGGGTGCCTCTAGCATTGGGTAGCGAGAACTTCTTCGACTCGTTTGAGTCTATGGTGGATGATCAGACTTCTACGCAAGCCTTCACGTCATAGCTCTTCAAGGGTGGTGAATCTTGGTGGTTATGTACGTGTTGCATGACTCATGGTATTCGTTTCTTCTTTTCATAGCGAGATTGCTTTATTTCCTAAATCTAACAAGGATTTTCTTCATTTCTTGACAGTTTGACGTCTCCATATCGACTATTTGTGCCCGTGGTACGATAAGGCTTAAGGATGTTTAGGAGCATCTCCCTGTTGTGGTGTGCTGGATGGTGTCCTCTGCAGGTTTTGGGAGGCTAGCGTCATCCTTGGATGAGATGCCCCGCTCTACTATAGTTCTGTACGCTTTAGGAGAGAGGTGGTGGGACACTACTCACACCTTTCATTTTGGCTTCGGGGAGATAACGGTGACTCCCAATGACGTTCAGCGGCTGCTGGGGCCGAATTGCGAGGGGGCCCAGATTGAGGTGGACAGGACGCTGCGGGTGATGTCGGAGGCCATAACGACAGCTTTATGTGATGTGGCTGTCATACCCCATATTTTTGATGATCTAACTAGTTATGGGATTAGTTATTATAGAGGGATTAATTGAATTTAGATGTGAGAATTTAATTATTAATTAATATGGATCGAGTAAAAATAAATATTAACTAGCATGCCAAGGTTTAATACTTATTGATTTAATATTACTGGGTGATACGTAATATGGAACCATACACTTTGATAAATTGTCGAGAGAGAATAATACGACAGTTTAATGAATTAAGTCATACGCGCGTGTGAGTCGTGTCGGGACTTATTTAGTGGAATAATTATATCAATTATTTTTAGTAACTCGTATGGTCATTTAGAGTGTACCATTGAGACCAGAAGGATCGAGATAGTCAAAATAGTATACCCGGGTGTTTAGTTTAGGTCCCGAGGGAATTTTAGGCCTAATCGACACCCCGAGAGGGCATTATGGTAAATTGGATTTTTAGGCTTAGATAATGGACGAAAATTAAGAGTTTAATAATTAGCCAAAGAAAGTCCATTAGGGTTAAAGAGCTACAGGAAGTAAGAACGATCATATGAAGTGTGGGAGAGAGCTATTTCCAAAAGAAGACGGCCAAATTGACACCACCTTGCACAACCACCACCACCACCACCGTGTAGATCGGGACAAGGGTGACACACCCATACCAACAACGTCCAGAAATCATACGACTAATTCGAGGCAAGTGTTTATAACTTGTTGTATTTAAGTATTTATCATACTAATGTTAGTATATGATTATTAGAAATATGTTTTGGTTCATAAAAATGATGGAATTGAGGAATTTGAATATGTAAATTGATTCTGAGATTTGTTAAACTGAAACCCTTCATGTATGTAGACTAAAAAACACGCTTTGGAGAAACTTATGTGTAGAACAAATCTGGAAATAATGGGCTCATGAATATGAATTGGAAAAACTAGGGTTGATAAATTAAATTTGGGAATTTCATATTTTATGGATGATTCGTAATGATTGGATGATTCTAGGATGTTAGAATTCATATACTATTGATGGGATTCGAATTATTACTATTTATTTGGAGTTTAGGATGTTGATTAGAGGTTCTAGGTTTAAAATGGTGGAAAACGCTGAAAAATCTAGGTAGGAGACGAACAGCGTAATCTCGCGCGAAGTCGTTCGAGCGACATGTGGAAGTCGTTCAAATGACATGCCATCTGGTCGAGAGACAGTGAAATTTTGAGAATTTCTTATAATCCAGTTTTGAGTTTATTGGTTTATGGAAGAGAGATAAATTTCCAAGTAATAAACTTAAGTAAGGCAGAATTTTGGAATAAAGTATGAGCGACTAAATACTTTAATGAATTCGGCATGGAGAGAATGTACCTTAGAGATTACGAGAGGGATAATAATCTCAATAATTGTATTACGAAATGTTGAAATCAAAATACGTGAGAGAAGTATATATGTAGGTGAGGGAAATACCTATAAATTATAATAGGATGTGTGTATGCCTATTATGTATTATTATTATATAAGGCACTAATGGGTGATAACCCGGGGGTGTAAGAATCTTATTATTAAGTGTACTAATGGGTGATAACCCGGGGGTTCAAGATTATTTAAATATGAGTTCTAATGGGTTATAACCCGGGGTCTAACATTTTGGTTAGGTGCGCTAATGGGTCATAGCCCGGGGGTGTAATATATATATATATATATATATATATATAGGCCAGATGTGACTATATGTATATATGTACGTGAGTTTGTGAATTGACCTACTGTGTATAGCTTGTAGAGATGGGCATGTAAATTTGTTAAGACAGTCTTAAGAGTATAATCGATTTATTATGAAAATGGAAAAATATATTAATTAGCTATTCGACATAGGCTAATTTGATAACGTATTGTATGGGCAATACGGGTTTACTAATAATGAGGATAAATACTATTAGAATGAATCCAGACTAGTTATATTGTATGGTATAGCTAAGGAGAAAATTAGATACACGCCAAGCGTTCACAATAGAAGAGAAGTGAGAATCTCATGCGAGAGTTCGAACTAACATGCACTTGATAATTGCGTTACTACAATTTTTAAATACTTGCTTAAACAAATATTTTTACACATCGGGCTCTGACCCGTTTCTTGCATCTCTTATCTCTCTTGCTATATGTATGTATTATATCAGGTGCTTAGCCACAGGGACACCAGACTTAGAGACTCGGATTGCTTGGCGTGCTGCAGCTGTTGTGGAAGCTGTAGGTTTTTGTATTAGGCGCCTCGATCATTTCATCTTCATTCTCTATAGACATTCTCTTTAGGGCATGTGTCGCCCATTTCTTTGGACAACTTTCAGAGATTATGTTCACTTTATTTCTCGTTCATTTTCATTTGGATTGATGGTTACTATTGTTTTGGTTTAGAGTTTTGAACTGGAATGTTTTACCCAGTCATATCTATTTTAGCATGTGATTCTGATTCAGTATTTATATTAATTAATTATGCGTGGGTGGTTTATATTAAATTTCTTGGTTTGGTAATTTAATGGTTTTAACTAATAAGAAAAAATGTTTTGACACTTAGCTTAATTATATTAGGTGATTAAATAAGCTATTATGTTTTCGACAGTGATGCTAAGAATGAACCAACCGAACATTCTGTTTTAAATTTAATAAAGGACTGATCACCCGATATTTAATTGGGCGGGGTGTCACAGGTGGTATCAGAGCATCAGGTTCTAGTGTCCTTTAGGATCTGTACGACTTACTATGCTTTCAGCTTTGTGCCTTTAATATAGAGCCCTATTTTTAGGACTGTTGTGATCTTATATTTTTCGATTACGTCTTTAGCTATTCGAGATTTAGTAATAACTATGGACTAATAATATTCTTTCTCGTCTCAAATGCCTCCTCGACGTGCACCAAGAGACCGACAGCAACTGGCCGCACAGGCTCAGTGAATAATGAACGCTGTAGAGGTTGCCGCGATTGTTGCACAAGCGGTGAATCCAGATTTAGCAGTGGTGCATCAGGCCCCACCCCAAGTTCAGGCAGTGGCACCAGTTCCAGTGCATCCATTTCCCACTGCATGGGAAAGAGTTCGAGAGTCCTTTCAGAGGGCTTGTCCCCCAGAGTTCATGGGCAGTTGAGATGTGGTTATCGCTAGTCAGTGGAAGAAGGACATACAGCGACACCTTCGTATGTATGAGTGCACGGAGGTTCAGAAGCAAGTTTTGGCTACCTTCAAGCTGAGAGGGGCAGCCTTACAGTAGTGGGAGTCCACTACTACTATAGAGGAGCGAGATTTGATGACTATTAGTGATTTTTGGGTGCAGTTCGACCGTAAGTACTTTCCTTCCGTCGTCAAGACTGAGATGAGGTGGAAACTTTTATACCTCACCCAGGAAGGAAGGACAGTGGATGAATACAAGGAGGAATTCACATAATTGACAAACATGGTACCGGAGGAGCTGCCTACTGAGGAGAAGCACATTCAGATGTTCATGGATGGCTTGACTTGGAGGATACGACAATATTTATTAGGTAATCTTTCCCTACACTCATACACCGACGTTCTGAATGCAGCCTTATTGCATTGTCAGGACGACCGCTTCCATGCTAAAGGAAGCAAGTGAGGTGGAGAACCCAACCAGTTGGGAAAGACAGGGGAGGTAGTGCCAGTGGGGTACCAGTTGAGCAGAGTCAGAGGAAGGGTTCCCAACGGGGGGAGTCTGCTAAGAGGTTTCGTTCTAGAGGGTTCAGGCATGGTCATGGGGGTTGGAGACAGGGCCACCAGGGCCATCCACAGGGCCAGCAGTAGGGCCAGCCACAGAATCAGCAGTAAGGTCATTAGCAGGGAGGACAACAGGGACAAGGTAGAGGTGGCAACGACCAATCGGGCCGAGGCTATCAGGGACAGAGAGGAGGAAACTTCATTAGGAAATGTTATACTTGTGGAAAGACTGGCTATAAGAAACAGGAGTACCCCAATAAGGACAGAGTTCCTAGGTAGCAGGGTGCTCACTAGGAGCCCCAGAGACCTATTTTTCTTACCCCCTACTAGCGCCAACTCCAATTCCAGATTTTCCCGTAGTTCCGATGCAGCAGGGGCAGTTGCAGTATGGACGTGTCTATAACATCCACCAGGCCGCAGTTCCGTAGGCACCATCTGCAGTGGAGGGTAAGTTTTCTATCCATGGTACTTTGGGTCATATATTATTTGATATGGGGGCATCACACTCCTTTATAGACACTATCTTTGCACGGGCCACTGGGTTGTTAAGCACAGAAGAGAGTACAGTGACTTGTGTAGACTCACCACTAGGTAATGGGTCGATGATTTTCTTCATATGCCCGGGAGTAGGCATAGAGATTGACAGTTTGATTTTACCGACTGATATGCTAGTGTTAGATATGTCTGAGTACGATGCCATTATTGACATGGATTGGCTAGTCGAGTATAGGGCCATGATTGATTGCTTCAGTAGGAGTATTGTGTTCGCCATTTCAGGTCAGGAGATGTTCTTAGTGGCGATGCCTCGTTCTGAGGGAGGGTCATCCACCCATTTATTTTATATAGAGGATGAGACCTTTACAGTAGTTGTCCCACTCGATTCAATTTCGGTAGTCTGCGAGTTTGCTGATGTATTTCAGGATACATCGGGGTTGCCTCCGAGTAGGGAGATCAAGTTTGTGATAGACTTTGCACCAGGCACTCGTTCGATAGCACGTGCGCCTTACCGTATGGCTCCGATAGAGATGAGGGAGTTACAGGATCAGATAGAATAGTTATTGGGACAGGGATTCATCCGTAGGAGTACCTCTCCTTGGGGTGCCCCAATTCTGTTTGTAAAGAAGAGGGATGGGTCCCTACGACTTTGTATTGATTATCGGGAGCTTAACAAAGTCACGATACATAATAAGTATCCGTTGCCTTGCATCGATGATTTTTTTGATCAACTGAGGGGAGCGGCCCACTTCTCTAGGATAGACTTGAGATCCGGGTACCATCAGCTATGCATCAGGGAGCAGGACGTGGCTAAGACTACTTTTCTGATGAGGTATGGGTCGTATGAATTCAGAGTTATGCCATTCGGGCTAACCAACGCCCCAACAGTATTTATGGACTTAATGAACAGAGTATTCAGAGAGTTCCTAGATCAGTTTGTCATTGTCTTCATAGATGACATCCTGATTTATTCCCGCACTGAGGAAGAGCATGCCGAGCACTTACGTATGGTTTTGCAGACTTTACGAGAGCATGAGTTATACGCCAAGTATGAAAAGTGTGAATTTTGGCAGCGGGAAGCACTGTTTTTGGGACACATTATATCAGAGAAAGGGATATCTGTGGACCCTAGTAAGGTGTCAGCGGTGAGGGAGTGGGGTTAGCCCACGACGCCGACGGAGGTATAGAGTTTTCTGGGATTAGCCGGATACTATAAATGGTTTATTCAGGGATTCTCGAAGATTGCGGGTCCGATGAAAAATCTGACTCGTAAGGGCGTGCCGTTTGTTTGGGATGATGCATGTCAGTTGAAATTTGATGAGCTGAAAGACAAGTTGACTTCAGCACCCGTATTAGCACTTCCCAGGGCGGGAGTGGAATACCTGGTTTATACTGACGCATCCCTACAAGGGCTTGGGGGAGTACTTTAGCAAGAGGAGAAGGCCATAGCTTTTGCTTCCCGGAAGATTAAGCCTCACGAGAAGAATTACCCCACCCACGACTTAGAGCTCACAGTAGTCGTGTTTGCGCTTCGAATTTGGAGGCATTACTTATTGGGGGAATAGTTTCGCTTATTTACAGACCACAAGTCACTACAGTACTTATTCACACAGAAAGAGTTGAATATGAGTCAACGCAGGTGGCTTGAATTTGTAAAAGATTATCAGTTTGAAATACACTATCACCCGAGGAAGGCTAATATAGTTGCTGATGCATTGAGCCGTAGGCCGGTAGATGACACGGTCGAGGTGTGGAAAGCAAAATGAAAGGAATTAGGACATCAGGATGCCGTGGCCTAATCATTTTTGTCTGCGATGATAATTACGCCTCAGATTGTTACGCGAGTAGTACAGGCACAGGCAGCGGATTCATTCTGTCAAGATCGGATTAGGCAGCTTTTAGCCGAGGGAGCCGAGTCTTATTTAGTAAGTTCCGAGGGTGGTTTGCGCTTCAGTGGGAGAGTCGTTGTTCCAGAGGGAAAGGACTTTCGACATGCAGTAATGACGGAGTCGCATGGGTCCCGATTTACGGTACATCTCGGTGGGAACAAAATGTACCAGGATATGAGGCGACAGTATTGGTGGAGCGGGATGAAAAAGGATATCGCAGAGTTTGTATCTAGGTGTACCACTTACCAGTTAGTGAAAGTGGACCATCAAAGACCACCAGGTTTGCTTCATCCATTGAAGATTCCTACGTGGAAATGGGAAGGTATTTACATGCATTTTATCACCGGGTTGCCCACTTCGCAGAGGGGGCATGAATCTATATGGGTTATTGTGGATCGGTTGACGAAAGTAGCCCACTTTTTTCCTGTTAGGACAGACTACACAGCGGGATAGTATGCTCAGCTATTTATTGCAGAGATAGTGAGATTGCATGGTGTGCCTCTTAACATCGTGTCGAATAGAGATAAGACATTTGTATCTCATTTTTGGGAGAGCTTCTAGGAGGCTATGGGTATCGAGTTGTGGTTGAGTACATCATATCACCCGCAGACCGATGGGAAGACTGAATGCACTAATCAGATGCTCGAAGACATGTTGCGCATGTGTATCCTTGATTTCGGGAGAGGTTGGGAGCAGTATCTTCCACTGGTGGAGTTTGCTTATAACAACTCCTATCAGTTTACTATTGGCATGGCCCCGTTCGAGGCATTGTATGGTCGTCCTTTTCGTTCCCCAGCTTGTTGGCTAGAGGTGGGAGATAATAAGCTACTCGGGCCAGAAGTAACTCAGGATACGTCAAGCATGATTGAGATGATTAGGGATCGCATACGGGTATCCCAAGACAGACAGAAAAGCTACGCCGATGCAAAAAGGTTCTTCCGAGAGTTTGCAGTGGGGGACCAGGTTTTGTTGAGAGTATCTTCGATGAAGGGAGTAATGATATTCGTGAAGAAAGGGAAGTTGGCTCCGAGATATGTAGGACCATTCCCTATTATAGAGAGGATCGGACCAGTGGCTTACAGACTTGGGTTACCGAAACACTTGCATCGTATCCATGATGTGTTTCACATTTCGTCACTGAGGCGATACCTTCGGGATGAGTTGGCACACACTCATATTGCGATTGAGGAGATTGAGTTACAGCCAGATAGTTCATATGAAGAGAGGCCGATAGCTATCCTAGATTATAGTGAGAGGAGGCTAAGGTAAAAGGTAGTTCCACTTGTTCGGGTGCAGTGGCAGCATCACAATGTGGAGGAGTCTACTTGGGAGCGTGAGGCGAATATGCGTGAGAAATATCCAGACTTGTTCATACCAAGTATGCCTTTATTTTTCCGAATTTCGGGACGAAATTCCTTTATTAGGGGGGAAGTATGTCATACCCCATATTTTTTATGATCTAAATAATTATGGGATTAATTATTACAGAGGGATTAATTGAATTTAAATGTGAGAATTTAATTATTAATTAATCCGGATCGAATAAGAATAAATATTAACTAGCATGCCAAGGGTTAATACTTATTGATTTAATATTACTGGGTGATACATAATATGGAACCATACACTTTGATAAATTGTTGAGAGAGAATAATACGACAGTTTAATGAATTAAGTCAGACGCGCGTGTGAGTCATGTCGGGACTTATTTAATGGAATAATTATATCAATTATTTTTAGTAACTCATATGGTCATTTAGAGTGTACCATTGAGACCAGAAGGGTCGAGATAGTCAAAATAGTATACCCGGGTGTTTAGTTTGGGTCCTGGGGGAATTTTAGGCCTAATCGGCACCCCGAGAGGGCATTATGGTAAATTGGATTTTTAGGCTTAAATAATGGACGAAAATCAAGAGTTTAATTATCAGCCAAAGAAAGTCCATTAGGGTTAGAGAGCTACAGGAAGTAAGAACGACCATATGAAGTGTGGGAGAAAGCTATTTCCAAAAGAAGACGGCCAAATTGACACCACCTTGCACAACCACCACCACCACCGTGTAGATCGGGACAAGGGGGACACACCCATACCAACAACGTCAAGAAATCATACGACTAATTTGAGGCAAGTGTTTATAACTTGCTGTATTTCAGTATTTATCATACTCATGTTAGTATAGGATTATTAGAAATATGTTTTGGTTCATAAAAATGATGGAATTGAGGAATTTGAATATGTAAATTGATTCTGAGATTTGTTAAACTGAAACCCTTCATGTATGTAGACTAGAAATCACGTTTTGAAGAAACTTATGTGTAGAACAAATCTGGAAATAATGGGCTCTTGAATATGAATTGGAAAAACTAGGGCTGATAAATTAAATTTGGGAATTTCATATTTTATGGATGATTTGTAATGATTGGATGATTCTAGGATGTTAGAAATCATATACTATTGATGGGATTCAAATTAGAACTGTTTATTTGGAGTTTAGGATGTTGAATTAGAGGTTCTAGGTTTAAAAATGGTGGAAAACGCTGAAAAATCTAGGTAGGAGATGAACAACGCAATCTCGCGCGAAGTCGTTCGAGCGAGATTCCATCTCGCGCGAAGTCGTTCGAGCGACATGTGGAAGTCATTCAAATGACATGCCATCTGGTTCGAGAGACAGTGAAATTTTGAGAATTTCTTAGAATCCAGTTTTGAGTTTATTGGTTAATGGAAGAGAGATAAATTTCCAAGTAATAAACTTAAGTAAGGCAGAATTTTGGAATAAAGTATGAGCGACTAAATATTTTAATGAATTCGGCACGGAGAGAATGTACCTTAGAGATTACGAGAGGGATAATAATCTCAATAACTGTATTACGAAATGTTGAAATCAAAATACGTGAGAGAAGTATATATGTAGGTGAGGGAAATACTTATAAATTATAATAGGATGTGAGTATGCCTATTATGTATTATTATGATTATATAAGGCATTAATGGGTGATAACCCGGGGGTATAAGAATCTTATTATTAAGTGTACATATGGATGATAACCCAGGGGTACAAGAATGAATTATAAGTGTACTAATGGGTGATAACCCGGGGGTACAAGATTATTTAAATAAGAGTACTAATGGGTGATAACCCGGGGGTACAACATTTTGGTTAGGTGCGCTAATGGGTCATAGCCCGGGGGTGCAATATTATAATATATATATATATATATATATATATATATATATATATATATATATATATATACAGATGTGAGTATATGTATATATGTACCTAAGTTTGTGAATCAACCTACTGTGTATAGCTTGTAGAGATGGGCATGTAAATTTTTTAAGATAATCTTAAGAGTATAATCGATTTATTATGAAAACGGAAAAATATATTGATTAGCTATTCGACATAGGCTAATTTGATAACGTATTGTATGAGCGATACGGGTTTACTAATAGTGAGGATAAATAATATTAGAATGAATCCAGACTAGTTATATTGTATAGTATAGCTAAGGAGAAAATTAGATACATGTTAAGCGAGCACAATAGAAGAGAGGTGAGAATCTCATGTGAGAGTTCGAACTAACATGCACTTGATAATTGCTTTACTGCAATTTTTAAATACTTGCTTAAACAAATATTTTTACACATCGGACTCTGGCCCGTTTCTTGCATCTCTTCTCTCTCTTGCTATATGTATGTATTATATCAGGTGCTCAGCCACAGAGACACTAGACTTAGAGACTCGGATTGCTTAGCGTGCTGCAGCTGTTGTGGAAGCTGTAGGTCTTTGTATTAGGCACCTCGATCATTTCATCTTCATTTTCTAGTGTCGCCCAATTCTTTGGACAACTTTCAGAGATTATGTTCACTTTATTTCTCGTTCATTTTCATTTGGATTGATGGTTACTATTGTCTTGGTTTAGAGTTTTGAACTGGAATGTTTTACCCAGTCATATCTATTTCAGCATGTGATTCGGATTCAATATTTATATTAATTAATTATGCGTGGATGGTTTATATTAATATTCTTGGTTTGGTAATTAAATGGTTTTAACTAATAAGAAAAAAATATTTTGACACTTAGCTAAATTATATTAGGTGATTAAATAAGTTATTATGTTTTCGACAGTGATGCTAAGAATGAACCAATCGAACATTCTGTTTTAAATTTAATAAAGGACTGATCACCCGATATTTAATTGGGCGGGGTGTCACAGTGGCTAGGGTGGTTTCTGGGGATTCACTCTGTTTGTCTTCTCTGAGGGAGATTTTGCTGAGTAGGAGGGTTGATGAGAACGACGGGCAATATGTGCGTCAGATGGCCTGTCTATTTATCTTGTTGATGCTGGGGGGTTTCTTGGTGGTGACGAGTGGTGATGTCGTTCATTTATGGTTTCTGCCATTTGTGAGGATGTTTTCGAAGATCCGCCTCTATCACTGGGGGAGCCTGACTTTGGTGACCTTTTACTATTCTTTGGATGCATTCAGCTGGTGCTACTGGCCGACTTTTACTGGGGCCACATATTTTCTGGAGGTATTCTTTATTTTGCGCATTTTTCTTTACGCATTCGCATTTTCCATTCATGCATTTCCTTTTCATTTGAATGCTGATTCTTGTCCTTTGCAGACGTGGTTCTACGAGGTGATTTAGTTGAATACCCAACTGATTTCTCTGAAGGATGACTCCGTTGTGGACTTCTGCCGGATGTTTCGATGGCGTAGGTCCAACCGACAGTTGAAGAAGAATCTCTCTCTAGAGATGGTACGTCAGGTCTTGAATGGCCTAACGAGCGAGCGACTAAGAATTCTTTTATCCTTGAGACTGTTCTTTTCTTTCGATGCCATTTTATTGATACTGATCCTTCACTTTTACTGGGGTTTTTTGATTACGCGTGAAAAGTCTGTTCGTGTAAGGACACAGTCGTTATTTTCGTTTCATCACGATAATACAAAAACCTAAATTACGACTACACTTGCGAGGCAAGTCTAGCGGTAAGTTGGATATCGAAAGATCCACTGGGACGAGATGCTAGAATTTATATGATTTAATACTCCAAAATAAAAGTGTAAAATGTGATTACAAACTAAAAAGGAAAAGATGCATAAAAGGGAAATGATTATTCTAGGAGAGGGAAAATAAATCTAGATTAAGGAAAGCGAGTAAAACTATAGGTTGCGTCGAATATCCCTCACCCGTGTTAATTTGTATAAAATGGATACATGGGTGGACGAGTTATTTAGAATGCGTCTCGTTTCGAAAGTTAATTGAATCAAGGGTTGTCACGCCTCTAAATCCGCATAAAAGCCTAATAAGATTTTGGCGTTAACGAATATCCCAGAAATTATGCACGCAAGGTCGTAAGCACGGGACATACATGATATGCCCCGTCAAATCTCCTAGGCACAATAACTAGGACAACGCACCCAAAATAGACCTGTAAATGCTATCACGAAATCCAAGTAACGCGCCAACTCGAGTGAGTTTCATTCAAACACAACCTAATTTAAATTAGCTAGAAAGCATATTAAAAACGCGATAAATGAAATGCGATAAATAAACGTAGTAAAACTTCACTAGAAAGCAATAAATCAAAGCATGTAAACCTAATTAGACAACATGTAAATTTAACTAGAAAGAAAGAATGAAGCAAATATAAACTATATTAATGGATAGGGAAGATGAAAGCACCAATTACAAACTAAAAAGGGTGTCAAACCAAGAGAGAAATGAAGATTGAGCTCTCAAACCCCTCAAACGCTAAGCTATTCTAACCTAAAATCTATCCTAAAATGTTCATTTTTTTTATTATTACAACAAAATTTGTATTTATAGTAAGTTGGAATAAAAGAAAAGAAGAAAGAAAAGAGAATCAAAATATCTCCTGGAAACAGGGGATCGATCGACCGACCCCAAAGGTCGATTGATCGATGGTGAATAAAATAGCCCACTATCGAGAAGGATCGATCGATCGACCCAAACCATCGATCGATCGATCAAGCAGGTCACAACACACTGCATTGCTGTTTTGGCTTCATTGGTTTTTCCTTCCACTGAAACTTCCGTAACTTCTTAATATAAGGGTGAGGTCAAGGATAATATGGGTGATATAACAAAGATGGACTATGATCATTTCCAAAAGTTTAATCAATTCTCGAGTCAAAACAATATATGAAAATCATGATCAAGTAACACATTTCAAGTATGAACTCAATTAATGAACGATCAAATGAAAGAATAGTGAGATTACCAACGAATTTAACATTTTTAATGAGAAAAAAATAGTGTATACACTCACAAATGACGAAAGGTACAAATCTTACTTGGTGTAAGTATATATAATGCAATAAAAGATTAACAAGTTATAAAAATCGTAAACCAAATCAATATAGAAATAAAAGTGCATGTGCTCACGGGATTAAAGTTTAATTCATGAAGTTATTCATAATATCAATAATGGAGACTAAAGTCTAATAACTTCTAAAATCGAGAACATGCATCATTGGATTGTCTATTGGATCGGGCAATTATTGAAATTCATCATCGAAAACAAAGGCAAAATGCCCAAAAAAAGGAGAAAAAAGAAAGAAAATCTTTTTGAATTTTTCAATTTTCCTAAGAAAAGCATACTAAGTAACTAACATGTGAGCAAAAACATGGACTAACAAAGAAATGAATAGAATATACCACACCCCCTAACTTAAAACCTGACATTGTCCTCAATGTGAATTAAGAACCAAGTTAAAGAGAGGAAAAGAGTGATATTACCCAAAATTGGAGCGATACCCATAAGAACAAGTCCAAAGAATCTACAAAACAAGTTAGTACCGAGCATAGAAAAAACAAATAACAAAAAGGTTAACTAATTACACTAGACTAAAATAAAAAGAAAGAACGAATAAAAAGCTAACTATATACAACCTACTATTTAGGCTTCACACTAACTATACACTAGAAGTCTAAATAACTGAGGGTCCACCGTAAAAATGATTTGAATTTGGAGGATAACCGGTGTACCCTCACCTACAAGCATGCCTTTCGAAAAATATGGATTCCGTTTGTACGACGGAAGGCATGTGTAAGGCGGAAGAAAGGAACCATCGTCAATTAAAAGTTTTGGAGGGACGCTGGGGGGTTTGGATTGAAAGGGCGACAAAAACATGTGGGGCTCAAGAAAAGCTAAATATCCTCCCAAGAAGTTTGAAATTAGAATGGGACCCGGCGCACACAAAGGCACAGATGCGATCGTGGAAGGCGACTCGAGCAAGTACTCCTCATCGGCGAAAAGGTTTAAAACATTAAAGTTTGAAACCGAATCATCGGGTACTTGAGACGGTGTGATAATAGAGGATGAAAATGGGGATGAAAGAAATTCAAACTCATGAGATGAATCATCATCGCATGAAGATTGAGTTTCGAAGGAAATAATATCATTTCCAATGAAATGTTCTTCTTTGGGGGCAAAAGAAGAAATCATTTCATTTCAAATAGATATTACGTCATTTTCATCCTCACTTTCAATATCTATTATGCAATGGGTAAAGTCTAGAATGGTTTGTTCCAAAGTAGGCACAAGTACCTCATTTGGTTCAAAACATTCTTCGACTTCAAAAGTCTCGAAAGCAAAATTGTCGTCAGACTCAAATAATGAATCCAATTCATATTTCCACAAACGATTTTCTTCCGATAACGATTTTTAATTTTCTGATTCTCATACATACGCAAGCCCTCACCGAATGTCATAGGTCGAGGTGCGGATGCATGAAAATGGCAACGTTGAAAATTACCATCGGACTTAAACCAAAACTCATTATTATAGGAATTTTGAAAACTATTGCAATTCGTTTCAAAATTCCTATTATAAGGAGGTAAAGGCCCAAAATTATTGTCATCATCATCGAAATTCCAATAACCCAAATTTTGACTTTCGTTTTACTCGCCCAAAGTCATATTTGAGTTTGTTATACTTTGGGATTCTAAGTATTCACCGAAAGTCATAGGATTACGAGCATTTTGAGAATTGTAACAATGATTACCGAAAGAATTGGAAGAAGACATGCTTACCCCAAAAAATGGCTCGAAATGGTGAATTCCACAAAGATCGATGCGCGCGAGAGATTCGAGCGTTTCTAAGTGCTCAAATGTGGAAGTCCTGCAAAAAGATTAGAAAATAATACAAATAGAAAGAAAATACTATGAAATACTAAATCAAATAAAGTCTAAAACAAACTAGTCCCCGACAACGACGCCATTTTGATTAAGCGTGAAAAGTGTGTTCGTGTAAGGACACAGTCGTTGTTTTCGTTTCATTGCGATAATACAAAAACTTTAATAATGACTACACTTGCGAGGCAAGTCTAGCGGTAAGTCCTATCGAAAGATCCACTGGGACGAGATGCTAGAATTTATATGATTTAATACTCGGAAATAAAAGTGTAAAAGGTGTTTACAAACTAAAAAGGAAAAGATGCATAAAAGGGAAATGATTATTCTAGGCGAGGGAAAATAAATCTAGATTAAGGAAAGCGAGTAAAACTATAGGTTGCGTTGAATATCCCTCACCCGAGTTAATTTGTATAAAAGGGGTACATGGGTCGACGAGTTATTTTGAATGCGTCTCGTTTTGACAGTTAATTGAATCAAGGGTTATCACGTCCCTAAATCCGCATAAAAGCCTAATAAGATTTTGGCGTCAACAAATATCCCGAAAATTACGCATGCAAGGTCGTAAGCGCGGGACATACATGATATGCCCCATCAAATCTTCAAGGTGCAATAACTAGGACAACGCACCCAAAATAGACCCGTAAACTCCATCACCTAAGCCAAGCAACGCGTCAACTCGAGTGAGTTCCATTCAAACACAACCTAATTTAAATTAGCTAGAGAGCATATTAAAAACGCGATAAATAAACGTGGTAAAACTACACTAGAAAGCAATAAATCGAAGCATGTAAACCTAATTAGAAATCAAGTAAATTTAACTAGAAAGCAAGAATGAAGTAAATACAAACTATATTAATGGAGAGGGAAGATGAAAGCACCAATTACAAACCCAAAAGGGTGTCAAACCAAGAGAGAACTCAAACCCCTCAAACGCTAAGCTATTCTAACCTAAAATCTATCCTAAAATGTTCATTTTTATTATTATTACAACAAAATTTGTATTTATAGTAAGTTGGAATAAAAGAAAAGAAGAAAGAAAATAAAATCAAAATATCTCCTGGAAACAGGGGATCGATCGATCGATCGATGGTGAATAAAATAGCCCACTGTCGAGAAGGATCGATCGATCGACCAAAACGTTGATCGATCGATCAAGCAGGTCACAACACACTGCATTGCTATTTTGGCTTGATTGGTTTTCCCTTCCGCTGAAACCCCTGTAACTTCTTCATACAGACTCGGAATCGTGCACTATTCATGGCCACGCAAAGCTAGTGAGGAGGGCTACAAATTCCGTGGAGATGTTGGGCCAGGTGCCAAGCTGTGAAAAGAGTAAAATGCCCTTGAACGTGTGATCACGTATGAAAATCGAGCGGAATGCGTTCGAACTTCACACTTAGCATCCAAATACTTATAAAAGCTCAATTAACCCCGACAAAACATGTTAATGTAGAAATCTGAGGTTCTCTGGTTAACGAGCATAAATATAGGGAATAAGATACACGAGGGGTCTAAAATGCGTCCGTTCGGAGGATGAAATATGCAATATTTGAGTATCATCGCACCCCCTAAGTTACACATTGCTAGTCCCTAGCAATGAAATAGGATGGAACAAGAACTACAAGCAAACCAAAAGAAGGATAAGTACAAAAGTATGGTATAAAAGCAAAAGGCCACTTTTGTGGGCGATTCGATTGCATTTAGCGTATGCAAAAAGCCGTTAAACACCTAGGTCACCAAAGTGGACGAGTGTCATCTTGTGAGGGTTTTCAGGGATGACACCCATAAACATCACATGGTTTCCTCAAAATAAGCCCAAACCAATATGAGAAAAGCCCAACAATGGCGAAAATGATTTCATACGCATTATTAGCAAATTGAACGGATTCAAACAAAAGTCCAAATCATTAACATTATAGAATGCACCTCATAGAATTGAAATCTTAAAATGTGGGAGGGGAGCGAGCACATGCAAAGTATGATTTGGCAAAAACTTATATAAACCGGTTAAACATTAAAGAAAGCATATATTCAATCCTCACGGGCATTACGCTCATAAAGTGAATTCACTCGAAATAGGGAGGTGACACATGGAACATGCGGGCTAAAGAGTAAATGTAAATGGAAACTAGGCCGCACACATGTCAGTATTGAAGAACGCTATATATAAACTGAAAAACTGTAATCTCAATGAAAGATACCGCTCACTAAAGGAGGCGAAATCCATTTTCACAGATTATCAAAACTATTATGACTTTTAAATTACATCAACATAAGCTCACATAGGACTTGTATATGGTTGTAATGTTGGTTAGGCTAGAGTACGAAATGAAGGAATGTCTGTACGGATTCAAAGTGTTCGGAATGAAAACTCGGGATAATGGGAAAATGTGGGCAATATCGAAATTGGAAAACAAGTTCCAAAACAAGCATTACATATATCAATGGGGAGAGTAATCAAAGTTATTGAACTATATACAACATTTACGACTTTCTCTTTCTTTTTTTTTCTTTTTTTTTTCTTCTCATTTTGCTCTTTTTTTTCTCTTGTTTTCCTTTGCTTTTTGCTTTCTCTTTTTCTTCACTTTTTTCACTTATTCTTTTTCTTTACTTATCAAATTCTAATATGCCTAAATTGCAACCGACATCATAACAACAACATTCAATCCCTAGTATCATTCCAAACAAGGGTGTGGAAGGTGTATGTATGCTATATAACTCCAACGCGGAGTTGGTTATGGGAATTGGGTTATGAAACGAAAGGCTATATTTAGGTTCAAAGGGGTTAGCGATGGTAAACATATAAGCGTGAGGTCAAGGCTAATATGGGTGATATAACAAAGATGGCCTATGATCATTTCCAAAAGTTTACGCAATTCTCGAGTCAAAACAATATATGAAAATCATGATCAAGTAACACATTTCAAGTATGAACTCAATTAATGAATTATCAAATGAAAGAGTAGTGAGATTACCAATGAATTCAATGTTTCAATGAGAAAAGAATAGTGTATACACTCACTATCGACGAAAGGTACAAAGCTTACTCGGTGTAAGTATATACAATGCAACAAATGATTGCCGAGTTATAAAAATCTTAAACCAAATCAATATAGCAATAAAAGTGCATGTGCTCACGGGATTAAAGTTTAATTCATGAAGTTATTAATAATATCAATAATGGAGACCAAAGTCTAATAACCTCTAAAATCGAGAACATGCATCATTGGGTTGTCTATTGGATCGGGCAATTATTGAAATTTATCATCGAAAACAAAGGCAAAATGCCCAAAAAAGGAGAAAAAAGAAAGAAAATCTTTTTGATTTTTTCAATTTTTCTAAGAAAAGCATACTAAGTAACTAACATGTGAGCAAAAATATGGACTAACAAAGAAATGGATAGAATATCCCACACCCCCTAACTTAAAACTTGACATTGTCCTCAATGTGAATTAAGAACCAAGTTAAAGAGAGGAAAATAGCGATATTACCCAAAAGTGGAGCGATCCCCATAACAACTAGTCCAAAGATTCTACAAAGCAAATTAGTACCGGGCATAGCAAAAACAAATAACGAAAAGGTTAACTGATTAAACTAGACTAAAATAAAAAGAAAGAAAGAATAAAAATTTAACTATATACAACCTACTATTCAGGCTTCACACTAACTATACACTAGAAGGCTAAATAACTGAGGGTCCACCGTAAAAACGATTTGACTTTGGAGGATAACCGGTGTACCGTCACCTACAAGCATGCCTTTTGAAAAATTTGGATTCCGTTTGAACAACAAAAGGCATGTGTAAGGCAGAAGAAAGGAACCATCATCAATTAAAAGTTTTAGAGGGACGCTGGGGGTTTGGATTTAACGAGTGACAAAAACATGTGGGGACCGAGAAAAACTGAATATCCTCCCAAGGATTTTGAAATTGGAATGGGAGACAACGCACACAAATGAACGGATGCGATCGTGGAAGGCGACTCGAGCAAGTATTCCTCATCGACGAAAAGATTTAAAACATTAAAGTTTCAAACCGAATCATCGGGTACTTGAGACGGTGTGATAATAAAGGATGAAATAAATTCAAACTCATGAGATGAATCATCATCGCATGAAAATTGAGTTTCGAAGGAAATAATATCATTTTCAATGAAATGTTCTTCTTTGGGGGCTAAAGAAGAAATCATTTGATTGCAAATAGATATTACTTCATTTTCATCCTCACTTTCAATATCTATTATGCAATGGGCAAAGTCCAGAATGGTTTGTTCCAAAGTAGGCACAAGCACCTCATTTGGTTCGAAACATTCTTCGACTTCAAAATTCTCGGAAGCAAAATCATCGTCGAACTCAAGTAATAAATCCAATTCATGTTCCCACAAATAATTTTCTTCCCGATAACGATTTTCTATTTTCTCATTCTCATACATATGCAAGCCCTCACCGAATGTCATAGGTCGAGGTGCGAATGCATGAAAATGGGAACTTTGAAAATTACCATCGGACTTAAAACGAAAACTCATTATTATAGGAATTGTGAAAACTATTGCAATTCATTTCAAAATTCCTATTATAAGGAGGTAAAGGCCCAAAATCATTGTCATCATCATCGAAATTCAAATAACCCAAATTTGACTTTCGTTATACTCGTCTGAAGTCATATTTGAATTTGTTATACTTTGGGATTCTAAGTATTCACCTAAAGTCATAGGATTACGAGAATTTTGATAATTATAACAATGATTACCGAAAGAATTGGAATAAGACATGTTTACCCCCAAAAATGGCTAATTCCACAAAGATAGGTGCGCGCGAGAAATTCGAGCGTTTCTAAGTGCTCAAATGTGGAAGTCCTGCAAAAAGATTAGAAAATAATACAAATAGAAAGAAAATACTATGAAATACTAAATCAAATAAAGTCTAAAATAAACTAGTCCCCGGCAACGGCGCCATTTTGATTACGCGTGAAAAGTGTGTTCGTGTAAGGACACAGTCGTTATTTTCGTTTCATCACGATAATACAAAAACCTAAATTACGGCTACACTTGCGAGGCAAGTCTAGCGGTAAGTTGGATATCGAAAGATCCACTGGGACGAGATGCTAGAATTTATATGATTTAATACTCCAAAATAAAAGTGTAAAATGTGATTACAAACTAAAAAGGAAAAGATGCATAAAAGGGAAATGATTATTCTAGGAGAGGGAAAATAAATCTAGATTAAGGAAAGCGAGTAAAACTATAGGTTGCGTCGAATATCCCTCACTCGTGTTAATTTGTATAAAATGGATACATGGGTGGACAAGTTATTTAGAATGCGTCTCGTTTCGAAAGTTAATTGAATCAAGGGTTGTCACGCCTCTAAATCCGCATAAAAGCCTAATAAGATTTTGGCGTTAACGAATATCCCAGAAATTATGCACGCAAGGTCGTAAGCACGGGACATACATGATATGCCCCGTCAAATCTCCTAGGTGCAATAACTAGGACAACGCAACCGAAATAGACCCGTAAATGCCATCACCAAAGCTAAGCAATGCGTCAACTTGAGTGTGTTCCATTCAAACACAACCTAATTTAAATTAGCTAGAAAGCATATTAAAAACGCGGTAAATTAAACACGATAAATAAACGTGGTAAAACCACACTAGAAAGCAATAAATCAAAGAATGTAAACCTAATTAGAAAGCATTTAAATTTAACTAGAAAGCAAGATGTAATACCCCGTAATTTTTTTGATTTTAAAATGGGTTATATTTTAAATTAATGGATTAATTGGATTTTAATTATTAATTAATTCATTTGGGTTTTATCCGAATTGTGGATATTAAAATGTATGATTCTGAATATTACTTAAAGATATTTAGGTAATATATGAATGTGAAGCTATTGATATGGCTGTGTGAATTAAATTCAGTAATTTAGATTTTTAGTCGGACGCGGTATGGGACGTGTCGGGACTAATTTATTAAATTAAAGAGGAAACTTATTTTTACATCAACCTTATAGTCATTTCGACTGCGTCGTTGCGTCCGAAAGGGTTGAAGTAGGCAGAAAAATCTATTTGGATGTTGGTTTTGGGTCTCGGGTCATTTGGAAATGAAAAGACAACCCAAAAGGGCATTTTGGTAATTTTTACAAGGGGGATGAATAGTGATTTCGGATTTTGTCTTATTATAAATATTTGGAGATTAGTGTACGTAGGTTCATTTCATCTCTTCTACACAAAATTAAAAAGTCATCTTCTTAGAGAGAGTGAAAGGTTGCTTGGAAAGAAAAAAAGCTTGCTTGGAAAGGAGGAGAACCAAAGGTTAAAGGTCACCACCACCATCACCACCTGTGTTATTCAACTCCAAAGGATCATATCTTTATTAGAGGCAAGTGTTTGATAATGGCAATTTAAGTTTGTATATTGTCCATGTTAGAATAGTTATAAAAAGAGATGATGTATCATGTTTGGAAGATAATAATGGAGTTTTAAGTACATTTTTGGAAACTGAAAATCTATAGGAATCAAACTCATGTTGTAAGTAGATAGTAATCCACGAAATAATCATGAATCTGTTGAAGAAAATATGTAAACCATTGATATGTTCTTGAAGATATTAAGAGGATAATTTTCTGGAAAAATGAGAAGATAAATATGCTTTTAATTCAATCTCTTGATGATTCTAGGATGTTTTGATCATTGAAAATCCTTTACATATGTTGATATATCATGTAGTAAGGATTATAAGTCATTTGGGATGATAATATGAAGGTTTGAATGAACAAAAATGGTGAAACCCGTAGTTGCAGAAATGCAGAAAAACCAGGCTGTTACCTGAGTGATCGATCGATCGACCCCCTGCCTTCGATCGATCGACCTCCCCAGAATCTTTGAAGTTGTTTCTTTTTAATATTGATTCTTATCCCAAACCTTTCGCAGATCTTTGGTGATTATTAATTGGATATTATGGGACTTAGAGAAGATTAGTAAGCCCTAGTTAAGATTTGAATTAATTTGATTGGGATTTAATTGATTAGAATGATGATAATTGAATTGAAGGAAATTTTGATTGCTAGATTCATTTGTTGGATTATAATTGGTTTGCTTGAGGATTAAGGATAGGTCCAGTAGAGGTGATTGAATATAACTCCTGGGTAGCCTTAGAGTTACAATTTGAACATCAAGGACTGAGTTTAAGATCATTATTGATTTTTCAAGGACTGGTTGTAATACAAGAACTTAGTAGTATGGCGCCTGGATAGAGATGGGAGTTTAGAACACATTTGGTTGAAAGAGGGTATGAGGTTATCCCAATCGCGTATTTGAAGTTGACGAACGTCCTCGATCGACAAAGTTAAGTAGTTGTGTATTGGAGAGTTTCCTTGTTTGGATTTCGCTTTGCGAGACGCTCCGCGCATGAACCTTAATGACGTCGGGAGTGGAGAGATGTTATAGGATGCGAGGATGTTGGTTTAGTTGATAAGTCATGATATTTTAATACGTGGGATTTAAAGAGATATAACACTCATATATGATTAATCTAAGGGTAATGTGAGTACCTTATTGATATTATATTATAGGTATGATAATACCTATTTGATTGATTGATGATTTATGTGTATGACATACCTAGCTTACTTGCTATCGGTGGGAGGTTTGCGCGTGAGGGAAGTCATATCCTGATGAATCCATGGGATCTTTGATTTGTCGCTCGAGAACATAGGTCTATAAAAGACTTATCGGGGAGTTGATAAGTCCGCTGACTGTGGGTACGTAGGTATGTGCGTGACCCATGGATACGAGAACTATATTCACCTCAAATTTTTGTGTTGTTGTTTGTGGTTCGAGAAATCCTTACCGAACCTTTAGTCCTCTATTCGGCGACCAGCGATAATGGGACATGATAGCAGAGTAATGCATTGCACCGCAGCTGTGACTCGGGGTACCGTATTGTATATGAATATATATAATGAATTAAAGGAATGAATGGTTATATTATGGTTAAATTATCTTTTGCATGATAATTGTAGATAACGGTAAATTGAGAAAGAATTGAAATAAGTTAATGAATATTTATTGAAGAGCTTAATTCATATTAATGAGAAACGATTCATGTTAATGAGAAAAGTATATGAATAATTATATGACGTATCGTATGGGACATACGAGGTTATGATATGGGATAAAATCATATTATGAATACTAGTTAGAAGGAACCATTAACTAGGAGGTTAATAGGAAACGTTAAGTGTGCACTCTAGTTGAGAGGTGAGAATAGCAAGTGAGAGTGGGATGCTAATATGTACATAATAAATGCTTTATTGCACTTGATAAATACTTGCTGTTTTAAAAATTATTTTCACAATCGGGCTCTGACACGTTTTCTTGCATATTTTCTTTTCTATTGTATCTTCTATATCAGGTGTCCAGCAGCAGGGATGCCAACCTTAGCGGATTATGACGATCTATGGAGCTATGGAGTATTGCTTAGACGCTTATCTTCATTTGATTCACAGTATTCTCTTAGTAGGTCATGTCGCCCAAAAGATTTCAGTTATCATATTCTATCGGAGTCAAATACTATTGTATTCGTGTCTTTTAAATACATTTAATATTGTTGGGATTACTGTATTGGATTATTATGTGGGAATGTTTATTCCAATTGCATTTAAATTCTTTTGTGTTATCTATTTGGTTGTCAGTGTTGTAGAATAAAATGTGTTGTGTTATTCTTAAACTGGAAATGGATTTTGTTAAATTAAAATTTGGAAAGTTTTTAACATCAGCTTAATTGGGTATTAGGTGAGTTGTAAATGTTTTTGACAGTGATGCTAAGAATGAGCCAACTGTATATTCTGTTTTAATTTGGTATGGGACTGGCCACCCGGTATTTAATTAGGCGAGGTGTTATACAAGAATGAAGTAAATACAAACTATATTAATGGACAGGGAAGATGAAAGCACTAATTACAAACCCAAAAGGGTGTCAAACCAGGAGAGAAATGAAGATTGAGCTCTCAAACCCCTCAAACCCTAAGATATTCTAACCTAAAATCTATCCTAAAATGTTCATTTTTTTTATTATTATAACAAAATTTGTATTTATAGTAAGTTGGAATAAAAGAAAAGAAGAAAGAAAAGAAAATCAAAATATCTCCTCGAATCATGGGATCGATTGATCGACCCAAAACGTCGATCGATCGATGGTGAATAAAATAACCCACTGTCGATAAGGATCGATCGATCGACCAAAACCGTTAATCAATCGATCAAGCAGGTCATAACACACTGCATTGCTATTTTGGCTTGATTGGTTTTGCCTTCCGCTGAAACTCCCGTAACTTCTTTATACGGACTTAAAATCGCGCATCGTTCACGGCCACGCGAAGCTAGAGAGGAGGGCTAAAACTTTCGTGTAGATATGGGGCCAGGTGCTAAGCTGTAAAAAGACTAAAATGCCCTTAAACGTGCGACCGTGTACGAAAATAGAGCAGAATGCGTCCGAACTTCACACTTAGCATCCAAATATCTATAAAAGCTACATTAACCCATGCAAAACATGTTAACGTAGAAATCCGAGGTTGTCTGGTTAACGAGCATAAATATAGGGAATAAGATACCCGAGAGGGCTAAAATGCATCCGTTCGGAGGATGAAATACGCAAAATTTGCGTATCATCAATTTATAGGTGACCTTTTATCCCTGGGGGACAGCTAATCAGCACATCGGGGTGATTGAGGGACATGCGCAGATGCGATGCTTACTGGCACATGAGTTCTGCCACTGCTGGTATCTTTGGGAGAGGTTGGTCTATCAAATTATGGAGGACGAGATTGCTGTGCTACTGATGAGGCCCCCTATGCTTATAAAGCGAGTACGAGAGATGTGTGATGATGCACGGGTGGCTGCGATGTTGGGAGAGCCATACTCCCTATACACTGATATTTCAGTGATGTATGACTACATGGACTTTATCACGAGTTGGCTAATGCCCCCTAGCATTTATGATGTGATGCCTCTCCCTAGGGCAAGTTCGAGTCGGCAGGTGGGGTCTTCTCATAGTGCAGGTGGTGCGAGTACGTCAGTGGTGGTGACAACGACTTTAGGGATTTAATTTGTTCGATTGCATTACCTTAGTACAACCTTCGATGGGCTGATGGTGGATTCGTGCGTCTGCAGCATCGCCCTCATGCGATGGACCCGGAGGAGTTGGGTCTGACGAAGGAGGTTCTTCAGCCAGCAGTATGTCTTTTCCTTTGATTTCCTTAATTTCTTTCTTTCTCCTCATGCTGGAATGATTTGATCTTTTCTATTCTTCCTCACAACATATCAGTGTTTCGACCACTTTACTGAAGGACATTAGGGACTAGATATCCTCGGTGACTGCTCATATTCGTGAGGCAGTTCCAGTTCCTTCTTACTTGGTGCTGTATGCCTCATCTAGGGAAGGATCGAGCTCTGGTAGTGGGGGCATGTCATCTCGCCGCAGGGGGAAGAGAGCGCGCCGTAGGGATGGGGGATACTAGAGAGAGAGAGAGAGAGAGAGAGAGATTGGGTTCAGGCTGAGTCCCATTATTTTTTCTTCTTTTTTTGCAAAATGTTAATATAACACAGCCAGATATATGCAAATGAAAGAATGAAATTTTTTTTTGGTTAATTTTCTTGTTTAGTGATTAATGCACGTGCTCTTTTTACTTTGCTGCTGAGACCAAAAAAAGAACTTTGAAAATTGATTTGATAAGGATTTTATTTGAAATGAGATTAGTAAAGCATAAGTATAAAGGAAATTCAGAATTCCCTACGAAAATTATTTTTGTTGGTTTTTTGATTTTGACAAAAGAGGAAATAGGGAAATTTTCCAAAATGGGGGGTTACCGATCGGTATGAACCCTGTCCTGCCTATCGGCATGTTAGTCCAATCTAATCAATCCAAGGCTTCGATTGCACTTTCTTCAATTGCTTGGTACTTGGTGGGGCAAGTTTTACTCCGATGTCAACAGGGTTTCTTGTCTTGGTTTGAGAGTTTCCAAGTATAAAAGGGGGTGTGGATGGGGCTTTCCTCCTCACACTTTCACCTTCTTTATTTTTCATATTCTTACTTGCTTACTATCTCTTAGTCTTGCAAGATGGCTCTCCCTGATAGAATTGAGTTTGCTAACTCCCTCGAAGCCTTCAAAGCGATGTGTTCTTACAATGTTAATTATGACGCTTTTCACATGCGGCAACTCTTTGTGGCACAACTATCCCATTGAGTGGAACATGCTGATGGAGGCTATCGAGTTTTGGTATCCCGAGGATCATGTCTTTCGCTTCGGGTTGGATGAGATTTTTCCTACCTATGAGGAAATTTATGCTATGTTGGGGATAAATCCCAGCATTGCTGCAACTCTGCTTGAGTTTTCCTGTTCTCCCAGGGATTTATTATCCGGGCTTCTTCATATTTTGCTTTTGGTGGCCAGACCAATGGTTGGGGGAAGAATGATCTCCCTTCCGATGGTGTTGCAGTCCCTGCATTTGCAAGAAGTGGGTGATGCTGGATATATTGGGTCTGTCATCCTAAGCCTTGTTTTTAAAGTTTTGTTGGTGACTGGAGAGACACTGGTGGACCCCCAACTGGCTACTATTATTTCTTGGATGTCGTACCATCATAATCTTGCGGCGGTGATACTGACAGAAACCTTAAATGGCCTGGATGCCTGGCAGGAGGGTCATTCTATCTTTCTGAGAGGGAGCCCTGTGATGTTATTTATGTGGTTGTCAGAGAGGTTTCGTATAGAGATCCCACCTGGGTATCTCTTGTCATCACTTTGAAACTTCTTTTCATGCTATTTCCTTTGCATAGGCTTGGACATTGAGAGTTGAGGGAACTGGTTTGTAGAGCATGAGGCACGAGGCTTGTGCTAGTCTGTGCCTTGGTGGGGAGAGATGCTACCCATTCTAGAGCTTAGAGAGTACCAATACGTCAGACTAGGTGGCCTCAGGCAGACCTCCATCTACTTTCCATAGCGGCTACTGCGCTAATATGATTGGGAGAAAATTGTGCCATCGTGAACACTAAACTTCTTTCCTGTGGAGGATCTGATAGAGCGTATGCGCATACGGATTGGTTCCCTGTGGGAGAATCATCGTCCGTCGACCCATCCTTCTTAGTATACTAGGAGAGTTTGGCATGTCTCTGGTGACTACATAAAGTGGTTGTGGAAGAAGGTATTATCCAAGATGTTGGCTGTGGAGATTAGTCAGAGGTGGTTTATAATATTTGACACCATGGAGGGGGGCATTGTGTTCTACCCCAAGTTGGTTCGGGCTTATCGCTCCATGGGGCGTCTGCGGTACTCCATTCATGAAAGGGGGAGTCCAGGATGCAAATGATGGTGGTACTGGTTCCTCTGGAAGCTATGGGTAGGGTTTTGTGAAGATTTTTGTAGAAGGTGTTGTTTTCATGTTTTCTGGAATAATTGGAAAGATTTTCGCGGGTAGTAGGGCATGTTATTTTCTGGGTTTTTTGGCTAGGGAAGTCGTTTGACTCTTTATGCCGATGTAATCGTACGAAAATTTCAAATAATGAAGTAAATAAGTTTTTGATCATCTAGTTATGATTTTTTATGACTTCTTATATTTTGAATTATCTATACCAATCGCTAAGGCATACATAATCCTTTTGTCCATGTATATGTTAAAATGAACTATCATTCTTGGGGATAAGAAAAGAATAGTATTTTGTGAAAAGAAGGGGGGCCAAACTCATGTGAAGTGAATGAGCTTCCTACGTACCTTTGAAGGTTTTGAAAATTTTTGAAATTCATTTTTGAAAATGTTTTTAGAGGATCAGGCCCACGTAGTTCTGGGTAAGGGGAAATGAAGAGTTTTTTTTAGAATAGAAGGGGGATGAGAAGAGCTATAGCGCGCCGAGATTTCTAACTAGGGATATAATATCTTGAGACGGTCCAGGTTGACTGGGCACACCATTTATTCCCCATCGAGGTCGCTGAGCATAGCGGCATCACCGGACAAGATCTTTTTCACGATGTAGGGGCCGCTCCAATTGGGCTTGAATTTCCCTCTGGGGTCCCAGATGGGATATACTATTTCTTTGAGGGCTAAGTCCCCCTTTCGAACATTGCAATCCTTGACTCTCTTATTGAATGATCACGCTATACGATGATGGTACCCTTGTATATGATAGAGAGCTTTTAATCTCCTTTCATCTAGGAGGGCCATCTCGTCAAGGCAGCTTTGGTACCAGTCTTCTTCGTTGACGTTCCTTTCAAGAATGATGTATAACAAGGGTATTCTATCTCCACGGATAGGCCTACTTCCATGCCGTAGACTAGAGAGTAAGGGGTAGCCCTAGTAGAGGTTCAAACTAAAGTGATATAGCTCCATAGGGCGTAAGGAATCCTGTTGGCCCAATCACGACAACTCTCGATCATCTTGCTGATAATGACATTGAGATTCTTATTAGCTACTTCAAGTGTTCCGTTGGTTTGAGGTCGGTATGGAGAGGATTTATCTATTTGAATCCCATACTCGTCGACCACTGCTGTAACCTCTGCCTCAAAATGTAACCCATTGTCTGAAATAAGTTCGCGTGGGACCCCATATCGATAGATGATATTTTTCTTTATGAATTTGGCCACTTTCTTGGCGTTCAGAACTGCGTATGACTCGACTTTGACCCATTTGGTGAAGTAGTTAATAGCGATTAGGATGAACTCATGCCCATTGGATGCCTTAGGTGTAACTTTCCCTATGATATCGATCCCTCATGTGGAAAACAACCAGGGAGAAGTCATATTGTATAGTTCTCGTGGGGGCAGATGCTGTAAGTTGGAGAATTATTAGCATTTAATACATCTTCGCACGTAGGCTGTGCAATCCTGAACCATGATAGTCCAGTAGTATCCCTGTTGAATGATCTTCTTGGCAAGAATATGGCCGTTCATGTGGGTCCACATTCCCCGTTGTGGATTTTTTGCAATATATCTTCAATGTCATCCCCTGCGATGCAGTACAAATGGGTTCCATTGAAGTTTTTCTTAAACAGTGCTTTATCATAGACAATGTACTGGGCAACAAGTCTGCGAAGAGTTTCTCGGTTTCTCTTGTCGAATCCTTGGGATACTCACCGTGTTTAAGGAGGTGCCAAATATCATAGTACCAACAGTCGGCTATTTTAGATTCTTCCTTTGTACATAGCTCGATGTGGTAGCAGTGGTTGGTTTATCTTATTTTTGGACAAGGAAGAGAGCCATGGTTATTCCTTCGAGCATGCCAATCATAGAGGCTAAAGTGGCAAGGGCGTTAGCCAGACTATTTTTTGCTCGGGGCAGGTAGTGGAAGGTGATTTCTTGGAATTGGGAAGCCAATTCTTCAAGGTAGGCATAGAAGGGTAAAAGTTTATCATCCCTGATTTTCTATTTCCTGAGTACTTGATCGATGATGAGGGATGAATCCCCGTAGACATCGGGGCATATAATTCCATTATTGAGGGAAGCTTTGAGGCCTATTGTGCATGCCTCGTATTCCGTCATGATATTAGTGCAGGGGAAATCCAATTTGATGGCAATAGGAGTGTGGGAGTCATTAGGGGAAATTAGGAGAATCCCAATACCATACCCCTTTTTATTGGAAATGCCGTCAAAGAACATTTTCCATCGAAGATCTTCATGGGAGGCACAAAGGATATTCTCGTCTGGGAATTCTAAAATCCAGACATCAGCCTCTTCCATAGGGTAGTCAGAGATGTCTCTCCCTTTCATGGCCTTCTGTGTGACATAAGTGATATCAAACTTGACTAGCAGCATCAACCAATGGGACATTTGGCTGGATAAGGTGGGCTTCTCAAGTAGGTACTTAATGGGATCCATTCGGGATACGAGTCTGATGGAGAAGGCGAATATGTAGGGCCATAACTTTTGGGTAACCTAGACAAGGGTGACACATGATTTTTCCAAGGCGGTGTAGTAAACCTCATAACTGGACAATTTTTGACCGACATAGTAGATGGATTTCTCCTTACGAGTTTCTTCAAGGTATTGGGCTTACAGAGCTTCGACTGCGGTATTGATCACGATTAGGTATAGGAGTAAAGGACGATCAGGCTGCAGTGGCATGCGAACTGGGGGTTGGGTTAGGTATTGCTTAATTCGGTTGAAGTCCTCTTGGCAATCTTCGTTACAGGCCTTGGTTGAATCTTTGCAGAGGAGTTTGAAGACGGGTTCACAGATGGAAGTCAACTGGATGATGAATCGACTGATGTAATATAATTTCCCAAGGAATCCTCGGACTTCTTTCTCCATTCGGGGAGGTGGCATCTAAAGTATGGCTTTCAACATAGCAGGATCTGTTTCTATCCCCTTCTCACTGACCTTGATTCCCAAGAATTTCCCTTTGGTAACGCTGAAGACATTTTTGTGGGTTAAGCAACATTTGATACTTTCAAAGTCATTCAAAGAATTTATGGAGAGCGGGAACACGGCCTTCTCTAGTCTTGAACTTGATGATCATATCATCTACATAGACCTCAATTTTTTTGTATATCAGATCATGCAGAATGGTTGTGGCAGCCCTTTGGTAGGTAGCCCCTGTATTTTTTAGACCAAATGGCATGATAGTATAACAAAAGGTTCCCCAAAGGGTGATGAATGCGATTTTCTCTTGATAATCAGGGTTCATCTTGATCTGGTTATATCCAGTAATTCTATCAACGAATGATTTGAGAGAATGAATGTCTATGTTGTTTATGATTATATCAATGTTGGGTAGATGGTAATCATCCTTCAGAGAGGCCTTGTTCAAGTCTCAGTAGTCGACACACATGCAGACTTTTCCTCTTGATTTTGGCATAGGTATGATATTAGCTAGACATGTGGGATATTCAATTACATGAATGAACCCCACGTTCAGTTGCTTGACTACTTCTTCTTTTACTTTGAGTGACCATTTGGTGCGGAGCTTTAACAGCTTCTGTTTAACTGGTTTACATTCTGGGAGTGTTGGAATCTCATGTTGTGCTATTTTAGGGTCAATGCTAGGCATATCATCATAGGACCATGTGGATACATCCACGAATTCCTTTAGTATATCTTCGAGTTGCGTGCACTCGTGCTCATTAAGGGTAGCCCCTATCTTAATCTCGCGCATTTAGCTACTAGAATCGAGATTAATAACAACAGTTTCATCTTTATTAACTTGAATGCAACTATTTTATTTATTATTAACCTTATTTAGATCAGTTCAGAATTGTTCATTTGCAAAGTCATCATCATCAAGAGTTTGATTAGAATCAAGACAATTAATGTAAGGCACAACAAGATACTCAAAATCTTCGTTTATTTCATTAATAAAAAGAATAGCATTGAGAACCTCATCAAAGGAGGTCTCGATTACATCACAGTGAGAGGAAACAACTAAAGGGGAAAGGGGGTAAACATCAGGGTTAGGTTGAATATCAGCAGGTGGTATAGACATAACATGCCAATTAAAAAGAGATGTATCAGCATCTTTGATGAGGTAGGATGGATCAGATGATGTAGTCCCTGAGTGGATCATGCAGAGTGCCAGCCCAGTATTTGCAAGTTGAAAGAGTCCTCAAAATCACTGTCCTCAGAATCCCCGATATCAGGGTGGTTGCACATAATGTTGGGAACATTCGACCCATAAGTAGCTATCTTGGAAAAATATCTCCACTCATAGTTTCATCCTTTTTTCTATAGGGTCATACTAATGTTCAGGGAATCCATAGAAGGGTAAATCTTCACCTTCTTTGATGAATCTTCCATTTAGGGAATCTCCTGAGATAGTTCTGAAGCATTCTAATTTTCTTTTCAATCGAGGCTGACGGATTAATGTGAGTTCTTCTTCTGATGGTTGATAGCCCAAGCCACAGGGAGGAAAGGCCTCCTTTAACATAATAGGTTCAATTATCCTTTTTTGCCTTTGCCCTAGCCCCAGTCCAGGAACGAAGTGCATATTCTTGAACATTTAGATTACATTGACATTTCCATGAGGATTATATTCTGGACAAACCTTGTCTTTGAAGTCGTCCCCTACTGGGAGTAGGAGTGGTTCGACTTGGAAGCCCAATAGTAGCATGTCATTCACCCCATGTTGTATCTCGAGTACCGAATTATTGGTGCCTACATTCTCTATGTTGTCATTATCCCCAAGGTGGTGATAACTTATCCATTGGCAAAGAACTTCAATTTTTGATGAAGGGAAAAAGACACCCCTTTGATGTTGTGGAGCTACGATAGTCCGAGCAGTAGATTAAAACAGGCTGGGATATCAATGACTTGGAATTTAACAATAGGATTTATAGGGCCAACCCCTATTTCAAGCTTGATAGATCCATTACTTCTCAACAGGTGTTATCACAAGAACGTACGACTGCGGAGGTTGGAGCAAGGTCGCTCACTTTCAGTCCCAAATAGTTGAGGGTTCTTGACGGGCAAACATTTAGAGCTGATCCGTTGTCGACGAGTGAGAGGGGAACAGTCTTCACCATGACTTTAATAGAGATATTGAGAGCATGATTGTGGTTGGGAGCATTCTTAGGGATTTCTTTTTCAAAAAAGGAGAGCATTCGAGTTGAGGTCAAGGATCGAACTAGGTTCACTGCTTCTTCTGGTGTGGTTGAGGGATGAACCGTGGGTCCTGTGAGTAGCTTGATTAGGGCATTTTGGTGCAGTGGGAAGACATAAAAAGTCCCCATAGAGTGATGTTGGCTTGAGTTTTCTTCATCTGATCAAGGACCTTGCTTTCTTCAAGGGTCATTTATGGCATAAGGAGATTCTTAACACCTTTCCCTTTATCGCTTGCTGATTGTTATAAACTCGGATTCTGGTAATGTCTCCCTGACCTGGTCATGTGGTTAACGGAAGAGGGGAAAAAAGAAATCCTGTTTCTTCATCGATATCAGGTTGCTCAATTACCTGGTTGACCTCTCCTAGCAGCTCCTCGAATGATATTATTTAGCATAAGTTGTCTATTAGACTAGTCTTTCTTAAACCCATATATCATCTGAATCTTCAGAATTATATCCCCATTCGGTGGTAATGATATTGTCTTTCCATGCAAAGTCAATACACTCTACAACTTATTCCTCCCATTCGGCAGGGAAATGTAGGACTGAGGGAACCAGGTGACCTTATAATTTTAAAGCATCGAGCAGCTCGGATATGCTCCAAATATCACCAGCCTGTTAAAACAAATCTGCCATAATCTGGACCAGGTCATCTAGATTAACTTCATCGGCTGGAACTACCCAGTTGTCTGACTCTCGATCCCATTTTTGAGCTTCTAAGAATAACCCACTAAATATCTGACAGTCGATGGTCATCTAGGAGGGAAATTTCATCCCAAAATCTAGAAGTTGGTTCAACACTTCTGATAATTCCATATCTTTACCTCCAGAACGGGTGCGAACAGCAATGCCGGCTTTGGTGAGGAGTGATAAGGTTTGATCGATAAGGTTGGTTTTGGAGAGGTTGAGGAGAGTATATGGGTATGACTGATGATTTACTTGGTATGATTTAGGTAGATGGGTCAAGTTCTGAGTCTTCTTCTAGGAAAATGGCGTTTATGCGACTTGGGAGGGGATTATAGGGAAGTGTTTGGTTTATGATTAGTTGGTGGGGGCGATGATACCCCAATCAATCAAACTTTGGATTGTGTTTCGGAGATGGAAATATTGGTCAGTGGTATGGCCAACAGTTTTATGATAGTCACAATGGGCATCAGGTTTGAAATTCTTTGGAAGCGGGTTTGGTAATGGACGTGGGTCCAAGGGTTTGATCAGGTTTCGATTCAAAAGAGCCTATTACACTTTGAAGAGAGGAGCGTGAAGCTCGGTAAATTCTTTTCGGATTGGGTTTGGGCCACTTTCTGGTGCCTATGAAGCGGAAGTCTGACATATATTATTGATGGTAGAGGCTGAGGTACTAGCACGCCTTTCGAATTTTCTAGGAGCAAACTGTCCAGAGGCTTTCTTCAGTTCAACTTCTGTCTTGGAAAAACCTTCTTCGATTTCTACTCCTGGTTCTCGAAGGGCTTAGAAGTGAGGATAATACTGTCCTCCATTGTTTCTCAGACATGTGGTAGAGAGTTCTTCTTCACAATGCTGACCCGTTCTTCTTCGGAGGGCCCATTAGTCATGGTGGCTGCTTTTTCTCTCTACCTTGCTATGAAATTTCTGACTGATTCCCTAGGATTATTTTTAAGTAGTTCTAAGTCATGAAGGTTATCCTCTAGCTCCTCGTTGTACTTGTATTGAGATATAAACTCACGAGTAACGTCTTCCCAATTGCAGATTCTAAATTCTTTAAGGGATAGGAACCAACGAAGGGAGCTATCCTTCAAAGTCTGCTGGAACATCTGAGCCATTATTTCTTCAAAGGCTCCTTGGAGTCATGTATCAGTGATAACTACGTAGATGAATGATCGGGGGTCTACTGCCTCCAAACTTATTGATATTGGGCATCTTAAATTTTTCTGGTAACCTGGCTTTAGGATAGGGAGATATGTGGGTGTAGTCCGTGTAGTTCGCAGAGATTCTGACCTAGTTAAATTTTTTGGTTAGCATCTTGAGGTATTCCTTGACCTTGTTCAGTTCTTCCTCTTTTGGATCAACAATTACGAGTAAATTAACACCAGTTTGAGCAAGGTTTGGCATGGGAATCAAGGTTGGTGGCGGCCCATTAGCAGGAGGAGTGCGTGGAGCATGATGGTATTCTTCAAGAACCCAGATAGGTTCGGGCACAGGCAAACCCATGGCATGAGGGAAAATTACCTCGGGATCTTCGAGGATAGGGACCCAGTTTCTTTTCATCTCATAAACCTCGCTTTGAAGGTTATCAATTTTGGCAGTGAGCTGAGTCAAAGCCGTCAACAAATCCGGCTGTACATTCAACACTTGATCCATATTCTCCATGGAAGGTGGGTGAGTCTCGGACTCAGAGGAAGCAAAGGGATGGATAGAACTTCTGGGTAGTTAAACTGAAGACTGAAACTAATAGGGAGCCAGGCCAAGGGTATATGATAAACCTGAGAAGAAAGTGTAACTTACTTTTGGAAAAGAGAAAGGGGGACTTTTATTTTTAGAAAAGGAGGAAATATTTTTGCCCTTTTTGGAAAATGATAACGAAAATGTTTTTGGTGTTTTTGATAAAAAAGGAAAAGTGTTTTGGATGCTTTTTGGGAAAAAGAAAGGGGAAGAGACTAGAGATGGGTCTCAGCATGATTATTATGTTTATTAGATTCTCACTTGTATTGAATTCTCCTAAATATAAAATAAAATACCGGACGGGACCCAAGCCTGGAAAAGTTGGGTTTGTAACATATGTAAAGATAGTGTTGGACTTGTAACCAGGCTTACGGGCAGGTTCCCGTTTTAAAAAAATGCGCAAAAATTTAAACGGCACGTCGACCCAAAATTTTGTTAGAGTTTCGAGTCGAGTCCTAGGCTTGACACCTATATGCAGGTATGAAGTTTGGTTGGGTGAATTGGAAAGGGTTACCTCCTTTGGAGTGACTTCCACGATATACGTCTTGCTTTTGAGGGCAATCGGTACGTGTGGACAAGCCATTTGATATACCTGAGTGTACGTGAATTGCCTCACTATATACCTCGTGGGGACGACATATGTGAGAGCGAATTCGATATACTCGACGTACGTGAATGAGTTTCCTGCTATATACCTATCGTCATGACTTCGGTCAAGTAGTACAATGAGGGGGAATCATTTGATATACGTTTAAGGTACTTAGCTAATGGAAGGTGAGAGTCATATCGCTTAGGCTAACTGCGCCCTGCTGGACCAGAGCCCATCACGAAGTGACCCTCCAGTTATTGGATAAATTTTGGTAAATAACAATGCTCTTTTGTGATGAGTGTGAATCATGCATAATTCTCTTATTAGTATCTTATGATGAGAGTATATTTCTTGATCATGCCAAAAAGGGAGTAGAGTACAAGTACCAATAGTATACTAAGCATGGATAAGTGATGTGTGAAACATGTGGATATACGTGATCCTAGGTGCACGTGGTGTGAAGTGTACATGGAGAATCTTCTACAAGTGTGTGAATAGAAGAATAAACATGAGGTACACATAAATAATAAAGGGGAACATGCAAATAGGGGAATATACGAGAAAATATAACACCCATGTAAATATAATCTTGCCCTCTTAAACATTTTCCCCAGCAGAGCCTCCACTATATCCATCCCGGTCGGTGCGATGCTCCTTCTGGGGGGGAAAGGATAAAGAGGATCCGCCGGGGAAGAAAACTGTGTCGCGGTCTCGCACCCTTCTCTTAAAAAAGGGGGCTTCAATCGTCGTTGGTGTGGGGTGAATGTAAAGAGATAGACTCGCCAGCCTATTTTGCTCAAAATAGGCGAAAGAATATGTTTCCACCTCAAGAGAGTGGTATCAAGGATAAAAATTTTAAGGACACAAATTTCCAATTGAGTCCTTTGTAGTTTTGTCTCAATTTCGAAAAAAAATATTTGAGTCACGGAATAGATTTCATGTGTATCCATCCAAGCCTATAATGTGTATTTTGAAGACGTAGAGACTAGATTTATAAAGCTTTATCAAAGTGCCATGTTTCAAGTGCTATGTTTCTACGTCAACGACAATTGATTCCATAGTCTCCAAAGGTATGAATGCATTTATATATATATATATAGGGTGACTTGGAATACTTTTATAATAGGTGTAATTTTATTTTAAAATGAATTTTATTTTCATAAGGTTACTTTAGAACTTTTAATAAAAAGTTTTTGGGCTTAAATCGAAAAATGCACATTCTAACATTTCGTTTGAAATTTTCGTTTGAACGAGAATGTCTTTCGAACGATAATTTCGTTGGAACGAGTTTTCCAACGAGTTTTCCCATTTTGGCCACTGGAACATCATTAGATGGTCGTTCGAACGAGACGTTCGAATGAAAATCTCGTTCGAACGAGATTTCTAGCGAAAAATTTCTTTGGCAGTTTTCTCCATGTTCCCACTACTTTTTTCCACCAACTTTTTCCTAGATTTTATATGTGCGGGAAATAACTTTTTTGAGATAACTTTTGACACACTTCGAAAGAGAAATATTGAGAGAGAATTTCCAAAATCAAAAGATCATGTTTTTGTGTTTTCAAGCCTTCATGAATTAATTTCTACCAACACACATACACCGATCAGTTTATGTTTATTCCAAGTTCTTAAATATATATAAATATCTTGCTTGGAGTTTGTTTGGCACCGGGTCCTACTCTACCGTTTTAAGAGTGGTTTGGGTTTACTTCTACTTACCCCAAAGAAGAAGAGTTTGTTTGCTGCGACGTTACCACTCGGAGAAAGGCTTCGGGTGCGGGTTGACAGCTGTCCAAAAGGCTTCATTGGTGGATTCCAAGGTTTTGGTGGAGTCCGGGATTGTCGACTAGGCGAAGGTAGTTACAAGAAGACGCGTCAGGGGCTTGGACAGAGTCAAGTCGAGTTGTGTAAGTCATATGTCTTGTAATCATAAAACCATACTTAGTGGACTTAAGGCTAGGGCCGTTCGAGGTTTTTCACGGCGTAGTGGTTTGTTTATTTTATCTTTTACAAAATCACATTAGATACATGCTTAGGTAAAAAGATAAGATTGGAATATTTAATTTGGTGCTAATTTAATTTAAGTATATATTAATTTAATTCAAGTCATTATTTTTATTGGATATAATTTGGTTTGGCCTAATTTGCAAAATTGAATTAATTATTGTTAGGCAAATTTCTAGGAGTTGAGTTGAGTTAATGTGTTTATGTGAAAATATATTTGTAGTTGATTTTAATATCAGTTTTAGTTTAGTTTAATTTTAATTTGAAAGAAATTAAAATTGGTAGGTTGTGTAGTGTTTGTATTTGAACCATCCTATTCCGCACTAAAAGGAAATTAATAATTAATTTTAAAAGCGAATTTTAAAATTAGGGGCCTCATGCTGCAACACGTGGTATCAGAGCCGGAGCGCTAATTTATTGCGTTAAGGTCCTTTTAAATATTTTTGGTTAAAAATGGAATTTTTTCCATTTTCAAAATATCCTATTTTCGATGGTTCTAATTACGCATATTGGAAAGCACGTATGCGTTCGACACTTAGGGCTTTAGACGAGAGGGTTTGGTTATTTGTAGTTAATGGGTGGTCCCAACCTACTTGTTTAATGGATAATGAGCGTGTTCCCAAACCCGTTGAGCATTGGAGTGAAAACGAACTTAAATCCGCAAATTATAATTCTCGAGGTTTAAATGCCTTATTTAGTGCGGTCACACTGGATGAATTCCGACGTATGATGATGTGTGAAATCGCTAAGGATGCTTGGAATATATTACAACTCACTCACGAGGGAACTAGTGTTGTTAAGGCTTCTAAACTCCGAAATCTTGCCACTCAATTTGAAACCATTAAAATGAATAAAAAACATTTAATGAATTTTATGCTAGACTTTCCGATATAGTAAATTCATCATTCAATTTGGAAGAGAAAATACCCGATAACCGAGTAGTAAAGAAAATTTTAAGGTCTCTACCTGATAGATTTATTTCTAAGGTGACTGTGTTAAATTCTTTACCCACCTTACACTCTACCAAACTTGAGGAACTAGTAGGTGATTTGCAAACCTACGAACTAGATATGTTCCCCACCAAAACTGAAAAGAAAATTGATAAGGGCATTGCTTTGAAAGCCCGAAAGGAGGAAAAACAAGTTGTAGTTGATGAGAGTGATAGTGACTCGGAGGACATGGCTATGTTTGCAAGGAAACTTCGAAAATTTCTTAATTTTAATAAAGATAAGTTTAAAAATGATTTTAAAAAATTTGAAAAATCTAAACATGACAAATCCGAAAAGATACCTAAAACTTTTAATGAAAACCTTAATAGGGACGAGTCAAATAGGTGTTATGATTGTGAGGGTTATGGCCATAGGGCTTTTGAATGCCCTACTAAACTAAGGAGAGAGGTTAAACAACCTATTTCATACAATGCCACCCTTAGTGATAGTGATAATGAAGAGGGACCCAAATCTCCCATTGAGCGCAACTTTACCGCATTCATGGCTAGTCATGTTAGTGAGATATTATCCGACGATGATAACTTAAAACATGAAACTTTCGAGGCCTTTATTTGTGAAGCTCTAAAAGATGATGGTAGTGAGAGTGGAGTAGAGAGAGAGAGAGTGAAAGTGAAAATGAGGCTAATGTGAGTGAACTTCAATTTGCATTTCAAGAATTATATATCGAATCTATAAAATTAAAAAGGGCAAATTTGAAGTTAGAAGCGTGTTTAAAAGAGTGTGCCAAGGTCGTTGATGAGAGTGCGTTAGTTGATGACCTTAGGACACGAAAGAGAGCTCTTCGAGAGAAGCTTGAGTATATAGAAGGTGAGAGAGACAACCTTAAGGGCTTAATGGAATCCTTGAAAAAGAGCTTCTCGCGTTTGAAGAGCGCAATATTTTATTAGAGTCTCACATTTTGGATTTAGAAAATAAATTAAAAGACTCTAGTAAAGTCAAATTTGATTTGGAGTGTTGTTCTGAGAAATTAGATAAAATATTAGGAACAGTCCAAATTAAAAATGACACGTGGGGTTTAGGCTTCGATACTTGCAGTGAGTTAACTCATAAAGCCATACTTGCAGAGAATCTCCTAGGAAAGCCTTTAGAGATCAATCCTTAGGTTCCACCTTTCGACATGTTTTTGCTTGTTCACATTGTAGTCGAAAAGGTCATCTCAAGAAATTTTGTTTTGATCTTAAAAGATTTTCTAGAAAATCCCAACGTAAGGAAACCGAGGTAGCCAAGATTCCTATATCCCGAGATCGTCATTCATCATTAGTTTGGGTTAGGAGATCTGACTTGGTAGCTTTATAAGATAGGATTTTTGATTCTCATTTACTTTCATACGATACCTCCCTTGCTAAATCCAAAGGTTGAATGTGTTAGTTGTTTGCACACTCTAGATTTTTGTGCTTCATATCATATATCATTGTTAGGTGTATGCATGTTTAGTCTTTTTTCTAGTCATTGCCTTATTTCATATCACTTGCTAGAAATTATTACTTGTTTATCTTTTGTATTTTTTTCTTTGCATTTTAGTTTACTTTAAATAAAAAATACAAAAATATTTTTGTTTATCATTTGTGTTTATTTTATGTGTTATTTAGGCTTAATGAAAAATACAAATGATTTTTGTTTATCTTTTGAGTAATTTTTTTATATTTATCTACAATTTTGAAAAATTCAAAAAGATTTTATTTTTATGTGTATTTTAGTTTTACACACCTTTTGTGGCATATTTTTGTGTTTTAATCCTTCATACCGCTACCATGTGTCTAGAACTTTTGGTTAAAATTTTAATCCTTAAAATATTCTTTATCATGTTTACATGGAGTAAGTTTGACTTGCTTAATGGATTCACTATTATGTGCCTTTTCACACATACACTAGCTCTTTTAAACTTTTAACTTCACATGTATATTTGAGCTTTGTGAGGTGTTCTCCTACTAATCTAGTCATCTACATATTATGTGACCTAGGAGGACTAGTGCATGTTAAAATCCGCTGCACGTGAGATTTGTGTGAGATATAAAAAAATTATATCCATAAATGTTCAAGGGGAAGGGCTCCGAAAGAAAATATTATCCTTCGCGAGTAAGCTACCGTTCGGAATGGAGCTAAAAGAAATACGTGGTCCAAAGGCCTAAAAAGAATATGGCATTAATAGAAAATATTTATCCAAGGCCCATATTTGTTTAGATTGATATTGTCATTCAAAAATTACATGCTTTTTTGAGGGAGTTTGGATGGTATATCAACGGTTTGCACATTGTCCATTTATCCTAGTTGCGCTTTCATTGTCATGACTCTAATAGTTTGTAGAATCATCAATATGCTAGGCTTGTATGCATTGTAATTGTTTGTTCACAGAGTTTAATTTATCTTGTCACATAAGGCTAAATCTTAAGTTGATAAAGTTTTGCAATCAAATTAGAACTCCGTGAAAATGTTTAAGTGATTGGGTTTTAAAATTCATTAGTAACTAGTTCACACCCCTTCACTTTCGTTTTCATATGATACATTTATGTCATAAGAGTGTGGAAAACTTATACTATAATATTTTGTGTCATTTGTGTGTTTATATCTATATATGTGTGCTTGTGCATATTTTTATATCTATTGCGTATACATATATGATATTTTTGTTTGTTTAAGTCTTTGTCAAATTAGTTAGTCTATTTATGCTTTTACTTCATAATTGGTATATATTGTGTTGCATATTTAGTTTGATATCACATGCTTAGTCTCTTATACTAGCCAAATTGATATCATTTTTGTCGCATCATAGTTGGTATCCATTAATATCTGTTTTGGATTGGTTAGTTTTGTTGTTGCCCATATGCTTTCATGTTCTTATCTCCTTATGCACATTCATGATTTACTTGCTTTTCCCATACTTATCACTTAATTCTATTAGGGGAGAAATGAGTATTTTATTAATTCTATCACCCTTGTATATTCCTGAACAAAAACGGGAGAATGACAGGGGGAGAAATGGTATCTAATTCTATTATAATCGTATCTTAGTTTAGGAGATTTAACTTAGGGGGAGAGCGCTATCTTATTAGGTTGATCATAGTTGATAAAGGATAATTAATTTAGGGGGGATATTTATTTTACCTGCATTTAATATTCTTGATATACCTTATGCGTTTGATAATTTGCTTAAGTGTGCAGGAATTTTTCTAAGTGGTAACTTTTATCAGCAAAGCTATTTATCCTAAGTGGTCCGTGAGTCAAGCTTCATATTTTTATTTTTAGGTGGGAAGTTTTTGAGTCTAGTAGAGCTTGACGAGCCTTTAGGATTTTTGTTTTGGTTTTTGTCCCGGAATAGCCAAAGGGGGAGATTTGTAAGGACACAAATTTCCAATTGAGTCTTTTGTAGTTTTGGCTCAATTCAGGACAAAAATATTTGAGTCGTAGGATATAGTTCATGTGTATCCATCCAAGATTATGACGTGTTTGTTGAAGACATATCGGCTAAATTTGTAAAGCTTGATCAAAGTGCCAAGTTTCAAGTGCCATGTTTCTACGTCAACGACAATTGATTCCATAGTCTCCAAAGGTATGAATGCATTTATATATATACAGGGATACTTGGAATACTTTTATAATGGGTGTAATTTTATTTTAAAATGAATTTTATTTTCAGAAGGTTACTTTACAACTTTTAATAAAAAGTTTTTGGGCTTAAATCGAAAAACGCACATTCTGACATTTCGTTCGAACGAGAATGTCGTTCGAACGAGAATTTTGTTAAAACGAGTTAGCCAACGAGTTTTCCCATTTTGGCCACTGGAACATTGTTAGATGGTCGTTCGAACGAGAATTCGTTTGAACTAAAATCTCGCTCGAACAAGATTTTGGCGAAAAATTTCTTTGGAGGTTTTCTGCAAGTTTCCATTAATTTTTTCCACTAACTTTTTCCCAGATTTTATATGTACGAGAAACAACCTTTTCGAGATAACTTTTGGCACACTTTGAAAGAGAAATATTGAGAGAGAATTTCCAAAATCAAAAGTTCATGTTTTTGTGTTTTCAAGCCTTCATGAATTAATTTCTATCAAAACACATACACCCATCAGTTTATGTTTATTCCAAGTTCTTAAATATATATATATATATATCTTGCTTGGAGTTTGTTTGGCATAGGATCCTACTCTACCATTTTAAGAGTTGTTTGGGTTTACTTCTACATCCCACAAAGAAGAAAAGTTTGTTTGCTGTGACGTTCCCACTCGGAGAAAGGCTTCGGGTGCGGTTTGACGGTTGTCCCAAAGACTTCATTGGTGGATTCCAATGTTCCGGTGGAGTCCAGGATTGTCAACTAGGCGGAGGTAGTTATAAGAAGACGCGTCAGGGGCTTGGACAGAGTCAAGTCAAGTTGTGTAAGTCATCTATCTTGTAATCATAAAACCATACTTAGTGGACTTAAGGCTAAGGCCATGCGAGGTTTTTCCCATTTGGGTTTTCCTCGTACATCGCGGCGTAGGGGTTTGTTTATTTTATCTTTTGCAAAATCACATTAGATGCATGCTTAGGTAAAAAGATAAAATTGGAATATTTAATTTGGTGCTAATTTAATTGGGGTATATATTAATTTAATTCAAGTCATTATTTTTATTGGAAAAAATTTGGTTTTGCCTAATTTGCAAAATTGTATTAATTATTGTTAGGCAAATTTCTAGAACTTGAGTTGAGTTAATGCGTTTAAGTGAAAATTTATTTGTAGTTGATTTTAATGTCACTTTTAGTTTAGTTTAATTTTAATTTGAAAGAAATTGAAATTGGTAGGTTGTGTAGTGTTTGTATTTGAACCATATTATTCCGCACTAAAAGGAAATTAATAATTAATTTTAAAAGCGATTTTTAAAATTGGGGGCCTCGTGCTCCAACAAAACTGATGCGTGAGAAACCAAAAGATCGGAGGTCCGGGGGATAAGTTACGAAATGGGAAGGTAATAGCCACCCATCCCGCCTTTTTGGTCTCTCATGGAAAAATGTTTATATTTTTCGTTTTATTCCCGTGAAGTGAATGCATGTGTTTATATAATGGAGATTGGAATCATTTAACCCATACCATTGAAAAGATAGGGTGAGGTCATCAATAGGAATATTCGCAAAATAGTAATAAATGTAGAAGATAGAATATGAGCATTCATCGCGATATTGATCGTTTTTGGGAAACGATAATATGTGTGGGATGAGATGCGAACAAATATGTTATATATATGTATGATGATAATGAGTAATTTTGAGGATTATGAAAAATAAGAGAAATTAGAAAATTAGCAAAATTGGACTCGAGTCCCGAATTTTAGTCCGAGATGCCTACGTAGCCTATAGAGGCATCAAAGTCCACGTAGTTCGAATGTAGAAATAGGGCTAGGGTTTATCCCATAGATTTGAACGAAATTTTATTATGTGTATTTGTGTTGAAAATGTGTTTCTAGTTTTGGAAAAAGTGTGGTCGATAATTCCGTTCGGAATTTATGCGTGTAACCCTCTTTTATTTATTTTTGTTTTTTTATGAAAAATAAAGTATGTGCGATATACTAATAAAAGTGTAGAAGTTAACTCGAATGAAACCAGATTATGAATCTAAGGTAACTCATACAAAACAAGAAATTAAAAGAGACGGAGAAAGAATTGGACCTTTCTTAGAGCTTGGAGTTGGATCTTGGATGAACTCCTTTGAATTTTGATGAGAGAGGAGAATATTTGCCAAATTGTGTGTTAAAAGGATGGGTGTTTAGGCTTGAATGAGATTTATCATATGGAGCTTCATTGACTTCGAGAGCATGTTGTTGAGATCACTAATGCTGGTGTCTTTTTTGCTCTCCCTCCAGCAAGGAGGTCATGACCCTTATTTATAGGGTAAGGGGGGTGCCGATCGGCATACCCTAGAGGGTGCCTATCGGAATGTCCCCCTTGACACTGTGCTGATGGGCAGGGTTCAGGACCTGCCAATTAACAGTCTCGTGCAGACTTTTCTAAAAAAATGACTGTAGAGTACAAACTGTTGATCCGAATATCGCACGGGGCCTACCGTTAAAAATGTATTTTAGAGACCTATGAGAGTCCTTTGGACCTATTCCGGGTTCGAGAGTTGACTTTGGGTCAAATGTGGCTCGAATGCGTATATCGGTCCTTCGGGTTCGAGATTGTCGGACACAAATGGATCGTTCGTCCGCATGGTAAGTTAGAATCGTGCACGGGGTTGGACCGTTGGAAAGGTTAAGGAGATGTACTTTGACATTCCAAAGGGTTTTTCTCAGTTCAAGAAGTTGACCTCGGTTAATCATGGATTAACCGAGGCCCGAAAGTGCCCGGTGACCTCTCGGAGTAAAACGAATCATTCGTCTGTACCGTAGGTCAGAATCGCGCACGGGGCGGATCATTAGAAAGGTTATTCAGTTCCCTTCAGAGATTCATCCAGTCTCGTTCGATCTGAAGAATTGAATTTGGTCAAATGGAGTTCGAGAGCGCCCGGTGGCCTCCGGATCAATTTTTGGGGGAAAACTGATCGTTTCTCTGAATGGTTATGCTATTTTGCGCATGGGGTGGACCGTTGGAAAGGGGTTTCAGTGCCCTTCAAATATTCAATGAGTTTTCGCTCTGATGGTGAAGTTGGCCGGAGTCAGATGGGGTCAATTCGGTGCCTGGCAATGCCTGATGGGAACTCGGAGTGCGACCTAGGTTTGCGGTGGAAGGGGGAAGCGTTAGGAACCTAAGGAGAGACTTAGGGGGTCCTAGAATTTGGTGTGTACAAATACCAAACTATGTAATATTTTTTCGAGATATTTTTAGTTTGTATAAACCCATTGATCTTTGACTTTAACTCACTTATATTCTCACATATATGATTATAAGCTCTTAATGATTTTTGAATAAATTAATGCTCATATGTAGCGATGCATTGATGAATAGAAAATTGTCCTCGAACTTCTATTTTTTGTGCCTTTAATCTTTTTATGCTCTTTTATGTAATTGGTGACTTTTAACGCAAAGACCTTTGATCGTTCATAGCCCCTTTCCATTGTTTAACATATAACACAATTTTTTGGAAAAATAAAGGTAATCTAAGCAATGGTTCTTACATGAACAACTTTATCTCTTTCTACATTTGGTTTGTTATAAAGAAAAATTAAGATGAGAACATCGTATTCGACAAGTGACAAGTAAATGAAATGTTTAAATAAGTTCGTGCGTGCATGTGTGCATTAAAGGTGACTATGTGTCTAACATATAGATAACAGTCATCAAAGATCAACGTAATGACTCCACATATTATTTAGAAAACTAATGAAACAACGTCATGTGTCAAAACACTATGAAAAAATCACATGGAAAAATGAAACGAATGGGTGATCCGGACATCTTAAATGTTTATGCATATATGGTGACAAGAGAAAATACAAAACTCTTTTTGTCTTTTTCAAAAATTTTATCATAATAAAATATTTTTCCCCTTTTTCTTAAAAAAATATTTTTTTTTGTATTTTTCAAATTTTTTTCCAGACAATCAACTCTTTTTGGATTTTTCAAAAAATATATGAAATGAAAAAAATAATACAAAGTAATGCAATAATAATACAATCTATTAATAGGGATATAAGGTATGAGCATGAAAATCACCCTATTCTAGAAACAAGTCTCAATCTCAATCATTAAGTCCGTAGGAGTTCTCAAAAGGAGAATACATCCTAATATATTCCTCCATCAAATTTTTTGAAGTCTTGACTAAATAATCTATTTGCTCGCGAAAACTCTCAAAATCTCTATGATGATGTGCAAGAGCATGTGGAGTAACACGTGTGGGAGTGCATGCAGGAACATATGTAGGAACTCGTGTTGGAGCATACTAGAGAACACCCAAGTGAGAAACTCTCCCTACCTTGTTTGTTTGCAATGGGAACAAACATACTCGGGCTTGGGTTCACCTTGCCCAAAATGTCTAGGATGAGATCTCCTAGGTGGGTAAGGTTGAGGGCTACATGGATCCATCACAAACCCGAGAACCGACTTAGGTGCAGCTTTAGAAGTGGATGCAAGTAATAACCTATTCCTTATCTCTCAACATTAACTAATGCGGGATCGAGGAACATCTTTCCAACCTTCATAGATGTGTCCTCTAAAGCGATATTGACCTCCCAAGCACGTTTTAGATCAATCTTGAGTTGGGATACACGAGCTTCATGTTTCTCACAAGTCTCCAATAAATATTGAAGATCTCTCATAATACTAGCCATGGTGTTGGTCAAATCGGTCTTCTCCCTACCTAAAATATTTAACTTCTGATACAAAGAAAATTTCACCTTCTCGAGTTGGCTCACCGACGCCTCAAACTCTTTCAAAAATTTCACGTCCTTTTCTAAATATAACACCCTAAGAGACAAGTTTTTATTAGTCTTTTTCGTTTTTAAAGTCTCGATGTAAATATCACTAAACGTTTTTTTGGAGATCACCCTCTCCCTCACTCAAATTCTCTTCCTCACTCTCACTCTCTCCAAAATGAATCCAAACATCATCGAGGATTTCATGTTTAGATATGTCCTCATCGACATGGCACAAACTAGAAGTGCTAATATGACTATCCATGAACACAATGCATGGTTTATATGGTGATTATCCCCATGAATCAATCGACCCGACGTCACTATTGCTAAGAGTGGACTAATTTTCAACTTTCTTTCCCTTTATCTTAAGCCTAGTGGGACACTCATGTGCCTTGTTACCTTTTCCCTCATATTCACACCACCTAATCTCTTCCTCTTTCTCACCACTACTCTTTCCCTCATTCTTATTTTTATTTTCACAAAAAGTATTTTCTTTAGAAATTTTGAGATATTTTTTGATTTTTTTGCAAAAAAGGCTAAGTCATCCAACTTAAAATCAAACTCAGACTTGGACTCGCATAATTTTTCTTTTTTCTTTTTCTTAGTATGAGTTTTCAAATCCATTCCTATTTCCTTAGGCTTAATGGTCATAGGAAACATATCTATCTCATATGTTTGAAGATCTCCTACAAGTTCTTCTAACCTAAAAGTATCTAGGATCCCTAATGAATCAAGTAAAGTGACCTTAGGAATAAAGCGGGCAGGGAGCAACCTCAAAATTTTATTAACAACTCTCGTCTCAGGAATTTTCTCACCCAAACTAAAACTAGAATTAACTATGTTCGATAAATATGCATAGAAATCATCGAAAGACTCGGACTCTATCTTGGTAATGGTCTCAAATTGGGTGGCCAAATTTTAAATCTTAGAAGCTTTAACAACATTGGTTCCCTCGTGAGTGAGTTGGAGGGTATCCCAAGATTCTTTAGACGTGGTGCACATCATAATTCGACAGAACTCATTAGGGGTGACGGATCCAGAAATGACACTTAAGACACGAGAGTTGTGAGTACTCCATTTAGATTCATCCTCAGTCCATGAAGAATTTTTTTTAGGACTTTCGACATTGTCGACAGTCACAGTGGGCGTTGACCTACCTCTTTCACAAACCAACTAGACACGTTCATCTATTGCTTTTAGATCATATCTCATTCTTGCTTTCCAATAAGCATAATTTAAACCGTAAAAATAAGCATTCGATTGTACACATTATCCATTAAATTTCGGATTTTTAAAGATCAACATTTTTTTTAAAAACTTAATATACAAATTTTTTTTGCGAAAAAAGGATCGCACAATATTTTAGTGTAACAAGATCTAATATCAATTTGAAAGGGTGCACAAGATCTAATGTATTAATTTATATAATTAATGTCCCAACACACAAATCTAATTTTTAATCAAATTTTAATCTTCAATTAATTATAGTGTGCATGCGAGTTGATTTCAAATCCCGATTCATAATAAACAAGCCATACATGCAAAAACAATCAAGATGAGGAAAAATCCTTATAAAGGGCAAAACCTTTCATTCAAGACTATTGAGAATTTTGAATTATGAACGACTTACAAGACACTTAGCTACAACAAGTTGGTCACATAGATCTTCAAAACTTCAACTGCTACACTAAGTTGGGCAATCCCTTAACAGTATCTTAGGTTCTCAATCTGCTCAAGTTCTCAAAATTAATGTGATCTAACCTATTATGCCAAAGGTCAGTATCGTCAAGTCAAATTAAAATACAAGACACAGAAATAGGAGGAACGATGTAACAATTATCCTTATTTCTATTTTCAACTATAATGCAATTACATGTTTCGTTAATCACTTTGCATTCATTTTTTAAAAAGTTAATAGAGAAATTTCATCAAAAAATTGACTTATACTCTCCAGATTGACCTTTAAGACTTTAACTAAGAGAATATCATCAGGCATACGTAACCCTTCCTCAGAGAGTGTTCCTTTGCCTATGATTTCGGATGAAACTCTATCTCCAAATATTACTTTGCCACCAAGGTAGTTAGTCAGGTCTTTCAACTTTGTTTTATCACCTGTTGTATTCTTAGAACAACCTTCATCTAAATATCATACATTTAAGTTGCTCTCAGATTTGATTGCAAAAATCACAATATTTCATCTCAACTATGGTAATAAATCATCTTCCCTCACCTTAATAGGTCTAGTTTTAAAAGTCTTTGCCATTTGAGCGTTTGGAAGGTTGAGGATTTTTACGAGGTGCTTTTTGCTCTTTTCTTAGTAAGAGATTTGTTATTTCTGCCAAAATGATTTTTATTTTGTCTAGGGAGCACATAACTAGTGCACTTCATGCGAGAGTAGTTAAAGTTTTGATAGACAGGCGTGTAAATTATTTTTTGAAAATCATTATCTAAGTTGTTTCCATCGACATCATAGTTGGAATAATATATAGCTTACTCTAGTTTAACCCTAGTATACTTAGGTTTAGGCTCATCCTTTTTTTGGGGATTACAAGAGTTTTCTGGCACTTGTGAGACTGAATTATTTTTGTCAAAACTATCTATGACAAAAGCAGTTTATTTAATTTTTAAGGATTTTTTTTCAACAAAACTAATTCCACTATTGTCATGCTCTTATCTCATTTCACTTAACATAAGTTCTTGTTGTTTAGCTGAGGTTTCAAAATCTTGCCACTTTCTAAAAAAATTTGAACATTTTGCCTTGGATTCCTCTAATTCAACCATAACGGCCTTATGTTTTTATTCTAAGAATTTTTTTTTTGAGAAAGTTCAGTTATTTTATTTTTGAGTTCTTTAATCTCAGTCTCATAAGTTAAGAATTGACTCATGTAGTCTTCAGTAATTTTCTTAATATCCCTAGTAAGATTCTCAACTTGTTTAGATAACCGTTTCATCAATTTTTTAGACTTAGAAAATTTCTTTAGAGTTATAACATATAGGTCTTGGAAATTTGGCTACATGTCATCGTCATCGCTATCACTAAGTGGAGTGTGTTTTGTGATCTCTAAAGATTCATTTCTGTTAACGGAACTCACACACATATTCAATTAATTATTATTATCATCAATTTGACTAACAGACCTATGCGTATCAGATTTAGCAATGTCATTAACATGAGTGCTACTAGTAGGAGTATCAACAATATTATCAGAATGAGTGTTAATAGCAGAAGTATCAACAACATTATTAGCATAAGTAGTAATAGCAGGAGTAGTAACATCATTACAAGAAGACATAAAATCATCATCAGAAATATAAGCATCACCATTATATTCAATAATTTTGGCATAAAAATCCATGAAAGATTCATCTATGTTTGATGGACCTGACTTTTCATCATCAGAATCACTTGAGTCATCCCAAGTTTTGGTATTGTGAGCCATAAGGTGTGGTTTTTGGTTTACCATAACACCTATTAGCATAATGTCCAATTTTACCACATTTATGACATTATACATGGGATTGATCCGACTTAGGTCTATTGTTCTGTGAGTCCATGGGTCTATTATGATTTGACTATGTTGATCTATGAGACCTTCTATCACGTGGTCTAGAAACTTGAAGTCTATGATGACTAGATTGTCCCATACGAGCAACAACAATATTTATTCATATCAAAATTTTCTTAAATTATTTGCTCAGTAAGGAAATTTGGGTATCAAGGGTTTCAAGATTTGGTTCTTGGTCCGAGTTATTGTTTAAGTCAGGAATGAATAACTTAGGTTTTCTCATCTTAAAAGTGAAGCCTATATTTAACTCACCGTGCCTTTCTAGCAGTTGAGGACATTAATTTGTAATCAATTTCCATTTCCATTGTCGTTAATTTTCTACTAAGAAGCTCAGAGGTTAAATTAAGGTCATGAGTTTCTTCAATGGCATACTTTTTATGGTCAAACTTAGGAGGGAGAGATCTCAAAAGTTTCATCACTATGTCCTTATTATGATAATCTATACCATTAGAATGTAGTTTAGTGATTATGTTACACAACTTAAGATATGATCCATCAAAGGTTTTAGTGTTAGACATCATTATAGAGTTGTACTGTTGGATAAGCATTTGAGTCTTGGCAGCATTAACACAATGGTCACTTTCATCGATAGTGATCATAGTGTCCTAATCTTCCTTAGCAGTGGTACAATGAGAAATGCGTTTCAATTTATGTTTACCAACATCCATGAATATAGAATTACGTCCTTTGTTATTATACTAAGACAAAAGTTTTCCTTCTTTAGTATATTCACTCAGTATTTTGCTTATTCTCACAGTACTTCCCCAACTACTGGTCTACTAGGAGCTTGATAACTAGTTTGAATGACATCCCAAACATCATCACCCAACTGTCCTTGAATAAAGGCTATTATTCGAACTTTCCAGTATGAAAAATTGCCTCTATCAAATAGAGGGGGTATTGAAAGATTTCCAGGTTTTTCCAAAATATTATTGTCATTTATTTTATGAAAATATTTCAGAAGCTTCAAAATCCTAAAAGTTTTTAAAACGAAGCTTTGATACCAATTGAAAAAAAAACATTTAGGCAAAAAATGATTAACATCGTTAACTAGCTATGGTTTTTTGTAAACCATAAGTTTTTTTAAGAAACCTTATTCACGAAAATGGATTTGAAAGATAACACGAGATGTGTAACCTAAGGTCTAAAAAACTTTTATTTGAAAAATTTCTTTATAGAAATTTTAATAAAATTTATTAAACCAACCATTCAGAGCAAGAACTATGCAAATAAGTAAAACAAGAATCATCCATAACACAAGGATTTAATGTGGTAAAACCTCCCAAGAGGAAACATCCATGAGGGTCTCTACGCCCCAAAACAAAAAGAAATTTCACTAATAATGAGGAAAAAATTATAAATACAACCAATAGTTGAAAAATTGTACTTAATTGAGAATCCCGTCTTAAACACAGGTACAAGCCTCTGAATGTTGATGCAAATAACTCCAAGTTGAATGGAAAAAGCACGCCTCCAAATATTAACAAATTACAGTGGAATTTGTGTGATGTGTAACCAAGTGTATTAAATGAACTTATAAGACACACACATAAACTTAAGTGTTATAGACCGATCTTAGCTCAAATTACAATAAGATTTCTACATGCAACTACACTATTACAAGAGTTTCAAATCCAATCTCAGATTTTCAAAAATAGATTTCACATCTAAGTTTTAACAAACTAGATCTTAAAAAAACGAACTCAATTTTCAAAGCTATTTCGAAAAACTAAATGTTTTCCTCAAACAATTATTATTAGACCATACACAAGAGTTAAGAACTCAAATCTTTGCAAAAATAAAATGGTCTGATTTTAAAGACATGAAATAAAACAAATGTTTCAAGAGTCTTAAAAACATTTTTCAAGAAGCTTTTGGTTATAAAAACAGAAATATCTTTAAATAGAAAAATCGAAACAAACCTAGAAGTGAATCTAATGTGAACTGTAGTCTAAGTTTTTAATCTCTGCTTCAATGTAGAGTTTTTGAAACCCAAACAATTCTCTTCTTTATTTTTTTCTCTCTTCTCTATTTGTATTTCCCCCCCCCCTCTCTCTCTCTCTAAAAGAAAATCCTAAGTTTAGATAAAAAAATGCTCACATGATTTTAAGGCAAGTTTTTAATACTAGAGCCGGTTACTACCGGTTGAAATGGAGGACTGAGATTGAAAGTAATCGATCGAGTATTAATATAAGGGCTGAAGCTTAAGCGTCTAATGTAAGCTAAACCGAATTCACAAGTAACAAGTAATTAGTATCGGTTCATAATCCAAGTGAAAACCCTAAATACTATACTCAGCCATTGATTAAAATGATCCAACGGGTGTAACATGAGATAATTTTCCAAACACACAACAAACACAAAATCAAGGCCAACAAACATATCAAATATGCACTATAAATTAAAAATGTTTAAAAATGTAATTTCTTATGATTTTTAAATCTCAATAATGATTATAAATTCAATTAAAAATACCATAAATTATTTTTAATTCAGGAAAAATCATCAAAAATATTTTCACACATTATTATCCCAAAATATAATTTTCTTCAATTTTTAGAATTATTAAACATAGGATTAATATATCTGATTAATTCCTAGATTAAATTCAATTAAGTTAATTTTAATACTTAAATTTTTTTCAAATGACTTTGAATTTTTGTTATGAATGCATGTGTGTGAAAAGTGAGTGGTGTAGTGTATTCCACTATATTATGTTATGTCTTATTTCTACCAACTATCATCTTGTTGCAGATAGGGTTACCTTTGGGTCTTGAATCTTGAATGAATCTTGAGTGGTAAAAATATTTTGCACAAACTATCCAAACTAGTTGAACATCTCTTATATCAAATGGTGTTTTAGTAGCAGGCACACATGAAGACAATAGTTTGCTAAAACTGAGCAAGAAAAGTGATAAAAAGAATGCTCCCAATAAGAGAGGAAGAAGCAGAATGGCATACCTAAGTTCGATGACAAGAGAGATATTAATAAGACCCATTGTGTAATAACCAAGACTTTCAAAATTATCAACCGACCTTAATCACTTACATTCATTATTTCAACCCTCATAAAATATTCAAATTCTAAAGTCTTCTAAAGAAGAATGAAATTATCTTTGACGCCCTACAACTATATTAAATTAACCTAAATAACCTCAAGTTTTAATAATTTTAAACTAGCCCCTAAAAACTTCAATTCAACATAACTTGGCTTATAATTAGCCCCTAAACCCCAACTTTATATCAAATTAATCCTTTAGACTTCAACTAACACAAAATTATAATTTTAGCCCTTGAAACTATTAAAATTTACAAAAATACCACTAAACTTCATCAAAAGTACACTTTTAAGGCTATAAATGCATATAGTTGTCCAACAAAGGACCAAACACCAATGTTTAAATAATTTCATATTACCCCTTGTCTAAATAAACCTACACATCGGCACAAGAAGTTAAAAATCACATGTGTACACCATGCACACATGTGAGGTACACTTACCAAGGTAGAAAACTTCACATATTCAGTTCAAATCCACTTCCCTTCTCCACCAATGAACTCTCCTGATCAAACACTATAAATACCCCACGATTTTCTCAGTTCAAACTAACCCCAACAACAGTTTCAAAACTCAAATTTTTCACTCCAAATAGGTACACTATTATTTTATGTATTATATTCAGTTCTTTTAGTTTCAATCGATTTCTTTGTTGTTATAATGCTAGAATATATCAAAACAGTAGAAATCTTACGTAAAAAATAGGCCCTATGTGAAGGATATGAAGTTTCCACCGTTAAAGCTTAAGATTTAATGGTGAACTTCCAAATAATGATCAGAATTCAGGTTTAAAGCTATGAATGTCTTCATTAGAACCTTAAGAACTCGAGTGTAATGATTAAATCCCATGGATGTGCATAATAAGCTCTAATCGATTGAAAGTGTATTTTGAACCAGAAAACTAAAAATATTAATTTCTCCCATATAATCTATCTCAAACCTTGAAATAAAAACCAAACTAATTCTACACATAGTAAAAACCAAACTATGTTCAAAAGAAACCTTGCCATATTCTTGAAAGCCACGAATGTTAGGTCAAAATTTTAGTAAAACTCACACTTATAGAACTTAAGATATATTGCATCTCAATCCACAAAACCTATATATTTGGATTCCTTATGAAATTTTAGGTTGAGTTGGTTAAGAAATCATTAAGATTGGTTTAGAAATGAAGGATAAATCTCAGGTAAAAAAATCAGAAACCCTAAAATCAACTATCGAGGGGAAGAAGATGAACTTTTTGACTAGAAACTTTGACCTCCTACGTGAGGGCGCGTGGCCAATCAGAATTTTCTGAATTTTTTTAATTTTTTTATTTTATTTTTCTAGTCAAAATGATATAAGGTAATGCCATGTTTGGATCAGCATAGCCTAAGTTATGGAAAAATGAGGATTTAACTTCTCCTGACTTTTTCAACTAACGAATTTGAACCCCAAAATTTGCCTATAAGTACTTTAAAATATTTTAAAACAAAAAGTCTCTTACACCAAGGTTCAAATATGCCATTAAGTCCAAGAATTTAAAGTCCAAAATTATTTACAATCAAACCCCCGGAACTTTAAAAGATACATTTTTGGTATAAACTGACCAACCCAATCCTAATTCCAATAAATAATTGTGTACCCAAACACTATATATAGAGAATCGAGTAGCAGCTCCTCCCGATATCCTCTTTTGATCCATAAAGCCGTACGAAATACCGAGCAAGTAGGTTTCGTTTACCACTTCAATAATAAACTTTGTGTATTTGATAACTGCTATTGACATCACTATGTGATAGCTCTTATTTACTCTTAGTATGTGCATGTTATAATATTTTCATACTACATATTTTATTAAATATCATTGATATTTGAATTTGAATATAGATCAATTTAACCCCCTCACCTAATAACTGATGTCATGTCCCCTATTGATTCAAATCTCCCCTGCACCTTTGTGCAAATATATATATTATGATCCTCGATATTAACTAAGGAGTAAACTGACGTGTTGTCCCATGAAACTTTCTTCTTGGCCTAATGATCTCAGATGATTGAGAGCCTTGATTTGCTACATACATATAAATGCCACTGTAATTGTGTGCCTAGCCGATATTGGGTTGATTATTATTTGATTTTACTGATGGCTTAATTATTTCTACACCTCTTAATGAACTGGTAAGTATGGGATTATTAGTTCAAATATCCTTGACTATCTTTATATGATCCTTAATGAACCGATAAGTATGGGATTATTAGTTCAAATATCTTTAATTTTTTTACGTAACCCTTATTAAACTGATAAGTATGGGATTATCATCTATAATTCTTTAGCGTTGCTATACAAACGTTGAATTATATACACACTCCAACTCTCACCTATACATATACTTGTTATAGAATGGGTAAATCCTACTTAGCATATTTGTGCTAATTCCTACTTCCTCCAGATGAAGCAAGAGAATTCTACACCAAAACACGCCGTTAGTAACACAATTTTTCCGTGAGAAAAAGGCATTGGGCACGAAGCTAGTAACGGAATTTTCCCATTACTAATAGTACCGGTATATTCAGAATTAGTAATGGTATATTCAGAATTAGTAACGGTAAAATTCTGTTACTAATAGTAACGGTAAAATTCAAAATTAGTAATGGCAAAACTAAAATTAGTAACAACGTGGACAGAGTTTGTGTAAACACCTTTTCCCAATAGATCTCCTCCCCCTATCTACTTCTTCATCTCTTCTCTATCTGTCTCTGTCGACATCGGGCCCCCTCTCCGGCCACATCCGACAGTCCCCTCTCCGTCCGCATCCGACCTAAACACCACATAAGTGAGAAACCACATCTGACAATCCCCCAACTCAGATCTGGTCGAAACACTAATTCCGGTAGTCTGTTCTTACTCAGATTGTTTAAAAATAATAATATTTTACATTGTTTATGCTTATTCAATAATCTCATCATTTGTTCTCTGTGAACGATTTGTTTAGCCAAATCAGAAGAGGTACGAAGCATGTAAGTTAAATTATGCGTTGATAAACATAAGTAGGAATAAGCAATTTTTTGTAGAAGAATACCCAAGGATTAAGAAATTAAAACAGCGATCAGACGAATGTAAATACACAGCAAGTTCGAGACGGCATTACAACTACTGCAAACACTGAATGGATTATGAAAACAAACAGCGATCGGACGAATGAAAACAAAAAATAATATTTACCTTATGTGTTGGGACGTTGTGACGAATGAACATGACGAATGTGCGTTGGCCAATCAGAGCAAACCCTATGTGATGCATTGGCCAATCGGAGAAAACCCTATATGATGCGTTGGCCAATCGGAGCATCGAAATGAGCGTTGGGTTTGGACAAGATGAATGAACCCTAGGTTGGGAGAAACCCTATGTCATGCCTTGGGTTTGGATCAACGAACGCTTTTTTTGGGGTTTAGGGGGTGAAAATTTCCGTTTTTTTTTAATGTTGAACTAAAATTAGTAACGGATATATTATATTACTAACACTATTTTATTGTAAGAAATAGTAATGGTAAATTACTGTTAGTAATAAAAAAAATAGTGTGTTACTAAAAGCTTATTTTGGTGTAGTGGAAAGAGGATAATATCTCTTCCCTTTATAGACAGATACCGATCACCTGTTTTCATACGTGACTATGTGGGCAGAGAATAAGCCAGATGGGAGCAATGAGTGGGACTTTTCAATTTTTTACTTTATAGTTCGGGTTAAAAAAATGTAATTCACCCCTGCGGTTAGTACAACCCTGTGTAAACTATTTTATCAATGAATAGAGTTCTATTCTTCTTCTTTAACTTTAATTTATTGCTTTATGTATACTCTCTTGTGCATTCATACAAAAAAGCAGGGTGCGACACATTGTTCCATAAACACTATATTCAAAGATCTGATCTATAAAATCTTGAAGAAGATTAAAGATTAACAATATTTCAAGTGGCCAAGCAAGATGACAGGGTACCCATCGAAGAGGAATACTGCCCTGAGATATTCCAACCACAAGGATCATGGGAACAATATAGAAAACTACACGGAAATCAAGTCACACCTAAAGGAACTAGCATAGGCAAGTCATCTAGATTACTACGTAGAGAAGAAGAATGGAATGGATCCATGTGGAGTACGCTCAAAAGCTTGATAATTATATAGAGGGTGATGAGATGGGACATGAGTTTGAGGTTATCCATGGTGCCTCCAACCCAAATCAGATTTAAGGAAATGTCGTACGAATGAACTAAAGAAGGTTACCATGGTCACAGAAGCTTTCCAGATAGACCCCTCTAAAACTCCAGCTGGTAAACGTCATCGACTATAAAATATAAACTATGCCAAGCATATCATTTTCACAAGGAAGACTTGATTAAATTTTGAACTCCACATTATGACGTGCTAGTAATCACCCTCAGAATTTCCAATTAGGATGTGAATAAGCTACTAGTGGACTAGGGAGGTCTTTAGAAGCCACGTATCTGAAGTTTTTCAACAAAATCAACCTCAAGATGGAGGACTAGAAAGAAGCGAACCTCCCTTTGGTCGACTTCATCAGTAGAGTGATGATACCCCTGGGAAAGGTGGAACTCCCAGTACGAGCTGGGGCCATATCCAATTGGATAGAATTTCTACTAGTGGACATTGAGTCGCCCTACTACACGATCTTAGGGCGAGGATGACTGCATGCTATTAAATTTAGTCATTCCACCTACCATCATAAGATCAAATGCATTATAGATCGGGGCTAATGAAGATAGGTGGAAACTACAGAAGAATGGTGTAAAAGAAATAAGTGTGGCACCTCATATAGAGTCATAAAATCACTACAAGAAGTTACATTCAATGACTCTCACCCTAAAAAGAAATTTCTAATAGATAACTCACTCACCGATCATGGGAAGGAATAACTAATCTATTTTCTCAAAGAGAGGCAAGATGTGTTCGCTTGGGAGTCATATAATATGCCTGGCATCGATCCCGAAGTAATGTGCCACTGACTTCTCATGGATCTGACATTCCCATAGATCACACAAAAGGCACGACAAACAACTCCAAATAAGGAAAAAGCAATGGAAGAGTAAGTAGGGAATAGGCAAGGTCCATCAAAGAAGTCTAATTCCATAAATGGCTCTCAAACCCTGTCATAGTCGGAAAGAGCAATAAAAAGTGAAGAGTTTGCATCGACTTCATTGACCTAAACAAATCCAGTCCAAAGGAAAATTTTCCCTTCTCATAGATTAACCATTTGGTCGATGCTACCTCTAGGTATTAACGATTGATATTCCTAGACGCTTATTGAGGACATTATCAAATCCCCTTATTTAGGCCCGATCATGACAAGACCTCTTTCATCACTGCCCTTGGCCTCTAACGCTACATGATCATGCCATTTAAACTCAAAATACGGGAGCAACTTACCACTTATTGGTAATCAAGATGTTCAAGCATCAACTGGGTGATGCCATGTAGGTATATATAAACGACATGCTTATAAAGATAAAATATTAATGTGACCATATGGAAAACATAAGGAAGACATTTAAGGACTTCAAACATTACATGATAAAGCTCAACACAACCACGAGGTCTTCATCCTAGTACGCTAAGATCCAGAGGTCTTAGGGCCCAATGTGGACTTTAATTTTTAAAATTTCTAAGTCCACAGGTTTCTAAACCCATTATTGGACTTCAAATTTTAGAAACTTTAAAGCCTAGAGATCTTAGTACTCATTAAGGGGGCTTCATATTGATTTTTTTTCTAATTTCTAGTTCTTATCACCCTTAGAAGAACTATATGTTTTACCCTAAGGCTTTCATCCTTAGTGAAATATTTTTTTAGGTATTAGGACCCTTAACGAGTTTATTTTTTAACCTACATTCCTAAAAAAATGGGGGGCTAAGTATTTATATGTAAAACATTTAGGCGTTAAGTCTTCAAAAATCATAAGTCCACAGGATTTTTACAGTCCTAAGGTCTTCCTCAACCTTGTATAGGGACTCCTGAGAAGCATCTAGCAGGGAGGCACTATACTTGAGGGTCTTCTCATTAAGAATTTGATTTGCTCGGTAATATTTATCTATGACCTCAAACCCACTCGCCCTTTCTCCAAAGTAACCACCACTGATAATTGATCATCTGGTTCAGCTCCAACCGAGCCAGATCCCATTTGTCATCCATCACTAAAGCCTTGTTCCACCCTTTTTAACCCTTAATGGCGCTAGCCATAAGGGCCCTTGTCAAGTGTTGAGCTTGCAAAAGTGAAAAAAGTATAAGAGTAAGATGTATCAAAATAAAAATTACTATGAAAAAGAAAAAAATGTAAAGGTACCTTGCCTAAAAGGCTCGACCCCTTAGTGTGGCCACCAGGTTAGAGAAGTAGGTCTTGTCCATTGAGTTCAAATCCTCCACAACCAAGGCATAAGGGTTTCTCTCTTTTACATAAGGAGGTCAGGAATACTCCTATATCTCTGAGGTCAGTAACCCCTCCTTCTTTTAAACATCCGACCCTTTGGGTTGGCTAGTGGACTTAGTGGCACCCACCACAGCCCCTTAATCCAAGGGGATACCATAATATATTTACCCTTTGAGAGGGGCCATCAGATGTTTCCTTAACCGTTGAGACCAGAGGATGCAAATCCCACATAATAGAAGGATATATTTGGGTTTCCCCAGAAGTCCCACCTGCCCACGAGTATGCCTAAATTAAAGGTAAGATTTCGATAACAAACCCCAACAATGGGCCTTCACCAGAGCTAAACTTTGATTGAGCCTTTTATACAAACTTGACATCAAGAATTGGAATGTCCACCGTCGTATTAAAATTCAAATGCTTGGTAGACTTGGACCTTTTCCCCTTATTCACCATATGCTCAATAGATGTTTCCTTAGAATACATTCGTGCCATCCTATGTTCCTCTCGTGCATTACTGAATCATCAAAATATCAAAGTCAGTTACTAAAGTATAAAGATAAATATGGAAACCGATAAGAGGTCCAGGTACTTACTGGGAGAATATTCAGAGCGCACCAAAATTGCACCTTTGATAGTGGGGAGGACCTCTACAATTCTAGGGGCATCTCAGTATTACCCATAGATTTATCCTCCTTACCATCAGAGGCCCCAGGGACATCAGAGGAGACCATATTAACATTTTTCATCTTCATGGGTACCAAAGCAAAGGGCTCAACCCCTACAGACTCCCTAACCATGATCTTAAGAGCCTTTGACGCATTACTTAGGGACATGACCTTGGGCTCAGGACCCAAACCATTCTTGAAGAGGCGTCTTGGGGTGACGAAGGCCTTATAAGGAGTGGAGGACAACTTTAGCGCCTCAACCATCCTATTCTCCTCCTTTCTCTTAAGCTCAGCAGACACCGAAAAAAGAAAAAACATTGATAAAGCTATGATATGAGGTAAGTAAACAAGTTAAAATACAACGGTAAAAGTCAAAGCTAACTTACCCATAGTCGGAGGGGTGCACCAGATGGTGGGGCAGACGATTGTCTCCTATAGATCAGGGGGAAGCCCAGGCTCCCACAATAAAGAAAAATATCTCCTTCCAATACTTAGGGGAATTGTGCTTATCCTTTTCAAGAACCATAGTAGTCTTAGGGGTGAAATACTTCATCTCTTTTTTTATTGGGTTTATTTTGCTCTTGAACCCTATAGAATCTGTAGAACTGGTCTGGAGTTACATCTTGTTTGACTTTACTGGACTCTTGTAAGACCAAGATTATGGATATAAGATACCTATAAGAGTTTTCCACTTGTTGAGAAGGGTCTATCCCAATTACCTTCAAAATTTTCACCACCAACAAGGGCACTGACTCCGTATTATAAAAAACACTCATTAAAGTAGACGTGCATAGACACCAAGGAGAATTTTCTCTCCTTAGGCTTTGTGTCCCTCAAAGTGATAGACTCAGGGATTTAGTACATTTCTCTTATCGCCTCTAAGTCCCATTTAGTAACCCAAGATGCATCTTGGGCTACACGAGAAAAGTTAGGATTGTGGGCCCTTAGGTAATTGATTACAAAAGAGCCAGAAGGAATAATCCATATGGGAAGATGGGTTGAGACCCTAACCTCTTTCTCCAAATTTACAGGAAGAAAATGTGAGGTTTATTGGCAGAAAGGGGTGTGTGATCCAGAACTGGGGCTGTAAACGGATATTCGAAAATTCGCATCCGTCCTATATCCAAATCCAAATTTGTGGATATTTATCAGAAAAATAGAAACAGATGCGAATATGGATACTCTAAAAAAATATTCGAGAAAATGGATACGGATACGAATACGGATAGTAGTAGTATCTGATATAGATAACCCGTATTCGACGCGGAGTATCTGTTTTACTGGATATCCATATCTGTCTAACATACTTTTAAAATATTAGTTATATAATATTTTAAATGCAAACTAAAACTTAAAATAAAAGTTGGGCATAAGTATAATTATGAAAAATTTAAAAATCTAACCTATAATCCTAACCAAATAAATAACACATTCTCATTTTCAAATTTTCCCCCATTTCCCAAAAGCCCTCTCTACCCCGCTCTACGCCGCTGTCGGTCTAACCTCTTTGCGTTGTCCCTCCGATCGCCCCCCGTCCGGTTGTTGCCCCAATCAGCTGGTCCGGTCCGGTCGCTCCCCCACCTTGACGCCTCTTCTAGCCAATCAGTTGGTCCGGTCCAACAATAGGTATGTAAATGATTTCATTTGCCAAATCCCTTACCAACAATAATAATTTCATTAGCCAAATTTTTTCCAGACTTATGGTGATGCTAAATAAAATTATGAATTTTGAAATATAATATAAATGATAGCTTCATGATGTGAGTCTTATCAAACTGCATAATGATTCATCAAGGTACAACAAATCCTAGACATCCTTATTCCCACATATTTGTTAGTTCTACTCTTCTTTATTATAAAGTATAACAACTTCGTCAGAGGTTTATATTATATGAACACAAGTATCCACCATTAACATGTTAAATAATTGTTTTAATGTATATAGCCGAGGTAAAAAAAAATTCAGTCACTTAACTGATATTCCCCTTTCACGAAATTTTCTTGTAGGGTTAATGTTTCAAGCAATTAAATGGTTTGCATTGTAATTTCAAAAAAATGTCACCATAAATTTCTATGTTTCAAGAGTTTTCATGAACTCAAGTGTCTTAAATCTTCTGCATAATTCTCCATTACCCGTTCGCAAGTTAAATCTCAATAATTTCGTAACTACAATAATTTCACAGCTACAATAATTTCGCAGATACAACAACAACAATAAGGTGGTTTGTTAGGAATATGGTGATGCCAAATAAAATTATGAATTTCGAAATATGGTGAGGCCAAATAAATGAATGAACAAACCAAAAGTCTATCTCAACTAGTGTGCTATGAGATTTTGTATGGTGATCTGCTATAAGGTCACTTTTTATTTTCTTTATGGTGGAATATGGTGATGCCAAATAAAATTAGCACAAATAGAATGGGGTTTTGCATGTCATACTAGTGTGTTATTTTTTTTATTCATTTAATGGTTTTTTTTTATTCATGCAACCCCTTAATGGAACGTTTGAGTGTTTAATTTTTTTTTATTCAAGGCTATTTTAATTTTTTTTATATTTCAGTACAATTTTATGTTATTCAGTGTTGTTTTTACTAATTACTTTTTGTAATCAACACAATGCAGTATAATATGTCTACAAAAGCTAATCAAAATAATTTTTTCACGCATGAACCTTCCCATGTTACAGTAAAAAGTATTTCATCGGATCGCGCAAGTGTTGCTAGTGAGAACAAAGTTTGTATAGAGACGAAGTAGAACAAAAAACTTACATCTAACGTGTGGTTTGATTTTAATAGAGAGGTTTATTCAGATAAATTTTTTACCGCAAGTTGCACCCATTGCAAAAGAATGTTCTATAGTTTAGAAGTCTTAATTATAACATTACTTGGAGGAAGCTTTATTCCCTCTCGAAGATGATAATGAGTTTACATTGGTGAAAGACTAATGGGACAAAGTTCCCCACGGTTACAAAGATGGCATGTGATATCTTAGCTATTCCTGTTACTAGCGTTGCATCAGAGTCAGCTTTTAGTTGGGGGTGCAGGATTGTGGATGATACACATTTATCTATAACTTCTAAGACTGTTGAGACTCTTCTTGTTTGAAAGATTGGTTGCCTTCTGTTGGAGAGAAATTGGGTAAGTCAAAAAATATTTGTATTTGTCAATATTATTAAACATAAATAAATACTAACCTATTATTTGTTTGCAAAAATTTTAGAAAATCTGAAGGATTCTGATGACAATGAATAGCTAGGCTCTCGAAAATTCATTTTCAGGTATTATTATTAATTAAATATTTTTGTTAGTATTGTTCTTCTTATGATAATGAATAACTAATGCTAATAATCCATTTATAACTTTTTCCTTATTCTTGTCCAATACAACTTTATGGGACCTTGGAAGTTGAAGATGATAATTTTTATATCACGGGGGGCAAATTTTTGTTGAAGAAACTTTTATGTATAAGAAAACTTATGTTACATGTATTATTAAATTCATGGATTTCTCTTTTTAGTACAATATACTGGTGAAGTTTTATTTGGGTGAATTAGTATGTTCAAATAATAATGTCTTAATTTATCTTTATGCATTAGTACTAACTTGCGAGTTGTGATTACCTTAATGCTTAATTTGACAAGGATACAAAGGAAATGAGATGAGAATGACACACTTCAGGAACTTAAAGGGTAAAAAATAGCATCCCTTCTTTATTGTAATATATTCTTTGTTTTTTTCATTAATTTTTTGATTGAGTTATACTTTTCAGGTAAGGTGATGCTTCACTTCATCTTTGTTCAAACATTAGAGAAACTGAAGAGGATACAAATTTCAATGGCTCACAATTGAATAAGAAAATTCATATTAAAGGTTAGTACTTTTGCTCGAACCTTCTTTTATAACTTAATTTGATGCTTTACACATTCTCTATATCTTACATAGAATGAAAATTATATATTTAATTAATTGATTAAATTAGTGTTTAATAAGCTAAGTGCATCTCAATGTATCTTAAACAATACAAACGGATAAGGATATTATTCGAATCCGAGAAATTCGAGAGGATACGGATAAGGGTAGCTGAAATTATCATCCGAGCGGATACAGATACATATATGGATAGTGTGGAGACTTAGCGAATACGGATGTGGATATTATGGTATCTGCTCCGTATCCGTCCATTTTACACCCTTATCCAGAACCTTAGAGGGGGAGATGTTTTATACAGGCATTTTTAGCAAAGAAAAAGAAAGAGAATAGTTGTTTCCTCAGAAATATCTAGAGAAAGAGACAATTTCTCGAGTTAAGGGTGGATAATTCAAACTAGCCCAAGGGGATCCTTTATATCCCCCAAAGCTTGTTTCTTCAATCCTTTCAGCCCCAAGGCACATCACATGAGTAGTCTCAGCTTCCTTGCACACTCAATGCAAGCTCCTTGCTAATGCAATCTCATTATGATGGGAATCTTGGTGGTTAGTTACACTCCTACCCCCAAATTGAGTAATGGATAACTGTTACCCCTTGTAATTCATATAAAGAGAAACAAGGGGTTACTAATGACACCTTATTTAACTATTGGTATTTTGAATCTCCTCAAACCCTCTAACTTCACTTAAGATAAAACAAAATGCTAAGGTCAACCTATGGCCTTTTACTGATTATTACCAAGATCCTAAGACCCTCGCTATCTTCAAAAAAGGGACATAATAAAGTTGTAGTCCTCAGCTAACTCCTCATTCTCTAAGAATAACAATCTCATAGACCTCAACGCCAATGTCCCATTGTCTCTAACATGCACAATGGACCTCAGTCTTAAGAGAAATGACCTCCAGAGGTCATATAGACCTTAACCTATAAAGTTATCATTACAACATACCTTAAGACCATCTGTTGGCAAGCCAATAATGATTCCAGACCTACCTGGCATTTGGACGAACTCCTGTAGTTCATCTAGTGGTAGGTGAAAAGTGTGGAACTGTTCTAATTACCGCTACCACTCATCTTAACCTGCATTGATGACTCATATCCACATTAAATGCACCTATCAACTACCTTAAACCACCTTCAAGCCTTTTCCCACACTTCACCTTAGTGCTGTAGTCGTCAGACCATTGAAGAACCCCCTGTCAAACTGCTTCAATCCACTCATTCTCTCTCCAAGAGAATGTATATATAGAGAAAGTTTTTGAATGATTGGAGACATGTTCAAATAATCATACACAAGCTCAAATCATTTTAACTAGCAGAACAAGTGTTTTCTCATTGTTGTACACACTCCCAACCCACTATTGTGAGTGTTTTCTCATTATTGTACACACTCCCAACCCACTATTGTGAGTGTTCCAACAATTTTAATTTTTTTTCAACCTGTTAAGTCTTATATTAATACTTAGGAACCCTTATAGAAGTCTATCAGTTACTTCATAAGGTCCTCTGAATTAAGAACAAAGACAATAGGACCTGAGACTCTCTTGGACAAATATAAAGAGGTTTTATTGATTGTAATAACCATTTTATGATCTAATATACAATAAACACCCTCTGACAGTGAACGTAAAATCCTCAACTGAGGTTCGAACCACTTTAGATACTTGGCTATCATTTTGATACATCGCTCCTTAACCTGTCTAAGGTCCTTAGGGGAGAAACTGTTGGGTCTGAGATCTCATACAATTTCAACACCCACCAAACATCGCGTCATATAAGACAATTATTATTCTATAAATCTCTACAACCACATTCAATATAACTAACCATACGTATCTCAAATAATATCCAGTCGGTCTCACACACGACCTCACACATATTCATATACCAAATCCATTTAAACCGTTACTACCACCAGACAGTCTAGGTCCCACACATATGATATATCTATAGCCATTCAATATTAGACTCAAAATAATTGTAAACCGTCAAATTAGTCAACCAGTATAGGCACTACACATAAGATATTTCCATAGTTAGTCGACACTATACTTAGTCGCTACAGTAATGCCCAATATAACTTTCTACAGGATTTTAAACATCCTAAACTCCCAACTTCTAACCTCCTTTAAACTCCATGCACGGGACATCTCATAAATGAAATCCAAACAAGGAATCTGTTTAGGTTAGGTGGTCATCGAGACTCTATGATAATCATATATATTATAAACACCTACTAATAACCAACACATAACTTACACCTCCTAAACTCCCAAATCCTAGCCTTCTCTAGACTTCATGGTGGGACATCTTATAAATAATATCCAAATAAGGAACCCCGATACACTTCGATCTAAATTGGGTAGTCATCGAGATCATAAAATTACTAACCCAACTAGCTATATGATAAAATAGCTGACTATGACACCCCGCCTAATAAAATACTGAATGATCAGTGCTTTATTAATTAAATCAGAATATCCAGTGGGTTCAGATTATGAATCACTGTAAAAAAATTTATTATTAAAACTAACCACCTAATATTTAAAAAGGTTGATGTCAAAATTTTATCTTTTCAATTAATATAAAACATTTAAGTAAATAACAAATCATTCACCATTCAATCCAATCACATAAGAACTGATATACTGACATAATATAAAGGAGTTGGAGTAAACACTTTCAACCTAAAGTCAAATACAATAGTCTAACTGAATAAATCCAAGAACTGCAAAGAGTAAATGACTAAGTGGATAATATCTGAATAAAAAAAGGGTGACATGCCCAACTGAAGAAAATAGCTCAAAAGTAAGGAATGATAGACATAAAGGCATCTACTACAAAAGTCCTGTAACCTCCACATCAGCTATAGCTCGCCGAATGAATGGAACTCCTAAGCCCGGTGTCCCTGTGGCTTGGCATCTAAAATAATTTGACAAGAAAAAGAGATTTGCAGAAAATGGGTCAGAGCCCGAGTTGTAAACAGTTTAAAAATCAGCAAGTGCTTAAAATGATTTATTAGCACATATATTTTTCATGTTAAGTTATCGAACTCACTTGGGATACTCACCTCTCATCTAATGTGCATGCCTAGTGAATATTTAAATCCCACTAGTTCTAATCTATACTAACTAGTCCTTTTTGTCTAATAACTAATCATAATCCGACATTGTTCCCATGGATTTCCCTCGCAATATAACACATATAACCAATCCCACTTTGGCATAAACAGACACTTCCAACCTAATATAATTAAGTGTTCGCAATTTAATTGATTTCAAATTTCATTAATAAACCCACCTGCTTAATTCACATAGTAAACATCATTACAAGTATGTACATATATACAATTTATCTTATATATATACAATATTGCACCTCGAGACACAGCTGCGGTGCCTGCATACTCTGTTATCATTTCCTATTGCATCGATCATTGTATAGAGGACTAAAGGTTCAATCTCTCACGAACCATCAAAACAAAATACATATATTGGAGGTGAACATAGTCCCAAGCCTATGGTCTATGTACATACCTATGCACCCATACGACAGTCATCACTACCGTTCTCATAGATAGTCCATGCCTAGGTTCTCTGCTCTTGCGGTACTAGTCAATATTCCACCCGAAGGATCCTTAAGGCATGATTGTCCACAACGCGCAACCTCCACTCAATAGCAAGGAACGTAGGTATTTTACACACATAATAGTTTATTCAATAAGCATACACACATCTTAATATATATATATATATATATATATACAATAGGTGTTCTCGTAACCCAAGTCCTCGAGTTTATAGGTAATCTCCTCGTCTCTACTATTCACATTATTGCAACACTTTGACTTATCTCTCCAAAATATACCTTTTAGCTAGTCCTATATTACCCCACTATATCCCCTTGAATAGTCGCTCTCTCTCTCATATCATTACTAACTAGGAATTTTAGTCATTCGATGATAGCGTAGGTTACCTACTTCACTTGGACCAACATAGAAGGGTTCTAATTTGTCCGGGCAAAAAATAAGCATTCTGGAGTCTCGTTAGAAGTCCAGGATTCTCGTTCGAATGAGGTCGTTTGAACGAACTTCTCACTTTGAACGAACTCGAAAATATCATTAGAAGTCTCATTGGAATTCTCATTCGAACGAGGTCGTTCGAACAACCTAGGCAGGTATTCGAACAAAAATTCTGAAACTACCCCCTGTTCTTCCATACTTCATTTTTCTAATCCTTTCCTCATCGAAATTCATCTAAAATTAATCCCAACTCCAAATCAATGATTCTAAACCTTTCCAAATCATAATTGGGTACTTTCTAATATAATTTAGATGACAAATCCTTACAGAGGGAACCTTAGTAAATTCCTAAATCTTTAACAGTCCCTTAATAATAAACCCACCATTAACAATCATTCAAAATTCCCAATTATATCTCGTGATTTTAACCTAAAATTACCAGATTTATCATTTCAAGAATAGGGTCATTCATCTATATGCAAACCTATATTCAAATTTCAAAATTAATTGATAATTAAATCTCGAATTCTTAGTATCATAGTTATCTCATCAACTAGGGTTAACATGAATCATATATGCTCAGAATTTTAGCAAGATAAACGCTTACCTCTTTCAGAACCTCTGAATCATTAGACGAAATTGATATGGGGATGATCCTCTCCTCACGATCTACGCGTTGATGTGATTTCTGGTGGAAGAACTTGAATCCCTTGCCCTATAAGCACTTGTGTGTTCTCCTTCTCTCTCTCTCTCTCTCTCTCTCTCTCTCTCTCTCTCTCTCTCTCTATCGTAGGTTTGGAAATTGTCAGATAACCCAATGCTCACATTCTTTCTCTTTTTAATTTCCCATTTTCGTCCATATCAATTCCCCAAAATTCCAAAATCCCAAAATACCCCTCCGGGTGTCGTTTTGGGCTAAAATGCCCCGGAATCCAAATGAAACAACCGAGTAGTGTTTTCTGACCATTTTGACCCTTCCGAACACACTGGCACACTCAAAACGTCCATATGAGTTACTTAAATATAACTTATCCTTTTTAACTCAATAAAGTAATACTGACACGACTCACACGCGTGTCCCAACTAAGTGTACTACAACTGTCGTATTTTTCACTCCCGGCCAAAATAATATTGTCATATTCATATATTACTTTACTCGTTAAGTAATATCCAACATAATTATTTCCGATAAATACTAACTCTCGTCACGATAGAAATAATTACAATTAAATTCGAATTAATTATAAATTAACTTTTCTCCCTTTAAATCAATTAATCCAAATTCCCTAATTAAAATAAAATGTTACAAAATTACGAGGTATTACATACTTCCCACCTAATAACATAATTTCATCCTGAAATTAAAAAAAAGGCTAAATCAAGGTATACCTGGTGGAAATAACTCGGGATACTTTTCCCGTATGTCATCCTCACGCTCCCTAGTAGACTCCTCGACATTATCATGTCGCCATTGCACTCGTACTAACGACACTACCTTTGACATCAGTTTCCTCTCACTATAGTCTAGAATAGCCACTTGTACCTCCTCGTAGGAACTATTAGGTTGAAGATCAATTTCCTCAAATGCAATATAGGTGTGGGCCAAATCATCCCGAAGGTATCTCCTCAGTGAGAAAATATGGAACACATCATGAATCCTATATAGGTGCTTGTAAGCTACTGGCCCAATCTGCTCAATAATAGGGAATGTCCTGACATATCTCGATGCTAACTTTCCTTTCTTCCCAAACTACATTACCCCCTTCATAGGAGATACTCGCAACAATACTTGATCCCCCACGCTAAACTCTCTGAAAAATATTTTGGCATCGGCGTAACTCTTCTACCGGTCCTGGGTAACTCGAATGCAACTCCGTATCAACTCAACCTTAGCCAAGGTGTCCTGAATCACCTCCGACCCAAGTAATTTATTATTCAAAACTTCAAGCCAATATGCTGGAGAACCACAGAGTCTGCCATACAATGCCTCAAACGGAGCCATCCTAATTATAAACTGGTAGGAGTTATTATAAGAAAACTCTACTAGTGGAAGGTACTATTCCCATCCCCCTCCAAATTTGGGACACACATCCGTAACATGTTCTCCAACATCTGATTCGTCTGCTCTGTCTACCTGTCTGTTTATGAGTGATAGGCCAAACTTAACCGTAATTTCGTATCCTTGTCCTGTTGGAAACTCTCCCAAAATCTGGATACAAAAATCTTGTCCCGGTCGGACACAATATTAAGAGGCACCCCGCGGAGTCTCACTATCTCGGCAATGAAGATCTGAGCATACTATCATGTAGTGTAGTCCATCCGAACTGCAAAAAATGAGCTACCTTAGTCAATCGATCCACAATCACCCATATGGAATCGTGACCTCTCTGCGATGTAGGTAGCCCTATAATGAAATCCATGGAAATGCTCTCCTATTTCCACATAGGGATCTCCAATGACTGTAGTAGTCCTCCCAGTCTCTGATGGTATGTCTTCACTAAATAAAAAGTGGCACACCTCGAAACAAACTCGGCGATGTCCTTCTTCATTCCGCTCCACCAATACTGTAGCCTCATATCCTAGTACATCTTATACCCTCTGAGATGTACCATAAACCATGAATCGTGCGACTCTTCCATCACCGCATGTCATAGATCCTCCCCTTCCGGGACTACTAGTATGCCATTAAAATGTAGGCCCCCCATCCGAGATCATTGAGAAGGACTCTGCTCCCTCGGTTAGAAGCTGGACAATTCGATCCTGACAGAAGGAATTTACTGCCGGAGCCTATATCAACGTAGGAACTACCTTGGGTGTAACCATCATCATCAATATGAATGAGCGGGCAACTACATCCTGATGCCCGAGTTCTTTCCATTTTGCCTTCCACACTTCAACCACGTCACCTCTTGGACTACAACTTAACGCGTATGCTATCATATTAACCTTCCCTGGGTGGTAATGGATATCGAACTGTTAGTCTTTCATAAATTCAAGCCACCTCCACTGATGCATATTTAGCTCCCGCTGCGTGAACAGATACTGCACTGACTTATGATCCTTGAATAGGTGAAATCTCTCCCTTAAGAGATCATCCCTCCATATTCGCAATGAAAACACGACTAGTGCTAAATCCAAGTCATGGGTGGGGTAATTCCTCTCGTGAGGCTTAAGATTACGGGAAGCATAAGAAATTGCCTTATCTTCCTGCTCAAGCACACCCCCAAGTCCTAATAAGGATGCATCACTGTAGACTAGGTATTTCAATCCGGGCTTGGGTATTGCTAGAACTGGTGCTAAAGTCAGGTTGTCCTGCAACTCGTTAAAGGCCAACTAACAGGCATCATCCCATATAAACGACACCCATTTGCGAGTCAAGTTTGTCAATGGACCCTCTATCTTCGAGAATCTCGAAATAAACCTCCTGTAGTATCCTGCCAACCCCAAGAAACTATGTACCTCTGTCAGTGTCGTGGGCTGGCCCCACTCCCTCACTGCTGGCACATTTCCTGAATCTACCGATATCCCCTCCTCAGAGATTATGTGACCCAAGAACTGAACCTCCTTCAGCCAGAATCCACACTTTTCATACTTTACATATAACTCGTGCTCACGCAGTGTCTCTAAAACCATCCTCAGATGCTCAGCATGTTCCTCCTCAGTCCAGGAATAAATCAAAATTTCATCAATGAAGACGATGACAAACTGATCTAAGAACTCTCTGAACACTCTCTTCATTGAGTCCATGAAAATGACTGGAGCATTCGTCAGTCCAAATGGCATCACCCAAAATTTATAAGACCCATATCTTGTCAGGAATGCGGTCGTTGATACGTCCTACTCCCGAATTCATAGCTGGTGATAGCCCGATATCAAATCTATCTTTGAGAAGAAAACAACCCCTCTCAATTGGTCGAACAAGTCATCGATTAAAGGCAACAGATACTTATTCCGTATCGTGACTTTGTTCAACTCTTGATAGTCCGCACACAACCTCAATGACCCATCTCTTTTATTTATAAACAATACGGGAGCACCCCAAGGAGAGGTACTCCTACGGATGAAACCCTGTCCCAATAACTGCTCAATTTGGTCCCGTAACTCTCTCATCTCAACTGGAGCCATACGATAGGGTGCTCGGGCTATTGGTCGAGCTTTCGACATTAAGTATATGAAAAAATCTATCTCTCGGCTAGGCGGTAGTCCTGGTATATCCTGGAACACATCAGAAAACTCACGAACTATGGGAATCGAATCAATGGGAATCACTATATCTATAGAGGTCTCCTCCTTTATGTAATATAAATGGGTGGACGATCCTTCCTCAGGACGAGGCATCGCCACTAGGAACATCTCATGTCCCTGTATAGTAAAGATAATACTCCTACTAAAATAGTATATCATAGCTCTATAAGAAGCAAGCCAATCCATGTCAATAATGGTGTTATGCTCGTGCATATCTAAGACTAGAATATCTGCTGGCAAAATTAAACTCCCAATCTCGATACCTTCTCCCCGGCATATAAAGAAAATTAATGACCCATTACCTAGCGGTGAGTATACACAAGTCACTGTACTCTCTGCTGTGTCTAACAACCCTGTGGGTCGTACAAAACTAGTAGCTATAATGCAGTGTGATGCCCCCGTGTCAAACAAAATGCACCCTATAGTACCATGGATAGGAAACATACCCTTAATAGTGGGTGGCGCCTGATGAACTGGGGCCTAATGGATATTGTATATACACCCGTACTATAATTGACCCTGTTGTACCGGAGTTACTGGGATAGCTGGCAAGGCTGGAATCTGTGGTGGTGCTGGGAGGGCGACTGGAAATAATGGTCACTAGGGCTCCTGACAAGCGACCTGCTACTGCTGCGGGGCTCTACCCCTCTGAGGATAGTCCTGAAGTTTGTGGCTAGTATTACCACAAGTAAAATGCCTCCCTAGAAAGAGTCCTCCCCTCTGTCCCAACTGCCTTCGACCCTGATGGTCGTTACCTCCCCTCCCTTGCTCTGCTAAAATCGCTGTTGCCCCTGCTAACCCGGTTGGCCCTGATGGACCTGCTTAAAACCTACATGTCCTTGTCTAAAATCTCCAAAATGGAATCGCTTAGCAGTATCCCCCTGATGGAAACCCTGCTCACCCTGACGGACCTGTCCCTGAGCTGCGGGTGCCCCACCGGCACTACTACCTCCGGTTCGGCCCTACTGGATGGACTCCCTAACTCATTTTCTCCTCTGCTGGTGGAAGCGGTGGTCCTGAAAATGTAGTAGGGCAGCATTAACCACATCAGAGTAAGTGGACAACGAAAGATTCCCTAACAAGTGCTGACGAATCTTCCAAGTCAAACCATCCATGAATCTCTTAATCTTCTTCTCCTCTGTTGGTATCTCATCTGGAACTAGATTTAGAAGGTCTGTAAACTCTTCTTAATACTCAACAACTGTCTTTCCTTCCTGGTTGAGGCTCAGAAGCTTTTGCCTTATCTCGGTCTGCATGGAGGAAGGGAAGTACTTGTGATCAAACCGCATCCAGAAATCTCTGATAATCAAGCTGTCTCTCTCCTCCGCAGTGTGAAACACCGCGTGCTTTAATTAATTCGGAGTAAAATAAAATTTTGGATTTAATGATCTTTAAGAATTTGACTTGGTTTTACTAAAATTTTTAATCGGGAATTAATTAAGGTCTTTTATAAAAGGTTACAAAGTTTTTGTTCAAATATTTAAACTGTCAGGTGCGTATTTGTTCAGCTTATATATTTCATCAGATAATTAAGTCGGATTTTAAAATATTTAATTTTGGAAATTATGGGGCTCGTTCGAACGACGTCACTTTATCGTTCGGACGACAAGCAGTGGATGGATGGAGTAAACTCCTAATTGTTTTCCAACTCTTAAACCATTTGTATACTAAACAGAAACGGGTTTGGGACTTCCAAAATCACTTTTCTCTCAAACTTTCTTCAGAAAACTTTTCCAAACCTATTTCCTCTTATCTTCAACCCCTAGCCCCAACTTTTAACAAGTTTTGAAGATTCAATTGGTGTTTTCTCAAGAGGAGTTCAACCTTTTACTCATATTTTCATCCAATTAATTTCAGGCATGAATACTCTATTCTTTTCCTTTAGTATTATGCGTTTTAAATGTTGCCTAAACCCTTAATCAATGTTTTCCTAAAATCAATTAGCAATCTAATTAGAGAAAGTGAACACTAAAGTTTGGGGCTATTTTTATGAAAATCTTTTAATATGAATAATATTCATAACCCGTGGGTACGTAGGATCCATGAGTGGTTTTGGATTTTTATTAGCGTAGGTTGCATGTATAAAAACCCTAGTTTTTAATTAAATAAAATTTGCGGGTGTATAACTCACGTAGTTTAAGTAGAGATAATAAAATTGAAAATTTAATGTTTTAATGATGAAAAATCAGTATATTTAATTAAAATAATTAAATGGGATAACTGAGTATTTATGACGTGGTGATAATTAAATTAAAATTCAATTAAATTGTATTATCATATGTAGTTTTATTCGATGATTATATTGCTTATTTTTGTGAATTATTGGTATTATTATATTGCCATTATGACGACGGGTTGCTTGGTGTTTTTGCTCTCCCTATATGTTAGGATGCCTTCTAGGTATGGGACTAGTTAGTAGGCCTTTTGATGATTTATGGCTTCTGGGTATGGGACTAGTGAGGATAGATTATTGTGACTCTATTATGTCGGGGTGGGCCGATTTTTAATACTTTATCGTCATTACGCTAGCCTAGGCTTAAGACTAGGTTGAGGTTTGTGTTTGAAATTTCATCCTATACATAGGGTATGACGGATTGATAACTTGGGGACCCTTAGGTATGGGACTAAGGGATATTTTAAGGATCTCACATCGATAAAAGGGTGGGATGATTTATAAATTTTGAAATTGAGAAATTGAGAATTAATGCCTAAGATAAAAACAGGTATTAAAATTTATGGCGACATAATGTGTCAGTGACTGATAGTTTAAACGGGTCAGCTTGGACGATTTATGTCGTGTTGTGTGTGGAACCTTGTTATATTGCGTGGAAATCGACAATTTAAACGAATTTTTGCTGGCTATTGACAAGGGGAAGTGTGGCATTTTTGGTGAATTATCATCCGTGGCCGGAGGACCTCCATACCCAATAATTATTGACGTAAGAACATAAATATTTGAGAAATTTCGGTAATTTGGGTTAATAAATAATAGATTAACTCTGCGGGACTTGGGAATTTAAAATCATATTTGTGTTTTTTTTTAAATGGGGATCTGAGTGGGTAGTTAGTGATTTATATTTATCTCGTTTAATTATTTCGTTTAATTTAAAATATTCTATTGTGATATTTATTGCGTATAATGCTACTGTTTGGATTCAAGAATCCTGTTTGAGGGGACTAGTGTGTATTCATGCTCGGGGCTCTGATCTCGTGCGTTGACTAACATTTCAGGAATTAGTAGTTGGAGAAGCTGCATAGAGTTATTTGAGGATTTTCTTGGAGGTACAGTTGGAGTTGCTCTACCTTATGCGTGTTAGTTTAGTTTAGTTTTCCATTCCTTCGTATGTACTTTGAGACACAGTTTATGGTTTTGATTGGGCCATTCGGTTCCAAAGTTATATAGGTTTTATTCAGTTATTTCATTCGATTCAGTTGTATACTATTGGAGATTTATTTATTATTTGGAGTTTAGCATGTGATGGATCTTTCTTCGTTCAGTTGTTATTATTAGTTGAGATTGCTTCAATTATTTATCTTTTGGACTGATTTATTTATTTCTCATATCTGTCTCATGCTAAGAATGATATTTTATTTACTCATGCCTGACTTAGTTTGGGTGGAGGCCGACGTCAGAATTAGGCGTGGTGTGACAGATGGTATCAGAGCATGGTCTTAGGTCTCGTAGGTTATGAGTCTGTTTTAGCTTTTGCATTTTCGATCTTTGATTCCCTTTGTTGATTCGTACTCCTTAAGGTAGAGGGTCTATCATGCGTGTTAGATATGTTTCTTGGAGATATGAAGTTTTGTGCTAAGGATGTTGTAGGCATTGAGTTTAGAATTAATAAGCTTGATGTGGGGATCCTTAAAATGGATTTTGGATATGATGGTTGTTTGAGAGATTTTAGTGCAGATGTTAGGTATCGTATGTATCGATTTTTGGTGTTGAGATTTAATTTGAGGATGTTAGCCTTTTTGGATAACTTCGGATATATGATCGAATGGGGGATTTGGGAGAGCGTGTGGTACGCCGTTATTTTCATATCTATGCGTATGTATATATGCAATATATTTATTATTTGGTTGTTTATAAGGTAGGCGCGCATAGGATTGCGTGTATGGGCGCCCAATTATGGCATTATACGGGCAGGCATATATGAGCCTTATTTTCTTTTACGAGATTTACGCATTGATGTGTATGCTTCGTCTAATTTTGAGGATGAAATTCTTTGCTACTGGGGAAGTATGTAACACCCCGTGTTTTAATTAATTGACTTTAATTAATTTGGAATAAAATAAAGTTTTGGATTTAATGATCTTTAAGAATTTGACTTGGTTTTATTAAAATTTTCAATCGGGAATTAATTATGATATTTTATAAAAGGTTATAAAGTTTTTATTTTAATATTTAAACTGGCAGGTGCGTATTTGTTCAGCTTATATATTTCATCAGATAATTAAGTCGGATTTTAAAAGATTTAATTTTGGGAATTGTGGGTCTCGTTCGAACGACATACCCTATCGTTCGAACGACGTCGCATTGTCGTTCGAACGACAGGCGGTGGATGAATGGATTAGACTCCTAATTGTTTTCCAACTCTTAAACCATTTATATACTAAACACAAACGGGTCTGGGACTTCGCAAATCACTTTCCTCTCAAATTTTCTCCAGAAAGCTTTTCCAAACCGATTTCCTCTTATCTTCAACCCCTAGCCCCAACTTTTAACAAGTTTTGAAGATTCAATTGGTGTTTTCTCAAGAGGAGTTCAACCTTCTACTCATATTTTCATCCAACTAAATTCAGGCAGGCATGAATACTCTATTCTTTTCCTTTAGTATTATGCGTTTTAAATGTTGCCTAAACCCTTAATCAATGTTTTCTTAAAATCAATTAGAAATCTAATTAGAGAAAGTGAACACTAAAGTTTGGTGCTGTTTTTATGAAAATCTTTTAATATGAATAATATTCATAACCCGTGGGTATGTAGGATCCATGAGTGATTTTGGGTTTTTATTGGTGTAGGTTGCATGTAGAAACCCCTAGTTTTGAATATAATAAAATTTGGGGGAGTATAATTCACCTAGTTTAAGTAGAGATAATGAAATTGGAATTTTGATGTTTTAATGATGAAAAATTAGTATATTTAATTAAAATAATTTAATGGGATTAACTGAGTATTTATGATGCGGTGATAATTAAATTAGGATTTAATTGATTGGACTATCATGCGTAGTTTTGTTCGATGATTATATTGCTTGTTTGTGTGAATTGTTGGTACTATTATATTGCCATTATGGCGATGGGTTGCTGGGGTGTTTTTGCTCTCCCTATATGTTAGGATGCCTTCTAGGTTTGAGACTAGTGGGCAAGCCTTTTGATGATTTACGCCTTCTAGGTATGGTACTAGTGATGGTAGATTATTGCGACTCTATTATGTCAGGGGTGGGTTGATTTTTAATACTTTATCGTCGTTACGCTAGCCTAGGCTTGAGACTAGGTTGAGGTTTCAGTTTGAAATTTCATCCTATACATAGGGTAGGATGTATTGATAACTTGGGGACCTTTAGGTATGGGACTAAGGGGTATTTTGAGGATCTCACATCGATAAAAGGGTGGATTGATTTATAAATTGTGAAATTGAGAAATTGAGAATTAATGCCTAAGATAAAAACGGGTATTAAAATTTGGGGAGACATAATTTGTCAGTGACCGACAGTTTAAACGAGTGAGCTTGGGCGATTTATGTCATGTAGTGTGTGGAACCTTGTCATATTATGGGGGAATTGACAGATTAAACGGGTTTTGGCTGGCTATTGACAAAGGGAAGTGTGACATTTTTGGTGAATTATCACCTGTGGCGGGAGGACCGCTATAATAAATTTTGGTGAATTATCACCCGCAATAGGAGGCCCGCCATACCTAATAATTATTGAAGTAAGAATATAAATAATTGAGAAATTTCAGTAATTTGGGTTAATAAATAATAGATTAACTCCGTGGGACTTGGGAATTTAAAATCATATTGGTTTGCCTTTTTAAATGGGGATCTCAGTGGGTAGTTAGTGATGTATATTTATCGCGTTTAATTTTTCAATTTAATTTAAAATATTCTATTGTGATATTTATTGCGTATAATGCTACTGTCTGGATTCAAGGATCCTATTTGAGGGCAGTAGTGTGTATTCATTATCGGGGCTCTAACCTTGTGCATTGCTAACTTTTTAGGAATTAGTAGTTGGAGAAGATGCATAGAGTTATTTGAGGATTTTCTTGGAGGTGCAGTTAGAGTTTCTCTACCTTATGCGTGTTGATTTAGTTTAGTTTTCCATTCATTCGTATGTACTTTGAGACAAAGTTAATGGTTTTGATTAGGCCATTCAGTTCCAAAGTTGTATAGGTTTTATTCAGTGATTTCATTGGATTTAATTGGAGATTATTCAGTTGTATACTATTGGAGATTTGTTTATTATTTGGAGTTTAGCTTGTGATGGATCTTTCTTCGTTCAGTTATTGTTATTAGTTGAGATTGCTTCGATTATTTATCTTTTGGACTGATTTATTTATGTCTCATATCTGTCTCATGCTAAGAATGGTATTTTATTTACTCACGCCCGACTTAGTTTTGGTGGCAGCCGACGCCAGAATTAGGCGGGGTGTGACACAGTGGTGATGGAATCCCACCAAATTAAAGGTAGCCAAAATATGCTTTTGCACCTCGGTGCACTCATACATTCTTAGGTGTCTCTCTATATCTTTCCTCCACCGACTCTCCTTTACCACATCTGAACTCCCCGCGAACTGTGGAGGGTGTCCCTTCTGAAAGGCATCTCTGATGTGATCCCAAGCAGAAGGGAAAGTGTGAACTTGTGCTGGAGCCACTGCTGGTGCCTGGGGTGGAGCCTGCTATACCACGGATAATGCTACATTCACCGCCTGTGCCACAATAGGGACCACTTCCGCAGCATTCATCGTAGCCCAGGACGGAGCTGGCTGGGGTTGTTCGGGATGGGCATACCTATTGGCTCGCTGCGGACATCTGGGAGGCATCTAAAATGAGAGAGAACCTTTATAAGTCCATAGTAAATATCTCAAATAGCTGAAGATGTAAAATGAACAATTAATGAATACAACAGTCCTGAATATAGGGATCTATATCAAAGATAGCGGCGCGAAAAACATTATAAGCCGTACAGATCCTAAGGACTATAGAACTTGATGCTCTTATACCGCCTGTGACACCCTGCCTAATTAAATACCAGGTGATCAGTCCTTTATTAGTTAAATGAGAATATCCAGTGGGTTCAGATTATGCATCACAGTCGAAAATTTTATTATTAAAACTAACCACCTAATATTTAAAAAGGTTGATGTCAAAATTTTATCTTTTAAATTAATATAAACCATTTAAACTAAATAAATCATTCACCATTCAATCCAATCACATAAGAACTAAAATACTGACATAATATAAAGGAGCTGGAGTAAACATTTCCAGCCTAAAGTCAAATACAATAGTCTAACTGAATAAATTCAAGAACTGCAAAGAGTAAATGACTAAGTCGATAATAGCTGAATAAAAAAGGGGCGACATGCCCAACTGATGAAAAAATTAAGGAATGATAGACATAGAGGCGTCTACTACCAAAGTCTTGTAACCTCCACATCAGCTACAGCTCGTCTAATGAATGGAACTCCTAAGCCCGATGTCTCTGTGGCTGGGCACCTAAAATATTTTGACAAGAAAAAGATATTTACAGAAAACGGGTTAGAGCCCGAGTTGAAAATAATTTAAAAATCAGCAAGTGCTTAAAATGATTTATTAGCACATATATTTTTCATGTTAAGTTATCGAACTCACTTGGGATGCTCACCTCTCATCTAATGTGCACGCCTAGCGAATATTCAAATCCCACTAGTTCTAATCCATACTAACTAGTCCTTCCTGTCTATTAACTAATCATAATCCGACATTGTTCACATGGATTTCCCTCGCAATATAACACATATAACCAATCCCCCTTTAGCATAAACAGACACTTTCAATTTAATATAATTAAGTGTTCGCTACTTAATGGATTTCAAATTTCATTCATAAACCCACCTACTTAATTCACATAGTATACATCATTACAGGTATGTACATATATACAATTTATCTTATATATATACAATATTGCACCCCGAGACACAACTGCGGTGCCTGCATACTCTGTTATCATTTCCTATTGCATATCTCATTGCATAGAGGACTAAAGGTTCAAACTCTCACGAACCATCAAAACAAAACACATATATTGGAGGCGAACATAGTCCCAAGCCGATGAGCTATGCACATACCTATGCACCCATACGACCGTCATCACTACCGTTCTCATAGATAGTCCATGCCTAGGTTCTCTGCTTTAGTGGTACTAGTCAATATTCCACCCAAAGGATCCTTAAGGCATGATTGTCCACAACGCGCAACCTCCACTCGATAGCAAGCAACGTAGTTATTTTATACACATAATAGTTTATTCAGTAAGCATACACACATCTTAATATATATACACAATAGGTATTCTCGTAACCCAAGTCCTCGAGTTTATAGGTAGTCTCCTCGTCTCTACTATTCACATTATTGCAACACTTCGACTTATCTCTTTAACATATACCTTTTCTCTAGGCCTCTATTACCCCGCTATATCCCCCTGAATATTCGCTCTCTCGCTCAACTCATTACTAACTAGGAATTTTAGTAATTCGATGATAGCGCCAACCTAGAAGGGTTCTAACTTGTCCCGGCAAAAAATAAGCATTCTGGAATCTCCTTAGAAGTCCAGGATTCGTGTTCGAACGAGGTTGTTCGAACGAACTTCTCACTTCGAACGAAATTGAAAATCTCATTAGAAGTCTCATTGGAATTCTCATTTGAACGAGGTTGTTCGACCGACCTGGGCAGGTCTTCGAACAAAAATTCTGAGACTACCCTCTTTTCTTCCAAACTTCATTTTTCCAATCCTTCCTCATCCGAATTCATCTAAAATTAATCCCAACTCCCAATCAATGATTCTAAACCTTCCCTAATCATAATTGGGTACTTTCCAATATAATTTAGAAGTCAAATCCTTACATAATCATAGGGAACCTTAGCAAATTTCAAAATCTTTAACAATCCCTTAATAATAGATCCACCATTAACAATCATTCAAAATTCCCAATTATATCTCATGATTTTAACTTAAAATTACCAGATTTATCATATCAAGAATAGGGTCATTCATCTACATGCAAACCTAGCTTCAAATTTCAAAATTAGTTGATAATTAAATCTCAAATTCATAGTATCATAGTGTAAGGACGTATTTTTATAAGTCCATTATCAATTTAGTATGTCATATACCGCTACACCGTCGAAGAGCATTCAAGAGCCATCTACATCAAGACGGATCCGAATTAATCAAGTTCTTCATCAAAAGGACTCCGCAAAATTTACTTTGCTAAGGTTATATTTTAAATACCTTAGCTTTACACTTAGAGCTTTTGGGATATTTTTACAAAATATTTTCTAAGTGTTGGAGCGGACTTTTTCGTCAAAATTTGAGAATGAGTATTTTTTTCTAAGTATTAAAGTGGACATTAAAATATCAATTTTTTGATGCAACAGTCGTTCAAACGACTTTGTACAGTCCTTCGAACGACATGGCAGTGTCGCGCGATGTCGTTCAAACGACATCTATACGTCCTCCGCGCGAGACCCTTATCTCGTTCGAAGGAGCTCGAATATCGAGGCGACATGATTTTGTATAAATACTCATTAAAAGGTTTTGTTTTCATTAAGAAGTCCCGGCGTTTTGAAAGAAAGAAAACTGCGAAAGTGCAGAATCCTTTTGACTTCTTCTTTTAGGATTTAATCCCTTTTTGTTTACAATTCACAAAAATCCCATATGCTTTGGTGAATTGTTTTGGTGTTGAAGAACACACTTTTGATTTTGGTTTACCTTTGTGGGGATATCTCTACAACTGGCGAGCTACGTGCTATTGTGGAGGGAGTCCTTAAAAAGTTCACACTTATGGAGGAGCCGTTTTCTTCTTCATTGCTGACCACCTGGAGTTCTTGCGAGAGATTTCAAACGACGACGTTTCTAGCCGTTGCTTTGAAGGTTTGACAAAGATACCGTGCGTTACACTTGTGGGTGATTATTAGGTTGTATGTAAGTCAATGGTCTTGTGAATTCTTCAAAGTTCTATAAAATAAAGGTTTTGCCCTTCGGGGATTTTTCCTGAATATTTGTGTCACATGCTTTATTTATTTATGGGTTGACACATGCACACACATAGTTGCATGTTTAGGAGCTGATTTGATTTGGTTTAAATAGACTCTAATTAAATAAGTGTGCCAAAATAAAAATTTGCGAATTAATGTAAATCGGTATCACACAGTGCGTTCCTTCATTTTTTCAAATTGGTATCACAGCTTATTTAAGCGATCCCACATAGTCATCTCATCAACTAGGGTTAACATGAATCATATATGCTCAGATTTTTAGCAAGATAATCACTTGCCTCTTTGTGAACCTCTGAATCATTGGAAGAAATTGATATGGGGATGATCCTTTCCTCGCGATCTACGCATTGATGTTATTTCTGGTGGAAGAACTTCAATCCCTTGCCCCAAGCACTTGTGTGTTCTCCTTCGCCTTCTTTTGTTCTCTCTCTCTCTCTCTCTCTCTCTCTCTCTGTATATATATATATATATATATATATATATATATATATATATATATATATATATATATATATATATTTTAAGTTGTATTTATATTTAGTAGAAAATATTTTGGTATTGTAATTTGTTGACTTTTCATGTTTCATATACTTTGGTTCCCAATGCACGTGCATTTTTTCACTCTGCATTTGCAATTTTATTGCATACTTTTTATTTTAGTTTCAAACGTTGGGTTATTTTTCAAGTTGAAGTGTCTTGATGGTTTTTTTATTGGGGGTCTAATTATATATTATGCTTCTATATAGGTTCTCTTCACAAAAATAAATCTTCAGATTTGTAATGGCTAATATTTTATTTAAACTTAAGGTGATTCCTTTATTCCTTTATCATATCATATTTATACCAACTGATTTCAATACAATGCCAGATCATTTTGTTGCGATTATGTTAGATTTCCCGAATATCATCGTGTTAAACTCTTCTGACTTCGTCTGGAAGTGCTTACCCTCATAGCTACTTGCGTATCCATGTAATTATTGTAGGGCCATATTAACTTTCACCATGAGTTTTTCTTTACTATAACCCCTCTTTTGTAAGTTTGTGATACATTACCCAAAGCATTGGTAAATCTATCTAAGTGTCATTTTGAGGGCCTTGTATTACATTATGTGAGCTTTAGCGATGCTTTTGTGAGTGTATCTTAAATTATTATATAAGTGAGGGTGTAATACGAAAGTTCAAGTAACGGTGAGGGAGAAAGTAAAAAACTATTCATATGTTGATCACTGTTTTCCTTATGTAGATTGCATCGGAGATACGCAAGACGATGGAATCTATAGGCTTTCTTGAAATCGACACATCGGTTCCACAGGTTTGTAAATTTCTTTATGTTAATGTTTGATTGATTCATCTTTTAGTTATAGTTCTCTGATTAAAGGAGCTAGAAATATTAGAAAACATAAACGTTTAATAAAAAAAATATTTCCTTTTAGACAAGTGAAAACTCAAACCAGCCCCCAAACGGCCCGTAAAAGGCACTAACACCTCGCACGGGGACAATGTAACTCGTAGGAACTAATCACGTAGTCACGGAATATATGGTTTGAGAATACAATAATAATTTTAAAATATCTAGACTTTGGCTTAAAAACATGTCGTTAGTGGGTGAAAATCTAAACTAGACCCCAAATGGTCCCGTAAGAGGCACGAAAATCTCGCACGTGGCCAATGTAACTCATAGAAATTGACCGTGTAGTCACGGTTCTCCCGATTTCAGAATATGATGATAATTTAAAAATATCTAGATTAGGCTTAAAAACAAGTCATTAAAGGGTTAAAACCCAAACCAGCCCCCAAACGGCTCCGTAAGAGGCACGTACACCTTGTACGGAACTAATGTAACTTGTAGGAATTGACCATGTAGTAATGGGTATCCCGGTTTGAGAATATGATGATAATTTAAAAATATTTGGATTATTCTTAAAAACATGCCGTTTGAGGGTGAAAACTCAAACCTTCCCCCAAACGGCCCCGTAGAAGGCACTAATATCGCGCAAGAGGCCAATGTAACTTGTAGGAACTGATCGTTTAGTCACGGGACATATGGTTTGAGAATATGATGATAATTTGAAAATATCTAGACTTTGGCTTAAAAATATGTTGTTAGTGGGTGAAAACCTAAACTAGACCCCAAATGGCCCCGTAAGAGGCATGGACACCTCGTACGGGACTAATGTAACTTGTCAGAATTGACCGCGTAGTTGCGGGTCTCTCAATTTGAGAATATGACGATAATTTGAAAATATCTAGATTAGTCTTAAAAACAAGTCGTTAAAGGGTGAAAACCCAAACCAACTCTCAAACGGCCCCGTAAGAGGCACGAACACCTCGCACGGGACCAATGTAACTTGTAGGAACTGATCGTGTAGTCACGGTTCTCCCGATTTTAGAATATTACGATAATTTAAAAATATCTAGATTAGGCTTAAAAACAAGTCGTTAAAGGATGAAAACCCAAATCAACCCGCAAACAGTCCCTTAAGAGGCATAAACACCTCGCACGGGACCAATGTAACTTGTAGGAACTGACCGTGTAGTCACAGGTCTCCTGGTTTGAGAATATGATGATAATTTAAAAATATTTAGATTATTCTTAAAAACACGCCGTTTGAGGGTGAAAACTCAAACCAACCACCAAACGTTCCCGTAAAAGGTACTAACACCTCGCACAGGGCTAATGTAACTCATAGGAACTGACTGTTTAGTCACGGGACTTATGGTTTGAGAATATGATGATAGTTTGAAAATATCTAAACTTTGGCTTAAAAGTATGTCGTTAGTGGATGAAAATCTAAACTAAACCCCAAATGGCCCCGTAAGAGGCACGAACACCTCGTATGGGACCAATGTAACTCGTAAGAATTGACCGTGTAGTCTTGGGTCTCTTGGTTTGAAAATATGACGTTAATTTGAAAATATCTAGATTGGCTTAAAAACACGTCGTTAAAGGGTGAAAACCCAAACGGCCCCGCAAGAGGCACAAACACCTTATACATGACCAATGTAACTCATAGGAATTAACCATGGCTCTCTCGGTTTGAGAATATGATGATAACTCGAAAATATCTAGATTACGCTTAAAAATAAGATGTTAAAGGGTGAAAACTTAAACTAGTCCTCAAACGGCCCCATAAGAGGCACTAACACCTCGCATGAGACTAATGTAACTCGTAGGAGCTGGCCACGTAGTCAAAACAATTTCGATTTGGGAATACAATAATAATTTTAATTCGTATATGCAAATTTTCAGCTTGAATAAGATTTTTTTTAATTATTCGGTTACTAATATCATCTCCTTTTTGTATCTTATTTTTTTGCAAGATAACATTTTGTCGTTAACTTTTATCTACGTGGAACACGCGAAGTCAATGGTTTACAACAAGGGGACTATTACTTAATGTCGTTAATATTCAGAATTCTTTTTTTTTGTTATGGCCGTGCGGGCTTTTGTAATTTTATTGTTATATTTTATGGCCGTGTGGGATTTAAATTACACAGGTATTATATTAGCAGGTTTTAGAATGTCCAAAAAATAGAGAAAATTCTTCCCAATTTTTTTTGGTTTTTTAACTATTAATACTTGTAATATTTTGAAGTTTGTATGTACATTAGTTTATCAACAACTTTCGAGATTCACAATTTGTGAATTTTTTTGTTTTCAAATAATAACTTTTTTTTATTTTGATCCAAAAAATTTAGCACAATTCAAAACCGTGCCAAAAGTCTATCAAATTTTGGCACGGTTTTGAACTGTGCCAAAAGAGTACCAAAATGTACTCAATCCGGCACAATTATAAAGTGTACCAAAAGTGTGCCAAAAATATCAAATATTGGCACAATTTTAAAGTGCGCCAGAAGTGATCCTGTTTGCTCAAATCTGTCACACTTTTAAACCGTGCTAGAAAAAAATGACTATTTTGGAACACCTGATTCTGGCATAGTTCAAAACTGTGCCACATTGTTGTTTTTGGTGTATCTCTATGAAGTTGTTGGCAGAAGTGGCAAAGAGGTCATAACCAAGTATTATATGGGCTGATCTCTAATGGCGGCTCACGCCAACTCGAGTTCTTCTTCTACAAATAATCTCATGATCTTATAAATTGACTTCAAAATCTTGTATATCACTGTTATGATGGCGATTCGCCCAGGGAGTAAGTTGATTAGTAACAAAGTTGAAATATATATTAATATTAAAAATAGTGGATGACCAACGAGGAAATCTAAGCATTGCAGGCAAACGGAGACCTATGTAGTTCTCACCATATAAAACCCACAAAACATTATGACATTCTTTTTATTGCTTTTTTATGATTTGGGTAACCATGTAACCAAACTATGAGACTTATCACTGGCTTATAAATGGTACGGTCAGACCCAAGAGACCCCTTAGGTCGTAATAGTACCTGATTTTGTTTAGACCAAGGTTGGTCCCGCGAATTTGATTGATGGCAACTATGCCCATAACAATTTAGTAGAAGATATTGTTTACCTGGATTAGAATTATTTCATAGATTCAGAGTACTTCCACCGCCAATGGGTGGAGGGAAAATAAAACTCCTCCTTTCATTATGGCAAGTGTCATAAAAGCAACATCGCAGTCGAGTCAAAATGTATCCTCCTCCTCCGATGAAGCCTACTATAAATGTTGTCAGGAGTTAAGTACTTTATAGGAAATTCCTCATAATCATATTTTGAGGAAACTTCATACTTTCTTAAGTGCATAGACATGGTGAGAGAGCATGAGGAAAGAGAAAATAAAGAAAGTGAGGTATAAGTTCTCTAGTTTATGAAAATTCTAGATAAAGAGTGGGAGAGAGAAGTGAAGTATACTTGAAAATGCTAATAAAATGGCCAAGGTATAAGGTTCCCAAGACCTTATACCTTTTGCCTCCAAAATAACATCAAACGACGGCTTGGTGATTAGGAAGGGAGCCTACACCAATTCTCCTCTAGGCCACATGCTCACGCATAATGATTGCTTGGGATAAACCACTAACGGTTCATGATACCCAAGGCAGGGAAATCTTACACATAAGAAAGAAAATGATTATAGCCCATTTACTTAAGTGGGCACGTGTTAAGTTAAGTGGTGATGATTGAGGAAACTCATGTCGCCACATGTGAAATAATGGAAATACCGGGCTAACCTGGCCTACAAGGCCGATCACCCCAATTTGGGGGTAATTAAAGGGAGATATATACGATCATAATACGTGTGCTGACACGTATCCTTTAGATATCAAAGGGCATAGTTGGTTGAGTATTAAGGAAGAGATAATTTAAAATCTAAGAAGATGACCGCACGTCACGGCGATTAATTGTAACACGACTCTACCACCGAGGGATAAGTTCAAAGTAGAGTGACCTAAATTTATAGTAACCTTATACTTATAAATAAGGGCGACCTCACCTTACTTTTGGATATTGATTTGTATCTTGCTGACGATAATTTGGACTCTCAGCTAGCAACTCTAGCACTTCAATCGTCGTTTGTTCTTCATAGTAATAACCAACTTTCCCTCCCTTCTCGTGGACGTAGATAGGCCGATCTGCCAAACTATGTATATATTGTGTCACTTATCCCATTGAATTAATATTTTGGGAGACAAACTATAAGGTTGCATTTATTATGGGTTTGAACCCTATAAGTGGTTATTGAATGTATTACAATTTTTAGTCCTCTTCAAATTCGTCCTTCCATATTGCATCGAACTTTCCTCCGATGTAACTTATCCCTCCCCGATTTATGCTAAGTAATAGGATTGGACAATCTTGTTATAGGATTTATCATCTAACAGGTGACTTTAACCATTACCTTAGTCTGAAGGGTTGTATACCCTTGTGAGGTGGTCGTCTAAACAAGGAAATATATTATCCACCACACATAACCAAATTTTCATTGATTACTTTATAGTGAAGGTTGCCTATTTATTTATATAGCAAAATTGATTTAAAACGAAGCAACACGTGATTTGCGTAAAACTATTTGAGAGTCATTGATATTAAATGCAGATTGATTCAGATACTAATTAAAAGTCATCATTAGTTGAAACAAAAGACTACTTAAATACAATTAAAACATGCCAAATTGATTCACATACAAATTGAAACCCAACGATCTGATTTAACCTAAGACAAATTAAATAACATATATAAATTGAAGATCCAGGTCAAGATCAAATGCAAATTATTCACACACATAATTATGTATAACGTGAGTATTCAAATTGAAGAAATGTGATATCATATAAAAAGCAAAATCTCTCTCTCTCTCTCTCTCTCTCTCTCTCTCTCTTCTTTTTTATGGATTTTGTATTTTTTAAATATAAAAGGTGAATATTTTGTGCATGAGTTGTGCCAATTAACTCTCTCTCTCTCTCTCTCTCTCTCTCTCTCTCTCTCTCTCTCTCTCTCATGGATTTTGTTTTCAAAGTTCCAAAAGTTAGTGTAACGGTGGGCTAGTTGCATCATTTTTTATAAATCAGGGTGGACATTGTAACTTGTGAAACATTGGGTTCAAAATTGAAAATACTCCCAACTTTCGGATTTATTTTGCATTTTCCCCTTTAAACAAATATACAATTTGGAAAAAAAAACTAGAATATTGATTGAAAGTTGCAATTCTTGGAGCTTGGAATAATTAATGGTGTAATTCACTATTTGATAAAAGACAATTTTATTGTTAGGTCACTAATATGTTGAAATACATTTTCTCGTTTTAATTTGTATTAAATTTTATATTTGATGTGAATCTTGTTACATAAATTTTAATGAGTAATTTCTAGATATGGTAATTAAATTTGTTGAAGATGTACCAAGTCCATATATAGAGACTACATATAATTGCAGATTATGTAGTTATAGACACAATAATTACATAATCTAATGTACTATATTCTTGATTAAACTTGTAGATTACACTAATTTAGCATGTGTTAACTAGGTAGGAAAATTATTGCCTTAACAGTTAAATTCATCATCAATGAGCACATGCATGTATCTCCTATAAATTTACTAACCCTACTGTCTTCGAACTCAAAACTTGAAAGGAAAAAATGGCGTCCTTTCATTGTCACATACTTTTTCCTTTACTATCCATCTCCCTACTCATCAAGCCTTCCATGAGTGATGCTGATAAAGACACCCAAATGATTATCAACTATATTTGTCGCCAAACAATGGATTTTGCGTTTTGCAACAACGTCTTCAACAAGCACCTGCCTTTACCAAGAACAGACCTCATTGGGCTGACTCAAATAACGGTGAGTCAGTCATTACTAACTGCTACGAATACGAACATTTTTATACAGAAATTAATAGCAGCTGAAAAGGATAAAACAAAAAGAGACCTCTATGCAATATGTAAAGCCGGTTATGGGATAGTGATAAATCTTTTCACGGATGTTTTTTTTGAATTCAATGCCAAGGATTATAGAACCATGGTTGATAATGAGGGCAAGTCACTGAGACCTATAAATGACTGTGGAAATCTTTTCAAGAATGACCCTCTGAATGAGAAGAACAGGGAGATGAAAGTGCTTATCCAAATGGCATTGGCTGCAGGGAATCTTCTTATGAACCAATAATATATCATTACACACAGCTTTCTTTTCTTGTTTTTCATTATATTTGTTCTTGTATTGATTGATATACTATTTTAAGCTAATGCTTCATGGGAACTTTAGTCATTGGCCTATCTATTCGTATCAAATTACGGGGTCAAAGATTTGTGTTGAAATATGTTTGCTAGACTGTGTCAGTTTTGTGTTGTGACCAACGAACGGAGGTGTGCAAACTTTTGTTAGACATTTTTTTGTTATTTTTTTTGACAAATTACTTACCATAATAGTTGGGTGGCACTGGATCAAACTTAGCAGGCCGACCTAAACTTATTAAATTGATAGGACTCGCTGCATGGATTATAAACCCTTTTATATGTATCCACTTAAAAAAGAAGCCAAGACATACAACTCAAACTAAACAGGTCAACATGAAATTGTGCAATCAAGACTCTAACACTTGGTCAGATCCGCCCCCAACAGTTAGCGTTATATGGTCTAATCAGTCATGTTAAAAATACTACCAATATAATAAACGTTGGAAATTAATATTTTAATTTGAATTATATTAAAATTCTAAATTAAATATTTTTCATTAAAGTGGTCTTAATAAGTCAAATATTTAATTAATCATCTAACAAATACTAAGTCTTGAGTGGTTGGATTGTTTCCTAATTTTATGTTGTTTGATGGATAATGGAGGCTCAAAATTAGCGCATAATTGATCAAGGAATTTTGGTCATTTTTTTTCCTATGTATTGAGTTGCCTTGCTCCATTTAGGATTACCTCATAACACATAAATATCTAAGGTGGAACAAAAAATTCAAAATTCACATTTTTCATATTTTCTCATAATCACCACAACAGGATAGTCAACTAGTGGCGAAAAAAAGGTCAAAAATAATTAATTTCGTCACTATGTATTTGGTGACGAATTTTTTTTTGTCATCTGTTTGCACGAAATCCACGTCACTAAATGTTTCCACGTGGATATACCACTTTGTCACTACTACATCAACATTTGGTGACAAAATGTAATTTTGTTACCTAATAATTACTTTGCAGTGACACGACTATTTGCAGCCAAATATTTCTTCTTTCGTTACGAAAAATGTATTTTTGTCACCTAATGTGTGTGACCAAAACTCAATTTACCGTAATTTGTTACAAAAAATAATATCATTTGGAGACAAAATGTTATTGCCACAAAAGGAATTTATATATTCTATCTCTTCCCTTCCCTTGTGTCACTAAAATCTGATTTTTTTTCATTTCGTCTCAATTACACAAATAAATCATCAACATGTAAATCCAATGCCAAATTATTGATTATGACAAATAGATTAAATTATAAATGCACCTCATAGATGATTACACCCCATATTGCAGGCCTAGTAAAATAAAATATTGGTGTTGTAGTACATGAAAGGAACCGTGCTCTTGAATAGCAAGGAACCAACATGACTCACATCTATGAATCATTTGATTATGGTGAATTATGTTTGTCACTTATTGTGCACGTAATGTTACCTAATCAAATTATGAGGTTATACTTATTAGGACCAAATGAGAGACTGTTGGAATTTATCATTTTAGTCAAGATGAGATCAATGGGGGTAGGGAGGAAGTAGGGTGGGATGAAGACCCGATGGGGTGGAGGGAGGATTTGTTAGGTTCCTTTAGCAAAGATGCGGGAGTTGATTTTGAGGGGTCCTTGAATAAGGCGTGGGATTTGTTCGAAAAGATTAATAGTGGCGTGAGGGGAGGAGGGAAGGGGGTAAGATGGAAGATAAGGGTGTTTTAAGAGAGTTATTGTATAAATGAAATTATGAATTATTTCATGGAATGTGAGGGGATTGAATGACACCAACAAAAGGGGTATTGTTGGTGGGGCCATTGCTAGGTGGAAACCCGATATTTTGTGTTTACAGGAGACCAAGATGAGCTATATGGATGATTGTAACATTAGATCTATCTGGGGAGGGCAGGGGATCAAGTGGGTTAGTTTGGATGTTGTGGGAGTTTCAGGAGGGGTGGTTATTTTGAGGAATTCTACAATGGTCGACTTAATGGGGAGCCTGGTAGGAACTTGGTCTTTATCTTGTTTATTTAAAAATGTTGAGGATGGATTTATTTGGAGTTTTTTGGGCCTTTACGGTCCAGTCGAGTACTCGATTAAGTGGGAGTTGTGGGAGGAATTGGCAGGAGTGAGTAGGGTTGGGATGTTCCATTTTGCATGGGAGGGGATTACAACGTGTACGATTTGGAGCAGAGAAAAGTAGCGGTGGTAGAATCTGCAAATACATGAGAGATTTCTCCGATTTTATTGACGAAATGGAGTTGATTGATAAGCCTCTTGAAGGGGGTTTGTATACTTGGTCTGGTTATAGGGACATGTCGGCTATGTCCCGACTGGATCGCTTCCTTATTTCTCAAGGGTGGGAGGAACACTTTCCTGGGGTTGCTCAATCTTGCTTACCTAGGGTCACATCCGATCATTGCCCTATTCTGTTAGAGTGTGGGGGTGGGGGGAGGGCAGGATTCCTTTTAGGTTTGAGAATATGTGGCTCAAGGAGACGAATTTTGCCGAAAGAGTTAGAGTTTGGTGGGCAGGGTATGAGGTAGAAGGGAATGCCAGTTTTAGGTTGGAAATAAAATTGGGTTTACTTAAAGTAGATATTCTTAGATGGAAGAGAGAGGTTTTCGGTAATGTGCGCCTTGTGACAGCGAGTTACATGGAGGAGGTAAGGAGACTTGATGAGAAAGAAGGGAGAGATGGGCTATCGGAGGAGGAGAGGAGAGGGAAGGAAATAAGAAAAGAAGAGACAGGGAATAGGTTTATTCAAGAAGAAATTAGTTGTAGACAGAATTCGAGGGCATTATGGTTGAAGGAAGGGGATTCGAATACAAAGGTTTTTCATTCAGGTTCCAATTCTCATAGGAGGTGTAATCACATTGGAAAAATCTCAGTGGGGGGAGAGATGTTTGAAGAAGATAGAGAGGTAAGAGGGGTATTGCTCAGTATTATGAGGATTTGTTCAGGAAAGAAGAGAAGCGGAGACCCTCCCTTGATGGGGCTGATTTCGAGAGTTTTTTTACCAGCGAGGATAAAGGTATAGAGTCCCATTTCATTGAATAGGAAGTGGTGTTTGTGCTCAAGTCGATGAGCGGGGATAAGGCGCCGGGTCCAGAAGGGTTCACGATGGCTTTTTTTCAACATTTTTGAACTGTTGTCAGGACGGATGTGATGGCTTTTTTTGACGAATTTCATTATCGTGACTACTTTCTTCTTAGGATGAATGCAACCTTCATCACCCTGATATCTAAGAAGGGTGGCTCGTTTGATATCAAGGACTTCAGACCAATCAGCTTGATTGGAAGTGCATACGAGCTCCTGGCCAAAGTATTGTCGGTGTGGCTCAAGAAGGTCATTGACCCTTTGATTTCGGAGCCTCAAAATGCTTTCGTTGGGGGGAGGCATACTCTCGACGCTATTTTGGTGGCTAATGAGTGCATGGAGGCTAGGTTAAGAAGTGGGAACCCTCGCATGGCTTGTAAGCTCGACATTGAGAAGGCGTATGATCATGTTAATTGGAAGTTCCTTCTTTACTTATTAAGGAGGATGGGTTTAGGGGATCGGTGGTGCCGATGGATTAAGAGGTGTATTTTTATAGCTAGATTTTCGGTGTTGATTAACGGGGTGCTTGAGGCATTTTTCCCAAGTTCTCGTGGGCTTCGTCAAGGAGATTCTTTGTCCCCATTTTTATTTATTTTGGTCATGGAGGTGTTTAGTCGGATGATGGGTCGGGTGGTTGCGACTGGGTGGATCAGGGGCTTCGGTTTTGGGTCTTCGAATTCCGACGAGATTACGATCTCACATCTCCTATTTTTTGATGATGCTATTATCTTTTGTGAGGCCGACTGTAGACAAATTCGTGCTCTAAAGTTACTTTTGATTTTCTTTGAGGCAGTGTCAGGGCTTCGGATCAATGCAGAGAAGTGTGAGATAATCCCGATTGGGGGAGTGGATGTAGTGGAGGATCTAGCAGGTATTCTTGGTGGTAGGGTTGGTACCTTCCCTAATACTTATCTTGGTCTGCCCCTTGGAGCCAAGTATAAGTCTAAGGCGATTTGGGACCCGATTTTGGAAAGAATGAGAAGGAGGCTAGCTGGGTGGAAAAATGGGTTCCTATCGAAAGGGGGGGAGGATTACTCTTATTACGAGTTTCTTGTCTAGCTTGACAACCTACTATATGTCCATCTTGCCATTACCTGCTAATGTTTGTAAAAAATGGAGAAGCTCATGAGAGATTTCTTGTGGAGAGGCACTGAAGATAATTTTAAGCATACTCTGGTAGGTTGGGAGGAGGTTTGTAATCCCATTAAAGAGGGGGGAGGGGGGTGTAAGGAGCTTGGTTATTTTTAATAGAGCTCTGTTAGCGAAGTGGTTGTGGGGATTCCCTTGGGAGGTTAATAGATTATGGAGAAGGGTTGTTGGTGCGAGGTAGGGTTCATCTCCGATGGGGTGGAGGCCGATTGTGGGGTCTGGTGCCCACGGAGTGGATTTATGGAATCATATTGATAGGGAATGGGTGGATTACTCTAGAAACACTGAGTTTCTCCTGGGAAAAGGGGACAAGATAAGATTCTGAAAAGACAAATGAAGCGAGAATGGGTCCATTCAGGAACTTTTTCTCGGGATCTTTAATCTTGGAATGAATCAAGTTGGAATGGTGGCACTACCTAAGGTCAGATTCTTTGTTTGGATTGTGGCCAAACAGGCCATTTTGGCGATGGAAGGTATCCAGAAGAGAATATATCGCTTGGCTAGTCGGTACTGATTATGCAAGGAGGAAGAGGAGAAGACCAATCATCTCCTGCTACACTACAGGGTGACGAAAGGATTGTGGGATGTTTTTCTGGCCATCACTAGGACTATATGGGTCATGCCTGCAACAGTGAGGACGCTTTTTGAGATGTGAAATCCTCCTAGGGGTGGTTGGGTGACAAACGGGTCTGGCGGATTGTCCCCCACTGCATTTTTTGGACGGTCTGGAAGGAGAGGAATGCTCGATGCTTCAAAGGTACTGAGATGGCGCCCTCGAGGTTTCGTCATCTTTTTTTGAGCATCCTTCTTAGTTGGTATAAGGTGAAGATATCCGTCACTACTAAGGATTTTCTTGAGTTGTTGGAGGAAATACATAATGCATTTTAATTTGGGTGTGCGTGATGTAGGCGACTGTTTGTATTTCTTTTAGCTTTTGCTTTGTATACTCCCTGTATACGGGTTCGCTCCCTTAGCGTTTAGTATTTAATGCAATAATTTATTTATCAAAAATAATTATTTGAATTTGAATTATATTAAAATTTGAAATTAAGTATTTTCCTTTAAAGTGGTCCTAATAAGTAAGATATTTAATTAGGCATGTGACAAATACTAAGTCTTGAGAGGATGGGTTGTTTCCAATTTTTCTGCCACCTGATGGATCGTGGATGCTCAAAACTAGGGCATAATTGACCAAGGAATTTCACCCCTCTTCCCCTGAGTTGCCTTGCTCCATTTAGGGTTACCTCACAACAAATAAATTTCTAAGGTGGAAGAGGAAATCCAAAATTCATTCTTTTCATATTTTCTCATAATTCTGGGCCCACTTAAAGGAGCATTTTGGGCTTCTTTGTGGAGCATTTAGGAGGAGTATTTTGGAGCATTTAATTCATAATTTTAGATATATTCAAGCACTATATCTAACCCTAGAAATGGACAAAGGTTAATATTCGAATTATGGTTATATAGCATATTAAAGTAGTAATTGCATGAAGAATAAACATCCTAAAAATCATGTTAAAAACTATTTTAATTCATGATAGAACATTTTATTTTATATCCTATTTATGGCTTCTAAAACAGTCTTGAAATTACATGTGGTATGCGAGCTTAGTTTATAATATCATAATATTCATATTCGTATTGTTGCTTATAATATTATGGATTAAAGTATGCTCGAAATTATAAAATTCCGAAATACCAGTATAAACTCATGAAAGCAAAATATTAGAACTCATGAAAATTGCAGAATATAGAACTCATAAAATGCAGAATTTCGCACTCAGGAATGACAATATGTTAAAGATTATATAAGACTAATTTTATTTTTGAACTATTATGAGACTAATATACGTCAATAGTGCTTCTAATTTTTTAATCCTTAAATCTGTGTAAAAATCAATCCAAAAATTTATGTAGAATAGCTCATATTATGTGAAATACAGTCCCTATATATGTGTAAATAGTCTCTTAATTGTAGTCCCTTTTAATTATCGAAATCATAATCTGTCTCATTAATAGTTCACCAATTCATGTCTCTAAAGCATTTTGAAAAATCATATAATGATTACATTACGAAATAAATTTGTTTTAAAAATTAATTGGGTGGAAACTTAGATTCAGTTTCAAAACAGTTTTTTGCTAACAATTTTTTTTCGCAATAAATAGTGTTTTTCAAAATTTTGGTGTCCGATTGACTTGAAATTTGGTGGCTTGATTGGAAAAGTGTCAAGGATCAAATATCTTCACCTTTGGTTATCATATAACGTGTTTTTCGATGATTTGAGGTTGCTAAGAGCCTCAAAAACTCGTTTTTGGCAATAATTTGAGGGCTTATAACTTTCGACAGAAATTTGATTTTAACATTCCGCAAAATATTTTGGTTTTCTATAATGATTTACTTAAATTCTATGGTGATAACTCAAATTCACTATTTTTAGCAAAAATCATGAATTCTTATATTTTATGTAGTTTTTTGTCATCATATGAGCTATTTTATTTTGAGATAGTGGTTTAATGTTCATGCATGATTGTGTAATTATAAAACACATAATATTATTGATATTAATAAACATTAAATGTATTTTTGTTAAAACTTATAGGTAAATATTCATTTAAGATTAAGTCAAAAGCTAAACATAGGCTGAGATTGTATGTGAAAACATTACATTTATAGTCATTTTAGGTAATTCTAATGTTCATTATAAATTTAGATTGAGGCAAAACACATGCTAAAATCTGGATTAAACATTATTAGAACGATTTTATGAATATTGAATAGTTGACGTTAAGTTCATATAATAATATCATGAAAATTTGAGGCAATAAACAGAGATGTCAAAATTATGGGACCATGATTAATGAAATTAAAGGGTAGTATAACTTTGTAATGTCAATATTATGTGATAACTAATATAGATTCCATAATTTTTGGATTATTTAAGCAATCTACCAAATTATATTAAGTCAAAAATTCAATATTCAACCCTTGCAAATTATTGTTATGTGTGAAAATTTTAACAAGTGAACATTGTTATAATATTGCAGTTCCTCCATCCTTTATTCGCATACTCAAAACTATTCAAATTTTGATGGAACAAACTTTTCTGAAATGAATGAGAAAATTGAGTTTAGTCTGGGGGTTCTAGACTTGGACATAGCAATTATGTATGATGAGCCTGCTGCTATAATTGATAACAGTAGTGAGGATGAAATTATCATCCATGATGTATGACCTAGATCCAACAAGCTGCCCTTATGTTTATGTGAATGTGCATGACTGCTAACATAAAAACCACCCTAACTGAAATGACTAAAGCTAAATAGTATCTGAAAAACATAAAAGAACGCTTTTGCACTGCTAATAAATTCCTAGTCGGGAAATTAATGGCTGACCTAACCACTATATGGTTCCACTACACCAAAATGGGAAAATTGGCACCCTTCAGCGGCTAGCCTTATCACGGTCAATGACCGTGACAAGTCCGTAACAAAGGATTGTCACGGTCAATGACCATGACAATCCTTATAATATTGTCACGGTCAAGGACCGTGACACGTTCGTGACAAATGTCCCAGTAAAAAAATCCTATCCCCTTCTTTTTTTTTCCCGACTCTTCCCTCCATTTCTCTCTCTCTCTCTCTCTCTCTCTCTCTCTCTCTCTCTCTCTCTCTCTCTCTCTCTCTCTCTCTCTTCTATTTATATTTATGTGTGTGTGTGTGTATGTGTGTGTGTGTGTATATATATGTGAGTGTGTGTGCATGTGTGTGGTGGGTGGGGAGGGGGTGGGGCAGGATGGGTGAAGGGGGTAGGGCTGGGTGGGGGGGGGGAGGGGGCAGGGATGGGGGGTTGTTTGTGTGTGTGTGTGTGGTGTATGTGCATGTGTGTGTAGTGGTGTGTGTGAGTGTGTGTGGTGGGGGAAGGGGGTGGGGCAGGGTTGAGGGGTGGAGGGGGCAGGGATGGGTGGGTGGGTGGTGGGGTGGGGGGCTGCGTGTGTATGTGTGTGTGTATGTGCACGTGTGTGTAGTGTGCGTGTTTGTGCGGAATGTCCCTTGTAAACGAATTGATTGATTATTATTTTTTAGTATATTAATATATGATTGCCCCTCATTGTAAATTAGTAAATTAATATATGATTAATTCTGAAAGTAGGATTGCCCCTCATTGTAAATTAGTAAATTAATAATGTTAGAAAACACAACTAGCGAACTTAATGTATCCCCAAATCGTTATTTGAAACCAGGGTTGATATACATATTTGTATATTGAATGTAGGATTTCTTTAAAATTATCTTACAATTGAGGATTGTGTTCTTAATAGTATATATTTTTATATACATATGGCTTGTACAAAGCAAACTGTTCGTAAGTCTGCTAGAGGAAAGGCTCCTAGGAAGCAACTTGCTACCAAGGTCCGTGTTTTCACTAAATTATGTGAAGAAATTTGCTAATATGGCTATTCATATACGTTAATTTTTAGAATTGTTGATCTAATGGATGAGATTTGATTTAGGTTGCTCATAAGTATCAGAAGAGTACTGAGCTGCTGATTAGGAAATTGCCATTCCAGAGGCTTTTATGTGAAATTGCTCAAGATTTCAAGGTAATGAAAAGCAACCTTAGTTTGTTGTATTTGAAATATTGGATTCTTTGCAAGGGTTGTGATCCTCTCTGTGTGTATCATCGAATTGTGCTAGCTTGAGTAATTCCCAGTCTTTATATGAGAAGGGACTTGGGTTTATTAAATCATCTCATGGGAACTATAATGTGTTTTTAACTTTTGAATTTATTTTAATACTGATTTCTTAATCTTGAATAAAACTAATTTTGAGACCACTTCCCTTTCATGCGTATTTACCTTTTTCAATTATTACTCACAAGGCTTTTTAGCATGAAATCCTTGGGCTATTTGACCATTGGTTTCCATTTATTATGCTGCTGCACATTGTGGCTTCTATCGCCCATACCTTTGCATAACTATGTTTTCACTGTGGTTTTAAAATTATTGATATCTTTGCGAATTAGCCAATTTGTAACTGCTTTTGATCTAGCATAATCTATTGTGTATTTGAAAACATGTCATGAAAAATAGCACTCTTTCAGGGAATCTGATTTTATTGTAATATATTGTGTATATGTGTGATTATTTTGAGAGGGTTTCAATAATTTACTTGTTGCGTTGCTAATTCTACATTCTATGATATTGGGTTTATGACTAATATGTTGTGCCTATTTTGCAGACTGATTTGTGTTTCCAGAGCCATGTTGTCCTGGCCCTGCAGGAGGCTACGAAGGCATACCTTGTGGGTCTATTTGAAGACACCAACCTTTGTGCAATCCATGCTAAGCATGTGACCATCATGCCCAGCTTTCCAGGAGGATCAGGGGTGAGCATGCTTAAGTCCTGTGTTTTTCTTAGATGGTGGTGGATCATGGAGAGGATGGGGTGTTTTTTTGGATTGTTATCTGTTTTAAACATATATAGATAATGGTGAATTTTTAGCAACTTTTAGTATTAGTTGATGATGGGTTTTGGTGGTGTGATATGTAATTGGTCGGTGTTTGTTTTGGGCACTAGAAGGATTATGTTGAACAATATTTTCATTTTCAGCCAACTATTGTTAGAACTTATCCTAATTCCTCTCGTTTCCTTTTATTTTGGTGGTTGTCTTGTTATTGCTCTAAGTTTAAGTGGGTTTTATTGTTATCTGAAATAAATGTGGTGTTTTTGAATTTATTGGACCATAAAATATTTGTGGGCAGTGGCTAAACTGCCCAGCAGTTTGTTTTTTAATTCTGCCCAGAATTGTCATGGTCATTGATCGTGACAAAGGATAATTGTCAGGGACTTGTCACGGTCATTGACCATGACAATTTTTTATAAACTATCACGGGTGTGTCACGGTCCTAAACCGTGACAAAACTTATCACGGTCAGGGACCGTGACATGACCGTGATAATTCTAACGAACTTGTCAAGGTCAATGACCGTGACAAGTCCGTGACAAAAAAAGTTGTCTCACCCAGAATTGTCATGGTTATTGACCTTGACAAGTTGAACTTGTCAAGGTCTGGTATCCGAACAATGAATGAGCACATTATTAAAATGACTAATCTAGTTCTTAAACATCAAATTTTGGGAGTGACTGTGGACAACTCTTTTCTTGTCCAATTCATCATAAACTCCCTACCTACTGATTATGGGCCTTTTCAAATCAATTACAACACTATCAAAGACAAGGGGAATGTAAATGATTTGCAAAGCATATTAGTATAGGAGGAAGGTAGGCTAAAGAAACAGAATGGTCATGTGTCTAAAGGGCAGATGGTTAATTTGATGATCAAAGGAGTTAGTTTTAAGAAGAAGAAGACAAGAAAGGTCATTAAGAAAGGTCATGGGTTGTCTCATTAAGATGAACCTCCATCATCTACTGAGAAGAAGAAAAAGAATGACAAGTGTCACTTCTGTAAAAATAATGGTCATTTCTAGAAAGATTGTCATAAATACAAGGCTTAGTTCAAGAAAAAAGGTAAGCCTATGGATTTTGTATGTTTCAAACCAAACCTAATTAATGTTCCTTCTAATAATTATTGTATTGAATCTAGTTCTATATGTCATATTTCTAATTCGATACAGGGATTCATTATTACCCACAATATAAATCAAGTTATCATTTTCTTTACATGGGCAATTGAGCAAAGGCTAAACTAGAAGTTATTGGAGTCTTTTACTTGATTTTAAATTATGGTTTTCAATTAGATTTGCAACAAAGACTTTATGTTCCCTCCAATTTTAGAAATTTGGTTTCAGTTTCTAAACTTGCTCTTGGTGATTTTATGGTTGAATTTAAAAATAACTACTTTGGTTTGATTAAAAGATCTATTAATGTTAGTTCTGGATTTTTAATGGATGGTTTATATCAATTTAATCCTGAAAAGAATTTTTTTGAATACCTAGAAACCCTACATTATAATGTTGGTGTGAAACGTACACTGGATATTGAAAATTTTGCTTATTTGTGCCATAAACAGTTGGGGCACATATCCAGGCCAAGAATTGAAAGACTTATTAAAGATGGAATTCTCTATAACATGGATTGGGTTGATTATGATGTATATATGGAATAGATCAAGAACACAAAGAAAGGAGCTACGAGAAGCACCCAACTACTTGAAATAATACATATAGACATATATAAACCTTTTGATGTTCTATCTATTGGTGGAGAAAATATTTTATTACCTTTATTGATGATTTTCACGTTATTGTATATTGTACTCATTGCATGATAAATCTCAATCTGTAAATGCCGTTGACACATACATAATTGAGGTTGAGAGATAACAAGGCAAAAAGATGAAAATTATTAGGTCCGATATAGGTGGTGAATTTTATTGAAGTTATTATGATTTACGGTTGTGCCCTATATCTCTTGCTAAACTCCTAGAAAAAATAGGTATTTGTGCCCAATACACAATGCCAGGATCACCTTGGCAGAATGGTGTAGCTAAAAGCATTATCATACCCTTATAGAAATTATTAGAAGTATGATTAGTAGGACGAAATAACCTATGTTTTTTGGACGTATACTCTTATGACTGCTATACACATCTTAAATCGGGTAAAACTGTGAAGAGGATGGAAACCTAATTTAAGATATTTATGTGTATGGGGTTTCCCAGCAAAAGCTAGAATTCACAACCCTCAAGAAAAGAAATTGGATCCTAGGAAATTATCATATCATTTTATTGGGTATTCAGAAAATTCAAAGGGATGTAAATTCTATTATCCTAATCATGCAATAAGAATAATAAATTCTATAAATGTTGAACTCATTGAAGATGGTGAAGTCAGTGGGAGTGAAAGAGAAAGGAAAGTAATCATTGAAGAAGTCAGGGTAGAAATTCATATTCTCGGGGTTCATAACATACCATTATTTCTAACATTGTCATTGAGACGATCAATGAACATATTATTGAACCGGTTATTGACCCAATCAATAACAATTAGTACCAATGAATGATCAACCACCTGAACAACCACATAATAAGACTATAATCAATGAAATTGTTGAAGTGCGACAAAAAAGTGCCATTAAGAATATCTCAAAGAGAAAGGAGATCGGTAATTCCGAATGATTATGTGGTGTACTTACAAGAGGGTAAATTAAATGTAGGGGATCTTAATGATCCAATTTTGTATAAAAAGGTTATTAATAATGATGATTGTGATAAATGGATTAATGCCATGATTGAAGAAATAAAATCTATGAATGATAACAAAGTTTGGGAGTTATTTGAATTTACGGAAGGACAAAAATAGGCTGGGTGTAAACGGATCTTTAAGACCAAACTTGACTCAAAAGGAAATATCGAACGACATAAAACTAGACTTGTTGCCAAATGTTCAAATTAATGAAAAGGCATTGATTGTAATGAGACCTTATCTCCAGTTTCAAGGACTCTTTGAGAATTATATTAGAATTGGTGGCTCATTATGATTTAGAGTTACACCCAATGGATGTGAAAATAGCTTATCTAAATGGGAGCTTAGAGGAGGAAGTTAACATGGCACAGCCACAAGGCTTTAAAAAGAAAGGAAAGGAAAACATGGTTTATATGTTAAAGAAGTCAATATATGATTTAAAGCAAGCTTCTCGTCAATAGTACCTTAAGTTTCATGATACCATTTAAAGAAAACACCGTTGACCGGTCTATATAACTTAAGTCTGGTGGGAGTAAGTGTAACATCCCGTATTTCTGTGCACGTAATATTTAATTAATTCGTGAATACTTGTGTGTCGTAATTTAATTGAATTAATTATGGTAATATTTATTTAAATATTAATCAGAGAGTGAACGGTTAATATTAAGGAAAATTTAATTACTAAGTGAATAGTAATCATTTATTTACGTCATAACGTGTATTAGTGACGTGGCATTTATTTATCTCAGCCGGGAGTCGGTATAGACTAATTTGGAAGTGAGATAAGGATTTTTGTAAATTAATTCGGATGTCAATTTTTAGTGAACGGTTGAGTCTGGATGGCCCGAGATAGTCAGAAAAATGTACCTGGGGTAGTAAATGGGTCACGGGATATTTTTAGGCATAACTGGGCCCACACGGGGCTATTTGGGTCACTTGGGCTTAGCCCATTAGGCTAAAAACGGGATTTAGGTTTAATACCTGATTGCGAGAAAAGGGAAACGACTGAAAACACAAATCTAAATCCTAAGTTTTGAGAGAAAACTATAGGGAGCAGTTAGAGTGCATTGAGGACCCTATTGGAGACGAGACTAGGGACGAATTTAGGGGATTCATCGTCAACCTTATGAATCTCACACTCGGATCAGACCCTACGAACCCATAAGGCAAGTGGTTAACTTGTTGTAGCATTTATTTATGTTTTCAATTCATATTTGTGTGATGTTGAAATCAAAAATTCGTTTTGGGTATAAGCGGGTACAAAAATGGGTTTTTTTAATTAAAAACCAAAAGGAGAATTGGTGTAGGAATTTATCGTGTTACATGATTCTTAGGAGATAGTTAACTTTGATTGATGAACGAAATTAGGATAAATGAATGAAATTTGGACTGAACAAAGAAAGCCCGAAAATTTCTCAATTTTTGAATAAGTAGAGATTTGTGGGAATTAAGTCATGTTTGAGATTTTAGGGGAGGTCCTAATCATGTTCCCATGTGTTAAAAATGTTGTCTACGTTTGGGTTGAACCATAGAAGAGGTTGGAGTTGGGAGAAATTCGTTAATGGCTGAAACAGCGTTGGAGAAGATGATGACCTGTTCGATCGATCGATCGATGGCTGGGATCGATCGATCGATGGTCCAGGATTTTTGACAGGTCGGTCAATTTTGTTATATAAGAGAAATTAATTTAAAATTAAATTCCCATACATTATTTAGTGAGAAATAAATATGGAACATAATTTCCTAACAATTATAAGGGAAAGTAATTGGGATTGGGAGGGATTTATGTGTGATACACAATGGTTAATTTTTGGGAAAAAATATTCCAAAATAATAAATACGAATCGAGTGGGAGAGTCTGGGTATATTGGTTGAGCGATGCCAAGGTATTAAATTAATTAAGATTGAAAGCTAATTAATTCGGAGTCGGGGATTTAGACTCGAGTATTATTTTATTCGCAGACCATGAGAGCGAGTCCGAATATATTGGTTGGGTGACACCAATAATAATTTAATTAATTAATTAATAATCAGAGTTGGACCATAAACTCGAGATGCTAAGTATAGGCTAGAGTTACGTACTCAGTACACGGTAAAGCCGGGATATTTTATATTTATATATACGGGGTGCAATAGTATATATATATATATATATATATATATATATATACTCTAATGCTATCGAAGAAGGTTGCGCGATGTGGATGAATCCCCTAGCTTGAGGAGTAGGGTGAGTATATCCCCAGGTCATAGCGTCCGTTATATGGGTGAGGGTCTTATCTCACTTTCAGGGAAGGAATATGGCCGCCTCCATTATGTTTATGTTTTTGGCCCAGTTAGTGAGTGATTCTGACTTGGGGGTAACTAGGTTATGCGAGCACACCTAGTGTGATAGAACTTTATAGGATACATCTAGTGAGTTATTGCTTGGGAGTATGGCTTATATTTATGTTCAACAAATGTGTGAATGTTGTAATATGGTTCTACGTATATAATGGGATAAATAATTATATACGGGTCATTAAATACATGTAGTGAATTGTATTAATTATATATGTGATATATTCACATTCAACATGTGTGATTGTTGTAAGATAACTGTATGTACATAATGGGGTGAATAATTATATACGGGAAGTTTAAATACATGGAGAAAAGTGTATTATTTATCTAACTTATGAGTTGTTATATGGTTTTCAGGGAAAGATGATTAACTAAGTTAAGACGATAAATAGCTTATAAGTCATACATTAAAAATACTTGGGATTGAGTAGGGCAGTTGACAAGAGTTATATCAAGTATCTAGTTTCGGGTAGAGGACTAGGTGGGATATAAGGAAGGCGTTAGGTGTGCACATTAGTTGAGGGGTGAGTCTGTCCTCAAGGGAGTGCGACACTAACTAAAATATGAAGCGCATTCATGTATATTTTATTACTCCAAGTTAATCATTTGCTAAATGTTTTTAAAATGTTTTGGTTCTAACCCTTGCTATAAAATATTTTCAAAAACTTTTAGGTGTCCAGTCACAGGGATGCCAGGCTTGTTTTATTCCAGGGATTCGATGCTGCAGCATATGTGGATGTTGCAGGATTCGGATAGGCGCCTCTATTCCTTCTATTCCTAGTGTAGGAATTTTCTATCAGATATTCGAGCATGTTGCTCACGATTTTATTTAGTATTTATTTCAGATACTTGAGATCCATTATTATCTGTATTTACAATTGTGTTAGATTTTAGCCGATGGTTTATTCCGCCAGTTTCTTATTTATATGTGATGGTTGGATTCAACTAGCTTATGATTGTTAATGATTTATTTCCGCATGAGTATTTCATTGAATTAATGAAAGATAAAACTTGGCACCAGTCTAATTTCACTTATGTGGTTAGTAATTAAAAAGTTTCGACAGTGATGCTGAGAATGAACCAACTGAGAAACCTGTTCTAATTTAATTTAGGACTGATCACCCGGGGTTTAATTAGGCGGGGTGTCACAGATGATATCAGAGCATCAGGTTCTAGTGTCCTTAGGATTTGTGCGACTTTTCACGTTTCAGCTTAGCATTCTTTGATGTAGAGACTTATGATAGGATTGTCGTATTCCCCTACGTATGCGACTTATGTTCTTCTGCTATCAAGTATAGTTGATGTGATTTATATACGAGTTTGATTGGGTATTGTACATCGAATAATTTTCGATGAACAACGAGGGCCGAAAGGAGTACTGCAGGAGGAGAGGAAAGACAGAAAATGTAGAGTATTCGTGGAATAGGATAATCACTTGGGGTAAGTAATTTCCCCATGCACTGTTGTAGAGAACGGTGATACAATTTTGGACTCACTCAGCATTGTTGGCAAGGAGAGAAAGTCGGGGAGCATAAGATCATCCATCCGCTATTCAAATAGGGATGTGAGTGAAATTTTAGAGCTTATTAAATGGGTAATATTGTAACTGATTGTGAGAGAGGTGATAAATTGTATAAGCGAACTTCGTAACCGACCAAGAGGATACGGAGAATGATAAAGGAACCGGAAAATGGATAATTTATGGGAAATCCAACTAGGATGACTAGTGTTGAGGTCATCAATATCTTTTGTTTTCCATCTTACGTTAACGCTTCTATGATGCAGGAGATAATAAGGTTAGAGAGTTTAACCTAAGAACAAAATGAGATTTAATGCTGCTAGTAAAGCATGACAGAAGGGTATACCTAGTAAAGGACCCATCTTGACATTTTAAACTAAGTAAATTTCTACCTGTTGACGGTGGATTTGATCTGGGGCATCGAGGCCAATAACGAGTCCCATAGGGCTAAGGAAGCCAAGGGGACAACGGGGGTAGCACTTAGGGTCAAGACTACCAAGTACGCGAGAAGGACAACCCTAATATGGCCATTTGGGCCAGAGGAAGGGGATTGACACAGAGAGGTGTCTTATGTGTGGAAGTATAACCACAAAAATTGATTATGTCCACAGTGAGTCAGGGGATAGAAGTGGAATGCCCAGTAGGGACAACAATTGCGAAATTTTGGTTCGGTCGGATGAGAATGTTATGTCCAGGAACCATTTGGGTTGCCGATGGATAGGCGAGAGGAAGTATGAGTTTTATCCTCGGATAGATGGAGTAAATTTCGTGACACGAGTGATCACAATATTCTTGTTAACACTATATTCACGTGGGGGCGAGTTTAGTGGGTGTATAGTAGTATTACTATTAGGTATATGGTTACCACGGGGTAACGGGGCTCTCTTTGGTCTTATCTGCAGAGGAGCAGGTGTGAAAACTGAGGGGGTATATTTTATGAGATTTACTCATTTTGAGGAGTGTTATGAAAGCATGATTTTTCCTGGGTATAGATTTGTTAGCAATGGGTGGGAACTATTACGGATAGTGATAGTAAGTCTTGGTGTTCATGACACCAAGTTATGAATGACTCCTTCTAGGTGTCACCCGAGAGGGAGCCTAGACTATATATATATATATATATATATATATATATATGCGTATATAGCTTGTATTTTGAGGTACGATAGACATATAAGAATATCTTGTATTATTATATTTTTCCCAGTAAGAAGGGATGTATACTGAAGCGATTCAGGGTGGTTAAAATTATTTTCGAGCGGGGAGAGATATCTCAGGATTTATTTTGCGCAAGAACTAGTGATAGTTAGGGCGCGGTATTTTATGTTGTTTTTTATAGCATAAGAGAAGGCGTGTATGCTTTTGTGTTAAGAGATAAGTATTTGGGGGTATGTTCTATGGACTGAGGGTCTAACAGATCTCAACAACCGAGAATGTTAGGTAGTAGTGTATCGGGGGGGTTCCTTTTTTGGATTTTGATTTTCGAGACATCCCACCCATGAAACTTAGTGCAGCGTTGGAAGTGGGCAGATTTTTGGTCATTAGTACATAGGTTGGGTACCCCGGTTATTATTCATGTATGTGATGTGACTACGGGTTGGAAGTTATACTATGGGTTACGGGTAGCATAGTCGGGTAACTTTCATGCAGTTGAGCACGGGGACATGGTGTATGGGCAACCTGGTTAATTAAGGTAATTTTTGTGCAGTTAAGCACAAGATATAGGGTGTATGGGCGCCCTAGTTAGTGTGATTTCAGAGTCGTATTAAAAAAAGGGATGTGTAAATAAACATATTGAACGTACGCCTTTGGGGGTTTCAGAGAATAAGTGGAAAAGTGTAGTGAACTAAAATCCGTTTGAGAAAGGAAACGGTCTGACTATATGTATATCAAGGAGAACTACCTCCACCGTATGGAGTGGGAAGGTGGGGGAGACCTATGTAATAAGATATCCCTAGACAAGGGAGAAACCCAAAATTTTGGGAAGATAGGAAAAAGTATCACTTAGTCATATACCTAGAGTGGTTTTACACATAGACAAGGTATAGATTCCTGCCTGACAAAAACTTCACAAGGGTTAGAGATCTTGAGCATGGGAATTGGTGATGAATGAGATATAGTGAGTTTGTCTCCGGGTAGACCATTTAAGTATGGAAAAGGTTGATTGGAGGGTACCAACTAGGATTTTTTTTTAAATTCTATGGTTCCAGTGAAGGGATTAATGCTCAGGTTGGTAAACTGTCAGGAGGTGATCGGAACAGAGTTACACATTGGGTTGAACGTGTCGCCCATAAGTCGATGGGTAGACGGGAAGCGATGATTGTGCATTTTAGATTTTTGGGTAATTCAGGAGTAGTATTTACCACAGGTAGAGTTACGTGTGATGCCTCGTAACGGTTTGGTCTGCGTGACACCTTAGGAGACTTTATGGAAAATGTTTCATTATCCACCTTTGGTAGATACGAGGTGGGGAATAATAAATTGCTAGGACCGATTTGGGTTATGTCCCATCAGTGGGAATGAAGTAAGTTGTATCCTTTCGTATAGTTTAGGGACGTAAGGAGGGGTACATCACCGTGGGTTAAAGGTTCAAGTCGGATATGATTATTCATGGATGATGCGGGTAATTATTCGGAGGATAATCACGCATTTGGCAATAAAGAAGTTGACACACATACCGAAGGGGAATTTTCTAACATGGAGATAGTGGAGCCAGTGGAGTATTGGCTCATATTCTGGGACACTATGTTGTTAGGGGCCATCGAGGTAAAGATTTGTGACCTGGTATTGGTTCGGGTGTCTCCTATGAAAGGAGTGATGAAGTTTGGCAAGAAAGGGGAGCTAGCATCGAGGTATGTGGGTCCTTTCCCTATCTTTGAGAGGGTGCGACCAGTAGTTTATCAACTGGGCTCGTCATAACATCTTTAGCGAATACGGGATGTGTTCCATATGGCATAGCTAGAGAGATATAGGAGGAGCGATTGAGCTTTTTGGGCACGTTTCACTCGAGGATAATGACTTGCTATAAGACGCCTCATATGAGGGGAGACTGGTAGTTATGTGAGCATGAGTTGCAGTCTAAGGTAGTACCACCAGTTAGAGTGTAGTGGAGTGGGATAATCACAGAATTGATGAGTATACGTGGGATCGGGAGGAGGATATGTGAGAGCAGTATCCAGAGTATTCGTCGTAGTAATGACCAAATTTCGGGGATGAAATTCCTTTGTAAGGGGGGGAGTATGTAACACTCCGTATTTCTGTGCATGTAATATTTAATTAATTCGTGAAATTTTAAATTACTTGTGTGTCGTAATTTAATTGAATTAATTATGGTAATATTTATTTAAATATTAATCGGAGAGTGAACGATTAATATTTAGAAAATTTTTATTACTAAGTGAATAGTAATAATTTATTTACGTCATAACGTGTATTAGTGACGTGGCATTTATTTATCTCAGTCAGGAGTCGGTATGGACTAATTTGGGTGTGAGATAAGGATTTTGTAAATTAATTCGGATGTCATTTTGAGTGCACGGTTGAGTCTGAATGGGTTGAGATAGTCAAAAAAGTGTACCTGGGGTAGTAAACGGGTCACGGGGCATTTTTAGGCATAACTGGGCCCACACGGGGCTATTTGGGTCACTTGGGCTTGGCTCATTAGGCTAAAAATGGGATTTAGCTTTAATACATAATTGGGAGAAAAGGGAAATGACAGAAAACACAAATCTAAATCCTAAGTTTTGAGAGAAAACTATAGGGAGCAGTTAGAGTGCATTGGGGACCCTTTTGAAGACGAGACTAGGGACGAATTTAGGGGATTTATCGTCAACCTTATGAATCTCACACTCGGATCAGACCCTATGAACCCATAAGGCAAGTGGTTAACTTGCTGTAGCATTTATTTATGTTTTCAATTCATATTTGTGTGATGTCAAAATCAAAAATTCGTTTAGGATATAAATGGGTACAAAAATGGGGATTTTGTAATTGGAAAACCAAAAGGAGAATTGGTGTAGGAATTTATCGTGTTACATGATTCTTAGTAGATATTTAACTTTGATTGATGAATGAAATTGGGATAAATGGATGAAATTTGGACTGAACAAAGAAAGCCCGAAAATTTCCCAATTTTTGAATAAGTAGATATTTGTGGGAATTAAGTCATGTTTGAGGATTTAGGGGAGGTCCTAATCATGTTCCCATTATTTAAATATGTTGTCTAAGTTTGGGTTGAACCATATAAGAGGTTGGAGTTGGGAGAAATTCGTTAATGGCTGAAACAGCGTTGGAGAAGACGAAGACTTGTTTGATCGATCGCTGGGATCGATCGATCAATGGCCCATGATTTTTGACAGGTTGGCCAGTTTTGTTATATAAGAGAAATTAATTTAAAATTCGATTCCCATACATTATTTAGTGAGAAATAAATATGGAACATAATTTCCTAACAATTATAAGGGAAAGTAAATTGGATTTGGAGGGATTTATGTGTGACACACTATGGTTAATTTTTAGGGAAAAATATTCCAAAATAATAAATACGGATCGAGTGGGCGAGCCCGGGTATATTGGTTGAGTGATGACAATGTATTAAATTAATTAAGATTGAAAGCTAATTAATTCGGAGTCAGGGATTTAGACTCGGATATTATTTTATTCTCGGGACATGAGAGCGAGTCTGAATATATTGGTTGGGTGACACCAATAATAATTTAATTAATTAATGTGAAAATTAATTAATAATCAGAGTTGGACCATAAAATCGAGATACTAAGTATACGCTAGAGTTACGGACTCAATACACGGTAAAGCCGGGATATTTTATATTTATATATACGGGGTGCGATAGTATATATATATATGGTGTGTGCATCTAAATATTAGTGATTAGATATTATTAGTATATATATATACCCTAGTGCTATCGAAGGAGGTTGCGCGATGTGGGTGAATCCCCTAGCTTGAGGAGTAGGGTGAGTATATCCCCAGGTCATAGCGCCCGTTAAATGGGTGAGGGGCTTATCTCACTTTCAGGGAAGGAATATGACCGCCTCCATTATGTTTATGTTTTTGGCCCAGTTAGTGAACGATTCTGACTTGGGGGTAACTAGGTTATGCAAGCACACCTAGTGTGATAGCACTTTAGAGGATACATCCAGTGAGTCATTACTCGGGAGTATGGGTTATATTTATGTTCAACATATGTGTGAATGTTGTAATATGGTTTCACATATATAATGGGATAAATAGTTATATACAGGTCATTAAATACATGTAGTGAATTGTATTAATTATATATGGGATATATTCACATTCAACATGCGTGATTGTTGTAAGATAACTGTACGTACATAATGGGGTGAATAATTATATACGGGAAGTTTAAATACATGGAGAAAAGGCTATTATTTATCTAACTAGTGAGTTGTTATATGGCTTTCAAGGAAAGATGATTAACTAAGTTTAGGCGATAAATAGCTTATAAGTCATACATTAAAAATACTTGGGATTGAGTAGGGTGATTGACAAGAGTTATATCAAGTATCTAGTTTCAGGGTAGAGGACTAGGTGGGATATAAGGAAGGCGTTAGGTGTGCACATTAGTTGAGGGGTGAGTCTGTCCTTAAGGGAGTGCGACACTAACTAAAATATGAAGTGCATTCATGCATATTTTATTACTGCAAGTTAATCGTTTGCTAAATGTTTTCAAAATGTTTTGGATTCTAACCCTTGCTATAAAATATTTTCAAAACCTTTTAGGTGTCCAGCCACAGGGTCGCTAGGCTTGTTTCATTCCAGGGATTCGCTGCTGTAGCATATGTGGATGTTGTAGGATTTGGATAGGCACTTCTATTCCTTCTATTCCTAGTGTAGGGATTTTCTATCAGATATTCGAGCATGTTGCTCACCGTTTTATTTAGTATTTATTTCAGATACTTGAGATCCATTATTATCTGTATTTACAATTATGTTGGATTTTAGCCGATGGTTTATTCGGCCAGTTTCTTATTTATATGTGATGGTTGGATTCAGTTAGCTTGTGATTGTTAATGATTTATTTCCGCATAAGTCTTTCGTTGAATTAATGAAAGAGAAAACTTGGCACCAGTCTAATTTCACTTATGTGGTTAGTAATTAAAAAGTTTCGACAGTGATGCTAAGAATGAACCAACTGAGAAACCTTTTCTAATTTAATTTAGGACTGATCACTCAGGGTTTAATTAGGCGGGGTGTCACAGTATTTTTGGTGTTATATGTTGACGACTTGTTTATTGCCAGCAGTGCTAAGGAATACCTTTCTAAAAACTTCGAAATGAAAGATGTGGGTGAGCCATCCTTCCTGATCGTGATAAAAATATCTCGGGATGGATCACGAGGAACGTTGGGACTGGCTTAGAAAACTTACATTAATAAAGTTTTATAAAGGTTCAGCATGCAAAGTTGCAATCTCGTTACCATTTTACTTAAAAAAAGGTGATAAGTTCAGCTTTTGTCAATTCCCACGAAGTGAATTGGAAAGGGATCATATAAAAGGCGTTCCTTATGCTTTGCTCGTAGGGATCTTGTTATATGCACATGTTTTCATTAAAACAGACATAAGTTTTCTATTGGGACGCTGGAAAATATCAAAGCAATCCAAGGAATTATTATCGAAAAAGTGCAAAAAAGTGATGAGGTAACTACAAGGGACCAATAATTACTTTCTCACATTTAAGAAGACTAATCACCTTGAAGTGGTTGGTTTCTCAGACTCAGATTTTGGAGGATGCCTTAATAGTAGGAGGAGCACCATAGGTTATGTCTTCCTCCTTACTCGAGGAGTCGTCTCATGAAAAAGTGCAGAGTGTGATAGCATCGTTTACTATGGAGACTGAATTCACAGCTTGCTTCGAAGCTTCAAATCATGGATTATGGATGCAAAACTTTCTTTTAATACTTAGAATCATGGGAACAATATCTAAGCCGCTAAAAATTTATTGTGATAATGTTGCAGAAGTCTTCTTCTCGAAGAATGATAAGTATACTAAGGAGGCTAAGAATATCGAGATGAAGTACCTATTAGTGAAAGACGAAGTTTAGAAACAATGAGTGTTAATTAATCACATTAGTATGAGTGATAACGTAGCAAATCCTCTTATGAAAGGACTATCTTCAAAAACTTTTATGAAACATGTTGAAGAGATGGGTCTTGATTAATTTGACTATGATTGTTGTTAGCTTTGTTATTTGATACTACAATTTGAATTTAATAAAAGTGTTTCTGATTTCTACCATTTTATGTCTTTAATGATTGCATGCAAATAATTATGACCTATTGTATGACATAAATATTCCTTTATTCAAAAGGACGTTATGAGGCCATTATGACACCCCACATTGTAAGAGTAGTTAAATTAAACATTGATGTTGTAGTGCATGGAAGGAACCATGCTGCCGAATAGAAAGGAATTGTCATGACTTATATTCGTGAATCATTTGATTATGGTGAATTACATTTGTCACTTATTGTGCACGTAATATTACCTAATCAAATTATGAGGTTATACTTATTAGGACCAAAGGAGAGACTGTTGGAATTTAATATTTTAATTTGAATTATTTTAAAGTTCAAAATTAAGTATTTTCCATTAAAATGGTCTTAATAAGTCAGGTATTTAATTAGGCATGTGCCAAATACTAAGTCTTGAGAGGTTGCGCTATTTCTTATTTTTTTGCCAGTTGATGAATAGTAGAGGCTTAAAACTAGGGCATAATTTACCAAGGAATTTCGTCCCTCTTCCCCTTATATATTGAGTTGCCTTGATCCATCTAGGGTTACCTCATAATACACAAATATATAAAGGTGGAAGAGAATTCCGAAATTCACTGTTTTCATATTTTCACATAATCCAGGGCACACCTAAAATAGCATTCTAGGTTGTTTTTAGGAGCATTTAGGAGCAGTATTTTAGAGCATTCAAGTCATAATTTTAGATATATTGAAGCACGCTATCTAACCCTAGCAATGGACAAAGGTTGGTTTTTGAATTATGGTTATATAGAATATTAAAGTAGTAATTTCCTGAAGAATAAACATCCTGAAGATCATGTTAAAAACTACTTTAATTCATGATATAACATGTTAGTTTATATCCTATGTATGACTTCTAAAACAGTCTTGAAGTTACATTAAAATTTTAGAGCAGGGACTGAGCCAGGAAATCCTCATAGTGGTGATGGTTATCAGATCTTCCCCCAACACTTAAATGATGGTGGATGGCATTATTTAATACGAATATATTAAACATTCTGTAAGAAATGACAAAATGGGTATGGATAAGATGTGGTGATGGTGGATTTTAACAGGAAGTTAAATATAAAGAGCAACCCAAGTTTTGTGTCCATATTAAGAAGAAAGGTCAATCTATAGAGGCATGTATTTTCAAAAACCCTACCAAAGATAAACCAATTCAAAAACCTCTACCTACTAAAGAAGTAACCAAAATTATTGATTCTTAAAAATAAAAATCCAACCCGAAGAAAGAATCGCAATCAATTAGTTAAAGAAAAACTAGAAGTGACTAAAGAAATCCAAGCCGAAGATGAACAAAGTCTTGGTCATTTAATTGAAGAATATATCGACAATCATCACCCTTATCCAACCACTACGAGACAATAAGTTCTCAAGAATATTCACACAATCAATCCTTAAATAATTTCCCATCATATAGAAAAAAATAAAGCATTGCAATATTTCTATTAAATAACCAATAATAGTTCAAGTTAATAGCCTATCTCTTAGGACCACTGAACTCCAAGATTTTGAAGTTCATGAATTGTAAGAATGATGGTTTCCTGAAAATGCTAAATTTTGAATTTCATCCATATTAAATTATCTAATCTTAAACAAAACTTCAATTTAAGTTCAAATTTAAACAAACCAAACTAAACATGAATTTTGCCAAATTAACGTTTTTCCTAAACTAACACAACCCAATTAATTAATCACCAATTACACCATTTTTGTGATTAGACCCATTTATATTTTTAACCTAAGTATGCATATAGGTGAATTTGGAATATAAAACAAACAACCACAATGTTGCGATGTATGAAGAAAACTCAAATGGGGAAAACCTCGGACGGCCCAGTCACAAGTCCACTAAGCACGAATTTATTATAAGGACACAATAAAAGACTTACTCAACGAATCACCCCTACAAGCCTTGATGATCTTCGTTCCTTCAACCTCTACCTAGTGATAATATAGGAGTCCACCGATGGGGCACAACTATCTTCATGCATACGGAGTCCAACGTATGTACACCAACGAGCACAAAATCCTCCGCAAGAAACAATCCTCAATGATGTAGAGAATAATAACCTCGGTGCCAAAACTTGATCTCAAACATATATCATGTTGAAGCTTGGATCATAAAACAATTGGGTGTAAAACTTATTTTTTATTTGAAGGAATAAACCATCAATTAAGAACGAAAGTTTATTGGACTTTTCAAAAGCATTCTCATACTTGGAAGATGGAAATGTCTCTACAAAAACTGATCTCCCGCACTACATAAATGGTTAGGAAACAATAGTGGGAAGTTAAGAGAAAAAAATGCTTTAAAAACTAACCTTTTTAATAAAACTTCTCCGGTCGTTCGAACGACATATAGGCTCGTTTGAACGATAACTCTAATGAGATGTCAGTGCATTCCAAAAATTAACCATGTGATATTCTCGTTAGAAGTCATTTGAACGAGGTCATTTAAACGAGGTGAAAAGTGAAATATTTTTCTTTTAAAAAGACAAAGGCATTTTTAAATAGCTTAACAAACATCCTAACCCCTAACAATTAAATATCCAAGGCTCACATAAAATATTAATTCATACCTAAGAGATCTTTGAACTGTTGATGATGAAAATGAGGCACAAAACACGGCATAGGATGTAATCTTTTTTACTTGGTCTCTACGTCTTCAACAAAAAGAACATAGGCTTGAAAGGTCACAAACACAACTTCTACCCTATGATTCAAAGAGTTTTATTCGAAATTAAGACAACACATATAAATTGACTAAATTACAAAATTTTCCTTACATGATTGCCATGATAAGACCTATTTCTCAAAATCAAATGCAACTAGTAAAATCATAGTTCCTATGCATGAAGAGTTAGAGATTTTCATATCTAATCTAGATAGATAGATAGATAGATAGATATATAGAGAAGTACCATGCAACAAAGTTTTGGAAATCAGGTTTTAAGCTCATAAAAATGTATCATCACAATCTTTTAATGATTAATATTGTTGATACCAAAATTAGTATGCTGATGTGGACGAATAATAAAAAGACACGTGTCAATCTACGTGGCACAATAGCAACGAGGAAGTTCATTTCCCCGACCAAGTCAGACTCACTCCGAGCAACAAGTATACTCCGAGGAGCTCCAGCTCTCCGAGGAACACTAGCTCTCCGAGGAACTCTTGAACGACGAGCAACTATGGCGATTCGAGCTGCATCTCGACCACAGCATTGATTGCCAGATAATCAACAGTTCAACTATTCATTGAATGCTTATCATCTTGACGCACACGCTTGAAGAGCGTTAAATGAATTACCCTTTCATATGTATATCATTTAATGTATAACCCTTTCAGAATATAGCCTCAAGGCTATAAATACATTGTATTACCCTCATTCAAAGGACCATAATTTCTTGATAGTACTTGTAATCGAGAATTCCCAAACACTCAGCAATAACATAACAGTGGACGTAGGCCATTCATATAAGGCTGAACCACTTTAAAATTCTTTGTCTCATTTATTTATCTGTGATTGAATAATTAGAGTAATCTAGTTTTTTACATCAACAGATTGGCACCGTCTGTGGGAACGATTGTTATTATCATTTTTCACCAAAAATCATTCATCATCAATGGAAGATAATCCGGAATCCAGCAATCGAAATGCTGGAAATGCTGGAAATCCTCCAAATCCCTCTTCACCTCCAGATCTGGCTGGGATTATGACGAATCTGGCTCAAGGACAAACCGCCATGCAAGAAACAATGCGGCAACTCATACAGACCCTTCATGGCGGTGCACCAGCACGTTCAGGACAACGAAGTGGTCAGAGGCAAACCTATTTACTTTCTTCACGATCCAGGCGTACTGAGTCATATCGTAATGAGGAATCAGATGATTTCTCTTATCAACCTGGGCAAACTTCGTCAATAAGAGCTACAGATACTGATCAACGTATCACTCTCTCTCCAGAGAGACCCAGTGCCTTGGAAAGACTGAGTAGGGTGTCTCATTTCAGTCGATTAGGCCCTAGGAGGAATAGGAGTCCACCTAAGACCACGTCGAGGAGTTTTCAACAACCATCAGATCTCAGAGAAGGATCAACACAATCACGACCAGTTGCTCGTCAAGATAGATCTCAGGAGGCCACTTCAGAGCAATCAATTGCTCGAACTATCAAGCCCGAGGAGAGAAATGATGCGTGGAAAGGTTCTATTCAGCGGTTGGAGGATAGATTGGGAGAAATGTCTAAGGCGAAGAATCCCTTACAACGAACTTTTGTTCAAGGGACACCTTTTGTCCAAGCCATTGTGGGTTTTCCTACCCCGTCAAAGTTTAAAGCACCAGTGGTGACCCCCAAATATGATGGAAAGACAGATCCTGTTCTACACATAGAGCAATATCAAGCTGCTGCCGACATCTATGCCGTCCCCGACGAGATGAGATGCAGAGCATTCTCGGGAACTCTTACTGGATCTGCCCAGATATGGTACAATAATCTTCCTCGGGGTAAGATTTTAACTTTCTTTCAGTTGGCCGAATTGTTCATCGGCAATTTCTATTTTGGAGCAAAGCCAGTAAAAAGAGTAGCACACTTGTTAAGTGTTAGACAAAAATCTGGTGAGAGTACTAGAGATTACATAACTCGTTTCAATAACGAGAAGCTGGAAGTCATAGATTATGAAGAAAAGACAGCAATCACCGCCTTGATGAGTGGGTTGTTGCCTAATAAGTTGTATTACACTTTGGCCAAAGATCCACCTACAACTATGTCGGAGTTGATGGCAAAAGCAGCCAAAATCATGAATGTCGAGGAGGCTATGGCTGCGAAGAAGAATATGGATAAAGAAACCAAGGTGGAAGACGACAAATCCAAGAAGAAAGAGCATAAGGGAAATGGCGGTGACAAGCATTCCAAGAATAATAAATCGTCATGGGAAGTCCTGAAGAAATTCGATAATTATACTCCTTTGAAAATGGGTATTAATCATGTCTTGGAAGAAATCAAGAATAACGAGGAAGTAAAGTGGCCAAAGAAACTGAGGTCAGACCCTGACATGAGGAATAGGGAGAAATATTGTGAGTTCCATAAGGATCACGGCCATATGACCAAAAATTGCATAGCTCTTCAGAACGAGATTGAAACACTCATCCGAAGAGGGAAGCTAGCAAAGTATGTTGATCGGGGAGGCGAAAGAAGGAATAATGACCGAACTAGAGAAAGGTCTAGATCTCCTCGTCGAGCAGAGGAGAAAAAGAAAAGGGATCATGAAGATGATACAGAGGATGACCCCGATCTTCCCAAGAAACCAAGGCAGCCAGAACGAGAGGTATTTTCAATACGCTTTGGGTCATTTGATTGTAATGTCATTACAGGAGGAGATGCAGGAGGAGGAGACCTTACTGCAGAAAGAAAATCTTACCTCGGTGAGGCTCAGGCTTGCTCATACATTCAACGGATAAATTTGGCTGAAGAGGATCGCCCAAGGAAGGTAAACAAAGAGAAGCTGGTCATCGGTTTTTCAAAAAACGACCTTGCAGGTGTTCTTTACCCTCACGACGACCCTTTGGTGATCAAAATGAGGATGAAAGAAGTAGTGATTTCAAGGGTACTGGTAGATAATGGTAGTTCGGCAGACATCATGTACTATTCATGCTTTGACAGTTTAAATTTGAAATTATCTCAATTGGAACCTTATCACAGACCTCTATTGGGTTTTGCTGGCGAGAAAGTCTTTCCACTTGGGATGATCAAGTTGGATATATTCATTGGAACTTGGCCTGCTTGTCGAACAGAAAGAATACGCTTCTTTGTGATGGATAAGAATGTGCAGTCAGCTTACAACATCATCATGGGAAGAGTTGGTTTGAAGAAGTTCGAAGCAGTTCCATCTACAGTACATCAGTGTTTGAAATTCCCTATAAATTTTGGAGTAAGAGTTGTGAAAGGTGATCAGAAAGCAGCTCGGGAATTCTATTATTCGTCTGCCAAGCAAGAGGAGCTTGAAGAATCAAGGAAAAAGACTACTACCTACCAGGTGGATGAAGGTACAGAAATTGAAACACTGGATCCCAGAGATGAATCCCAACTTGTAAAAGGACAGGTGGTGGAATCTACAGAAAATGTTATTCTGGACAACGAGCACCCTGAACGAATAACCCAGATAGGTTCGACGTTGGATGCTTCAATAAAACGGGAGTTGATAACTTTCTTGAGAGACAGAAAGAAAACTTTTGCATGGAGTCATGAAGACATACCAGGAATAGATCCAAACTTCTTATGCCATGAACTCAATGCGAATAAGGAGATCAAGCCTGTAAAGTAGAGAAGAAGAGTGTTTAGTCCCGAGAAGAATCAAGCCATACAAGAGGAGGTTGAGAAGCTCCAGAAAGCCCAATTCATTGAAGATGTGAAATATCCAGACTGGTTAGCAAATGTGGTGATGGTGAAGAAAAAAAACAATAAATGGAGAATGTGTGTTGATTTAACTGATCTCAACAAGGCCTGCCCAAAGGATCACTTTTCATTGCCCAGAATTGACTAACTAGTAGATGCTACCTCGGGACACGAGTTGCTCAGCTTCATGGACGCTTACTCTGGATACAACTAGATCAAAATGAAACCTGAAGACAGGGAAAGCACTTCTTTTATTACCCCTAGGGGAACTTATTGTTATAATGTTATGCCTTTTGGTTTGAAAACTGTAGGAGCGACATACCAGCGGCTGATGAACAAGGTTTTCGCCGAACAAATCAGTTGCAATATGGAAGTCTATGTCGATGATATGCTGACAAAGAGCAAGAAAGCTGCTGATCATCTAGTTGACTTAGGTCAGACCTTTGATCAACTGGATAAATACCAGATGAAGCTCAACCCGACGAAGTGCACCTCTGGAGTACGAGAAGGAATGTTCCTCAGGTACATCGTCAACCAGCGAGGCATTGAGGCAAATCCAGCAAAGATCAAAGCTCTTTTAGGGTTGCGATCTCCAACGACGAAGAAAGAGGTGTAGAGTCTTACAGGACGAGTTGCAGCGCTCAACAGATTTGTATCCCGAGCAACTGATAGATGCCTCCCATTCTTCAAAACACTTCGGAAAACTTTCGAGTGGAATGATGAATGTGAAAAAGCCTTTCAAGACTTGAAGAAATATCTGGGAGCACCTCCACTGTTGTCCAGGCCAGTAATGGGAGAAAAGTTGTACTTGTACCTGGCAGTATCAGAGAATGCAGTCAGCTCGGCATTGATCAGAATGGATATTGGAGTCCAGAAGCCAATTTATTACACAAGTAAGGCTTTCCGAGGTGCAGAGATCAGGTACCCAAAGCTGGAAAAATTGGCATTGGCATTAATCGAAGCAAGTAGAAGAATGAGGCCTTATTTCCAGGCCCATACCATCGTCGTGTATACCGACATGCCATTGAGACAAGCCCTTCATAAGCCAAAAAAATCAGGGAGACTGATGTATTGGGCAATAAAGCTCGGTGAATACGATATTATGTATGAACCCAGATCATCACTAAAAGGGCAAGCTATAGCAGACTTTATAGCAGAATTTACATATCCTGATACCCCCGAGGAACAAAAGTTGCTCGCTGATCAACCTGTGGATGTTACATGATCAACAGACATAAGTCCAGATCAACTCCGGTTGGTAAAAGGGCTTGTGTATGTAGAAAGATCATCAAATTCAAACCCAGACCAACTCCGGTTGGTAAAAGGGCGAGAAGAGATGGTCGACGAAGAGCAAAAAATACCAGGGGAGGATGAAAGGAAACAACAGATATTTCACCGAGGAACTCTGTCAGATAAGAAATTTGAAGACGAGTTACCTACATGGAGATTATATGTAGATGGATCATCTTGCACTACGGGTTGTGGAGCAGGGATTGTTTTGAACACCCCAGACGAGATTGACGTGGAATATGCCTTACGATTCCAATTCAAAGCTTCCAATAATGAGGCTGAGTATGAAGCCTTGATAGCAGGTCTTAATTTAGCAAAGATTATGGAAGCGCAACAAATGATGGTATTTAGTGATTCTTAATTAATTGTGAATCAGATGATGGGAACATATGCAGTTAAAGGAGAATTAATGGTCAAGTATCATGAAAAGGCGATGGAGTTGTTGGCAGAATTTGATGCCATTCAGTTGATCAGAATACCAAGAATGGAGAATGCACAAGCAGACGCACTGGCCCGACTAGCATCAGCTACTCGTACCGAGTTGCGAAGAACGATACCAATTGAGGTGTTAGAAAGTCGAAGCATAGATGAAGACCTGACGATGAATATTATTACTCTTGATTTAGGACCATCTTGGATGGATCCCATCAAGGCATATGTCGAGGAAGGAGAATTACCGGAGGATAAGATCGCTGCCAAGAAATTGAAGTTTAAAGCTGCTCGATATGTACTAACTAATGGTGTTTTGTATAGACGAGGAATTATGGCAGGTTTGCAAAGATGTGTACATCCCTCCGAGGTGAAAGAATTGATTGAAGAGATCCATGAAGGGTCTTGTGGAGCCCATGTAGCAGGTCGGACACTTTTACAAAGGGTGATGACGTGGGGATACTACTGGCCAACGATGAGGGCTGATTGTATAGCCTATGCTAAGAGATGTAATAAATGCCAACGTTTTTCCTTCGTCCGACGAACTCCACAAGCATTGTTAACACCCATAACTTCCCCTTGGTCTTTCGCCATGTGGGGAATGGATTTGGTTGGACCACTGCCAACGACCCGAGGAAGATTCAAGTACCTCGTCGTCGCAGTGGATTGTTTTACTAAATGGGTAGAAGTTGAGCCACTTATTGATATGACGTACGAGAAGGTATACCAGTTCATTTGGAAGAATATAATCTGCCGATACGGTCTCCCTCATGCCTTCATCACAGACCATGGAACACAATTCGATAACGAGGAGTTTGCTGCCTATTGTCGACAATCAAACATTTTGAAGACTCATTCAGCACCAGGCCATCCTCAAAGCAATGGACAGACTGAAGTGACGAACAGAACATTACTAAATGGTTTGAAGAAGAGGCTAAGTGAAGCAAAATCTAATTGGATTAATGAGCTACAGTCAGTATTGTGGGATTACCGAACAACTCCCCGAGCAGCAACTGGAGAATCACCATATATGCTGGCATTTGGAAGTGAAGCTGTAATACCTACCGAGTTGGGTCTTCCAACACATAGAGTGCTGAATTTCAATTCCCCAGTCAGCGAGTTAATGAGAATATTGGATTTGGATATGCTCGAGAAGGTTAGAGAAGAGGCAGCCATTAGGAATGCTTCTTATCAACAGCGAACAACCCTGTTCTACAACAAGAGGGTGAAGAAATGCGACTTAAAAGAATGAGATTACGTGCTAAAGAAGGTCATTCAGAAGCACAATAAGTTGGAAGCAAACTGGCATGGATCTTACCGAGTTATTGCAGTTGTCCGACCAGGAACTTACCGAATAGCAACTCTAGAAGGAGAGGAATTTAAGAATGCATGGAATGTTGAACACTTACGCAAGTATTATCAGTGATGTAAAATGTAAAGCAGTTCCATTAATATGAATAAAACGATGATATTTCACAATCTTCTCTCCTTTTATTAAAAGTTTTTCGGGGAATACTAGTGTGTTTAACACTACGCTGCTCGGCACACAACGCTGCTCGGCACACAACGCTGCTCGGCAGTAAAAAGAAGATGATAGTTCAAACCCACGACCAACTCCGGTTGGTAAAAGGGCGAGAACAAACTATACTCCTTTGGTTAGGAGGCGTACACTAGCGTGACCAACTCAGGTTGGTAAAAGAGCTAGTGGACATGATAGTTCAAACCCACGACCAACTCCGGTTGGTAAAAGGGCGAGAACAAACTATACTCCTTTGGTTAGGAGGCGTACACTAGCGTGACCAACTCAGGTTGGTAAAAGGGCTAGTGGACATGATAGTTCAAACCCACGACCAACTCCGGTTGGTAAAAGGGCGAGAACAAACTATACTCCTTTGGTTAGGAGGCGTACACTAGCGTGACCAACTCAGGTTGGTAAAAGAACTAGTGGATATGATAGTTCGAACTCAAACCAACTCCGGTTGGTAAAAGAGCGAGAACACGAGACTCCTAAAAAGGCCAATCTCGGTTGGTTAGGAAATAAGATATACTCTCAAATACCAACTTATGTTGGTCGGGAGGTAAGATTATTACAGAAAATACAAAAGTTCCTCGGAGAACAAATATTCCAAATTGAACCAAGTATAATTGGTCGGGGATAAAAACCCACTAACTGTAGTTGGTCAACGAGAAAAAATCATCGACCTTGGTTGGTCGGGCACATTTTATGAAAAAGACAAAAATTTACCAAGTATAATTAGTCGGGGATAAAAACTCTCACTAACTATAATTGGTCGACGAGCACAATTTGACAACCTTGGTTGGTTGGAATAATTTTCAACATTTTTATACTCATTACTTTATTATTAAGTGATCGAGCAATATTACTGATACTTGTAATTTTTTACTAAGTTGGTCGATGAACCACACAATATTGTTATGAAAGCACAAATATAAAGTGTTTGACAAATACAAGAGCAATACAAATTTGCAAACAAAAATGAAATTCTTTCATTAAAGTCGAAATGAATTACACAAGTTTATTACATTGATATTAAATTGTGTACTAATTATTACATCAGAATTTCCTATTCTATTGGCTTTTTTTCCTTCAGATTTTGAAATAGGCTCCTCGCCAGCAGGAGGATCTTCCAGGCAAAGGGGAGAATTAATGAAGTTAATATCTCGGAGCATTCTGACGTTCATTATTGAAGGAGTGTCCAGTAGATGCCCGGGACGAGATACCTCGATCTGAGAATGAAGATTATAGTCACCGAGGTATTTTGCAATTAAGTTCCGAGGAATGGCACGAGCTGGGATCCATTCCATGTCCAATTTATAAGGTGGCACAGGCAAGTCTAGTACCCCAGGATCATGATAGTCCCACAGGTAGTGCCCTTATTCGAGCTTCAGCACGCCCAAGGCATTCAGCCAACCTTGCTTGTAGCCCTCATTATTGGCATTCTGGATACGGTCATCTAAATGGAATAAAGCTTCGTTGTATCCAGCCATCCAAAACTCCCTGGGCTGTTTATTAAATTGAAATGTCAACCTTGCAATCTTCTCGTTAAGACTTTGGATGAAAAGTTCATTAGTCTTCAATATTGAGTTCTTTGAAGAAAGCTGTTGTTCCAGTTCTCTAACCTTCTTGGACAGATCAGAAAAAGCTTGGTTCTTATCCATTAATTGGAATGCTTGGTTTTTCAACGTTGATCGAGTACGAGCCTCTTCAACATTACGACTAAGAGCTCTTGATCCTCCCCGAGCAGGTCGAGAACTTGGTTCCTCGAAAACATTCTGAGCAGCTCTTCCTCGACCACGAGAACCTCTTCCTCGTCCCCGAGTAGCAGTAGAGGCACCCGACCTTCTCCAGGTATCCAACTCTTGCCTTAATTTGGCATTTTCAACCTCTACAAATGAAAATCCCTCGTCAGTCACTGGGATTACAGCTATTGAAGAAGAAGCTGCAGACTTATACTGTGCTAGCTCTTTTTGCAAATAGTTATTCTCTTGCTCCAGCAGTTTGGCAATCTGTCTACATGCTTCAACTTCACCCCTTAGGGTTCTCTCCCTGACATCGTACCCAGCAAGGATATTTTTGTGGCCTGTCTCGGTAGAAAGCTGTTGATACCTCTTTTCATACCCTTCGTGCAAAAGGGCATTTGATTCCTTGTACTGAGTCTGAAGATCTTCTAAAGTATATTGAAGCTCCTCGATCATGTCATAGTAATCCACGTTATTGGCCACAGCTCGATCATGTAAGTCCTTCAAGTATTGATAAGGTTCGACAACCTGCTCTAAAGCATCATGACCAAGGATGTTGGCAACTTCTGGTGCACTTAGGTTTGTGTGACCAACCTTATAATATTCATGGCATTGCTGCATCAATTTTGTATCATTGGCAGACAACAATTCCATTCTAGCCATAAACTAATAAAGAAGAGAAGGCAAGAGTTAATAAAAAAGCAGACAGAGCATCAACAATGTAGAGGAATAAAAAAGGTAATTTTATTACATCACCAAAAGGAGTACAGCGTTCATAATACAGAGTACAAGTAAAAGAAAAATAGAAAGAGAATACCGAACAACTTCACACCTTTTCCTTGTCTCCCAAGACTTTCTCCGGAGGCTGGGACGAGGAGCTTGGTTGCTCGGTGGGAACAATGAGTTGATTGGCAGAAGTTGAGACTTGTTCAGGAGGAGCAGGCAAAGACGAGATCTCCTCGGTGGCTGTCTGATTGGATTGTGGAGCAAGGACTTTATCACCTACTATCATTGAAGACTCCTCGGACGCAGCTTCGTCTTCTTCCTCATCTTCAATTATAGGAGGGGGGGCAGGAACATGTTGTTGAAATAGTTCAGAGTCTTCGCTAACCTTCAGTTCTTGCAGGGCAGCAACCCAACCATCTCAGAAGTATTTCAAACTCCCATACTGCACCTGGGTCATCATTGCTGCTACCCCCTATCCCATCCTTTGTCCCAACCAGTTCGAAATGATTTTTTCACAACCACCTTTCTTTTCATTTTCTCCGAGGAGAGCTTCTCGGATAGAAGATCCTCGGTGGCTTTAAACTTGGCCTCCACCTCCTCCTTCTGGCGATTTACTTCTCGCAGAAGGGTTAGCTCTTCCTCAGCCGACTTCAACTTATTTTCAAGCTCCCCAAAGTTTGTGAGCTTCTCGGCATATTTTTTATTATCTCTCTCCAAGTCCTTCACTTTATTTCCCAACTGCACCTTCTCTGCCTCAGATGCAGCCATCTTCTTCTCCCATTCACCCCTATCCTCGTCATACTTTTGACAAGAATCCTTTAAAGATTGGGCCAAACCTAGAAAAGCATCCTCCACTCCAGACGAGGAGCTAGAAGCCTTGAGTGCTTCATCTTTCTTCACTATGGAGTTAAAGCAACTCACCAGGTGTAAGAAGAAGAAAATAATGATAAGTCATTGCAGAGACATATGTATTGATGAGAAGAAAGAAAAATTCAGGATAAGAGAAACTTACTGAAGCAATGTGACGAGTAGCTAAGGATGTCAGCATATCCCTAGACATGTTCTCCTCAATTCCTTGGACTTCAGGAATAGTCCAAGTCTTTACCGAGCTCATTGCAGAACTCGGGGGAATAATGGTTGGAACACCAGCTCCACTAACTTGGAGCTGGGGAATGGTTTCAGTCAAAGTGACCGGGGAAGATTTGTTCAGTCTCCTCGGTGGCAGTTCAAAAATCTCAACCAAAGAAGAGCTTTTGGTTGGGACCACTTCCACAGGTGCATTTTTCTTGCTCGGAGCCACTGGGGGCTTCTCGACAGCCTTCTGAGGAGCAACAGAAGGGGCACCATCTACTTTCTTTGTCCCCTTTGGGACATCAGCCTTGTTTCTTTTTCCATCTCCAGCAGAGGAAGTCTCCTCGAAGATAGCATGAACTCTTCTTTTGCCCATCTTCTGACTTAAAGGAATGTGAGATTCTGGAGAAGAATCCTCAGGAATTGATGCTAGTTCACTGGTACTGACCACGGGACGAGCAGTAAAGGATGTAGTATAACTCCTATACTGCAACAAATATGAAGCAGACCTGATGTGCTCATCTGCAACTCTTCGATGCAAATTCCAGATATGTTTCAAATGTTTAATATTTACTTCTAATTCTTTTGGAGTTTTTCTCTTACTGTCAACTGCAAACAAATACATTGTGAAATATCAGTCATACATTTTATCAAACATAATGAAATCATAATTTCAGAAATAAAATAAGATGAAAATAATCTATCCCATTTCCATATGGAGGGCATTTGGGACCTTCATATACTTCATCTCCAACCAAAGGGGTATGTTGCCAATTTTTGATAACTACCCCGTGTTCAAAATAATCCCTGTTTGCATCAGGGAGGTTGACTACTAAGGCCCTATTCAAAAATCTAGTTTTTAAATAAAAAACATTGTCTAAAATAGCCCATCTATAACAGTACATAATCTCAGGAAGTCCTATACGAGTTCCATGAGTTTGATTTAACCTATACACCCCATTAACTATTCTCCATGTGTTGGGGGCTATTTTTGCAGGGACAACATCGAAATACTGACAGAACTCTAAACACAAAGGGTTTGGTGGAAAAGAAAATCCACATTCAGCAATAAAGAGGCTAGGGAACTGTAACACCCCGCCCGCCCGGGGAGAGCGAACGGAGCGCTAATGCAATAAAATAAATCAATTCCACAAATAACAAGGTATAGAGCATCTAAATTCCACAACAACAATAGAGGAAACCACTAATCTCAAACCTCTTAAAATAAAATACAACCAAAATTCTCTTGAAATAAATATTGAAGCTTGACATGGAAAAAGCATATGATAGAACTTCTTGGATTTTTTATTCATGTGTTAAGAAAGTTAGGCTTTAGTGAGGTTTTTATTAATCTAATGTGAAGGTTGATTTCAAACAACTAGTTTTCTATCATTGTTAATGGAAATATGGTTGGTTTTTTCAAATCTAGAATCGGTTTAAGGCAATGAGATCCACTATCTGCTATCTTATTCATTATATCAGCCGAGGTTTTTGGTAGAGGTCTTCAAACAAGCATAGCTAATAAGGATATCAAACTTTTTTCTCATCCTCCAAACTACCCTCTTATTTGTCATTTAAGCTTTGCAGATGATGTCACTATATTCACTAATGGAAACAAGAGAAGTTTGAAAATTTTGATATCCTTTTTCTCTTCTTATTAAGCTTTGTTACGTCAATTGATTAATAGAAGGAAAAGTTTCTTTATAGTTGATGAAAATCCTCCAATGCATCACAAATCTTCAATTGGATTTGTAATTGATCTTAAACATCTAAACTCCCAATCAAATACCTTTTATGTCCTCTTTTTAGAGGAAGAAGGGAAAATATCTTATTTTTATGAGTTGGAAGAAAAAGTTAGAAACAAGATTCAAGGTTTGAATTTAAGATTCCTATCTCAAGGTGGAAAGCTTATTCTCATGAAGCATGTGTTATTATCAATACCTCTTTGCACTTTATCAATTTTAAATCCTCCCAAAATGATTATAAGAAGATTACAAAATCTTTTTTCTAACTACTTTTGGGGAAATATAAAGATGGAAGGAATGATATATCAATGGGTAAAGTGGGAATCTATTTTCAAGCCTTTTGATTAAGGTACTTTAAACATTAGGGAGTTCTCTGAGATTATTTCAGCAGGGAATTTAAGGTTATACTAGAATGTCAAAGATAAAACTGCTCTATGTGTCTTCATGAATGAATGAGAAGTATAAAGGTAAGCTCTTTGATTGTAAGCCCGACTCTCACAAACTTGAAAGAATTAGAAGTGTTCACAACCTCATGGTTGATCACATCATAGACATCAATGGCTCACAGATTCAGAAGCCTTATATTAAAGGGAACTTCACCTTTAAATCATCAGTGGGTATTTGTAAATCCCATAAACCTCCATCCCACTCTTTTGAATATGAATTATCCTTATAAAATATCCATCATGTTTTGGAAGATGTTACATTGATCATTTCCCCTTGATAAAGATATTTAAAGAATTGGTATAAGGATTGCTTCTCAATGAAGATGTTTTTTAAATCAAGAAGAATTCATTTATCATACCCTACTTATAAGTAGTTGTCAGAGTCTGGAAGTGCTTTGGGGATTTGTTTGATGTGAACCTGAACCACAACTCCCCTAAAGTAATGTTGATTGCTTGGTGACTAAAAAGGGCTAGTAAAGATTACCTTAAAGTATTCTTTGACACTACTCCCCTTATGATTTTTTGGGAGTTATGCGAGAAAGGGGTTTCGAATCAATAGTCTGTATATTAAGTTATACACAAAAAAATCCAATTTTTTATCCAAATTTTATCTTGATTAATATTTAGATGAGCATTCATAATAAAGTCTAGATTTAATTATATCCAATAAAACAATCAAACCGAACCAAGCAGAAGAAGAAACTGAGGAAAAATAGCTTTTGAATGAAACATAGATTTCACCAATGTTTCAAAAATCGACAGACTTGATGACTTACAGACCATTAGAGCTCCACTAAATGCACAGGTCTTCAATTCTTCTATAGAACGATACCCTCTAGCACCATCCACAATAAGTGGTCTTCCCTCGGTATCCACCGATTAGCCTCAGGATTCAAGATCCTTTCTTCTTCAACGGGAGAGCCTTGGTTCCATAAATTCACAGTAGAGTAAAATCTACAAGGGCTTGACGTAGTATTTGGTAACTAGGTTTTGACACTCAAAAACTCATTCTAGGGGATGAAGTGATTTGAAAAAAAAAACTTGTTTTTGTAAAAATGAAAGATGAGAACTTTTGGAACAGATATTTGTGTAAGAGAAAGATTTTATAATTTCTCATAGCTTAGTTATTTGGGCTTATTCCGTTACAAATTGGAGTTTCAAATTTAACATTACATTCGCATCTGCCTCCACAATAATTTGAAGACATATTAGTGACCGGGCAAAAATTTTAAATTTCAAGCCGTTGAATTTTTCTCTAACCCTTTATGCGGTCGACTTGTGATTTTTATTTCTCATTCAAATTATATTCTCGGATATTTATTTTTTAAATTTTGGCGTTTTGTTAAAATGAAATTTAAAAATATTTTTTGTTATTTTTAATCTCACTCAAATGAGATATTGGCTCATTAGAACGAAAGTTCTTTCCATTTGAATGAGCTTTAAATGACCATCGAACGAGTGTGCTCTGTTTAACAAAACCAAAGTCATTGGAAGGTCGTCAGAAGATTGATCCAACGAGAGTGGGTTATCATACGAACGATATTTTATCTCGTTAGAACGAAACTAGCATTTTCTCTTTAACGAGATGCCATTTTTGTTCTAATGAGATTGACGCCCTGAAAATTATTTTTTTCTATAAAAACCTATTTTGTTGAGTTTTTCTCTAATTACCAATATTTGTCCCAAAAGTATTCATCTTTATGTTTTAGAAAAACAATTTTCTTTTCCAAATCATTCATCCCATATATGATTTGTTGAGCTTGTTCAAACCTAAGTTCCATACTTGCTACATCAAATCCTTATATAGTTATACTTTACTGCTGATTTGTGGAGATGAGGCTCTATGGCTGTAGAATATAAGATCGTGCATCTTGAGGTTGATCGGTGAATACTGAGGGAAGGCATCTTTTTGTGGATGGTGTTGGACTGTGTCGTGTTTGATGAAGTATCAAAGACTGTTCATTATACTTATTGCAGCTTTAAGTAGTCTTTAAGACATTGAGACGGTCAATTTCTTAACAGTGTTGAAATCTAGGTTTTGTGAGAAAGGGATTTTTCCCAACCTTTTTTTTTATTTTTATTCGGTTTAATTATTTGTAGGGTTGGCATAATTAATTTAGACATTATATTTCTTGCACTCTTAATTATTCCCCAAGATAAAATTTGGCTAAAAATTGAATTTTTGTGTGTATAACCTAATATACGGAGTATCCATATAAAATCGCTTTATCAATTTAGTATCAAATCCGCTTAGACTAAGTTTTTGTGTGATCTTTTTAAAATTTGAGTTTTAAGTATAATTTGTATAATAGGCTACCTATTTTTTATGGGTATAATTATGCTTATTGGAAAGCTAGATTGAGGTCGGCTTTGAAAGTGATTGACCAGCGAGTCTGGCTTGATATGAAAGAGGGTGGACACCACCCACAGTGACTATTGGCAATGTCGTAAGTCCTAAATCCCTCATCACTGAGATGGAGGATGATTAAAATGGGGGAGTTTTAACTCACGCGATTTAAGTTCCCTTTATAGAGTCGTTACCCCTGACGAGTTCCGCCTCATCGTGACGTGGACCACGTCTAAGGAAGCATGGGATACCCTCCAACTCAATCAAAACGGTACCAACGCTGTGAAGATTTTAATCTTCAAAACCTCAACACATAATATGAGACTATTACTATGCTAGAGTTTGAATATTTTGATAAATTTCATGTACAGTTGTCTGATATCGTTAACTGTAGTTACAATTTGGGTGAGAGAATTCTTGAGATGCGAGTAGTGAAAAATATTTTGAGATCCTTTCCATCTCAATTTATTCCTAAGGTTATTGTCCTTAATTCGTTAGGAATTTTAGATACGAATAGGTTAGAAGACCTTTAAACTTACGAGATCGACATGTTTTCCAAAACTATCAAACATAAGGAAAAGGGAATTGCATTCAAAGTTGAATCTAAAAAGAAAGAGGATGTTTCTTTTGACTCCGAGTATGATTTTGATCTCAATAATCTTGACCTTTTTACAAAAAAAATCAAAAAAATTCCCAAACTTAGAAAAGAAAATAATTTCGAAGAAAATAAAAGTTTTGAGAAAGATAAAAAAAAATAAAAGTTAGGCAAGAAAAATTTTGAAAAGGAAAGAAAGAGTACCTTAAGAAAGATGAGTAGAGATGCTACGAGTACAAGGGTAAGGGTCACAAAGCTCATGAGTGTGCTATGAAATTTAAGAGATAAGGAAAAAGCAAAGCTACCTTCAATGACACGCTTAGTGACAATGCTGTCGAGGCGGTCAATTCCAGGGATGAATAACCACATGGACATAACTTCATCATGTTCATGGCTAGTCATGTTAGTACATAAAGTATGGATCACGTCGATAAGAAAGTGTCTAAACATGATGGCCTTGATAATGAGTCTAGTCATTCTGGAAGAGGGAAATAACATTTTGAGTGAGGGAGAGAGTGTCCTTCAATGTGATTACTCCGAGCTTTAAGCTAAGTTATTTAAAACAAGAAAGCAAAATAAATGTTTGGCACTTAGAGTTTTAGCTTTACAGAAGGAATATAGCAATTCAAGAAAGGGCGAGTTCTCGATGAGATTATCTTTGGGAGAGAGAGTCATTTTAGTGGAGAGGAAAAATGGTGACTGGACCAACAAAGTGGCTAGTTTTACACGATATTTTTATTCTTCAATAGAGACTCGTGAGAAATTAAATCCCTTGTATCCCAACACGAGAAAGATTTAAAACATGCCCGGGAGGTCAAGGTTACTATAGAGGATACATAAAAAAAGGTTGAAAGATTTCCCTCGATCCAGATTCAAGATTTAGGGAGAGGAAACGAATACGTTATGATAGTGCATCCACTTCTCTTGCCGCATCAGAACTGGTTCCTAAATTCATGGTCGATCCTTATGGGTCTCCATATAAACTATTAAATAGAGTTTAACCTAAATGAGCAAACCATTGTAGACCCAAACAAGTCTATGTTTGAACCCATTACAAAAGGATAGGTAAGCTTAGGAAATTTTGGTACAAGTTAGGGTGAACTCAACATATACATACTTCCGCACACCGTTATAGCAAGTTTTTTAGCCTTCAAGAGAAATTTGAGTTCCTAGTCATGACTTCGTAAAGCTTAATGGAAGAGTTCCAAAGGATATCTATGCCTTTTTAGAACGCTTCTAATGGTACGAATACATCCAACAATGATTAGGAAAAATAAAAGTTACCTCCACTTGGGAACTTGTGACAACCCGCTTATTAAAATAAGAGGTGGCTAGCCTGATACTCCAATAAATATAGGGATCATAGATGGTCCATTCTTAGCATCACTGTCGGTAAAATAATAATAATACGAGATGACCACCAATTATTTTAGAAAACGGAGTTTCAAAATTTAATTTATAAGTTTAAAGAAAATTATTTAGACAATCCAATTTGAAAAGAAGGTGGATATAAAAACAAATAGGTAACTGTATAACGATAATGCACAATGTAATAACCGAATAAGCTGTCGGTTAACAGACCATACAAGAAGGTTACATTGATTATTAAAATTAAATATCAAATTATATTCAACAGGTACAAAACTTGGGCAACACACCTGAATATGTAAACTGGTCATAACTAGCGTACAAAAGATAGAAGCGTCTATAACGAATATCCTACAACATCCACATTAGGTTATAGCTCCAGGACAACTGGAATGGAGAGGTCAATACGGGGATTCTTACGGTGGAACACCTGGGCGATCATAGAATTCATGCAAAATAAAGAGATATAAACGGGTCAAGGCCCAGTTTGATATAATCATAATGTGAATAAAATGCATGACAGTTGTGAATATTTTAGCATCAATTATAACTTAACTTACTCTCACAAATAATGATAAGATTTCTCACCTCTCAGTCTAAAAGCACAACCTAACGCAATGACAATAACGATGAACAATATTCATTTTCGCATGAGAAAATATCTTAAGTTTCACTTAAATGAGATTTCATTTCAGTTTTACACAACTTAACTGCACCGTTCCTTTTTCTCTTTAGGAAATATATTTAAAGCAATTTATTTCATAAAATGCTTTACCAATCAGTTTTACATCATTTAACTTCACAGTTCCCTTTTTCTCTCTAGGAAACATATTCAAAGCAGTTTATCTCACAAAATGCTTTACCATCATTACAAATTTCACTTTATTAAGAATAGTTATAATCACATCATATAACGATTCTAAGACCATCCTTTCGGGTACCCCCACTGGATGCGCCCCTAAATAGCTATCATCTTCCAGGGCCTATCACCAAGACAACCTGGGCATCCTACATCGCGTGACGTCGGGAAGAGGCCATATACCTTCGATAGTGAGTCATAACCACACCTGGAATTACCTCACTTCTAACAATAATCACACAATATAAGAATCGATTATATGGCCGAGGACTATATTCACCCTACATTCACTAGCCAGGGGAGTTCACCTCATGCGCGTAACTTCCCATATAATAGTTATTTAGAGAGGTGTGTATATGCAAATTATCATTTACAAGTTATACCCATTTCAAAACCTCCACGTTTTACATTCTCAAAATTCTTTATGCTTAGCAATTAAGTGACAAATTAAAATGTGAATTTCGTATTCCCGAAGTCATATTTTATTAATGATATGGGCTACGAAGTACAATTTACCTCACCCTAATATCCAAGAGTTCAAAGTAATACCATAATCCATCAGTGGTAATTTTCCTCAATACTATTCTCCCAAAAATCCTAAACCATATCACTTAACTCTCCCTTAGTCAGAAGTTAGCTCACTAAATGAAACGATGCTAACGCCTATTGAATAGCCCCCGAATTAAGCCCACTTTACCCCCATACTAATCTAAGGTATTAATCCTCCTAATATAAACTCTAATCCTATTTATTACTTCCCAAGAGAAGGTTCCTAATCCTTAAACCTAAAAGAAAAGGACTAGAAACTAAGTTTAAATATACTAAAACAACAAAAATTCCTATTGCTAGGCTGAATCGATTTGGTTAATAGAACCCAACATTCTGCATATCTCCGAATCGATTCGGATAATCCGAATCGATTCACCCAACACAGACTTGTAGCCTACCCCTTTAACGAATCGATTCGCTAGGGGCGAATCGATTCGCCTGGGCCAGAAAGCCCAGTTTGGGCTACGGAATTAAGAACCCTAAATTCCCAAAACTCAAATTTATTTCCTCAAAACTCAACCAACTAAACTTATATTATACCCAAATCATTTCTAACCAAACAAGACCTACTAAATCCGACTTAAATCAAAACTAATACCATTTTCAAAGGTTTAAACACCAAATTTCGCTAAACTCAAAAATTGTTCCTTTCTTTCAATTCCACAACTATCACAAAAAATTATTCACATTAAATTGTATGCTAGAAAGTAAGAAACTTTCCTCAAGTTTGTAGTCTCGGATTCTCTTCCCGTAGCAATGATTTCCAGCACCGAATCTCCAATTCTCTCATTTCTCTCCATTTTATCCCAAGCTCTCTCTTCTCTCTAACTCTCCCTAAGTTTGAAAACATATAAATGAGAAATAAGAGGGTTTGAGAGACTAAACCATTCATTAACATTTGTTTCCATATTTAAATGTTAATACACCATTAAAATGACTCGTAGATACATAATTGAGTCATAACCTGTCAAAAGTGCCCGGAACTCCAAAAATATAATATGACACTTATTTTTACTATCTCGACTATTTCAGGACTAACTGCACCCTCAAAATTGGCATCCGGAATATCGTACAATATTTCATGTTCCTATGTCATTTTAATTCATTAATAATGATCCAATTGAAATATATGTCATAACCGTTGCTTAAAGCACAACGACGTAATAAAACATAACATGATACTATTTACCTTCTCTCAACGGTAAATATGCAAAACTCGGTAAATATTATCTCTGAAATCACTTAAAATAATATTTACTCTAACTTCCATTATTTTATATAATTATCTCACATGGCAAACTTACATAAAATAAATTACTCAAAAGTAAGGGTTATTACAGTACGTAAGCAAGACGACAAAGCCCTTATTATTCATGTTGCTCTCAAGGATCAAAATACTTCCCAATGGTATATTTATACTGGGTTCTCTAGGCACATTATCGGTAACATATCATTTTTAACCAACCTTGTAAATTGTAAGGAAGGAAAAGTCACCTTTAGAGATGGGATTAATCCCAGTATTTTAGGGCGTGGTTGTGTTGAAATACTAGAATTTCTTAAAACCAGACAATGTGTTATACGTACAAGGGTTGAAAGCAAACTTAATTAGCATAAGCCAATTACGTGATGTAAAATTTGTAGTAAAGTTTGATCGATCTGAGTGTAATGTATATGATCAATCCGGGAAAATAATTATCATGGATCGTTACTAAGTCCTCATTTGTGTGGAAAATGCCATGGTCTCCTCTATGGACCTTTAGCATCAATAACTAGGTCTTGTAAACTTTAGAGATCTTAAGAGGTTAGAAAAAAAAGGACTTAGTTTATGTCTAATCATCACATGGAAAATAAACTTCAACGATTTGTGAACCATGCCAACAAGGAAAACAAATTATAAGTCCCCATCAAAGCTTGAATACCATTAACACCTCACATTTGTTGGAGTTTATTAACATGGATCTTATGGGTTTACATATTCGGAGAATTTGGGTGGTAAGAGATACATTCTCATTATGGTTGATAATTTTTCTAGACACTCTATTATGGGGTTTCTTTTGAAAAAGTCTAATGCAGTTAAGTCTTTAACAACCAAGTGTAGTGTCCTACAAAACCAACATGTTGTAGCTATTAATCTAATGCGTAGACAATGAATTTAAAGAAGCTGGAGTGGATAGCAATTGTGATGGAGTGGGCATCAAACATGAATTTCAGTCATTCGTACTTCTTAACAAAATGGGATAGTTTAGAGGAAGAAATGGACGATTCAAGATATGGTTAGATACATTCTTCTTGGGAGAAACTTACTTTTTTGGGGTATAGGCGGTGTGTACCGCATGCCATATGGTGAATAGGGTATATCTTCGTCCACACATGTAAGACATTCCATATGAGCTGTATACAGGGAAGAAGCCTAACCTATCATATTTTTATGTCTTTAGGAGTACTTATTACGTCTTGAAAGATAGAGATCACTTAGGAAAGTTTGACCCGCAGTGACGAGGGGATATTTTATGTTATTCATCATCAAATAAAGCTTAAAGGGTGTTTAATCTTGCAAGTTCTAAGGTTATGCCGTCAATTAACGTTACGGTTAGATACGACGAGCCTCCAACATCTATTGACCCTAGCTCCTGGTGTGAGAATAATTCACCCCTTGGTGATGATCCCATAGTTTCTCATACTACCCAAGTGGACACCACTCTTGATTTAGAGTATCCAGCCTCTTGGGTTCGAAAGAGTCATCACCCTTTCGCTATACTTGGTGATCCTACACTAGGCATCAAGACTCGCTCTCAGCTTGAGAATGTGGCTAGCTACCTTTGTTATACCTCCTTAGTCGAGCCTAAAAATATAAAAGAATCACTCAAGGTCATAGCACTATATAAGATGAGTTTCTTCAATTTTGCAAGAATGGTGTCTAGGAGTTAGTCCCTTGACCTAGCGAGACTAATTTGATAGGTAACAAGTGGATTTATAAGAATAAGATGGATTAGAATGGTACCATAGTTCTCAATAAGGCTAGCTTGGTTGCTCAAGGCTACACAAAAATTAAGGGTGTAGACTTTGACAAGACATTATCCCTATTGCTAGGTTTGAGTATGTCCGATTACAAATTGCTAAATCATGTCATCTACATTTCAAGTTATATTAAATGGATGTTAAGACTACCTTTCTCAATGGCATTCTACATGTGGAAGTTTATGTGGAATAACCAAAGGTGTTTGAAGACCCAAAGCACCTGGGACACATATTTTATCTTAAGAATCCCCTATATGGTTTGAAGCAAGAACCCCATGCTTGGTACGAGAGGCTCACTTCCTATCTCTTAGCTCATGGATTCAAAAGAGCGGGAGTGGATAAGACATTGTTTGTGAGGAGAGAGTGTGGTGCTATCTTGGTTACCCAAGTCTATATAGATGGCATAGTACTTAGATACATGTGCTCTCGACATGTTCACACTTTTGAGGAAGAGCTAAAGAGAAAGTTTGATATAAGCATGGTTGGTGAGCTTATGTTCTCATTAGGTTTCCAGGTGCGTCATCTTAAGGATTGGATATTCATATCTCAATTCAAATATGCTAGGGACCTAGTGAAGAAGTTTAGTTTAGACAAAACTAAACAGTCGCTCACCCTTATGAGTACATCGAATAAGCTTAGGAAAGACACTTTAGGAAACGACGTAGAGAAAACCCTTTATAGGAGCATGATAGGTGGTCTTCTCTACTTGATCGCTAGTCACCCCAACATTGACTTAAGATTGGAGTCTGTGTACGATACCAAACATCCCCAAAAGTGTCTCACTTACTCTTACTTAAACGTATCATTAAATACATGAGTGGCACTCTTTCCTACGGTATTTGGTATTCCTTTGATACCGATAACCGTTTATCCAACTCTTTGAATGTTGATTGGGTCAGCGATGTTGATGATTGTAGGAGCACCTTGGGTGGGTATTTTTACTTTGGATGTGATCTTGTATCTTAGTAGAGCAAGAAGTAAAACTCCATATCTTTATCCACGAAGGAGTTCGAGCCATCGGGAGTTTTTGCACGCAACTCTTATAGATGAAGAAAATATTGGAAGATTATGGAATTTTCTAAGGAACAATGACTATTTTGTGCGATACTACGAGTGCGATCGATATATCTCGTAATTCGGTCTAACATTCACGCACAAAGCATATTAGGATGAGTGAAAAATTTATTCGTGATCTCGTTGAGGAGAAGGTCGTATCCTTGAGCTTTGTGAGCACTGAACATCATTAGCCAATATTTTCATAAAATCTTTAAACGCACTTAGATTCAAGAATCTTAGGAAGTCTTTTGGTTTCCTCCGTTGATTGAGTTTGGGTATTTTATCTAGTGCAGATATTTATCATCACCTTATCTTATATCCCTATTTCTAGATTGTATTTGTATTATTATTTTGCTTTTTTTATATTTTTTGAAAAATCTAAAAAGATTTTTGGTTTTTAAGAAAAAAATTGAATAATTGAAAAAGATTTTATTTTAGATAAAAATTTTGAAAAAAAAACATTTTGTATTTTCGCGTTTCACCTACATTCCATCCATTCACGTGACCTTTTCATAGTATTTTTAGACATGGATTTGTTTCGTTAGTGTGCTTAATAATGTATGGATAGCATTTCGTTGGTCATTGATGATTGATTTCTACACGATTGACTCTTTGCACAGACGTTTTGAATATTGTACTTGCTTATCATGTGTCGAATATAATGTTCTCATCTCAATCCTGCTTAATAACAAACCAAATATAAAAAGAGATAAGTTGTGCTTGTAAGAACTATTTCTCGAATTTCATTTCTCGAAAAAGATTGTTATATATTTAGCAATGAAAAGAGGCTACAAAAGAGAAAATTTCTCTTTGCGTTAAAATCAACCATTTGCAAAAAAAACCTAAAAGATTAGCGGCATACAAAATAGAATTGCCAAGGCCAATTTCCTTTGATTTCATTTATGCTTGGCTACATATGAGCATTATGATATCTTAAAAATTTGAGAGAGAATGCTTATATATGTGAGATTTTGAGGGTTTTATAAAGTAGAAGATCAATGGATTTGCACAACGAACTCTATTGAAACGCATTAAATAATTTGGCATTATTGACATGAGGATCTTTTAAATTCATAGCATATTGCATAAGTCAAGTCAATTTCAATTATATTCAAGATTTTTACTTCTAAGGTTGAAATTGAGATCTTTCTTTAGAACTATCTCATGACTTCATGCACCAATATTATGAATATTTACGTTGATTTTCCTATGGAAAATATTCACATAATTAGATTATTTTTCATGATGCGGGTATTTTACTGTTATTCCAACGTGACTGTGTGTTTTTGTACCTACATGTACTTTTTATACATATACCTTATACTTGAAAATTTTGAAATATAATTAGTATGCCTTTTAAATTTTTGATCGCATGAGCTTTAATGGTAATATTTATGATGATATATTTTCTTCTTCATGTGATACATATTATTCATTCTTAGATTATAACCCTTTGTTTATTACGGATAAAAAGAGGGAGAAAAAATTGAGGGGGAGTTTATTTTTCTTTAAACTTGTACGCGTCACAGTATTGTTTTGTTTCATGTGTGTAGGCATCTTCTGCTTTGATTATTATTTCATGGAATACACAAGATGAATATAGTTAGCATAGAGGAGAACAAATCCAATTAAAGACAAAGTTTCGAATGTCGTTCCATTTTTAGATTTGGGAGGACATTAAGATACATTTTTTTAGGGGGTTGATTGTAATTTGGTTTTCGATCTCTTGTTTTGTATCAAAATAGCCAAAGGGGGATATTTTTAAGAGTAAGGCTTTATTATTGTCCATAACTTACGTAATTTAATGTATCCCATTACTAACCAGAGTACCAAACACTACATCCGAATTTTCCTCCACGATCACTTGAAGACATGTTAGTGATTGAGTATAATTTTGGGATTTCAAGTCATTGGATTTGTCACCAACCCTCTATAGAGGTATAAACTTGTGTCTTTTATATCTCATTCAAATTATATTTTTGGGTGATCATTTTTTAAATCAAGGGATTTTGTTAAAACAAATTTTGAAAATATTTTTTTTTATTTTTAATCTCGTTTCAATGAGATATTAATCCCGTTAAAATGAAAGTCCCTTTTTATTGGAACGAACTTTGAACAACCATCGAATGAGTATTCTCTGTTTAATAAAACCAAAGTCATTGGAAGGTCATTAGAAGGTTGATCGAATGAGAGTGGGTTATCGTTCGAACGAGAATTGATCTCTTTAGAACAAAACTCGTGTTTTCATTCGAATGAGATCGTCGCCTCCAAAATCATATTTTTCTCCTATAAAAACCTATTTTGATGAGTTTTTCTCAAGACTTTTGGCGAAAACAAATTCCTAATATATTTGTCCTAAAAGAATTCATCTTTTTTTATAATAAAATACTTTTCTTTTCTAACTCATTCATCCCATATATGATTTCTTGAGTTTGTTCAAACCCAAGTTCCATTCTGGATACATCAAACATTTGTGGAGTTATACTCTATTGCTAATTTATGGAGCCGGTCAAAAAAGGTTTTTATGGAAAAAAAACATGTTTTTCAAGGGGGCACCCTCGTTTGAACGAAAATAGGATCTCACAAATGAAAATAACAGTTTCGTTCTAATGAGGTGAATGTTGTTAGAACGACAAACCAATCTCATTCGATCGCCCTTCTAATGACCTTCCAACGAGTTTGGTTCTGTTAAACAGAGAAAAACTCGTTGGATGCTCATTTGAAGCTTGTTCGAATGAAAATAGCAATTCATTTTAACGAGATCTATATCTCATTCCAACGAGATTAAAAAAAAATTGTCAAAAATCTTTTTATTAAAAATGCCTCAAGTAAAAAAACAAACATTCCTGAGTACAATTCGACTGAGAAATCAAAACCACAACTACTGTATACCTCTATAAAATGTTTGTGACAATTCTAAGGACTTGAATATTGGACACGATTATTGGTCACTCATGTCTTCAAATGATCATAGAGGTAATGTATTGTTAGGTTTGAAGCCACGGTTTTGTAATGGGATACACCAAAATACCTCATCTGTGAGAAATTATAAAATCTTTTGCTTACAAATCTCCCCCTTTGGCTATTCAAGTACATAACAAAAATCAAAAACCAAATTATAATAAAACCCTAACACAATGTTCTAATGCCTTCCCAAACCCAAAACGGAATGAGATGAGATACTTTGTCTTCAACTGAAATTCTTAATCTTGTGTAAATCACTAGACCATAAGCAAAGCAGAAGATATCTACACACATGAACCAAAATAATTTCGTGATGCGTACGAGTTTAAAGAAAAATAAACTCCCCTCAATTTGTTCTTCCCTTTTTTTTCCGTAATAGACACGGGGTAAGAAGGTAAGCATGAATAATAGCATCAAATGAATCCATAATAAATAACATCAAAAAGATATTCAATTAAGCACATGCGATGAATTTTCAAAAGGAATGTGTAAGAAAGGAACCAGGAGTTGAAAGACTTTCAGAAATTTTTTAATTTTTCAAAAAATTTCAAGGTATAACAAGTATACATATAAAGAGTTCATATAAGTACAAAATACAAATCATCATGTAACAATACTAAAATAATCTAATCATGGAAGTGGAATGTAATTGTGTGAACATTTTTCATAGGCAAATCAACATATGCATTCATAACATAGGCTCATAAAGTCAATTACTTCTAAAAAAAGAACTCAATTTCAACCTTAGGTGTAAAATGTTAAACTTAAATGAAATTGACTCAACTTGTACAATATTCCATATATTTAAATGTTTTTCAAACCAATAATACTAAACTATTTAATGCTTTTCAAGAGAGTCCGTTGTGCAAACCCATTGATCTTCTACTTTATAACACCCTCGAAACCTCACGTATATAAGAATTCACTATTAATATTTTTAAACATATCATAATGTTCATATGTAGTAAAACATCAATGAAATCAAAAGAAATTGGTCTTGGCAATTCTTTTTTTGTGTGCCGTTAAGATTTTAGGCTCCTTTTGCAAATGGTGGCTTCTAATGCAAAGAGAATTTTTCTCTTTCTTAGCCCCACTCCATTGCTTAAAATATAACAATATTTTTAGATAACAAAAATCGGGCAATGTTTCTTACAAGCAAAATTTATGTTTATTTACATTTGGTTCTCTATTAAGCACGATTGAGATGAGAACACCGTATTCAACATATGATAAGTAAACACAATGTTCAAAAAGTTTGTGCTCATGTGCAATAAAGGTGATAAGGAGTATAGCATGAAGAAATTAATCATGAATGATCAACGAAATACTATCCACATATTATTAAGCACACTAAAGAAACAAATCCATGTCTCAAAACACCATAAACAGTCACATAAATGGATGGAATGTATGGGAGATCAAAATATCTTAAATGGCCATCCATATATAATGAAAGATAAAAATAAAAATCTTTTTGTCTTTTTCAAAAGTTGTATCAAAAATAAAATCTTTTTCAAATTTTAAACTTTTTCTTGAAAAAACGAAAATCGTTTTGGATTTTCAAAATACATATAAAAAGAAAAAGCATAAAAATTCATAGAAATACAATCTAGCAATCGGGATATAAGATATGATCATGATAAATACCCTACACTAGATAAAGCACCCGAACTCAATCAACGGACAAAATACCAAAATACTTCCTAAGATTCTTGGATATGAGTGCATCTAAAGGTTTTGTGAAAATATCGGCTAATTGACATTCGGTGCTCACAAAGCTCAAGGACACGACCTTCTCCTCGACAACATCACGAATAAAATGCTCATGTATCTCAATATGCTTTATGCGATAATGTTGGACCAGTTTATGGGATATATGAATTACACTCATATCATCGCATGAAATAGTCAATGTGTCTTGGGAGATCCCATAATCTTCCAATATTTTCTCCATCCATAAGAGTTGCTTGTAATAACTCCCGGAGGCTATATACTCAGGCCACGTCATAGATAATGATATGGAGTTTTTATTCTTGCTCAACCAAGAGACAAGAGAACTCCCAAAGTAAAAACACCCACTCGAGGGGCTCCTATAACCATTAACATCTCAGACCAAATATACTAATAGGCGAACAAATGGTTTTTGGTATCAAAGGAATACTAAATATCGTAGGAAAGAGTTCCACTTACGTATTCATTGATACGTTTAAGTGCGAGCAAGTGAGAATATTTTTGGGACGCTTAGGATCGTGCACAAACTCCAAAACTAAAGGAAATGTCGGGATGACTAGAGGTCATGTAGAGAAGACTACCTATCATGCTACTATAAAGGATGTTCTTTACGTCCTTTCCTAAAGCATATTTTCTAAGACTATTCTATGTACTCGTAGGGGTACGTGAGTGCTTAGCGGAGTCTAAATCAGACTTCTCCACTAGGTCCCTAGTATATTTGGATTAAGATATGAATATTCCATCCTCAAACTGATGCACCTGGTAACCTAAGAAGAACGAAAGACCACAAAACATGCTCATTTTTAACTCGCACTTATCCTCCTCAAAAGTTTGAGCATGTCAGGGCCACATGGATCCAAATACTATTTCATCCACATATACCTGGGCAACAAAGATAGCACCACTCTCTTTCCTCACAAACAAAGTCTTAGCCACTCCCCCTTTCTTGAATCCACGAGATAAGAGATAAGAAGTGAGCCTCTCGTACCAAGCACGGGGTGCTTGCTTCAAACTATATAGAGCCTTCTTAAGGTAATAGACGTGTCCCGACTACTTTGGGTCTTCGAACCCCTTTAGTTTTTCCACATAAATTTCCTCCTATAAAATGTCGTTAAGGAAGGCACTCTAGACATCCATTTGATATTACTTGAGGCATAGATGACATGTTATCGTGAGTAGTAACCGAACAAACTCAAGCCTAGAAACAAGAGAGAAAGTCTTGTCAAAGTCTACACCCTCAATCTTGGTACCATTTTCATCCATCTTATGCTGAAAATCCTATTGGTACCAATTACATTTATTTCGCTGGTCGAGGGACTAACTCCTAGACATCGTTTTTGCAAAAATAAAGCAACTAATATTACATAGAAGAATCCAATGCTCATCTTTGAGTGCTTCTTTCACATTCTTAGGCTCGACTAAGGAAGTGTAGTAAAGGTAGCTAACCACATTCTCAAGTTGAGTGTGAGTCTTAACACGTAGTGTAGGATCACTAAGTATAGAAGAATGGTCGTGACACTTTCGAACCCAAGATGATGGTTCATCTAAATTAGGAGTGGATTCCACCGAGGTAGTATAAGGAATGATGGGATCGTCACTATGTGGTGCATCATACTCACACTCGAGGCTAGGGTTAACAAATATCGGTAGCTCTTCATCTCTAACTGTGACCTTTATTGACTCCATAACCTTAAAGCTTGAAAGGTGAAACACCATATAAGCCGTACTCAGCAATGAAAAACCTAAAAATATCCCCTCGTCGTCAAAGTTTCCTAAGATCTCTCTATCTCTCAAAATGTAGCAAGTACACCCAAATATACGAAATTATGATAGTCTAAGTTTCTTCCTTGTCCACTCATATGGCGTGTGTAACGTGTGTGGATGAAGATATATCTTATTCATCGTATGGCATGCGGTACTCACGACCTCTGCCCAAAAATGTCTAGGCACATTTCTTCCAAGATGTAGGGATCTATCTATTTCGTGAATCGTTCAATTCTTCCTCTCAACTATCCCCGTTTTTTAAGATTACGAATAGCTAAAAAATCATGTTTGATGCCCATTCCATCATAATATCTATCCACTCTGACTTTTTTAAATTCAATGGCATTATCACAACGCGTCTAATTAATAGTGACACCACGTTGGTTTTGTAGGACACGACACTTAGTTGTTAGGAACTCAGTTGTATCAGACTTTTCTAGAAGAAACCCCATGATAGAGTATCCTGAAAGGTCATTGACCATCACGAAAATGTATCTTTTACCACCTAAACTCTCCAAATGAGTGGGACCTTGTGACACCCCGCTTAATTAAATATCGGGTGATCAGTCCTTTATTAAATTAAAAGAGGTTTCTCATTTGGTTCATTCTCAGCATCATTGTCGAAAACCATATTAATTACTAACCATGTATTAGTTGATCAAGTCAGTGTCAAAATTTTATCTTTCATCACACAATCGATAATAATGTGCTGAAAATTAAATTTAAAACATCCACATAATGAATATCGTCTAACCATCACAAGGAATAAATAAAAACTTACTTGTCGAATAAACCATCGGCTATAAAATCCCAATCCAGATACCATATCCAATAAATAGTAAATAAATCCTACTTCAAGTATGAAATGAATAACTAAAATAAATAAAGTATGAATGGGGAAACATGCTCAATTGAAATACTGAAATGAGATCCTATACTAGGAATGAAAGGTAAAAGCCTCTACTAAAATCCTGCAAGCCTCCACAGCGCTGCAGCAAATCTCTCCTGGAATAAATCGTCAAATCTGGCATCCCTGTGGCTGGACACTTAAAAGGTTTTGAAAAATATTTGTAGCAAGGGTTAGAACCCATAGCATTTTGAAAACATTTTAAAAGTATTTATCACAATTTTAAAATCAGTTATTGATTATACATGTTACGAGTACGTATACTCTCTTGAGTTTCCTCACCTCTCAACTATTTTGCACACCTAATGCTTTCTACTTAGCCCACCTAGCTATATTACCCAAGCCAACTAGACTTAAGTATTTGTCTGGACTCTCAACACATATAAGTCCCCGTACCACCCATATAATATGTTATTCAAGTTAACATATCTTGTATGTTATTGATATCATAAGTAACGTTCTTCATATCTTATCGTTCAATCATTTAATTAAGTCTCACTAATTAATTCTGTATTTATACCCACACTATTAATCTGTCTACTATCACACATAAGTAGAATCATTCAAATGATTATATATATTTATCTCACTAATATATATAAATTCGATGTCTCTCAAAAGGACCACCGTACCAATAGTCATACTCTGCTATCAACCCATGTACCTCTCATACTAGAATAAGGACTATTGGTTTAGCATGTCTCCTCGAACCCAAAATCAAATAACAAGCACTAGAGGGGGACATAGTTGAAAGACTTTGGGCTATGCACATACCTAACGTACCCAAATGACCTGCCAGTCTCACTAATACACGGCACATATTGAGCCGCCCTAAGTTCAATGTCCTGGGGCATAAATCTAGACCCCTCTGGAATCAGCAAGGTGGGATCACCCACTGCGCGGAAACCTCCGTGATAGCAGGTAACATAGGTATGTTCACATGTAACACTAATCATATAATAGGTATACACACCACCTATATATTTATTAAATCAGTAGGTATACACGCAACCTAATTATAATATCTCGTACGTAGTATTTGTAACACCCCGTATTTTTGCACATTTAATATTTAATTAATTCAGAAATTTTAAATTGCTTGTGTGTTGTAATTTTAATTGAATTAATTATGGCAATATATATATATATATATATATATTTAAATATTAATCGGGTTAATATTTAGGGAAATTTATTTACTAAGTGAATAGTAAAAATTTAATTACGTCATTTCGAGTATTAATGACGAGGTATACACTTATCTAAGCCAGGAGTCGGTATAGACTAAATTGGGTGTGAGATAAGAATTTTTATAAATTAATTCAAATGTCAATTCTAAGTGCGCGGTTGAGTCCGGATGGGTCGAGATAGTCAGAAAAGAGTACCCGTGGGTAGTAATTGGGTCTCGGGGTGTTTTTGGGCATAGCCGGGCCCACACGGGGCGAGTTGGGCCACTTTAATTAAGCCCATTAGGTGAAAAATGGGATTAAGGGTTTTTATCCTAATTGGGGGATTAAGGAATGGCAGCCAACATAATTCTAAGCCTAGGGCTTGAGAGGAAAATTGGGGAAAAGCTTAGCAAAAGTCAATTTAGGGATTTTGGAGCCAAATTGAGGGACTATGCCAATGGATCAGACACTATGAACACTTTCAGGCAAGTGGTTAACTGTTTTGATTCTTAAAGTATGATAATCAATTCATATTATAGTGATATGTAAACCAAAATTCATTTTGGGGATAACTGGGTACAAAATGGGATTTTTGTTCATGAAACTATTGAATGAGATTCATAGTAAAAATGGTTGTGTTGAACATATCTGAGTATGGGTGTTTAATTGGAATAAGAATTCGAAGTATAAACAGGGGAAATTCTGGATTTGGAATTTGGGTTGTAGAACAAGATTTATTAATTTTAATGGAAAACCCATTTCGAAAATTGTGAGATAAGTTGAGAAATTTATATACTAGAGGGTGTATATGATGTATAGGATCCAAGTTCATATGTTTATGTGATGGGATGACTTGATCAGGGGTTGAAATTAAGGTTTACAAATCTTGAATTTTCGTTAATGGTGTAATGCAGTGGGGAAGAAGAGCTACCCAAGAAGGATCGATCGATCGATCGGGGGCCTTCGATCGATCGAGCGTCCTAGGAAATTGGCAGTTCGGCTAGTTTGTTTATAATGAGGGTTTAATTTAATTGATAATTCCCTTACTTTTATTTGGTGATAAATTTATATGGGACATATGTTTCCTTAACAATTATAGGGTGATATAATTGGGTTTAGGAGGGTGTGAACGGTATGTCACGAGATGAACGAATTTGGAGAAATAATTCAATTATTGATATTGGGTCGAAGAATGATATTCGGTAATTGTAGTTGGGTAACACTACATTATTAAAGGAATTTAGGTGAAATATTTAATTATGGACCAAGTGGGTGAGTCCGGGTGTGCTAACAATTATAAGTAAATATAATTGGGGAAATTATGGAAATAAATGTGTGACACATTGTGGGTGAAAATGTGAGAATGAAATTATGAGATGTAAAATGGACCGAGTGAGCGAGTCCAGAGATATTGGTCAAGTGGCTTCAAAGTAGTAAATTTATTATTGAGATAAAGTAATTAATTTGGAGTCGGAACATTGACTCGGGAAATATTGAGGTACGGGCCAAGTGAACGAGTCCGGGGATAATGGTTGGGTGACACCAAGTTATTAAATTAATGGGTGTGATAATTAATTTAATTAGAGTCAGATTGTAGACTCGGGTAGAATTAAATTAATGGATGTGATAATTAATTTAATTAGAGTTGGATTGTAGACTCGGGTAGGATTAAATTAATAAATGTGATAATTAATTTAATTAGAGTCGGATTGTAGACTCGGGAAGGATTAAATTAATAAATGTGATAATTAATTTAATTAGAGTCGGATTGCAGACTCGGATTTGTGTTGATTAATTAATGTGTAAATTAATTAAATAAGAGTCGGATTGTAGACTCGGATAAGTATTAAATTAATGGGTGTAATAATTAATTTAATTAGAGTCGGACGATAGACTCGGGGAGGTATTAAATTAATAAGTGTGTTAATTAATTTAATTGGAGTCGGACCATAGACTCGGAAAAATGATAAATTATTAAGTGAGAAAATTAATTACGTTGAGTCGGGCCATAGACTCAGGAAATTTCAGGCAGTGTACGGGATATTTAGTACACGGTAAAGCCAGGGTTTATAATATATATATATATATATATATATATATATATATATATATATATATATATATACGTGTATATAATGTGTGTGAAACTAAATTACAGGCAGTGTACGGGATTTTGAGTACACGGTAAAGCTGGGGTTTATATTATATATATACGGTACAGTGATAGTATATATATACGTGTTTATATTGTGTGTGATATTAAATATCAGTGACTAGATATTTATTCAATTTAAATACTCTAATGCTATCAAGGGAGGTTGCGCAATGTGGGTGAATCCCCTAACTTGAGTAGTAGGGCGAGTATATCCCCAGGTCATAGCGTCCGGTATATATGGGTGAGGGATTTATCTCACTTTCAGGGAAGGAATATGACCGCTTCCACTACGTTTATATTTTGGGTCGAGTTAGTGAGCGATTCCAACTCGGGGAAACTAGGTTTTGTGAGCACACCTAGTGAGATAGCATTTTAGAGGGAATCATCCGGTGAGGGTATACTCGAAACGATGGATACACGTATGATATATGTGTGGATGTTAGTAAAGGTACGTATAATATGGTAGTAAATATTATATGTAGGTGATAATACAGTGTGTGATGTATTTACCTTATATAACTCGGGTTACAGTTATATGTTGTTAATTAATGAGAAATTAATTAAGATAACCAATTGTAGTGATATTACAGTGTGTGACGTATTTACTTTATATAACTTGTGATACGGTTATATGTTACCATTTAAGAGGAATTAATTAAGTTAATTGTGAAATAACTTATAATTCAGGAAATTATTATACTCGGGTTAGAGTAGTATGGCAAGGGAAGGTTATACCAGGACTAGTTGGACGGGGTAGTACAACTAGGTGGGGTTAAGGTAACCGGTAGGTGTGCACAATAGTGGAGGGGTGAGAATGTCCACAAGGGAGTGCGACACTAACTTAAATATGAAGCGCATTCATGCATTTTAAATTACTGCAGTTAATTCACTTGCTAAATATTTTCAAAATGTTTTGGGTTCTAACCATTGCTATAAAACTTTTTCAAAACGTTTTAGGTGTCCAGCCACAGGGACAACGGGATTGATATTCTATTCCAGGGACACGGAGCTGCGGCATATGTGGATGCTAGAAGGAGTTTGGATTAGACGCATCATTCATTCATTCCTAGAGTAGGAATCTTGTATCAGTTTCAGTTTTATTTAGGGCTTGTCGCCCAGACTTCTCGGTACAGTTTTCAGGTGTATTTATTCAGGTGTTGAATATTTGTATTGGACTATTTCTTTAGTGGACGGTGATTTATTCGGCAAGTTGTGTAGATATAATTCAGTTTATTTTCATTCAGTTGTGTGAATGGTTTATATTCTAATTCCGCATGTACTGTTTTGCTTAATCAAAAGGTTAAAATTGGCACCAGTTTTTGGAATACTAGGTGGTTAGTAAGTTTTAAAAAGTTTTCGACAGTGATGCTAAGGATGATCCAACTGGGATTCCTGTTTTAATTTGGTATAGGACTGATCACCCGGTATTTTATTAGGCGGGGTGTCACAGTATTTTTCTCTCGAATTCTCACTGTACCATCAATCTATGATTTTCCTCTCTATCGTGTTAATCCGAGTATTATTCTCTACTTTAAGGGTCCTAATTACCCTTTAATGGAATTTAGTAGCTAGATCTATCACATAGTACTAGTCTTTACATAAATTCACTTAAATTTCCCATAATTCATTCTCCCTTTTTCAAATTAATTATGCCTTAATTTAAATATATTAAATCTCGCCTTAATTATCATAATCTCACCACAAGCCTACTGTAATATAACAAATCTCTCAGTATATTTTAATAAGGTCCCAAAAGTTTCCCCAACTAAATTTTAGGTGTTCTAGGCTTAAAAAAGAGATTTTCACATTTTCTGGGCAACCGAATCAAATCTCCAGGAAACCGAATCGATTCACTTTCCGAATCGATTCACCCCTAGATCAAATCGATTTGAAAATGCACAGATCATCTTCTTCCTCAATACACAAATAAGTTTTCACCATTTTTCTTACTCTCCTCTTCATGATTCTTTATCAAATCAACAACCAACATTCTCAAATGTCATATAAATGTGTTAGGGTGAATTATAACGTAAATAAAACATCTAAACCTCATGATTCACACCCAATCATAGATGAAATCAAGTTTTCATCAAAAACCCTAGGTTTTGTGTTCTTCCACCATTTTCATCAAAACACCATATTAGATTCATGGAGATTATCATATATCCTCTTATTTCCTATCCTCTACAGATGTTAAATCAAACCTACATGCAATTCCTACCCAAACATTAGTTTGAAATTATTATTTTCTTCCAAGAAGATAACTTTAATCAACATATTTCAAAACCCTATCAACATGGGTATTATAACTTTAAGGAAAACTGTAAATAAATGCTTACCTTGCCTTATGTGATCTGATTTCATGGTTTTGATGTTGAATGATATGTCTTCTCTTCCAATCCTCACTCCAAGATTGATAATGGGGAAATATCCTACTTCAACCTCTCAAAAACTCTCTCTTAGGATTCACAAATGACCTATCTTCCTCTCCAATGGATTCTCTGAGTTTTCTAACCTCTAAACCCTAGCCTCTCCCATCTATATGCTGATAAATAAGTTGGAATCTCGTAGGTCTCTTAATTCTTAATTGCCAAATGACTAAAATGTCATCGTATGGTGCCGGTGTAGTCTAAAATTTCCCCGGGACCTAATCAACACCCCCGAGTATACTATTTTGACTATTACAACCCTTTCGGAGTCATTCATGACCTCAAAATTATCATCCAAATCATCCTAAATAATTATCCTATCTCGACCTCAATTTAGCCTACACGCGACTCCCGGTTGAGATAAATTCAATTACGCCGATTTCATTTGTTATGACGTATAGTAATTTTCATAACTAACGCATTTACTATTTACTTAGTAAATTTTAACACATACTATTAATCATTATCTCTTTCTCTTGATTAATATTTAATAACCACATTTTTATATAATTCCATTAAATTATTTCACTCGTGTAATTTAAAATAAACGAATAATCTACTAAATTAAGTAAATTTCAAATATGCAGAAATATGGGGTATTACAGACCCATAAGATCCATATCAATCTAATCTAATACACGAGAGGTGGCAATGGTATTCAACTTTCTATGGGGACTTCAAATTTGTTTTCCTTATTGGAAAGGTCCACAAATTAAGGAAGTTGATTTCCCAAGCGAAGGTAAGCCATGAACTAGGTCCTTTTTCACTAATTTCTCAAGATCTCTAAAGTTCACATGACCTAGTCGTTGATGTTAAAGTCCAGAGAGGATACCGTGGCATTGCTGCATACAAATGAGGACTTGGAACATTCCTATAGCAATTGTCTTCGGTCCTCACTCCTTGTAGTAATAGTTCATCGAATTGATCATATACATTATATTCAGACCAGTTAGACATGACCACAAAGCTTGTGTCGCACAATTTTCTTATGCTAATTATTTTCATTTTTAACCTTTTTACGTCTAGTTTAGGAAATTCGATTATCTCAAAGCATCTCCAAAGGTGACTTTGCTTTCCTTACGATCCACAAGGTTGGTAAAAAATTATATGTCATCGGTCATGTGCAGAGAGCACCTACTATCAAAATTAAAAAAAAAACATTTTCTCACGAAAAGGCTGGTCAGGCACGATACGCTGAAGATGGGTCTTATCGATCAATTAATACCATTATCAGCACAACATAATATATATTTTATTATTTTCAAAAGTCCAAAACCTTAAACTTTATGAATATCTCACAGACAATACTTTAAATTCAATCCAACACCAACAAATAATAAATCCAAGTTGAGGACGGTCCCTACGCAGGACACCTGTACACGACCCATACCCAGCGGTGACATAGGAAAGGTCAGCGTCACCATTTACCTCTAGTAGGTGACGTTTCCATGTAGTACCCATATGACCTACACATCATCAATCCCACGTGTGTCGACGTGTGGTACACGATCCGAACGCGCGAACCCCCGAGCCGATAGGACGTTCCATTGGTATATCCACACAAATACATAATAGTACATATTATTATCCAATATAATATGTAAAGATAATTACTCCTTAATTATCATAAAGAGTCCAACCAAAGTCCACAGCATTTTTCCATTTATTAATAATTTACCATCTAATAAATTATTAATTCCATTCCATAAATAATTATTTAACCAACTAGTTAATTATAATTTTTCATATTTAATGTGGGCACATCCGTATTTTTAATAAATTCTTTATTATTCCTAACTCGGTTCCCTTCACTCACTTGGACTCATAAAGATACTCGCAACCAAAATCTCAAGCCCAATACCCTGATTACTATTAATATTCCTTAATACCCTTCTCCGAAAATCCTTGGTATTTACCTCCAATTAATATATCCCTAATTAAATTCCCCTTAGTCCATAATTAAATCCTAAGCAAAACAACTAAAAGGGACGAACTGCCAAATAAATCCCAAGCAAACAACTGAAAAGAAATGGACTGTCGAGCAAAACCCAAGCAAATCAATAAAAGGAAGTGAACTATTGAATAAATTCCAAGAAAAATGACAAAAGGGAATAAACTGTTGTTACGTCTCTCAAACGAACCATTAGGTCATCAAACGACACCGGTCGTCGTTCAAACGAGGACTTAAGTCATTTGAACAACTATTGAGGCCAACCCTCATGTTGCACATTGTTGATTCCGCCATTTCTTTTGCATCCAAGGTTTATCACATCATGCCAGACCCGGTTTTGATAACCTCCCAAGAAAGAATATGACTTATAACAATACCACCTCTTCCCATACATCATTCACCAAATTTCACAGGTTCGAAGTCCACTTTGACATTCCTATCCATTAACAATTTATAAACTCATATCTATATTCATAAATCAGAATACTCTAAATTTATAAACTGTTTTCCCGAATATAATTTTATCAATGTTAATCACACAATTTGACTTCCTGGGTTTAGTTCAAGAACACAATACCGAATCATCTAACCTTAATTCAAGATTACAACACCTAAATTTTTGGAACTAGTCCTATATCAAATTCAGTCCTCTATATGCATAAAATAGTTATTCATCATCAATTTATCCATATCAAACCTAAATTCCAGAAATTTAAGGGGCAATTATGATGCATCAAGAAATAAATTGGAAACATAAATTAAGTAAGAAAATTATTGCATTAAAATATGTAGAAGAGAAGCCCCTTGAGATGCCCTTGATATCTTCATTTGTTCCTTGCCTTTCCCCCTCTTTTAGCCCTTATCGTATTCTCCCCAATAACTATTGTTTTAGGTTTTGTGGAATGATATTGAGGGAGTGGTTTACCCCACTTAAACACTAAATAAAAGGCTAATCCTGAGTCGGGCCTAAAACCCAGCTTTTGGACCTCTAAATGCACCTAAATCCATATCCCAATTAGCCCAAAAGTTCCCCAACTCATATATTTATGACCCAGGACCAATTCTAAATATTTTAAACGCTAAACTGAGTCTCTAACGCTCCCCAAAACGCATTTCGATCATTTTTATTTCACTTCGCCCTTCTATTATATTAATATGACACGCGCCCATAAATTTATTTACATATGATTTATTTTTCACTAGCAAGCCCATTATATCCAATTGAGTTTTATAATTATAAAATCGTGAATAAATGTTTATTTAGATTAAAACTTTTACTCGCTTAAATTTTAAACCCTGCCGATTAAATTTATTCTCAAAATAAATCTGAAACCTAAATTCATTTATGTCACATTATTTTATTCTGAAAAATGATAGGGTATTACATTCTCCTCCCCTTATAACGGAATTCCGTCCTCCGAATTCGCTAAAGTCCGACCTTGGGTTTTTGTCCGTGTTATTAACCCAAGTTTTATTCTCAATTAGTCCATACCCATATCCCATGAGATGAAAGAAAAGGCTCACCCATGCCTATCATAACATCACTGGGGTGTTCATGTATTCCACATAATATCTACACACACATAACATTAACAAATATGGATGGCACTTATACATTTAATTTGTACCATTCATACCAAGCATATCCATACACCAAGTATACCACCGCATATGTACATGAAAAATAAAATAACGATCTTAACATCCGATTTTTCTCAACTCCCGACTTTTGCTAATTTCGTGCGTGGGACGTCTCGCAAGCGAAATCCAAACAAGGAACCCTCCCGATACACTACTGTACAGCTTAGTCACTCATTGAGATCCATTGGCCCAAGATTTAAAAGAAAATGGAAATAAAATAAATGCATGCAGTAATCAACTAAATTCCAACTTTTGCTCATTGCCAATTAAAGTCTCATATCGCAAAAGTAATACAGTAAATCCTAATAAATTTACCCATTTAATTATATTAAAATCAAAAGTCCAAAATGTCCTAGGGTCTAACATCTCCCAGCTCCCGACTCTTGCTACTTTCATGCGTGGGATGTCTCGCAAGCAAAATCCAAACAAAGAACCCTCCCGATACACTACTATATAGCAATGTCGGTCGCTGAGATCCGTCAGTCCAGGACCCATGTCTATAATGTGCTCAATAAATTTATAAGGCTCTCCAGTCCCTATAATCTCCCATTTAACCATATTTAAACTAAAGGTGCCACAATTCCTTTAGTATATTCTGCAGTGAAAATAAACATTAATGCCCAATAAATTACCTATATGACAACATCAAGAACAATAACAAAAATATCCTAGAATCCAACATCTCTCAACTCCTGACATTTGCTACTTTCGTGCGTGGAACGTCTCGCGAATTAAATACAAACAAGGAACACTCCCAATACACTACTAAGTAGCTCTGTCGTTCATTGAGACCTGTTGGTTTGGGACATAAGTCTATTTATGCTTTTAAATAAATTTATATGTCTTCACAAACCTACTCATTCCCATAAAGGCTATCATTTTCCATTTCCAATGACATCATCATCATAATAACATTATTTATGATTGTACACCTCATCGTGTAATTGGGACTACCACTAGTCCTAATACTCCAATGGAACCAAATACTTATAAAATGCAAATTCCTTTCGCTTTGCATGCTCTTAACACAAATAGGAAGGTTTCATCACTATATAATTATCTTACTATGACATAGCTTAACAATTTTGCCTAAAATAAGCATAAGCCTCCCCGTAGGCATTTCTATGCATCTACTAACCAACCTAAGATTTCCCCTTCTCACCCGCGGTGAACTAATGTAAAAACAATATCCCAATTACGAAGTCCAACTTCTCCAATGTAGTAACAAGGACCGAATGAACACCAAGTCCACATATTTAACAAAATATATCCTACTTACTCCAAAGTAGGGGAAAACACATCCTTTATCCCTGATACTATCACTAATCCCTATTTCTGTAATTAAATTCGTCTGTAACACGATGCCCATCTCACTGTGGGTCCTGGCCTTGTTAGCCCTACTCATTCTCACCATCGAAGATCTTATATCTATTACATAAACTACTCAATTGGAACCCCTTAAACTATCGAATACTTTAACAATTTTGGCCACCATTCTGGCTATGCTGACACGATATAAAAATTAAATCTCTTCTTCACCTTTTTTTCATCCTTTATGACTTCAAAAATGTGTGGGAAAATATCCCCTCGAGCTTCCTCCGAAACGAATCACTAATCAATTTGTCCCGCTATTCTAGCGTAGTGATGGACCTTTACTACCATAACGGTGCTCCTACTAGTCTGAATGAACTAACCTCTTCTTGTGTGCTATCATGCACTATCATCTTCCTTTATTTCTCTAATGTCTCCCTTCAATTGTTTTAGTCACCAAATTTCCCAAACTTCTTGCAATTCTAACAAGTGACCTTCACTAAGGTCTCTATGACTCTCTCTCCAAAACTGAAACCTTTCCCGAACAGGTAATAATGACTCGCAACGAATTAAATGATTCCTAATCATTGGTCTCTACATCAAAGAATGCAACGCATAACGTATCGAGATCAAACACAGATCCTCAGGACCCTATAACCGTGCTCTAATACCAACTATAACAACCCCTATTTTCTCATGTAAAGGCACGATACACTGAAGATGGAATTGTCGATCAGTTAAAACCATTCTCAGCATAACGTAATATAAATATGGTTATTTTCAAAATGCCAAAACCTTAAACTTTATGAATATCTCACAGACAATAATTTAAACTCAATCCAACACCAATAAAATAATAAATCCAACAGCAAGTAAAAATTTACCACTCCAGCATAATGTAAATAATTAAATAAATCTCGGGCTTATGCCCTTACAAATATTTTGATTTAAAATAACTAAGACTGGAAAACACCTATACTAAAGCCCATAATCTGGAAAGATGCTAAGCACGAGAGATCGCAAGGCTGGTACCACAACAATCCGTCTATCCCTATCTAGAAATAACCTGGGGGGGGGGGGGGGAACATTAAAATTTGGGTCAGAGACCGAGTTGTGCAATAATTAACTTATTTAATTTATGATGCAATAGTATAGCCAATGCAAAATAAATATTCCCCCTTCGTCACTCACATGCGTTTAATACCCTACCCCTCATCTAAGTGTGATATTATTCGCATCCCAATAAATTCCAAATAAAAACTATGACAACGTCTCAAATTAATAATAAAGGCTAAATTATTTAAGTGTACCGACTACATTTAATTATCAATACCTGTAATATCACAGTCTCATAATTTTCACATAAATGGCATAAACATCTATTATGCATTAAAGAATCACAATTGTCATTTATGTCCACGTTCTTAAACATTTTAGTTTATCTCATATAAATTCTGGGTAATTATATATATATTTCCTTTATATATATGACACACAAGGCATCTACCATTGGTGTCTAATTCGTGCTCTATCAACAAGTTCGAAAGAATCCCTTATCCTAAGAGAACACCACAAAACACACACAAGTTGGGGGTGATCCCTAAGCAGGACACCTGTACACGGCCCATACCTAGGAGTGCATAGGAATGATCAGCGTCAATATATACCACTCGTAGGTGACGCCTCCACGTAGTACCTATATGACCAATACATCATCAAGCCCACCGGTGCCTGAAGCCCTTATCCCTTTGACTCACTTGAGTCTATATTGTATAAGTGATCATCTAGTTTGGAAATTGTGACAAAATTATGTCCATCCTAGAAACCAAAGAGCCTCAGAAGTTGGATTGCCTATTCATCTCTCTTACTTGTAGTGATCAAGAGACTATTGCCAACTCTCACACATAGTAGAATTCAATTCATACATGTCATACTGCATAATAATGTGTGTACATATGTTGAGTGTGTTTAAATCCCTAAGTTTGATTTTTACTAATTTTTTGGGATTTTTTAAACAATTTTTAAACCATGTTTTATTAATTAAAACTTGATTTATAAGTTTTTGGGGTCAAACTCTAAATATACTTTGTTGTGTATTATGGCTTAATGTTACCTTGGGTAGAAACCGAAAGCGGCATAAACATGAGGGTTATGGTTTTAATTATTTTAGACGCACGTTTCAGATCCTGTATTTGCCCTACATCTGTCTACCTCTGATTGGTTGGAAGTGTGTTTCTTTACTGAGATAACAACGCGTGTGTTGATACCAAAATTAGTATGCTGATGTGGACGAATAATAAGAAGACACGTGTTAATATACGTGGCACAATAGCAACGAGGAAGTTCATTCCCCCGACCAAGTCAGACTCACTCCGAGCAACAAGTATACTCCGAGGAACTCCAGCTCTCCGAGGAACTCTAACGCTCCGAGGAACTCTTGAACGACGAGCAACTAAGGAGGTTCGAGCTGCATCTCGACCCCAGCATTGATTGCCAGATAATCAACAGTTCAACTATTCATTGAATGTTTATCATCTTGACGCACACGTTTGAAGAACATTAAATGAATTACCCTTTCATATGTGTATCATTTAATGTAACACCCATTCATGTACAGCCTAAGGGCTATAAATACCTTGTATCACCCTCATTCAAAGGAAGGGGGAATTTCTTGATAGAACTTGTAATCGAGAATTCCTTAACACTCAGCAATAACATAACAGTGGACGTAGGCCATTCATATAAGGCTGAACCACTTTAAAATTCTTTGTCTCATTTATATTTATCTGTGATTAAATAATTAGAGTAATCTAGTTTTTTACATCAACAGATTGGCGCCGTCTGTGGGAAACGATTGTTATTATCGTTTTTCACCAAAAATCATTCATCATCAATGGCAGATAATCCGGAATCCAGCAATCGAAACGCTAGAAATGCTGGAAATCCTCCAAATCCCTCTGCACCTCCAGATCTGGCTGGGATTATGACGAATCTGGCTCAAGGACAAATCTCCATGCAAGAAACAATGCGGCAACTCATACAGACCCTTCATGGCGGTGCACCTGCACGTTCGGGACAGCAAAGTGGTCAGAGGCAAACCTATTTACTGTCTTCACGATCCAGGCGTACTGAGTCATATCGTAATGAGGAGTCTGATGATTTCTCTTATCAACCTGGGTGAACTTCGTCAATAAGGGCTACAGATACTGATTAACGTATCACTCTCTCTCCAGAAAGACCCAGTGCCTTGGAAAGACTGAGTAGGGTGTCTCCTTTCAGTCGATTAGGCCCTAGGAGGAATAGGAGCCCACCTAAGTCCATGTCGAGGAGTTTTCGACAACCATCAGATCTCAGAGAAAGATCAGCACAATCACGACCAGTTGCTCGTCAAGATAGATCTCAGGAGGACACTTCAGAGCAATCAATTACTCGAACTAATAAGCGCGATGAGGGAAATGATGCGTGGAAGGGTTCCATTCAGCGGTTGAAGGATAGATTGGGAGAAATGGCTAAGGCGAAGAATTCCTTACAACAAACTTTTGTTCAAGGGACACCTTTTGTCCAGGCCATTGTGGGTTTTCCTACCCCGTCAAAGTTTAAAGCACCTATGGTGACCCCCAAATATGATGGAAAGACAGATCCTGTTCTACACATAGACCAATATCAAGCTGCTGCCGACATCTATGCCGTCCCCGACGAGATGAGATGCAGAGCATTCTCAGGAACTCTTACTGGATTTGCCCAGATATGGTACAACAATCTTCCTCGGGATAAGATTTCAACTTTCTTTCAGTTGGCCGAGTTGTTCATCGGTAATTTCTGTTTTGGAGCAAAGCCAGTAAAAAGAGTAGCACACTTATTAAGTGTTAGACAAAAATCTGGTGAGAGTATTAGAGATTACATAACTCGTTTCAATAACGAGAAGCTGGAAGTCATAGATTATGAAGAAAAGACAGCAATCACCGCCTTGATGAGTGGATTGTTGCCTAATAAGTTGTATTACACTTTGGCTAAAGATCCACCTACAACTATGTCAGAGTTGATGGCGAAAGCGGTCAAAATCATGAATGCCGAGGAGGCTATGGCTGCGAAGAAGAATATGGATAAAGAAACCAAGGTGGAAGACGACAAATGCAAGAAGAAAGAGCATAAGGGGAATGGCAGTGACAAGCATTCCAAGAATAATAAATCGTCATGGGAAGTCCTGAAGAAATTCGATAATTATACTCCTTTGAAAATGGGTATTAATCATGTCTTGGAAGAAATCAAGAATAACGAGGAAGTAAAGTGGCCAAAGAAACTGAGGTCAGACCCTGACCTGAGGAACAGGGATAAATATTGTGAGTTCCATAAGGATCACGGCCATATGACCAAAAATTGCATAGCTCTTCAGAACGAGATTGAAACACTCATCTAAAGAGGGAAGCTAGCGAAGTATGTTGATCGGGGAGGCGAAAGAAGAAATAATGACCGAACTAGAGAAAGGTCTAAATCTCCTCGTTGAGCAGAGGAGAAAAAGAAAATGGATCATGAAGATGATACAAAGGATGACCCCGATCTTCCCAAGAAACCAAGGCAGCCAGAACGAGAGGTATTTTCAATATGTTTTGGGTCATTTGATTGTAATGTCATTACAGGAGGAGATGCAGGAGGAGGAGACCTTACTGCAGAAAGAAAGGCTTACCTTGGAGAGGCTCAAGCTTGCTCATATATTCAGCGAATAAATTTGGCTGAAGAGGATCGCCCGAGGAAGGTAAACAAAGAGAAGCTGGTCATTGGCTTTTCAAAAAATGACCTGGCAGGTGTTCTTTACCCTCACGACGACCCTTTGGGGATCAAAATGAGGATGAACGAAGTAGTGATTTCAAGGGTGCTGGTAGATAATGGTATTTCGGCAGACATCATGTACTATTCATGCTTTGACAGTTTAAATTTGAAATTATCTCAATTAGAACCTTATCACAGACCTCTATTGGGTTTTGCTGGCGAGAAAGTCTTTCCACTTGGGACGATCAAGTTGGATATATTCATTGGAACTTGGCCTGCTTGTCGAACAGAAAAAATACGTTTCTTTGTGATGGATAAGAATGTGCAGTCAGCTTACAACATCATCATGGGAAGAGTTGGTTTGAAGAAGTTCGAAGCAGTCCCATCTACAGTACATCAGTGCTTAAAATTCCCAACAAATTTTGGAGTAGGAGTTGTGAAAGGTGATCAGAAAGTAGCTCGGGAATGCTATTATTCGTCTGCCGAGCAAGATGAGCTTGAAGAGTCAAGGAAAAAGACTACTACCTACCAGGTGGATGAAGGTACAAAAATTGAAACACTTGATCCCAGAGATGAATCCCAACTTTTAAAAGGATAGGTGGTGGAATCTACAGAAAATGTTATTCTGGACGACGAGCACCCCGAACGAGTAACCCATATAGGTTCATCGTTAGATGTTTCAATAAAACAGGATTTGATAACTTTTTTGAGAAACAGAAAGAAAACTTTTGCATGGAATCATGAAGACATGCCAGGAATAGATCCGAACTTCTTATGTCATGAGCTCAATACGAATAAGGAGATCAAGCCTGTAAAGCAGAGAAGAAGAGTGTTTAGTCCCGAGAAGAATCAAGCCATACAAGAGGAGGTCGAGAAGCTCCAGAAAGCCCAATTCATTGAAGATGTGAAATATCCAGACTGGTTAGCAAATGTGGTGATGGTAAAGAAGAAAAACAATAAATGGAGAATGTGTGTTGATTTCACTGATCTCAATAAGGCCAGCCCAAAGGATCACTTCCCATTGCCCAGAATTGACCAACTAGTGGATGCTACCTCGGGACACGAGCTGATCAGCTTCATGGATGCTTACTCTGGGTACAACCAGATCAAAATGAAACCTGAAGACAGGGAAAGCACTTCTTTTATTACCCCTAGGAGAACTTATTGTTATAATGTTATGCCTTTTGGTTTAAAAAATGCAGGTGCGACATATCAGTGGCTGATGAACAAGGTTTTTGCCGAATAAATCAGTTGCAATATGGAAGTCTATGTCGACGATATGCTGACAAAGAGCAAAAAAGCTGCTGATCATCTAGTTGACTTAGGTCAGACCTTTGATCAACTGGATAAATACCAAATGAAGCTCAACCCGACGAAGTGCACCTTTGGAGTACGAGAAGGAATGTTCCTCGGATACATCGTCAACCAGCGAGGCATTGAGGCAAATCCAGCAAAGATCAAAGCTCTTTTAGGGTTGCGATCTCCAACGACGAAGAAAGAGGTGCAGAGTCTTACAGGACGAGTTGCAGCGCTCAACAGATTTGTATCCCGAGCAACTGATAGATGCCTCCCATTCTTCAAAACACTTCGAAAAACTTTCGAGTGGAATGATGAATGTGAAAAATCCTTTCAAGACTTGAAGAAATATTTGGGAGCACCTCCATTGTTATCCAGGCCAATAATGGGAGAGAAATTTTACTTGTACCTGGCAGTATCAGAGAATGCAGTCAGCTCGGCATTGATCAGATTGGAGAATGGAGTCTAGAAGCCAATTTATTACACAAGTAAGGCTTTTCGAGGTGCAGAGATCAGGTACCCAAAGCTGGAAAAATTGGCATTGGCATTAATTAAAGCAAGTAGAAGAATGAGGCCTTATTTCCAGGCCCACACCATCATCGTGTATACCGACATGCCATTGAGACAAGCCCTTCATAAGCCAGAAAAATCAGGGAGACTGATGTATTGGGCAATAGAGCTCGGTGAATATGATATTGTGTATGAACCCAGATCATCATTAAAAGGGCAGGCTGTAGCAGACTTTATAGAAGAATTTACATATCCTGATACCCCCGAGGAACAAAAGTTGCTCGCTGACCAACCTGTGGATGTTACAGGATCAACAGACATAAGTCCAGATCAACTCCGGTTGGTAAAAGGGCTTGTGGATGTAGAAAGATCATCAAATTCAAACCCAGACCAACTCTGGTTGGTAAAAGGGCGAGAAGAGATGGTCGAAGAAGGGCGAAAAATACCAGGGGAGGATGAAAGGAAACAGCAGATATTTCACCGAGGAACTCTATGAGATAAGAAATTTGAATACGAGTTACCTATATGGAGATTATATGTAGATGGGTCATCTTGCACAACGGGTTGTGGAGTAGGGATTGTTTTGAAAACCCCAGACGAGATTGACATGGAATATACCTTGCAATTCCAATTCATAGCCTCCAATAACGAGTCTGAGTATGAAGCCTTGATAGCAGGTCTTAATTTAGCAAAGATTATGGAAGCGCAACAAGTGATGGTATTCAGTGATTCTCAATTAATTATGAATCAGATAATGGGAACATATGCAGTTAAAGGAGAATTAATGGTCAAGTATCATGCAAAGGCGATGGAGTTGTTGGCAGAATTTGATGTCATTCAGTTGATCAGAATACCAAGAATGGAGAATGCACAAGCAGACGCACTGGCCCGACTAGCATCAACTACTCGTACCGAGCTGCGAAGAACGATACCAATTAAAGTATTAGAAGCTCGGAGCATAGATGAAGACCTGACGATGAATGTTATTACCCTTGATTTAGGACCATCTTGGATGGATCCCATCAGGGCATATATTGAGGAGGGAGAATTACCGGAGGATAAGCTCTCTGCAAAGAAATTGAAGTTTAAATCTACTCGGTATGTACTAACTAATGGTGTTTTGTATAGACGAGGAATTATGGCAGGTTTGCAAAGATGTGCACATCCCTCCGAGGTGAAGGAATTGATTGAAGAGATCCATGAAGGGTCTTGTGGAGCCCATGTAGCAGGTCGGACACTTTTGCAAAGGGTGACGACACAAGGATACTACTGGCCAACGATGAGGGCTGATTGTATAGCCTATGCTAAGAGATGTGATAAATGTCAACATTTTTCCTCCATCCGACGAACTCCACAAGCATTGTTGACACCCATAACTTCCCCTTGGCCTTTTGCCAAGTGGGGAATGGATTTGGTTGGACCACTGCCAACGACCCGAGGAAGATTCAAGTACCTCGTTGTCGCAGTGGATTATTTTACTAAGTGGGTAGAAGCTGAGCCTATGATTGATATGACATACGAGAAGGTGTACCAATTCGTTTGGAAGAACATCATCTGCCGATATGGTCTCCCTCATGCCTTCATCACAGACCATGGAACACAATTTGATAACGAGGAGTTTGCCGCCTATTGTCATCAGTCAAACATTTTGAAGGTTCATTCAGCACCAGGCCATCCTCAAAGCAATGGGCAGACTGAAGTGACGAACAGGACATTATTAAATGGTTTGAAGAAGAGGCTAAGTGAGGCTAAAGCTAATTGGATTAATGAGCTACAGTCAGTATTGTGGGCTTACCGAACAACTCCCCGAGCAGCAACTGGAGAATCACCATATATGCTGGCATTTGGAAGTGAGGCTGTAATACCTGCCGAGTTGGGTCTTCCAACACACAGAGTGCTGAATTTCAATTCCCCAGCCAGCGACTTGATGAGGAGATTATATTTGGACATGCTCGAGGAGGTTAGAGAAGAGGCAGCCATTAGGAATGTTGCTTATCAACAACGAACAGCCCTATTCTACAACAAGAGGGTGAAAAAATGCGACTTAAAAGAAGGAGATTACGTGCTAAAGAAGGTCATTCAGAAGCACAATAAGTTGGAAGCAAACTGGCATGGACCTTACCGAGTTACTGCAGTTGTCTGACCAGGAACTTACCGAATAGCAACTCTAGAAGAAGAGGAATTTAAGAATGCATGGAATGCTGAACACCTACGCAAGTATTATCAGTGATGTAAAATGTAAAGCAGTTCCATCAATATGAATAAAACGATGATATTTCACAATCTTCTCTCCTTTTATTGAAAGTTTTTCGGGGAATTACTAGTGTGTTTAACACTACGCTGCTCGGTACGCAACGCTGCTCGGCAGTAAAAAGAAGACGATAGTTCAAACCCACGACCAACTCCGGTTGGTAAAAGGGAGAGAACAAACTATACTCCTTTGGTTAGGAGGCGTACACTAGCGTGACCAACTCAGGTTGGTAAAAGAACTAGTGGACATGATAGTTCAAACCCATGACCAACTCCGGTTGGTAAAAGGGCGAGAACAAACTATACTCCTTTGGTTAGGAGGCGTACACTAGCGTGAACAACTCAGGTTGGTAAAAGAACTAGTGGACATGATAGTTCAAACCCATGACCAACTCCGGTTGGTAAAAGGGCGAGAACAAACTATACTCCTTTGGTTAGGAGGCGTACACTAGTGTGATCAACTCAGGTTGGTAAAAGAGCTAGTGGACATGATAGTTCAAACCCACGACCAACTCTGGTTGGTAAAAGGGCGAGAACAAACTATACTCCTTTGGTTAGGAGGCGTACACTAGTGTGATCAACTCAGGTTGGTAAAAGAGCTAGTGGACATGATAGTTCGAACTCAGACCAACTCCGGTTGGTAAAAGAGCAAGAACACGAGACTCCTAAAAATGCCAACGTGTTTGGTTAGGAAAAAAGATATGCTCTCAAATGCCAACTTATGTTGGTCGGGAAGTAAGTTTATTACATAAAAGTTCCTCTAAGAACAAATATTCCAAACTGAACCAAGTATAGTTGGTCGGGGATAAGAACCCACTAACTGTAGTTGGTCGACGAGGAAAAATCATCGACCTTGGTTGGTCGGGCACATTTTATGAAAAAGACAAAAATTTACCAAGTATAGCTGGTCGGGGATAAAAACTCTCACTAACTATAATTGGTCGACGAGCTCAACTTAGCAACCTTGGTTGGTTGGAAGAATTTTTAACATTTTTATACTCATTACTTTATTATTAAGTGATCGAGCAATATTACTAATACATGTAACTTTTATTACTGAGTTGGTCGGTGAACCACACAATATTGTTATGCAAGCATAAATATAAAATGTTTGACAAGCACAAGACAATAGCAATACAGATTTGCAAACAGAAAATGAAAGACTTTCATTAAAATTCAAAACGAATTACAAGTTACATATGTGTACTAACTATTACATTGAGATCCCTACTCTATTGGTTTCTTTCCCTCTACTTTTGAAATAGGTTCCTCGCCAGCAGGCGGATCATTTAAAGTCTGAGGAGAGTTAATGAAGTTCAAGTCCTTCAGCATCCTAACGTTCATCACAGAAGGTGTATTCAGTAGATGCTCGGGACGAGATACCTCGATCTGAGAATGAAGATTGTAGTCACCGAGGTATTTTGCAATTAAGCTCTGAGGAATGGCACGAGATGGGATCCATTCCATGTCCAATTTATAAGGTGGCACGGGCAAATCTAGTAGCCCAGGAGCATGATATTCCCATAAATAATGGCCCTGCTCTAGTTTTAATACACCCAGGGCGTTCAACCATCCCTGTTTATAACCTTCATTATTGGCATTTTCAAGGCGAGCATCCAAGTGATAAAGGGCCTCATTGTAGCCTGCCATCCAGAACTCACGAGGTTGTTTATGGAATTGGAAGGTTATTCTCTCTAACTGCTCATGAAGGTTCCTGGCAAAAACATCCTTATTCTTCAAAGAAGACTTTGTCGAAGCAAGTTGATCCTCTAGAGTTTGGATTTTCTTAGACATTTCAGACAAAGCCCGATCTTTTGCATTCAATTGGAACGCTTGAGTTTCCAACGTTGATAGAGTACGAGCTTCTTCAACATTACGACTAAGAGCTCTTGATCCTCCCCGAGCAGGTCGTGAACTTGGTTCCTCGACAACATTCTGAGAAGCTCTTCCTCGTCCACGAGAACCTCTTCCTCGCCCCCGAGTAGCAGTAGAAGTACCAGATCTTCTCAAGGTATCCAACTCTTGCCTTAATTTGGCATTCTCAACCTCTAGAAAGGAAAATCCCTCGTCAGCCACTAGGATTACAGCTGTTGAAGAAGATGCTGGAGACTTATATTGTGCCAGCTCTTTCTGCAAATTGTTATTTTCTTGCTCTAGCAGCTCGGCAATCTGTCTACAAGATTCAACTTCACCCCTTAGGATTTTCTCCCTGACATCGTACCCAGCAAGGATCTTTTTGTGTCCTGTCTCGGCAGAAAGCTGTTGATACCTCTTTTCATACCCCTCGTGCAAAAGGGCAGTTGATTCCTTGTACTGAGTCTGAAGATCTTCTAAAGTATATTGAAGCTCCTCGATCATATCATAGTAAGCCACGTTATTGGCCACAGCTCGATCAAGTAAGTCCTTCAGGTATTGATAAGCTTCTACTGCCTGCTCTGAAGCATCATGACCAAGGATGTTGGCAAATTCTGATGCCCTTAGGTTTGTGTGACCAGCCTTATAATATTCATGGCATTGCTGCATCAATTTTGTATCATTGGCAGATAGCAATTCCATTCTAGCCATAAACTAATAAAGAAGAGAAGGCAAGAGTTAATAAAAAAGCAGACAGAGCATCAACAATGTAGAGGAACCAAAAAAGGTAATTTTATTACATCATAAAAAGGAGTACAGCGTTCAGAATACAGAGTACAAGTAAAAGAAAAATAGAAAGAAAATACCGAACAACTTCACACCTTTTCCTTGTCTCCCAAGACTTTCTCGGGAGGTTGGGACGAGGAGCTTGGTTGCTCGGTGGGAACAATGGGTTGATTGGAAGAAGTTGAGACTTGTTCAGGAGGAGCATGCAAAGACGAGATCTTCTCGGTGGCTGTCTGATTGGGTTGTGGAGCAAGGATTTGATCACCTACTATCATTGAAGACTCCTCGGACGCAGCTTCGTCTTCTTCCTCATCTTCAATTGCAGGAGGGGGCCAAGAAGATGCTGTTGAAATAGTTCAGAGTCTTCGCTAACCTTCAGTTCCTGCAGGGCAGCAACCCAACCATCTCGAAAGTATTTCAAACTCCCATACTGCACCTGGGTCATCATTGTTTCTACCCCCTATCCCATCCTTTGTCCCAACCAGTTCGAAATGATTTTTTCACAGCCACCTTTCTTTTCATTTTATCCAAGGAGAGCTTCTCGGATAGAAGATCCTCGATGGTTTTTAACTTGGCCTCCACCTCCTCCTTCTGGCGATTTACTTCTCGCAGAAGGGTCAGCTCTTCCTCGGCCGATTTTAATTTATTTTCAAGCTCCCCAAAACTTGTGAGCTTCTCAGCATATTTTATTCTCCCTCTCCAAGTCTCTCACCTTATTTCCCAACTGTACCTTCTCTGCTTCATACGCAGCCAACCTTTTCTCCCATTCACCCCTATCCTCGTCGTATTTTTGACGGGATTCCTTCAAAGATTGGGCCAAGCCCTGGATAGCATCCTCTACTCCAGACGAGGAGCTAGAAGCCTTGAGTGCTTCATCTTTCTTCACTATGGTGTTAAAGCAACTCACCAGCTGTAAAAAGAAGAAAATAATGATAAGTCAGTGCCGAGATACATATATTGACTGAAAGAAAGAAAAATTCAGGATAAGAGAAACTTACTGAAGCAATGTGACGAGTAGCTAGGGATGTCAGCATATCCCTAGACATGTTTTCTTCAATTCCTTGAACTTCAGGAATAGTCCAAGTCTTTACCGAGCTCATTGCAGAACTCGGGGGAATAATGGTTGGGACACCAGCTCCACTAGCTTGGAGCTGGGGAATGGTTTCAGTCAAAGTGACCGAGGAGGATTTCTTCAATCTCCTCAGTGACACTTCAACAGTTTCAACCAAAGAACTTTTGGTTGGGACTACTTCCACAGGTGCATTTTTCTTGCTCGGAGCCACTGGGGGCTTCTCGGCAGCCTTTTGAGGAGCAACAGAAGAGGCACCATCTACTTTCTTTGTCCCCTTTGGGACTTCAGCCTTGTTTCTTTTTCCATCTCCAGCAGAGAAAGTCTCCTCGAAGATAGCAGGAACTCTTCTCTTGCCCATCTTCTGACTTGAAGGAATGTGAGATTCTGGTGAAGATTCCTCAGAAGCTGGCAATGGGTCACTAATGCTGACTACAGGACGAGCAGTAAAGGATGATGTGTAACTCCTGTACTGCAACAAATATGAAGCAGACCTGATGTGCTCGTCTGTAACTCTTCGATGCAAATTCCAGATAAGTTTCAAATGTTTAATATTTACTTCTGATTCTTTTGGAGTTTTTCTCTTACTGTCAACTGCAAACAAATACATAGTGAAATATCAGTCATACATTTTGTCAAACACAATGAAATCGTAATTTCAAAAATAAAATAAGATGAAAATAACCTATCCCATTGCCATATGGGGGGCGTTTGGAACCTTCATATACTTCATCTCCAACCAAAGGGGTATGTTGCCAATTTTTGATAACTACCCCGTGTTCAAAATAATCCCTATTTGCATCAGGGAGGTTGACTACTAAGGCCCTATTCAAAAACCTAGTTTTTAAATAAAAAAACATTGTCTAAAACAGTCCATCTATAACAGTACATAATCTCAGGAATTCCTATACGAGTTCCATGAGTTTGATTTAACCTATACACCCCATTAACTATTCTCCATGTGTTGGGGGCTATTTTTGCAGGGACAACATCTAAATACTAATAGAACTCTAAACACAAAGGGTTTGGTGGAAAAGAAAATCCACATTCAGTAAAAAAGAGGCTAGGGAACCAATGTCCCTCAGCCAAATTAAAAAAATTTGAAGGCTCAGAAAGACTCTCCAAAGGTACCCAAGAAGGAATATAAAAGTCAGAACGGAATTTCTCAAGAGATTTGATAATATAAACCATGGTGAATAAAAAGAAATGAAGAAGAAGGAAGAAAATCTTACAGGAAAAAGGAGATCTGTTGACAAACAAACGAAGAAAGGGATGAACGCACAGGAGAGAGAAAAGCTATAGAAAACTCGAAAGAAGAAATTGAAAAAGGTAGAAGACGATGGGATTGCCTCTGAAGCTTAAATACTTTGCCTTGGGAAACGGCGAAAGAAATGATTACAAAAAAGAAACTATTACGCTACCGGCGGCTAAAAGGATAAAAAGTGCACGAAGATCGAAGCGCTTATAAAAATGCAAAAAGGCGGATTCTGTGAATTTGGAAGTAAATTCAAATACGAAATATGAAACATTGGGGGCTTCTGTTGATACCAAAATTAGTATGCTGATGTGGACGAATAATAAGAAGACACGTGTCAATCTACGTGGCACAATAGCAACGAGGAAGTTCATTCCCCCGACCAAGTCAGACTCACTCCGAGCAACAAGTATACTCCAAGGAACTCCAGCTCTCCGAGGAACTCCAACGCTCCGAGGAACTCTTGAACGACGAGTAACTAAGGCGGTTCGAGCTGCATCTCGACCGTAGCATTAATTGCCAGATAATCAACAGTTCAACTATTCATTGAATGCTTATCATCTTGACGCACACGTTTGAAGAACATTAAATGAATTACCCTTTCATATGTGTATCATTTAATGTAACACCCATTCATGTACAGCCTAAGGGCTATAAATACCTTGTATCACCCTCATTCAAAGGGAGGGGGAATTTCTTGATAGAACTTGTAATCGAGAATTCCCAAACACTCAGCAATAACATAACAGTGGACGTAGGCCATTCATATAAGGCTGAACCACTTTAAAATTCTTTGTCTCATTTATATTTATCTATGATTAAATAATTAGAGTAATCTAGTTTTTTACATCAACAGCGTGTGTTATCAACCCTTGGATCATTTGTTATCAATGGTCTGCATGTCGTCTTGATGAATCCCTGTGTAAACTTCTAAACCTATCAGCTTTCGTTTAACCACCGCCTTGTTTGAGCCCTTAGATTCAAGTCAATTTAAATTGACTTAATCCTGGCCCTTATTTTTGAACCAGCATCTCGAACCTTCTCCTCTCACTATAAAAGGGACTCTATTCTCTGACTTCAAAGACTTTTGCCATTTCATTGTTTCTGAGAGAAGAGAGAGTAGAGAGAGAAGAGAGAAGAGAGAAACCAGAGAGAGAAAGTTAGAAACCATAACTTCATTCGTCTAAATCCTCTTCAAACCTAACCCAAACACCTCTTTAAAACACCAGATCCAAAAACACTACCCTGAGTGTTCTTGAGTGTTTGAGAGTTTGAGTTGAGTTATTTTTGTTACTGTAACCTTGTGTTCGTGAGATCTTGTTTCCAACTTAGACTTTTACTTAGATCTAGTTTCTGATTTCATAGAAATCTCAGAACTGAGTTATTCATGTTACATTACACTTAGTTTCATTCTTTATTTCTCATCTTGAGAAATATATTGTTGACTATTTTCTCTAAAACGTTTTCTTACTTTGAAATCAACAATAAATGCTTTCTGTTTCTTGTTCTTGTAAAACTAAACCTTTGACCTAGTTTGGAATCTCACTTGGAGGTTTTCAATCTCGAAAATCTTTTCAAAACTGAGATTGATTAAGATCTTGGTTGATTTCTAAGCAAGATATCCGTGGATTCTAGGATTAATTGAAAGGTCAAATAAGGTTCAAAGTTTTGTAAGAAGAAAGAAAAGAAAAGATCACAGCATATAGTATAACTGTAATTTGTTAGGACTGTTTGTACTTAATAAGTGTGTGTGTGTGTGTGCATGCATGTGTTAGAAAGCACCTCCACAAACACTTACACCCTACAACACGAAAAGTGTTGGTAATAAGATCTTATGAACATAAGTCAATGTAAAGTGCTCGAAAAAATAACAAGTTGACAAACTGAGAGAACTACATCTACAATCAGAACTACAGAGAAGTTATAAGGACACCAGAGGGTACATTTCTAAACTTATATAGGTCTGAGTTGTTTGCATGTTAGTTATATAGTTTGTAACTCATATATTTGTTTTAGTGGATTTTTCATTTTACTCCGTAGAGGGAGTCGTGGATGTTTCCTCAATTGGTGAGGTTTTACCACGTAAAAAATTGTGAACAGAATCTTTCTACCTTTTATCATCTCATTCTTGGTTGTGCTGTGTTTAAAACTTGCTTAAACTATCTTTTAAACTTGTTGCCCAAATCTTGAATAAGATCTTGTACATATTGTTTTATTAAACACTTCTTGTGGTTAATCCTTTTTGATTTAAGAAAAGAGTTTCTTCAAAAAACAACTCGGAGTTACTTAAATAGATTATTTTCAATAAACGGCTTTAGTATCTCTTTTTTCAGTGCCGACGTGCAGTACACGGTCCGAATGCGCGAACCCCCAAGCCAATAGGACGGTCCACTGGTATGTCCACACAAATACATAAAAATACATATTATTATTCCATATAATATGTAAAGGTAATTACTCCATAATTACCATAAATAGTCAAACCAAAGTCCGCAACATTTTTCCATTTATTAATAATTTACCATCTAGTAAATTATTAATTTCGTTCCATAAATAATTATTTAACCAACTAGTTAATTGTAAATTTCCATGTCAAATGTGGGCACATCCATATTTTTAATAAATTCTTTATTATTCCTAACTCGGTTCCCCTCACTCACTTGGACTCATAAAGATACCAAAATCCCAAGCCCAATACCATTATTACTATTAATATTCCTTAATACCCTTCTCCAAAAATCCTTGGTATTTACCTCCAATTAATATCTCCCTAATTAAATTCCCCTTAGTACATAATTAAATCCCAAGCAAAACAACTAAAAGGGGCGAACTGCCAAATAAATCCCAAGAAAACAACTGAAAAGAAATGGATTGTCGAGAAAAACCCAAAAAAATCAGTAAAAGGAAGTGAACTATTGAATAAATCCCAAGAAGAATGACAAAAGGGAATAAAATGTTGTTACGTCGCTCAAATGAATCATTAGGCCAGTTCAAACGACACCGACCGTCGTTCAAACGAGGACTTAAGTTGTTCGAACAACTTTTGAGGCCAACCCTCATATTGCACATCGTTGATTCCACCATTTCTTCTACATACAAGGTTTATCACATCAATCCAGGCCCAGTTTTGATAACCTCCCAAGAACGAATATACCTTATAACAGTCCCACCTCTTCTCACTCATCATTCACCAAATTCCACAGGTCCGAAGTCCACTTTGACATTCCTATCTATTAACAATTTATAAACTCATATCTATATTCATAAATCGGAATACTCTAAATTTATAATCTGTTTTCCTAAATATAATTTTACCGATGTTAATCACACAATTTAAATTCCTAGGTTTAGTTCAACAACACAATACCTAATCATCTAACCTCAATTTCAAGATTACAACACCTAAATTTTTTGAACTAGTCCTATATCAAATTCAGTCCTCTATATGCATTAGACATTTATTCATTATCAGTTCATCCATATCAAACCTAAATTCTATAAATTTAAGGGGCAATTACTATGCGTTAGAAATAAATAGAAACATAAATTAAGCAAGAAAATTCTTGCCCTAAAATATGTAGAAGAGAAGCCCTTTGAAATCCCATTGATTTCTTCCTTTGTTCCTTGCCTTTTCCCCTCTTTTGGCCCTTCTCCTATTCTCTCCCGTAACTGTTGTTTTAGGTTTTGTGAAATGATAGTGGGGGAGTGTTTTACCCCCACTTAAACACTACATAAAAGGCTAATATAGAGTTAGGCCTAAAACCCAACTTTTGAACCCCTAAATGGACCCGAATCCATATCCCAATTAGCCCAAAAGTTCTCCAACCCCTATACCTATGACCTGGGACTAATTCTAAATATTTAAAACACTAAACTGAGTCTCTAACGCTCCCCAAAATGCACCTCAATGATTTTTATTTCACTTAGCTCTTCTATTATGTTAAAACGACAAGAGCCCATAAATTTATTTACGTGTGATTTATTTTTCTCTGGCAAGCCTATTATGTCCAATTGTGTTTTATAATTATGAAATCATGAATAAATGTTTATTTAGATTAAAACTTTTACTCGCTTAAATTTTTAATCCTCCTAATTAAATTTATTCTCTAAATAAATCCAAAACCATTAAATTCATTTTATCGCAATATTTTATTCTAAAAAATTACGAGGTATTACAAAATACCATTAAAAAGTATTTTGAACCTTGAGAGTAGCGTGAATAACAAAGGATTTGTCGTCTTACTTAGGTACCCAAGTAAAGGTATCCTTTTATTTGCCCTTATCGTTGTTGGCTCTACTCATAGTGTTGAAAGAGTTCTCAAGAGGCATAGATATTCTTCCATTAATCTTTGAAACATGGCGACTTGGAACACAACTTTCTCTCTAAAATTTAAAGTCCCTATAAATGTGTGTGGGAGTATGTGTTATAGAAAATTTCCCTAAGGTGAACTCTTCTTTTGAAATGAGTGTAAACATAGACTTGTTTGGGTCTACCTTGGTTCGCTCGTTTAGGTCGAACTTTCTATTGTGGTTTAGGTCAAGGCCCATAAGGATCTACCACAAGTTTAGGAACCGGTTAATGTGCGGCATGGGAAGTGGATACACCATCGTAACCTATTCAATTCTTCTCCCTAAATCCTAAAGCGAGACAGAGGAACATCTTTCAAACATTCTTCAATGAATCCTCCATAGTAACCTTGACCTCCCGAAAAAGTTCGAGATCCTTCTCGAGTTTGGATACAAGGGCTTCAAGTTTCTAACAAGTATCCAATGAAAAAGTTTGATAACTTAAAAAGTTATATGATACAAAAAATTCACTTATCTTATCTTATCTTTTGTATTAAATTCTATTAAATCTTTATACGGATGATATAAAAAGTTTAATAAGTTTCTAAAACATACGTACCTCGATAGTTCGAAACCCGTAATTACCTAATTATTATTATTTATATGATTACCTCCACTTGGGTGTATAAAAACACAAAATCTAAGTCAAGTCAAGTTTTTAGCGTCGTTATCGGGAAATTGTTAACTTTAAAAATAACTCAAGGTAGACCATATATATAAGATATTTGGTTTTTAGTTTTTGATTCAATTTTTCTAATTAAAAAAATTTATTTTTTAATTTCCTCATTTGTTTTTTATTACTGTTTTTATAAAGACAACTATAAAAACATATTTTTAGTAAGCATTTATCTTAACTATTTTTTTCAATTTTAGAAAAATGAAAATTATTTTGAATAAAATAAAAAAAACATGTTTAATTAAAAAAAATTGACATGGTTTTTTACTTAAAATTAAAAAAAACGTTTCCAAAAAGAAAAAAAATTGAAAGCACATTTGAATAAAAAATAAACAAAATGAAAATAGTTTCTTTTAAAAAAAATAGTTTTAGCAATTTTTTTACGATTTTATTTAAAATGTATTTTATTTTTTAATTTATTTTTATTTAAAACTGTTTCTTTTATAAACTTATCTATCTATCTATTTATTTGTCTATCTATCTATCCTGTAAATTAGTAACATTTAAAAACATGGTTTTTATCATGTATTTTTCATATAACTAATGCGTGAATTAAAAGTAAATAGAGACATTGGAATTGATGAATTTAAATGATTATTCGTTGAGAGACATGCAATTTAGATAATTATTATTAATTCATAAGTACCTAATTTTAACCAAAATCAATAAATTAAACTTTGAAATGTTTCTCATATATTCTATCATTTAAATATTTGTGTGTAAGGACACAAATCTCCGATTGAGTCTTAATGTAGTGTTGGCTCAATTTCGGACAAAAATATTTGAGACATAGGATAGTGTTCAAGTGTATACATCCAAGCATATGACGTGTTAGTTGAAGAAGTAGTGGCCAAGTTTATAAAGCTTCATCATATGTCGAGTTTAGTGTGCCTCGTTTCTACGTCAACAATATTAGTTCCAATGCTCCTAAGGTATGAATGCATTATATATATATATATATATATATATATATATATATATATATATATATATATATATATATATATATAGGAGCTTGGAAATTTATCGGGTGTATTTTTATAAATTTTTTATAAATAGTTTTTACGACTTTGTTTTACTCAGAAAATATTTTTTAGAACTTTTCATAAAAAGTTTTGGACTTACAAAGAATGGTTTATTTTCTGACACGCCGTTCGAACGAACTGGAATATCGTTCAAACGAGATTCCTATGTCGTTTGAACGAACTGGCATCTCGTTCGAACGAGATTGCCAGGTCGTTCGAACGAGACTTCTAACGAGATTATTTTTTTCACACTCGAACATCGTTAGTAAAGTTGTTCGAACGAAAAAGGTGTTCAAACGAGTTTGGCGGGAACATTTTTTTGGCATTTTTGGCAGTTTTCACTATGTTCCCACTATCTTTTCCCCACTACTTTTTGCAGAATTATGTAGTACGGAAACCAACCTTTTGGAACTAAATGTTTCACATTCTAAGAATTTTTAGAGAGAGCAAAAACTTTCAAGAAAAAGTTACATGTTTTGTGTTTGATTTTTATGGATTAAATTCACCAAAAACACAGACAGACCCAATAGTTTGTTTATTCCAAGTTCCTTAATATATATCCTTGCTTGGAGTGTTTGGCACCTATTTTTTTATCTACACCTCAAAGAAGAGAAGTTTGGATTTACTTCTACATCCCACAAAGAAGAAGTTTGTTTACTGTGACATACCCACTTGGAGAAAGGCTCCTTGTTCGGGTGGCGGTGACCAGAAAAAGTACGATCGGTGGATTCCAAGGCCGCGGTGGACCTCCATGGTTATTCTCTAGGCAGAGTTTTTTATAAGAAGAAGCATAGGGGATTGGACGAAGTCAAGTCGGGTGTTGTAAGTCTTTTTGTCTTGTACTTGTAAAACCGTACTTAATGGATTTGAGGCTAGGGTCGTCCGAGATTTTTTCCCGTTGTGGGTTTTTCCTCGTACATCGCATCGTAGTGGTTGTTTACTTATTTTATATTTTGCTATATCACATTAGATGCATGCCTAGGTAAAAAAAATAAAATTGGTATAGTTAATTTGGTGCTAATTTAATTTGGGTAAAAATTAATTTAATTCAAGTCACAAATTTTATTGGATAAAATTTGGTTTGGCCTAAATTTGTAAAATTGAATTAATTATTTGTTAGGAAAATTACTAGGACTTGGGTTGAGTTAATACGTTTAAGTGAAAATTGTATTTCTTGTTTAATTTAATTTCACTTTGAGTTTTACTTAATTTTAATTTGAAAGAAATTAAAAATTGATTTATGTAATTGTTTAGTTGGACCATCTTTATTCCGCACTTAAAAAGGAAACTCATTTTGTAAAATCCAAAAATTGGGGGTCATCATTTCCAACAAGTGGTATCGGAGCGGGATCGCTAAATTATCGCACTTAAGATCCTTTTAAATATTTTTGACTAAAATGGAATTTTCTCCATTTTCAAAATTTCCTATTTTCGATGGTTCTAATTACGCATATTGGAAAGCACGTATGCGTTCGGCACTTAGATCTATAGATGAGAGGGTTTGGTTGTCAGTCGTTAACGGGTGGTCCCCACCTACATATTTAGTTGAAAATAAACGTGTTCCCAAACCTACCGATAGATGGAGTGAGAATGAATTTAAACTTGCAAACTTATATTCCTAAGGTTTAAATGCCTTGTTTAGCGCGGTCACACCGGATGAATTCCGACGCATTATGACGTGTGAAACGCTAAATAAGCTTGGGATATTTTACAACTCACTCATGAATGAACTAGTGTCGTTAAGGCTTCGAAACTCCAAAACCTCACCACTCAATTTGAAACCATCAAAATGAATGAAAAAGAAACTTTTGATGAATTTTATGCTAGACTTTTCGATATAGTTAATTCATCTTTTAATTTGGGGAGAGAAAATACCCGACAACCGAGTAGTAATGAAAATTTTAAGGTCCCTACTCGATAGATTTATTCCTAAGGTGATTGTGTTAAATTCTTTACCCACTTTAGCCTCTATGAAATTAGAAGAGCTCATAGGTGATTTACAAACCTATGAACTAGACATGTTTTCCTCTAAAATTGAAAAGAAAATAGATAAGGGCATTGCTTTGAAAGCCCGAAAGGAGGAAAGGCAAGTAGTAGAGAGTGAAAGTGAGAGTGACTCGAATGATATGGCTATGTTTGCTAGGAAGTTTCAAAATTTTCTTAAATTTAACAAAGATAAATTTAAAAATGATTTTAAGAAATTTTAAAATTCTAAGCATGACAAAGCCTAAAAGATCCCCAAAACTTTTAATGAAAATTTAAATAAGGACGAGTCAAATAGGTGTTACGATTGTGAGGATTATGGCCATAGGACTTTTGAATGCCCCACTAAACTAAGGAAAGAGGGTAAATAACCTATTTCATATAATGTTACCCTTACTGAGAGTGATAAGGAAGAGGGACCCACTTCCCCTATTAAGTGCAACTTTACCGCGTTCATGGCTAGTCATGTTAGTGAGTGTGAGATATGGTTCGACGATGACACCTTAAAACATGACACTTCCAAGGCTTTTGTTTGTGAATCTCAAAAAGATGATGGTAGTGAGAGTGGAGAAGAGAGAGAGAGTGAAAGTGAAAATGAGGTTGATGTGAGTGAACTTCAATTTGCATTTAAAGAATTATATAAAGAATTTATTAAATTAAAAAGAGCAAATTTGAAGTTAGAAGCTAGTTTAAAAGATCGTGTCGAGGTCATAAATGAGAGTGTTTTAGTGGAAGACTTTAGGACACGTGAGAAAGCTCTTCGTGAGAAGCTTGAATATGTAGAAGGTGAGAGAGATAGTGTAGACACCCTATTTTGTTACCCCCTAACTCTCCTTAGGTCCCTAGAACCTCCCTTCATCACTACAAACCCAAGTCATACCCCGAATACTAACCTAGAAGCCATCGGGCACTCCCGGGCTCCGTTTGACCAAATAGTCAAACTCTTCAGCTCAACCAAAGCTGAATGAATCTTCGAAGGGCATTGAAATCCCTTTCCAATGGTCTATCCCGTGTGCGATTCCAACTTACCATGCGGACGAATGATCCTTTTGCGTCTAAAACTTGATCCAGAGGCCACCGGCCGCTCCCGAGCTCTTTTTGACCTAAGTTAACTCTTCAACTCGACTGAGGCTGAATGAATCTTCAAAGGGAACTGAAACCCCTTCCAATGGTCCACTTCGTGCTCGATTTTGACTTACCATGCGGGTGAATGATCCGTTTAACTCCAAGAGGTCACCGAATGCTTTCAGGGCCCGGTTGACCAAAGTCAACTCCCCAAACCGGGTCAAACTCTTTGAAATGTTGAAGTACATCTCCTAACCTTTCCAACGGTCTACCCCGTGCACGATTCGGACTTACCATGCAGACGAACGATACATTTTCGTCCGAATGATTCCCCATCCAATGGACCGACAAACGCTTCCGAGCCATATTTGACCCCAAGTCAACTCCCGAACCTGGGAGCGATCCAAAGAACTTTCAAAGGTCTCTAAATTACCTTTCCAACGATCTGCCCCATGCACGATTCTGACCAACGGTTTTCCCTTGGCAGCCAATTTTTTGAAAAGGTTTGAAACACACTACCAAATGGCAGGTTCCAGACCCTGCCTATCGGCAGGTGCCAATAGGCAGGGATCGGCAGTGACCTGGGACTATAAAAGGAGGCCTTTTCCTCATTTGCAAGAAGGAGACCAGATCTGATAAAAATCGCTCTCAGCGAATCCCAAAAGCCTCTCTCGAAGACAGCGCGATTTCAACATCCAAATCCCTTTCTAACATCCACTTTTCATCATCTTTTTCATCAAACTTGGTGAATTAACCACTCTCCACCATCATCCAAGTGCAAGGGTTGCTCTCCAACATTCAAGATCAAGCTCAAGATCTTCAAGAAGGTCCAACTTTCTCTTAAATTCTCAATAACTTGTGTTGATGTAAAAAATTAGATTATCTCTAATTGTTTAATCACAGATAAAAAATAAATAAGACAAGAGATTTTAAAGTGGTTCAGCCTTGAACGAATGGCCTACGTTCACTTTTTATGTTATTATTGACTATTTGGGAATTCTCGAGGTGAGATTTATCTCCAGAAATTCCGGTCCCCTACAATGAGGATAATGCAATGTATTTATAGCCCTGAGGCTGTACATGAGAAAATATCATACATAGATGTCCAATAAGCGTATACATCCCTATGATAATAATCATCATTTAATGCGCATTTAATCCTCTTAATTGTCTGATAATAAATTCTCTGATCGAGGTGCAGCTCGGACCGCCTAAGCTGCTCGGACTGCTTAAGTATCTCGGTATCCATGAGTTGCTCGGTGCAGGTAAGTTCCTTTGAGAGCACATACTACTCGGAGTGTCTGAGTTGGTCGGGGAAATTGAGTTCCTCGAAGTCAAGGTGTTGTTCATAAGTATTTGTTATTATCACGCAGATTGCCATGTGTCTCCACTTCATTATGCCATGTCAGGAGACTAAAATTGGTATCAACAGAAGCCCTCAATGTTTCACAGTTCGAGACTGAGGAGTGTGGAACATTCTTCTCGAAATATGGCGGGATTAAATGGTCATCCTGAATTTTAGGAGCGTGTTCTTTGCATTTATTTTTCCTTTTCAAATTCATAGAATCAGACTTTTCGAATTTTTCTAACTGCTTCGATCTCCGCGCCCTTTTTGTCCTTTTAGCCACCGGTAGCGTAAATGTCTCCCTTTGTAATCATTATTTTTACCTTTTCTCAAGCTAAGGTATTTAAGCGTTGTAGAAAATCATATCATCTTTTACTTTTTCAAATCTGTATCTTTGAGTTCTCCATTTTCTCTCTCTCTTGTGTGTTCATCCTTTTCCTCGTTCGTTATCAATAGATCCATCCTTTTTTTTGTAAGATCTTCTTCCTTCTCTTTTATTTCCTTTATTCGCCATGGTTTACCTTGTTGAGTCGCTTGATAAGTTTCGTTCTGATTTCTCTATTCCTTCATGGGTTGTTTTGGAGGAACTTTCTGAGCCTTCAGATTATTTTCATTTGGCTGAGGGATATTAGTTCCCCAGTCTCTTTATTGCTGAATGTGACTTTTCTTTTCCCCCAAACCCTTTGTGTCTGGAATTCTGTCAATATTTTGACGTGGTTCCTGTAAAAATAGCCCCCAATACGTGGAGAATAGTTAACTGAGTTCATAGATTAAATCAGATTCACGGCACTCATATAGGAATTCCAGAAATCATGTTTTGCTATAGATGGACTGTCAGCGACAGTACTTTTTACTTAAAAACTAGGTTTTTAAATAGAGCTTTAGTGGTCAATCTCCCAGATGCCAATAGGGATTATTTTGAGCATGGTGTTGTTATAAAAAATTGGCAACATGCTCCACTAATTGGAAATGATGTATATCAGGGTCCCAGATGCCCTCCCTATGGCAATGGGATAGGTTGTTTTTACTTTACTTTATTTTTGAATTTATGCTTTCTTTGTGTTTGATAAAATGTGTCACTGAAATTTTAATTTTCATTTATTTACAGTTGACAACAAAAGAAGGTCTCCAAAAGAGACAGAAGTTAACTTAAAACATCTGAAACTTATTTGGGGTTTGCATCAAACTGTTGCCGACGAGCATATCAGATCAGCTTTATATTTGCTACAGTATAAGAGTTACACCTCGTCTTTTACTGCTCGTCCGGTGATAAGTGACGTAGAACCAGTACCAGCTTCTTCAAGTTCTTCACATGAGTCACATATTCCTCTGAGTGAAAGAATGAAGAAAAGAAGAGCTCCTGCCCTCTTCGAGAAATCTGCCTCTATTGCTGGAGAGGCAAAGAAAAGCAAGCATGATGTCCCAAAAGAAGGGACAAGAAAAATCGACGCACCTCCTCCGACTGCTCCTGTGAAAGTTGCCGAGAAGCCCCTAGTGGCTCCGAGCAAGGTCACTGCTCCAAGCGAGGTTATAGTCATATCCCCGACTAAGACTACATCCTTGGTCGAGACCGTTGATGATCCTCTGAGGAGGCTGAAGAAGAGCTCCTCGATTAATTTGGCTGAATCCATCACTCATCCCTCGACTACGGGAAGTTGTGTTCCCACTTTTGTTGCCCCGAGCTTTGCCATGAGCTCGGTGAAGTCTTGGATCATTCCCATGATCCAAGGTATTGAATAAACTCTTTCTCGGGCCATGGTTACCACATTAGCTGCTCGTCATATTGCTTCTGTAAGTATTATTGTCCTAAACTTTCATTTTTCCGCTGTTATATATTTTCACTGACTTGCTATTATTTTCTTTTCCTAGTTGGTAACCTGTTTCAATACAATTTTGAGCAGTGATGAAGCTATTAAAGCTTCAAGTTCCTCGTCAGGTGTAGAGGAAGCTTTGGTGGGTCTGACGCAGTCTCTGAAGGATTCTCATCAGAAGTATGTTGATGATAAAGAATCTTAGGATAAGAATCTTAATTCCACCGAGCAGGAGAGGAATCAAGTTGTTGAGGTCTCCAAGCGATTGGAGAAGAAAATAAAATAATTGGAAAGTAAGAATAAAGAGCTCGAAGGGAAGCTCCAAAATGCTGGGAAGCTTGAAGGCAAGCTCAAATCTGTTGAGGAAGAACTGGGTAGACTTCATGACATTGGTCGTCAGAAGGAGGAGGCAGAAAAGAAGTTAAAAGATGCCGAGGTACTTCTATACGAGAAGCTTTCCTCGGAGAATGTGAAAAGGAAGTTGGCTGTAAAAAAGTCCTTCAGTGCCGGCTAGGACAAAGGGTGGAATAAGGGTCTGGCTGCCATGATGTCCCAAGTGGAATATGGTAGCCTTAAGTACTTTAGGGATGGCTGGGTCGCTACTTTGAAAGAGATGGGTGTTGATGAAAATTCCTACCTGTTTTAGCGACACATCCTTGGCCCCCCTCCAACTCCTGAAGAAGAGGAAGAGGACGAAGCTGCCTCTGAGGAATCCTCTATGGTGATGGGAGATCAAATTTCTAATCCCCCAGTTGTCCAGTCTTCCTACGATCAACTTCAACCATCCATTATTTCACCCGAGCAGCTTCCAACACCCATCGAGCAACCATCTGTGCCATCCGAGCAACCTACCTCCTCGTCCCAGCCTCTCGAGAAAGTTTTGGGAGACAAGGAGAAGGTGTAGAGTTGTTCAGATTTTTATCTCTGTTTATTTTTTCCAATTGTATCTCTGAACTATGTACTTCTCTTTTATGATGTAATAACATTTGAAATTTCGACTATTCATACTGTTGATTCTCTTCCTCTTGCTCCTTATTAATTCTTGTTATCTTTTCTTTTTACTAGTTTATGGACAGGATGGAATTGTTATCTGCTCATGATACAAAATTATTGAGATAATGCAATGATTACTTCAAAGCTGGTCATTCAGATATGACTGAAGCTCAAATCGTTGATATCCTTGGTCAAGATGCTTCAGATCAAGCAGTTGAATCCTACCAGTATTTAAAGTGTCTGCTCGACCGGACAGTGGCTAATAATGTAGCATATTATGAAATGATTGAAGACCTCCAGGGTACTCTCGATGAGTTTCAACAACAATACAAGGAGTCTACAGCCCTTTTGCACCAGGGATATGAGAAGAAATATCAGCAACTGAATGTTGATAAGGGATATGATAAGTTATTTGTTGCTTACGATGTGAGGGAGAGAACTTTGAAGATCAAGGTCGAGGAGCACAGGCAGATAGCCAAGCTACTGGATCAGGAAAATAATAACTTGCGAGGAGAGGTATCCCAGCTGAGGTCTGCAGCCTCTACCTCAAACGCTTTGGTCCCTGTAAACGACGAGGGATTCTCTTTCTTGGAGGTTGAAAATGCCAACCTGGGGGATGAATTAGAAATATTGAAAAGGATTGGGCCTTCTACCTCTTCTCGGGGACGAGCAAGAGCTGCTCAGATTACTGTCGAGGAACAAAGACTCAATCGGCTCTGGAAAACCAAGCCTTCCAATTGAGGGCAAAGAACCAGGCATTGGCCGAGATGTCTAAGAAAATCCAAACTTTAGACGAGAAACTGGTTGCCCAAAATTTTACCTTGGAGAATAAAACGAATTTGGTGAAGAATCTCCACGAGCAGTTAGAAAGATTAACCTACTAGTTCCATAAACAGCCTAGAAAGTTCTGGATGGATGGTTACAATGAAGCCCTCTACCATTTAGATGATCGGCTCCAGAATGCAAATAATGTGGGTTATAAACAAGGATGGTTAAATGCTTTGGGCGTGCTGAAGTTGGAACAAGGTCATTATTTGTGGGATTACCACAATCTTGGGTTGCTTGACCTAACAGTGCCTCCTTTCAAGCTTGATATGAGTTGGGTTCCTGCTCGGGCCATTCCATAATGCCTAATTTCAAAGTATCTCGGCGACTACAATCTTCACTCCAACTTCGAGATATCTCGCCCCGAGAACCTCCTTGATCGGCCATCAGTTATGAACATCAGGATGCTTAAAGATTTGAATTTCATTAATTCCCCTTATGCCTTAGAAGATCCTCCTGCTGGTGAAGAACCTGTTTCAAAGGCAGAGGGGAAGAAACCAATTGAATAGGAATCTTGATGTAATAATTAATATGTATTTCATTCTCGATGTATTTTTCTCTAGATTTAATGAAAGACTTTTATTTTTCTTTGCAATCTTGATTGCCATTGTCTTGTAAATATTTTGTAAAACACTTTACATATGTGTATGTATATCTGTTAAAAAGATAACAACATTATGTTATTTGCCGATCAACTAAAGCTGGTTAAAACTTATTGTCGACTATCCTGAATATGTGGTAATCATTTGACGACTAACCAAAATTGATTTTGTTTATCGACCAGCTTGGTGGTAATTTAAAATGTTACGAGTATCAAAAATTTTGCTTGATCACTTTTTAATTCTAAGCCATTAGCTGACTTTTATCACATACTCATGCTTTGTTTAATAAAAATGTTCCTGACCAACTGTAGTTGACAGCTTCTTATTTCCGACCAACCTGAGTTGGTGGATTTTTAGAAATATTGTTTCTTCCCAACCAACCTTAGTTGGTATTTCTGGGAAATATTTGTTATTCCCGACCAATCGGAGTTGGTGGATTTTCTTCCCAATCAATCAGAGTTGGCACTTTTGGAAAATATTTTTTATTCCCGACCAACCGGAGTTGGTGGATTTTCCAACCAACCGGAGTTGGCACTTTTGGGAAATATTTTTTATTCCCGACCAACCGGAGTTGGTTGATTTTCTTCCCAACCAACCGGAGTTGGCATTTTTGGGAAATATTTTTATTCCCGACCAACCGGAGTTGGTGGATTTTCTTTCCCACCAACCGGAGTTGGCACTTTTGGGAAATATTTTTTATTCCCGACCAATCGGAGTTGGTGGATTTTCTTCCCAACCAACCGGAGTTGGCACTTTTGGGAAATATTTTTTATTCCCGACCAACCGGAGTTGGTGGATTTTGCTGAGTAGTGTGTAACACTAGTATTCCGCGAAAAAAATTCAATAAAAGGAGAGAATTGGGTAGAATATTCACATTTTATTCATACTGATGATACAGCATTATATGAAAGTTTACATTACTGATAATATTTGCGCAGGTGTTCTGCATTCCATGCATTCATAAACTCCTCCCCCTCTAAAGTTTCTATTCTGTAGGTTCCTGGTCGAACAACTTCTGTAACTCGGTAAGGTCCATGCCAGTTCGCTTCTAGTTTATTGTGCTTTTGAATCACTTTCTTTAGCACATAGTCTCCTTCTTTCAGGTCGCACTTCTTCACTCTCTTGTTGTAGAACAAAGATGTTCGTTGCTGGTAAGCAGCATTCCTGATAGCTGCTTCTTCTCTAACTTCTTCGAGCATGTCCAAATCTAACCTTCTCATTAAGTCACTGACACGGGAATTAAAATTCAGTACTCTGTGTGTTGGAAGACCCAACTCGGCAGGTACAACAGCTTCACTTCCAAATACCAGCATATATGGAGATTCTCTCGTTGCTGCTCGGGGGGTAGTACGATAAGCCCATAGTACTGAATGTAGCTCGTTGATCCAGTTTGCTTTCGCATCATTCAGTCTTTCTTCAAGCCATTTAGCAGTGTTCTGTTTGTCACCTCAGTTTGTCCATTGCTTTGGGGATGGCCTGGTGCCGAGTGGATTTTCAAGATATTTGACTGATGACAATAGGCAGCGAACTCCTCGTTGTCAAATTGTGTTCCATGGTCGGTGATGAATGCGTGGGGAAGACCATATCTACAAATGATGTTTTTCCAAATAAATTGGTACACCTTTTCATATGTCATGTCGACAAGAGGCTTGGCTTCTACCCACTTAGTAAAATAATCCACTGCGACGACGAGATATTTAAATCTTCCTCTAGTCGTTGGAAGTGGCCCGACCAAGTCAATTCTCCACATGGCAAATGGCCAAGGGGAAGTAATGGGTGTCAACAATTCTTGGGGAGTTCTTCGGATGGAGGAGAAGCGCAGACACTTGTCACATTTCTTGGCATAGGCTATACAACCATCCCTCATCGTTGGCCAGTAGTATCCTTGCGTCATTATTCTTTGCAGAAGTGTCCGACCTGCTATATGGGATCTACAAGACCCTTCATGGACTTCTTCAATCAAATCCTTCACCTCGCCGGGATGTACACACCTCTGCAAGCCAGCTATGATTCCTCGTATGTATAGAATACCATTAGTTAGTTCATAACGAGCAGCTTTAAACTTCAATTTCTTGGCTATGAGTTTTTCAATCGGTAATTCTCCCTCCTCAATATATGCCCTGATGGGATCCATCCAAGATGGCCCTAAATCAAGGGTAATAAAATTCATTATCAGATCTTCATCTATGCTCCAACCAGCTAAAACTTCAATTGGGATTGTTCTTCGTAGCTTGGTATGAGTATCCAATGCTAATCGAGCTAAAGCGTCTGCTCTTGCATTCTCCATTCTTGGTATTCTGACCAGTTGAACAGTAATAAATTTCGATATTAATTCCATTTCCTTTGCATGGTACTTAATCATCAACTCTCCTTTTGCGGTATATATACCAAGCAATTGGTTTATAATTAACTGTGAGTCACTGCATACGATTACCTGCTCTGCCTTCATGATTTTTTCCATACTAAGACCTACAATCATCGCTTCATATTCGGCCTCATTATTAGAAGCTTGAAATTAAAAGAGCAGAGCATATTCTATATCGATCTCGTCTGGACTTTTCAATATAATCCCAGCTCCACTACCCGAGGTGCATGATGAGCCATCCACATATAGGTTCCATATAGGTATTTGTCCTCAAACTTCTTATTGGACAAAGTTCCTCGATGGAATATTTGTTGCTCCTTTATCTCCATTTCTACCACACTTCGCTGCTCGCCGACCTTCTCCTCTTACTCTCTGACCAACTTAAGTTGATCGGGGTTTAAATTTGATGATCCTGTAACATCCACAGGTTGGTCGGTGTTCAGCTTTTGCTCTTCGAGGGTATCAGGATAAGTGAACTCTTCTATAAAATCTACTACTGCTTTCCCTTTCAGTGACGATCTAGGCTCATAAATTATATCATATTCACCGAGTTCTATTGCCCAATACATCAATCTCCCTGATTTTTCTGGTTTATGAAGAGCTCGTCTCAACGGCATATCGGTATATACGACTATGGTATGAGCCTGGAAATATGGCTTCATTCTTCTACTCGCTTCGATCAATGCCAGTACCAACTTTTCCAGCTTTGGATATCTAATCTCTGCTCCTTGAAATGCCTTACTAGTGTAATAAATTGGTTTTTGTACTCCATCCTCTACTCTTATTAATGCCGAGCTAACTATATTTTCCCAAACTGCCAGATACAAGTACAACCTTTCTCCCAAATATTTCTTCAATTCTTGAAAAGCTTTCTCGCATTATTCATTCCATTAAAAAGTCTTTCAGAGCATTTTGAAGAATGGGAGGCATCTATCAGTTGCTCGCGATACAAATCTGTTAAGTGTTACTACTCGCCCTGTAAGACTTTGCACTTCTTTCTTCGTCGTTGGAGATCACAGCCCTAACAGAGCTTTGATCTTTTCAGGGCTTGCTTCAATGCCTCGTTGATTGACAATGTACCCGAGAAACATGCCTTCTCGTACTCCAAATATGCACTTGGTCGGGTTCAATTTCATTTGATATTTATCCAATTGATCAAAGGTCTGGCCTAAGTCAACTAGATGGTCAGCAGCTTTCTTGCTCTTTGTCAGCATATCATCAATATAGACTTATATATTGCGACTGATTTGTTCTGCAAACACCTTGTTCATCAGCCGCTGATATGTCGCACCTGCATTTTTCAAACCAAAAGGCATAACATTATAACAATAAGTTCCCCTAGGGGTAATGAAAGAGGTACTTTCCCTATCTTCAGGTTTCATTTTAATCTGGTTGTAACCAGATAAGCATCCATGAAGCTCAACAACTCGTGTCCCGAGGTAGCATCCACTAGTTGATCAATTCGGGGCAAGGGAAAATGGTCCTTTGGACATGCCTTGTTAAGGTCGGTGAAGCCTACGCACATTCTCCATTTGTTATTCTTCTTTTTCACCATTACTACATTTGCTAACCAGTCTGGATATTTAACATCTTTAATAAAGCAAGATTTTTGGAGCTTCTCGACCTCCTCCTGAATAGCTTGGTTCTTCTCGGGGCTGAACACTCTTCTTCTTTGATTCACTAGCTTGATTTCCTTATTCACATTGAGCTCATGACATAAGAAAGTTGGGTCTATTCCGGGCATATCTTCATGACTCCAAGAAAAAGTTTGTTTTCTGATTTTTAAGAAAACTATCAACTCCTGTTATAATGAGGCATCTAACGACGAACCTATCTGAGTTGTTCGTTCAGGGTGCTCGTCGTCCAGAATGATGTTTTCAGTAGCTTCAACCACCTGACCTTTCACGAGTTGCGACTCGTCTCTAGGATCCAATGTTTCAATTTCTGCACCCTCATCCACCTGATAGGTAGTAGTCTTTTTCCTAGATTCCTCTAGTTCCTCCTGTTCGGTAGATGAATAGTAGCATTCCCGAGCTACTTTTTGATCACCCTTCACAACTCCTACTCCAAAATTGGTTGGAAATTTTAGGCATTGATGTACCGTAGATGGTACTGCTTCAAACTTCTTCAATCCTACCCTTCTCATGATGATATTATAGGTTGATTGAACATTCTTATCCATCACGAAGAAGTGTACTCTTTCTGTTCGACAAGCAGGCCATGTACCAATGAACATATCCAACTTGATCATCCCAAGTGGAAAAACTTTCTCGCCAGCAAAACCGAGGAGGGGCCTATGATAAGGCTCCAACTGAGACAATTTTAGATTTAAGCTGTCGAAGCACGAGTAGAACATAATATCAGCCGAGCTACTGTTATCAACCAGTACCCTCGAGATCATCACTTCCTTCAGTCTTATTTTGATCACCAATGGGTCATCATGAGGATACAGCACACCTGCGAGGTCGTTCTTTGAGAAACCGATGACCAGTTTTTCTTTGTTGACCTTCCTCGAGAGATCATCTTTAGCCAAATTTATTCGTCGAATATATGAACAGGCTTGAGCCTCATTGAGGTAAGCTTTTCTTTCTGCAGTAAGATCTCCACCTCCTGCATCTCCACCTGTAATAACATTACAATCAAATGATCCAAAACGTATTAAAAATACCTCACGTTCTGGATGCCTTGGTCTTTTGGGAAGATCGGGGTCGTCTTCTGGATCATCTTCATGGTCTCTTTTCTTGTTCTCCTCTGCTCGACGAGGATATCTAGATCTCTCTTTTGCTCGGTCGTTGTTTCTTCTTTCATTTCAACGATCAACATACTTTGCCAGTTTTCCTCGTTTAATGAGTGCTTCGATCTCATTCTGAAGAGCTATTCAATTTTTGGTCATGTGGCCATGATCCTTGTGGAAATCGCTATATTTGGCCTTATTCCTCTTGTCAGGGTCTGACTTCATTTTCTCTGGCCAGTTTAACTCCTCGTTGTTCTTGATTTCTTCTAGAACATGGTTGATGTCTACCTTCAAAGGAGTATAATTTTCAAATTTCTTTAATACCTCCCGTGATGGCTTTGTTTTTGAGTGCTTGTTACCAGCATTGTTTTTATCTTCTTTCTTTCTGGCTTTATCACCCTCCACCTTGGTTTCTTTGGTATCCATATTCTTCTTTGTAGCCATAGCCTCCTCGGCATTCATGATCTTGGCCACTTTTGCCATCAATTCTGACATGGTTTTGGGTGGATCTTTAGCCAAAGTGTATTATAACTTGTTGGGAAAGATCCCACTCATCAGAGCAGTAATCATTGTTTTTTCCTCGTAATCAATAACTTCGAGTTTCTCGTTATTGAAACGAGTTATATAATCCCTAGTACTCCCACCTGCCTTTTGTCTAACACTTAACAAGCGTGCTACTCGTTTAACAAGTTTTGCTCCAAAGCAGAAGTTTCTAATGAAGAGCTCGGCCAGTTGAAAGAAAGTTGAAATCTTACCCCGAGAAAGATTATTGTACCATATTTGAGCAGATCCTGTAAGAGTTCCCGAGAAGGCCCTGCATCTCATCTCATCTGGCACAGCATAGATGTTGGCAGCAGCTTGGTATTGCTCTATATGAAGGACTGGATCGGTTTTTCCATCATATTTAGGAGTCGTAACAGGTGCTTTGAACTTTGATGGTGTGGGAAAATCCACAATTGCTTGGACAAAAGGTGTCCCTTGGATGAAAGTTCTTTGTAGAGGATTCTTGGCCTTGGCCATTTCCCCTAATCTATCCTTCAACCTCTGAATAGAGCCTTTCCACGCATCATTTCCTTCCTCGGGCCTATTGGTTCGAGTAACTGATCGCGTGGATGTGGCTTCTTGGGATCTATCTTATCGAGCAGCTGGTTGTGATTGGGCAGAACCCTCTCTTAAATCAAATGGTCGTCGAAAGTTTCTCGACACAGCCTTAGGAGGAATTTTATTCTTCTTAAGGCCCAATCGATCAAAAGGAGAGACCCTACTCAATCTTTCCAGTGCACTGGTCCTTTCCGGAGAGAGAGTGATGTGTTGTTCAGTATCTGTGGCTCGTACTAACGAAGTTTGACCCGGTTGATAAGAAAAATCTTCAGATTTATCAGTGCGATATGAATCGCTTTGCCTAATGCGTGAAGAAAGTAAATGAGTATTTCTTTTACCACTTCGTTGTTCTGAATAGGTTGATGCTCCACCTTGGATAGTTTGCATGAGTTGTCGCATTGTTTCCTGCATGGTTGTCTAGCCTTGAGTCAAACTGGCCATGATTCCAGCCAGATCTTGGATATTTGGAGGAGCGGATGGATTTCGGGGGTTTCCAGCGGTTCGATTGCTGGATTCAGGATTGTCAGCCATTGGTGATGATTTGTTTTCGGTGAAAAACGAAAATTACAGTCGTTTCCCACAGACGATGCCAATCTGTTGATGTAAAAAATTAGATTATCTCTAATTGTTTAATCACAGATAAAAAATAAATAAGACAAGAGATTTTAAAGTGGTTCAGCCTTGAACGAATGGCCTACGTCGACTGTTTATGTTATTATTGACTGTTTGGGAATTCTCGAGGTGAGATTTATCTCCAGAAATTCCGGTCCCCCTACAATGAGGATGATACAATGTATTTATAGCCCTGAGGTTGTACATGAGAAAAGATCATACATAGCTGTCCAATAAGCGTATACATCCCTATGATAATAATCAGCATTTAATCCTCTTAATTGTCTGATAATAAATGCTCCGATCGAGGTACAGCTCGGACCGCCTAAGCTGCTCGGACCGCCTAAGTATCTCGGTATCCATGAGTTTCTCGGTGCATGTAAGTTCCTCGGAGAGCACATACTGCTCGGAGTGTCTGAGTTGGTCGGGGAAATTGAGTTCCTCGAAGTTAAGGTGTTGTTCATAAGTATTTGTTATTGCCACGCAGATTGCCATGTGTCTCCACTTCATTGTGCCATGTCAGCAGACTAAAATTGCTATCAACAACTTGTTTTTATTACTTAGCACTTTTTATTATCTCATCTCACACATCGTAATATAGTTTTTATTTAGTATTATTGCACATCTCTTATTTTCATATAAATAAAACCTAAAAAAATAAGAAAAAGAGGGTTTGCTCATAAATTCCAAATAAGGATTCTCATACTTTTCTCACACTTTTCTCACAACTAAAACACTTTTTCTACACACACATACACTCACAAATAAGAGATCCCCCATTTGTATTTATGGGATAAACCCCACCCCTCATTTTGTATGCGAACTACGTGGACTTTGATGCCTTTATAGGCTACATAAGCGTCTCGGGGTAAAACCCGAGACTCGAGTCCTATTCTCACTTTCTCTCTCATTTTCTATCTTCTCTAAATCCAATTTTATTATATTCTATATACTTATTCTTAGTGACGTATTACCCCATATGCGTTATCGTTCCGTTATAACAATCAGCGTAAGAGTAATCGCGTAAATCTTATTTTCTAATATTATTTTTATAGCTTCCTACGGATTACTCGCTTTATCTTTCCCATGATACAAGTCGAGGATTCCTATCTCCACTATATATATACACATGCACACTTATCACGGGGAAATTAAAAAAGGAAAATAGCAAACATCCATGAGAGATCGAAAGAGCGGAATGGGTGCCTAACACCTTCTCATTTCGTAACTTAGCCTCCAAACCCTTCTCGAATCATTTTGGTTTCGCATGCACCAGTATGTCTTTGGATGCCATCCTTCGGGATGGCTTCTCCTTTTTTCTTTTTTCTGTTTTGAGTAAAATAGACTAGCGACTCTAAATCTCTCTACATTTTTACACCTCATCTCAAGCGACGCCGACTGAAGCCCTCCCGAGGGACGTGCGAGACCCTAGGATCCTCCCTTCATGCGCCCGCCCGCGGCAAGGATCGGGGATGACCACAGTGGCGACTCTACTAGGGATATGTATATTTTGAGGGGTTGACTCTATTTACATGGATGTTATAGTTGTTTATATTTCCCCCATATCTGCATGTTCCCTTTTTTCATGTGTATCCCATGCTTATGCTTCTGTTCACACACTTGTAGAAAATTCTCGATGTACACTTCACACCACATGCACCTAGGATCACATATATCTACATATTGCACGTATCACCCCTCCATACATGGTGTACGTTTGGTACTTGTACTTTGCTCCCTGTTTGGCATAATCAAGAAAATCATTATCGTCATAAGATACTAATAAGAGAATAACGCATGATTCACACGACATCACCAAAGAGCATTGTTATTGACCAAATTTTACCCAGTAACTGGAGGGTCACTTCATGATGGGCGCTGGTCCGGCAGGTCGTAGTTAGCCTAAGCGATATGACTCTCACCTTCCATTGGCCAAGTACCTTCGATGTATATCGAATGATTCCCCCGCATAGTAACGCTTGACCGAAGTCATGACATGAGGTATATCATAGGGAATTCATTCACGTACGCCGAGTATATCAAATTCTCTCTCACACATACCGTCCCCACGAGGTATATAGTGAGGCAATTCACGTACACTCAATTACATCAAATGGCTTGTCCACATGTACCGATTGCTTGTAAGAGAAAGACATATATCGTGGAAGTCACGCCAAAGGGGGAATCCATTCCGATTCACCCAGCCAACTGCATACCCGTATATAGGTGTCAAACCTAGGACACACACTTTAAATTGTCGGTTTCAACTCGAAACTCTGCCAAAATTCTCGGTCGGCCTGCCGCCCCATTTTCATGCATTTTTAAAACGGGACCCTGTCTGTGAGCCTAGTTACAAGTCCAGCCATAGCTTCGCATATATTAAAAATCTCACTTTTCCAGGCTCAGGTCCCGTCCGGTATTGCATTTAGGAGAATTAAATACAAGTGAGAACATAATAATTGTAATAATCATATTGAGTTCCGTCTCCAAAACCATTTCTCCCTTCTTTATTAAAAATCCAAAAATAGTTTTTTCTCTTTTTCTCAAAAATAAATCCCAATCTACGCCTTCTCAGGTCGATCGTAAGACCTTGGCCTGGCTCCTTATTGGCTTCGATCTTCAGTCAAATCACCCTGGAGTTTCTTCTGTTCCTCTACTACTTCTTCTAAGTCCGGAATCCATTCGCTTTCCATGGATAATATAGATCAAGTACCAGTCATACAGCTGGATCTGACGGCAGTTCTAGCTCAGCTCGTATCCAAGATTGTTAACCTCCAAACTGAGGTCCGAGAGATGCAACGAAACTAGGTTCCTATTCCTCAAGAGCCCAAGGCCCTATTCCCTCATGTTATGGGTCCACCCTAGCCTATCTGGGTTCCCTAATAATATCAGCATGCTCCACGTGCCCCTCCTGTCAATGGGCCACCGCCTGCCCAGCTTCCGATGCCAAACATTGCCCAGCCTGTGGCTAACCTGCTTATAGTTGTTGATCCAAAAGAGGAGGAGTTGAATAAAGTGAAGTAGGATCTCAAGATGCTCACCAAGAAGTTCGACCAAGTTAGAATCTCTAGGAATTACATAGACTGCACCCACATGTCTCCTTATCCTAAAGCAAGGTTATCCGAGAAGTTTAAGATGCCAAATATCGAGAAGTTTGAAGGGAGTGAACCCTCGATTGTTCATCTTCGCAGCTATCATCGTTCCATGACTCTACTAGGGTCTTCTGAATAAGTGATGGCCCAATTGTTTCAACAAACTTTGAAGGATAGTGCCCTCCGATGGTTTTTGTCTCTCGAAGAATCCAGAATCCGTAGCTGGGAGGATGTAGCCCAAAAATTGATATCGTAGTACAAATATAACGAAGAGCTTGAGGTCACCCGTTGTGATTTAGAGTTGCTCAGTAACTTTATAACCCGGTGGAGAGGGCAAGCAACTACCATGACCAATCGGCCATCTGAGGAGGAACGGGGCAACATAGTGAAGAAGAACTTCTTGCCCCATGTCGAAGTGATGATGGGAGGACAATACTATCCCCACTTCTGAGCTCTCAGAGAAACGGGGGTAGAAATCGAGGAAAGCCTTGTTAAAATAGAGGTTGAACCGAAGAAGATGTCCGGACAGTTTACCCCTAGAAAGTATGACAAGCCTGCCAGTGTTACCGTCTCAACCATCAACAACATCTCTCAACCAATCACATTATGGGCACCAGAAAGCCTTCATGCCCCCATCCAAAGGGAATACACTGAGCTCCATGCTCCCCTCTCCAATGTTTACCCAGCCTTGTTAAGCCGAAACCTCATCAAACCCTTGGATCCCCGTTCATTGCCAAATCCACTCCCAAGGAACTTCAAGACTGATGCTCATTGCACCTTTCACCAAACTGCTGGCCATACCACCGACCAATGCTTTCACCTCCCAAACATAATCTAAGATCTCATTAACCGGGGTACCATCTCCCCACCAGCCAATCCTAAGCCAAACACTACTCACAATACACTCCCAAATCATACCAATGCCATCTTCTTAGAAGAAAATCCAGATTTTGATCCCTCAACTCAAATCACACCCATATACTCTCCTAAACCTCTTTAAATTTACCCATATTTCATCCTACACCCTATTAGCCTCGCTGATTAGGAACTATTACCAGAGCATGCATCGTTGTCCGTACCCGTTCTGAAAATGGAAATATGGAATTATCAGAGGTGTTAAACCAACTCCTAGAGTTCGGGATGAAATTTCCCTCACAGATGGTCATCGATTGCCAAAGATTCAGCACACTATTCTTGGAAGCACAGAAGTGGGCCCGAGATTCAGACAAGTGGTTGGTACCAACTGATGAAGTCAGCCTAGATGATGTTATCTAGATTATGGCAAAATTATTTGGTCTAACCAATAGCATTTGTAGTCTCACCGGGTTACTTGATACTTTGAAGCTACAAGGGCCCTTGGTCCCTTCAACCATACATATTCCCACAGAATGGGAAGACCTGTATGAAGAAGCCGTTGAAATTGTGGAATGCATTGACTTTACATGGAAAGACATAATTATTGCCACCGAATGGGGGGAAGAATTTGAAGATTCAAGTGAAGAACAAGCTTCAGGAAGAACTGGCCCAGTAGTCGACATATGTGGGATGATATCATTTAAAGAACTCCTCGGAGAAATAAACAGGGTAACATAACAACCTGAGATTGACAAGGAAACAGGATTCATGTTCTTCCCTTCTTCATTAAATCACATGACCAGATCAGGGAGACATTACCAGGTTCCAAGCTCACTACCAATAAATGACAAAGGGAAGGGCATTGAAAACCTTCATATGTCAGAGATGACCATCGAGGGGAGCAAGGTACTCAATCTACTGAAAAAAACTCAAGCTAACATCACTCTATGGGGGCTTTTCATGTCTTCCCAACTGCACAGAAATGCTTTAATCAAGCTGCTCACTGGACCCACAGTTCCTCCTTCTACCACACCAGAAGAGGCAGAAAATCTGGTCGAATCCTTAACCTCTACCCGAATGCTGTCATTTTCTGAAGAAGAAATCCCCAGAATTGGGTCGAATTACAATCATGCACTTAACATCTCCGTCGAAGTTATGGGGAAGGTTGTGCCACTCTTTCTTGTCAATAACGGATCTGCTTTGAATGTCTGCCCACTGAGAACCTATAAGTGTTTAGGCCTGAAAGAAAGCGACCTCGCTCCAACCTCCGCCGTTGTACGTGACTACGATAATAACCACCGGGAGGTGATGGGATCCATAAAACTTGTAATAGGAGTTGGCCCTATAAACCCTATCATTGAATTCCAAGTCATAGACATCCCAGCTTGTTTCAACCTGTTGCTCGGACGACCTTGGCTCCACAGTATCAGGGGTGTGTCTTCCTCACTCCATCAGAAATTGAAGCTCTTCGTTGACGGGCGAGTCATCACCATTTTGGGCGACAATGAAAATATCGAGGGTGCAGGCACTAGCAGTCCAATCCTTGAGATACAGCATGGGCCAAATGATATTCTCCTATCAGGATTCCGAGTTAAGCCACTCTTACTCCCAGCAGGGGACGGTTTCAAAGAAAGTGTTTGTCCAGAATATAACCCTCGTGGCAATGTCAATGTGATTCAGATGTTCAAAAACATGCACTTCATGCCCGGACTGGGGCTAAGGCAAAGGCAGCAAGGGATACTTGAGCCCATTGAACTGAAGAAAGCCTTCCCTCCTTATGGCTTGGAGTATCAACCATCAGAATAGGAGCTCAGAATGATCCACCAGTATGGAACAAAGAGAAGATTATACTACATCCAAACTATCCCATGAGACTCCTTGAATGGATAACTCATCAAAGAAGGCGAAGACTTCCCCTTTTACGATTTTCCAGAACCATGGTATGACCACACAGACAAGAATATGAAGCCTGGGATGGAGATCTTTTTCCAAGATAGCTATCCATGGGCCGAAAGTTTCCAACACCGAGTACAATCGCTCATCAAAGATATCGAAGAGACTGAGGAAATAGATTCTGAAGATTCCTTCAACTTAAAGACACTGGGGCTGGCACTCTGCATGGTTCATTCAGTCACTACATCAATGGATCCATCCTATCTGATTAAAGCTACTGATACACCCCTCCTCAACTGGCATGCTGCGCCAGTTCTACCTCTTGAAATCTCCCCTAACCCCAATGTTTACCATATTTCTTCTTCTATTGTTTATCCTTGTTCAAATGTAATCGAGACCTCTTTGGATAAGGTTCTCAATGTTTTTTTTCCTATCAATGAAATAAACGAAGATTTTGAGTATCTTGATGTGCCTTACATTAATTATTTGGATTCTAATCAAACTTTTGATGATGATGATTTTGCAAATGAACAATTCTTAACTGATTTAAATAAGGTTAATAATAAACAACATAATTGCGTTCAAGTTAATGAAGAAGAGACTGCTGTTATTAATCTCGATTCTAGTAGACAACTGCGCAAGATTAGGATAGGGACTACCCTTGACGAGCATGAGCACGCATAACTCGAAGAATTACTAAAGGAATTCGTGGATGTCTTCGCATGGTCCTATGATGATATGCCTGGCATTGATCCTGAAATAGCTCAGCACAAGATCCCCACTCTCCCAGATTACAAGCCGGTTAAATAAAAATTAAGAAATCTCCGCACCGAATGGTTGCTCAAGGTCAAAGAAGAGGTGGTCAAACAGTGGAACGTGGGCTTCATTCTTGTGATCGAATATCCCACATGGCTAGCTAACATAGTACTTGTGCCGAAATTAGAAGGGAAGGTTCGAATGTGTGTAGACTACCGAGATTTAAACAAAGCTTCTCCAAAGGATGATTATCCTCTACCCAATATCGACATGATCATGGACAACACAGCCAGTCATGCTCTCAAGTCATTCGTCGACAGGTTTACTAGATACAACCAAATCAAGATGCACCCAGACCACCAAGAAAAAACCGCATTCATCACCCCATGGGGAACCTTTTGTAACACCGTTATGCCATTTGGTCTCAAGAATGCTCAGGCTACCTACCAAAGGGCTTCCATAACCATCCTACACGATCTGATCCATAAAGAAATCGAGGTTTATGTGGATGATATGATTATCAAGTCCAAAACTAGAGAAGGTCATGTTCCCGCTCTTCGGAAGTTCTTCGAACGACTGCGACGGTATCAGATAAGACTCAATCCATAGAAGTGTGTCTCCGGCGTTACAAAGGGAAAACTCTTGGTATTCATGGTCAGTGAGAAAGGGATAGAAGCAGATCCTACAAAGCTGAAGGCCATACTTGAGATGCCACCGCCCCGAACAGAGAAAGAAGTCCGAGGTTTTCTTGGGAAATTGTAATATATCAGCCGGTTCATCAGCCAGCTAACCTCCATCTGTGAACCGATCTTCAAGATCCTCCGAAAGGATTCAACCAAGGTTTGGAACGAGGCCTGCCAAGAAGCTTTTGACCGAATCAAATAATATCTGACCCAACCTCCAGTGCTCATGCCACCATAGCCTGGTCTCCCTTTTCTCTCATACCTAACCATAAACGACACTGCAGTTGGGGCTTTGCTAGCCCAATACCTTAAATACTCCCGCAAAGAAAGAGCCATTTATTACACCAGTCATAAATTGATCGAGTACGAGGTCAACTACACTGCTTTGGAAAAGGCGTGTGTTGCAGTTGTCTGGGTCACCCAAAAGTTACGACACTACATGCTCGCCTTCCCATCAAACGTGTATCCCGAATGGATCCCATCAAATACTTGCTTGAGAAACCTGCCTTATCCAGTTGAATGGTCCTATAGTTGATGCTCCTAACCGAGTTCGATATCGTATACGTCACGCAGAAAGCTATTAAAGGAAGAGCCATCTTTGACTACCTCGCTGATTACCCCGTAGAAGAAGCAGATGTCTGGATCTCTGAATTCCCAGATGAAAATATCCTCTGCACCGCTCAAGACAACCTTCGATGGCAATTGTTCTTTGACGGCGCTGCCAACAAAAAGGGATATGGAGTTGGGATACTTCTGATCGCCCCAGATGACTCCCACACTCCCATCGCCATCAAATTGGATTTCCCTTACACCAACAACATGACGGAATACGAGGCATGCATAGTAGGCCTTAAAGTTACTCTCAAGAAAGGTATTCAATACCTTGATGTCTACGGGGATTCTCCCCTCATCATCGGTCAAGTGCTCAGAAAGTGTAAAGTCAAGAACGAAAAACTCCAACCCTTCCATGCCCACTTAAAAGAGTTAGCCTCTCGATTCCGAGATATCACTTTCCATTACCTACCTCTACCAAAGAATAACATAGACGATGCTCTCGCTACCTTATCCTCCATAGTCGACATGTCCGGAGGAATAACAATGACCCCCTTCCTAGTTCAAAAGCAAGATAAACCAAACCACTCCTACCATATTAAGCTTATCTCCACCGAAGATCCCAAACTAGCCGACTGTTGGTATTATGATATTTGGTGCCTCCTGAAACATGGTAGGTATCCCGAGGGTTCCAATAAGAAAGACCTAACGACCCTCTGAAGACTGGCCGCCCAGTATATCATTTGTCATAAAGCTCTACTCAAGAGTAACTTCGATGGAACTCATCTATGTTGTATCGCAGAGGCTGAGATTGAAAAGATAATGCAGAAGATCCATAACGGGGAATGCGGGCCCCACATGAACAGTCACATGCTTGCCAAGAAGATCCTCCGACAGGGTTAAAACTAGATCACCATGGCCCAAGATTGCACTGCTTATGTTCGGAGATGCCTCAAATGCCAATAGTTCTCCAATCTTCAACACCTGCCTCCGCGATAATTATACAACATGACCTCTCCCTGGCCGTTCTCCACCTGGGGTGTCGACATCATAGGAAAGGTTACACCAAAGGCTTCAAACGAACATGAGTTCATCCTAGTTGTCATTGATTACTTCACCAAATGGGTCGAAGCTGAGTCATACGCAATATTGAATGCCAAGAAAGTGGCCAAATTCCTCAGGAATAATATCATCTACCGATATGGGGTCCTGCACGAGTTAGTGTCAGATAACGGGTTATATTTTGAAGCAGAAGTCACAGAAGTAGTCAATGAGTACGGGATTCAGAGAACAAATCTTCTCCCTACCGACCTTAGACCAATGGTGCAGTTGAAGCCACCAACAAGAACCTCAAAGCCATCATCAGCAAGATGACCACAAGCTGTAGGGATTGGGCTGACCGAATCCCGTACGCCCTCTGGGGCTATCGAACCTCAATCTGAACCTCTACTGGGGCTACCCCTTACCCTCTGGTCGATGGCATAGAAGCGGTCCTACCTGTGGAGTTGGAAGTACCCTCGCTACGCGTCATGCTCGAAAGCAAAGTTAATGAAGAAGACTGGTGTCAAAGCCGTCTCGATGAGATGACCCTCCAAGATGAAAGAAGATTGAAAGCTCTTTACCACATACAGGGGTACCATCACCGAATAGCGCGATCATTAAACAAGAGAGTCAAGGACCGCGGTGTTCGGGAAGGGGATTTAGCCCTCAAGGAGATAATAGAACCCATCTGGGACCCCAGAGGGAAATTCAAGCCCAATTGGAGCGACCCCTGCATTGTGAAAAAAATCTTATTCAGCGGTGCCGCCATGCTCACTGACCTAGATGGGGAGGAGATGGCTCGCCCAGTCAACCTGAACCGTTTCAATAAATTCTACCCCTAGTCCGAAATCTCAGCGCGCTACAACTCTTCTCATCTCCCTTCTATTCTTCAAAAAAAATCTCTTCATTTCCCTCTACCCAGAACTACGTGGGCCTAATCCTCTGCAAAAAAAAACCATTTTTCAAGAAAAAAAAATCCAAAATCCCCAGAGGTACGTAGACAGCTCATACATCTTATAGGAGCACGGCCCTTTCTTTTTCACAAAATACTATTCTTTTCTTATTTTCGAGAACGGCAGTTCATTCTAACAAAAACTTGAACAAAAGGATTATGTATGCCTTAGCGATCGGTATAGATAATTCAAAAATACAAAATTCAGCTAAAGTCACAGCTAGATGATCAGAAACTTGCTTATTTCATTAATAAGAAATTACAGCACAGATTACGTAAGAAAAGGAACGGATAACTCCCTTCCCCCTACTGCCATAAAAAGCCAAATAAAATCCCCACATCTAAACTCTCCAAGAGTCCTACCCACAGCTACCAGAGGAGCCTGCACCCTCATCATCTACATACTGGGGCCCCCAAATTTCCCTTGCCTGAATAGAGTGCCATAAACATTCCATGGATCGATAAGCCCGAACCAGCTTCAAAAAAACCACAACACCCCCTTCCATGGTGTTAAATAAAACAAACCACCTTTATCCAGTCTCCACTGCCAACATCTTGCTGACTACTCTCCTCCATAACCACTTCACATAATCCCCAAGGACATGCCAAACTCTCCCGACAAACTGAGAGGGACGGGTCGATGGATGTCGATTCTCCCACAAAGATCCAAGCAACAGACGCAGGCGCTCGGTCAAAACGTCTACCGAAAAGAAGTTTAGTGTCCGAGGTGGCACGGCCTTTGCCCAGCCAAATTACTGCAGAAGTCGCCTAGGGAAATAGAAAGAGGTCTGTCTGAGACCAACCAGTCGCACATATGAGTACTCTCCTAGCTCCAGAATAGGCTGTAACTGCCCCACCAAGGCACTGACCTCCGAGCCCCATGCTCCACAAACCAATTCTCCCAACTCATAATATCCAGGCCAACATAGAAGAAGTGACGCAAAAAGAAGTTGGGCACAATCAATAAAGGATATTCTGGAGGAGTCACCAAGCGAAGTCTTTCAGACAACCACATGAACAGCATCACAGAGCTACCCCTCAGAAAATCAGAACGACTTTCTCGCCAAGCATCCAGACCATTCAGTGTCTCCGCCAATATCATCGTCGTCGGATTACGACGGTATGACATCCACGAAGTAATGGCTACAAGTTTTGGGTCCACCAGCAGTTCCTCGGTCACCAGCAGTAATTTTAAAACCAGACCCAGAGCAACGGCTCCAGCATAGCCAACATCACCTACTTCCCGCAAATGCACGGACTACAGCACCGCCGGAAGGGAGATCATTCCTCCAGTAACCAGTGATCTGGACGCCAAAGGCGAAATATGAAGAAGCCCGACCAATAAATCCCTGGGAGAACGGGAAAATTCTGGCAAAGTCGGAGCAACACTGGGATTTACACCCAGCATGACAGAAAATTCCTCGTAGGTAGGATAAACTTCATCCAACCCAAAGCAGAATACATGGTCTTCGGGGTACCAGAATTGTACCGCCGCCATCAGCATGTTCCATTTAATAGGTCGATTGCGCCATAAGGAAACTGGACGCATGTTGAAAGCATCATAGTCGACATTATAAGAGCACATTGCTTCCAAGGCTTTGAGGTAGTTAGCAAACTCAATGCTACCAGGGCGAGCCATCTAGCAAAGCTAAGAGATAGTGGGTAAGTAAGAATGCGAAGGTGTGATGAAAACACTCAACCCTTACCCCTTTTTATACTTGAGAACCCTCACAAGAGACATAATCCCTGCAGAAATCGAAGGGAATCCTACCCCACAAAATACAAAAGGTTGAAGGGGGTACCAATCAAAGTTTTAAAGTGATGGGACTGGACTGAACTGCAACCCCCCATTTTAAAAATTCGCCTTTTTTCCTCTTTTGTCAAATCAGAAAACTCAATAAAAATAAATTGATATTCTCAATAGAATTTCAAAATCCCTTTTTCTCCTTATATAATTTCCCCTTTTAATTAAAAACTTTCCTTCAAAAATTCCAAAAATACTCCTTTTTTACGGTCTCAGCAGCAAAGTAAAAAGCGCATGTGCATGCATTCATTCATCATTAATAAAAGACTCCATTGCATTGCATCTATTTGTTTCTGTGTTACATCAATTTTGCAGGAAATAAAAAAAAACAGCGGGACTCAGCCCAAACCCACATTCTCTCTCTCACCCACCTTTCTCTCTAAGATCTTCCACCTCTACGACGTGCTCTCTCCCCCTACGGCGAGATGATGCACCGCCACTACCCGAGCCAGAGTCACCTCCGAACGAAGAAGATGGCACCAAGCAAGAAGGAACAGGAATCACATCCCGAATATGGGCAGTCGCCGACTGATGTCTCTTAACCAAGTGGTCGACACTTGGACTTGCTGTAAGAAAAAGGCAAAATCAGTATCAAAGAAGAAATGACCAAAACAGAAAAGAAAGAAAGTAAGAACAGAAAGGTATACCACAGGTCGGAGGACCTCCACTGTCAAACCCAACTCCTCCGGATCCATCGCATGAGGATGATGCAGCATATGCACCATTCCTCCATCAGCCCGCCGAATGTTGTATGAAGGAGTGTGCAACCGCACAAAAGGAACCTCTGAAGTCACCACCACAGATGCCAACGGACCGCCGCCACTGTGGGAAGATCCCACCACCCGACTCGAACCCGCAGGAGGGAAAGGCAGGGCATCATATATGTTAGGCGCCATAAACCAGCTCGTCACAAAACACATATAGTCATACGGCGCAGCTATATCGGTGTACAACAAGTAGGACTCGCCGACCATCGTCGCAATCCTCACATCCTCTGACAGCAGTCGCTCCCGCCTCATAGACGTAGGAGGCTGCGCACGTGGCACCACCACCTCCTCCTCAAAAATCTGGAGAACCACCCTCTCCATGAGATACCAGGAATGGTCGAACTCATGCACCAGCAAATGCCTCATCTGCGCGTTCACCCCGGTCGTCCTCGCTTCCTGAATGGTTGTCCGCCAGGGATAAAAGGTCACCTGAAAATATCCAAGCAGGCATAAATCAATACAAGATCAGAAGGTGCAAAAACCAAGACTGAAATGGAAACAGTCTTACCCTAACACTGGTCAGGTCATTCAAGACCTGACGTACCGCCTCCAGAGAGAGATCCCTTCGACTATCGATTGGCCTTACGCCATCGATACAATCGACAGGAGTCCCCAATAGTGTCGTCCTTCAAAACGATTAGCGGGGTATTGCACCCAATCACCTCATAAAACCACGTTTGTCAAAGATAAGAATTCACAAACAAAAAGAGACGCATAAGGAAAATGCGAATGCATGAAAGGAAAATGAAAATGCATGATAAGAAATGCACAAACTGAAGAATACCTCAAGAAGGTATGTAGCCCCAATAAAAGTCTACCGGTATCACCTGCTGAATGCATCCAGAGAAGAGTAAAGGGTCGCCAAAGTCATACTCCCCCAATCATAGAAAGGGATGTTCGAAAATATCCTCAGGTACGGCAAGAACTACAAGTGGATGACGTCGCCACTCGACGCCACCATAAAACCTCCCAACCCCGAAAAAATAAATAATAGGGCCATCTGCCTCACTTGCATCCCATCCTCCACATCAATCACCCTGCCCAATAGAACATCCTTCAGCAGGTACAGCCAGATAGAATCCCTAGAAACTATCCTCCCTACATCACCAAGTGTCGCACGCACTATCTCCGATCTCACCCGCAAAGAGCAATCCACCTCTATCTTCTCTCCATCGCAATCTAGCCCCAACAGCTGTTGCACGTCTATAGGAGTCACAGTTATCTCCCCGGAGCCGAAATGGAAGGTGTGGGTAGTATCCCACCACCTCTCCCCCAAAGCGCATAGGACCGCTGTCGAACGAGGCGTTTCATCCAGCGCAGATGCCAACCTATCAAAACCCGCTAATGATACCACCCAACACACCACAGGTGGGAGATGCTCCCAAACATCCCTGAGACCCGTCGTTCCGCGGGCGCGCATGTTCTTCAAAGAAATATCGAACTGGAAAAAAGGAAAAAAATTTCATCAGAAGTCAAGAAAGAAAGAAAAATCACCAAAAATAAAGGAATGCCAAAGGTCAGGTCCCTTACATAACTGCCAGGATTCACTTTCGAAGAGCGATGATGCGACGGCTCCCGTAGCAAAGTCCGCTCATCCACAACAGGCTCAAATGCATCAAAGGAGTTCTCACTCCCCAACGCAAGAGGCGCCCTGGCCCTCCACTCCACATTCGCCCAATCATGAACAGTCAACCACTCCCTGTGGACTGTAGTGCTCACAAAAGAGGTCATTTCTTGAAGATCGGAATGCTAGAACGATTTGCAGAGAAATCGCTGAAAGAGAGAAAACAAAGAAGTTGTGAAAAAATAAAGGCATTCGCCCACTTTATATAGGATGCCAAAAGCCATGTCGGTCGGCACTGACCCCCACCATACCGATCGGCACTGACTCCTTACCTTCCCGAGGTAGTCCAAAAGTCTGTGCCACTAGCGAATGGGCACCCCTCATACCATGCCGATCGGCACCCCCCCTTAAATTTCGTACAGAAATTCCCAAAAAATACCAGAAAGCCCCGCAAAATCCTCGAAAAATTCCTAAAAATCCCAGGAAGGATTTAGAACATTTTCACCAGGAAAATTTCGCATTCCCTCAAGCGAAACCCCTCTTTCCCAGTGAAATCCTCAAAAACTAATTGAATCTCCTCCCGGAAAAGCTCCGGGGGATCTCTAAGGATCATCTGATCAATTTCCCAATGGAGTTTTTTCAGCACCAAAGTTGGTTGTTCCCCTCTGCGAGGCCTCCTAAAGAAACAAAAGCTTCCCCAGCTATCAGCTCCCCAACTCAGATCAAAATCACAAACACTTTCTCCAGCAGAATCAAAATCCAATCTTTATCCACTCTTAGGTCAGAATTGACCTCGGTCTTGGATTATCACCTGAGTTAGGTCAGAATTGATCTCGGTCCTCGGTCGTCACCACTCTTAGGTCAGAATTGACCTCAATCTTGGATCGTCACCTAAGTTAGGTCAGAATTGACCTCGGTCCTCGCTCGTCACCACTCTTAGGTCAGAATTGACCTCAATCTTGGATCGTCACCTGAGTTAGGTCAGAATTGACCTAGATCCTCGATCGTCACCACTCTTAGGTTAGAATTGACCTCGGTCTTAGATCGTCACCTGAGTTAGGTCAGAATTGACCTCGGTCCTCGGTCGTCACCACTCTTAGGTCAGAATTGACCTCGGTCTTGGATCGTCACCTGAGTTAGGTCAGAATTGACCTCGTTCGTCACCACTCTTAGGTCAGAATTGACCTCGGTCTTGGATCTTCACCTGAGTTAGGTCAGAATTGACCTCGGTCCTCGGTCGTCACCACTCTTAGGTCAGCATTGACTTCGATTATTAGGTTTTCACCCTAAGCCCGCAGAATTGGATTTGACCCGCAGAATCGGTCACCCTCATCACTTAAGCCCACAGATTTGGCTTTGACCCATAAAATTCGTCATCCCCGGCACACCCCTCAGGTCCTCAGAATCGGCCTCGACCCTTTGAATCGGTCATACTCCATCGAAAGCATCATGCGGTGTCTATTCGACGATTATCATTTATTCCAAACTCACTTATCGAGGGGCTCTGTAAACAACCCATTCTGTTAACCCCTAACTCTCCATAGGTATCTAGTACCTCCCTGCATCACTACAAACCCAGGTCATACTCCGAATACTGACCTGGAAGCCATCGGGCACTCTTGGGCTCCGTTTGACCAAAAAGTCAAACTCTTCAGCTCAACTAAAGCTAAATGAATCTTCGAAGGGCACTGAAATCCCTTTCTAACGGTCCACCCCGTGCGCGATTCCGACTTACCATGCGGACGAACGATCCGTTTGGGTCCGAAACTTAATCCAGTAGTAACCGGGGGCTCTCGGGATCTGTTTGACCTAAGTCAACTCTTCAGCTTGACCGAGGTTAAATGAATCTTTGAAGGGCACTGAAACCCCTTTCCAATGGTCTGCTCTGTGCGCGATTTTGACTTACCATGCGGACGAATGATCCATTTGACTCCAAGAGGTCACCGAATGCTTCCAGGGACCGGTTGACCAAAGTCAACTCCCCAAACTGGGTCAAACACTTTGGAATGTCGAAGTACATCTCCTAAACTTTCCAACAGTCCACCATGCGAATGAACGATTCATTTGCGTTCGAATGATTCCCCGTCCAATGGACCGACAAACGTTTCTGAGCCATATTTGACCCAAAGTTAACTCTCGAAACTGGTAGCGATCCAAGGAAATTCAAAGGTCACTGAATTACCTTTCCAACGGTCTACCCCGTGCACGATTCTGACCAACGATTTTCCCTCGGCTAATTTTTCTAAAAGGCCTGAAACACACTGCCAAATGGTAGGTTCTAGACCCTGCCTATCGGTAGGTGCCGATAGGTAGGACCAGGTCTATGCCAATCGGCAATGACCTGGGCCTATAAAAGGAGGCCTTCACCTCATTTGCAAAAAGGATCCCAGATCTGATAAAAATCGCTCTCAACGAATCCCAAAAACCTCTCTCGAAAACAGCGCGATTTCAACATCCAAATCCCTTTCTAACTTCCACTTTTCATCATCCTTTTCATCAAACTTGGTGAATTATCCACTCTCCACCATCATACAAGTGCAAGGGCTTCTCTCCAACATTCAAGATCAAGCTTAAGATCTTCAAGAAGGTCCAACTTTCTCAACTTTCTCTTAATTCTCTTAAATTCTCAATAACTTGTTTTTATTACTTAGCACTTTTTATTATCTCATCTCACACGTCCTAATATACTTTTTATTTAGTATTATTGCACATCTCTTATTTTCATATAAATAAAACCCAAAAAAATAAGAAAAATAGGGTTTGCTCGTATATTCCAAATAAGGATTCTCATACTTTTCTCACACTTTTCTCACAACTAAAACACTTTTTCTACACACACATACACTCACAAATAAGAGATCCCCCATTTGGATTTATGGGATAAACCCCACCCCTCGTTTTGTATGCGAACTACGTAGACTTTGATGCCTTTATAGGCTACGTAGGCGTCTCGGGGTAAAACCCGAGACTCGAGTCCTATTCTCACTTTCTCTCTCATTTTCTATCTTCTCTAAATCCAATTTTCTTATATTATATATACTTTTTCTTAGTGACGTATTACCCCATATGCGTTATCGTTCCATTATAACGATCAACGTAAGGGTAATCGCGTAAATCTTATTTTTTAATATTATTTTTATACCTTCCTACGGATGTCGCGCTTTATCTCTCTCATGATACAAGTCGAGGATTCCTATCTCCACTATATATATACACATGCACACATATCACGGGGAAATTAAAAAAGGAAAATAGCAAACATCCATGAGAGATCGAAAGAGCGGAATGGGTGCCTAACACCTTCCCATTTCGTAACTTAGCCTCCGAACCCTTCTCAAATCATTTTGATTTTGCATGCACCAGTACGTCTTTGGATTTCATCCTTCGGGATGGCTTCCCCTTTTTTCTTTTGTTTATTTTGAGTAAAATAGACTGGCGACTCTAAATCTCTCTACATTTTTATACCTCATCTCAAATGACGCCGTCCAAAGTGCTCCCGAGGATCTTCCCTTCACGCGACCGCTGGCGGAGAGGATCGGGGATGGCCACAGATAGCCTTAAAAGTTTAATGGAATCTTTGAAAAAGGAGCTTCTTGCGTTTGAAGAGCGCAATATTTTATTAGGGTCTCACATTGTAGATTTAAAAAAATAATTTAAATGACTCTAGTAAAGTCAAATATGATTTGGAATGTCATTCGAAGAAATTAGATAAAATATTAGGAACGATCCAAATTAAAAATGACACTTGTGATTTAGGCTTCGATTCTAGTAATGAGTCAGCTCTTAAAGCCAAAACCAATGTTTTAGGACAATCCTCTAGGAATAATGTTATAGAACATTCCTTGGGTAAGTCTTTTCACCGAGTCTTTAGGTGCTCACATTGTGGTCGAAAAGGTCATCTTAGGAAAAAAAATTGATCATAAACAAGGTCCTAGAAAATCCCAACGTAAGGCCACCGAGATAGCCAAGATTTCTACACCCCATGATCGTGATTCTTCATTAGTTTGGGTTAGGAGATCCGACTTGGTAGCTTTACAAAATAGGATTTTTTATTCTTATTTACTTTCACATGCTTCCTCCCTTACAAAATCTAAAGGTTGAATGTGTTAGTTGTTTGCATACTTTAGCTTTTGTGCTTCATGCTATATTATCATGTTAATTGTATGCTTCTTAATCATTGTTCTAGTCTATACTTCATGCTTTATCTCATGCTAGAATTATGATCTTTGTTTATCTTTTATATTATAGTTCTTTCATTTTAGTTTGCATTAAATGAAAAAAATAAAAAGATTTTTGTTTATCATTTGTGTTTCACCTTTTACTCATTTAGGCTTAATGGAAAATACAAATGATTTGTGTTTATCTTTTGAGTAAATATTTTTCTTTGTTTGGTTAAAAAATGTCAAAAACTCAAAAAGATTTTTGTTATGTGTATATTTTAGTTTGACACACTCTATGTGGCATATATTTGTGTTTGAATCCCTTCTTTTACGCTTCCAAGTGGCTAGAACTTTTGGTTTAGATTGTAAATCCTTAAAATGTTCTTTACCATGTTTACATGGAGTTGTTGGATTTTGTGTTGATATAATGGATTCTATTTTTATATGCCTTAATTCACACATGCACGAGCTCACTTGAAATTATAACTTCATATGTATATTTGAGATTTGTGAGGTGTTCTCCCACCAATCTTGTCATCTACATGTTATGTGACCTAGGAGGACTAATGCATGTTAAAATCCGTTGCACGCGAGAATTGAGCGATAAAAGATTATATATATATATATATATATATATATATATATATATATATATTGTGCACGGGGAAGGGTTCCGAAATGAAATATCATCCTTTACGAGTAAGCCACCGTTTGCTTGGACCTAAAAGAAATACGTGGTCCAAAGGCCTAAAAGAATAATGGCATTAAAAGAAAATATTTGCCAAGGCCTATTTTGTTTAGTTGATTTATTCATTCAAAAATTTAAAATAATATGCTTAAATTGAGGGAGTTTGGATGGTATATCAACGGTTTGCATAATGCCTGTATCCTAGTTGTACTTTCAATGTCATGACTCTATTGGTTTGTAGAATCATCAAAATTCTAGGCTTGTGTGCATTGTGTATGTTTGTTCATTGAGTTCAAATTATATTGTCACATGAGGTTATATTCAAATGTGATGAAGTTTGCAATCAAATGAGAACTCTGTGAACATGTTTTAAGTGATTGGGTCTAAATTTAATTGTTATTAGTTCACACCCCAACACTTCTGCTTCCATATGACACATTTTCTCCATACAAGTGTGAAAAGCTTATTGTATTTTGTGTCATATGTGGTGTCTATATCTATATATGGGAGTGTGCATTAGTGATAGTCATTATGTCTACATATATATATGGTATTTTTTTTTCTTTGCCTCGCTTTCTAGTCCATCTATGCTTCAAATTCATAATTGGTATCTATCTTGTTGCATATTATTTATTGATATCACATGTTTAGTATCTTATGTATCACATTTGTATCATTTTTTTTGCATCTTCGTTTGTATCCGTTATTATTTGTATGGATTAGTCATGCTTTTGTTGCCCATATTCTTTCATGTTCTTATCACTCTAAGCTTCATCGTGTTTAAGTTAGCTCTATCCTTTGTCTATTCCTGAACAAAAAGGGGGAGAATGATAGGGGGAGAAATGGTATACAATCCTATTATAATTTTATCTTAGTTTGGGAGATTTATCTTAAGGTGAGACGTCTTTCTAAGTAGGTCATTCATTTGATAAAGGGGATAATTAATTTAGGGGGAGTATTTATTTTACATGAATTTAATATTCTTGATATTCCCTATGAATTTTAATATTCTTGATATTCCCTATGTGTTTGATAGTTTGCTTAAGTGTGCATGAATTCTTCTAAATGGCAACTTTCAAGTTTCATCGGCAAAGATATTGATCCTTGGGTTTTTGAGTCAAGATATGCAATTTTTATTTTGGGTGTGATTTTTTTTAGTCTAATAGAGCTTGACGGCCCTTTAGGATTTTTGTTTGGTTTTTGTCCCGAAATAGCCAAAGGGGGAGATTTGTAGGGACACAAGTCTCCGATTGAGTCTTAATGTAGTGTTGGCTCAATTCCAGACAAAAATATTTGAGTCATAGGATAGTGTTCAAGTGTATCCATCCAAGCCTATGACATGTTAGTTGAAGAAGTAGTGGCCAAGTTTATAAAGCTTCATCATATGCCGGGTTTAGTGTGCCTCGTTTCTACGTCAACAACATTAGTTCCAATGCTCCTAAGGTATGAATGGATTTTATATATATATAGGAGCTTCGAAATTTATTAGGTGTATTTTTATAAAAATTTTATAAATAGTTTTAACGACTTTGTTTTACTCAGAAAATATTTTTTAGAACTTTTCATAAAAAGTTTTGGACTTACAAAGAATGGTTTATTTTCTGACACGTCGTTCGAACGAACTGGAATATCATTCAAACGAGATTCCTATGTCGTTCGAATGAGACCTCTAATGAGATTATTTTTTTCGCACTGGAACATCGTTAGGAAAGTCGTTCGAATGAGTTTGGCGGGAACAACTTTTTTGGCTTTTTTGGCAGTTGTCACCATGTTCCCACTACCTTTTCTCCACTACTTTTTGACTGAATTTTGTAGTGAGGAAAACAACCTTTTGGAACTAACTTTTTCACACTCTAAGAGTTTTTAGAGAGAGCAAAAACTTTCAAGAAAAAGTTTCATGTTTTGTGTTTGATTTTTATGGATTAAATTCACTAAAAACACATACATGCCCAATAGTTTATTTATTCCAAGTTCCTTAATATATATCCTTGCTTGGAGTGTTTGGCACCTGTTTTTTTCTCTACACCTCAAAGAAGAGAAGTTTGGGTTTACTTATACATCCCATAAAGAAGAAGTTTGTTTGCTGTGACATACCCACTTGGAGAAAGGCTCCTTGTTCGGGTGACGATGACGAGAAAAAGTCCGATCGGTGGATTTCAAGACCGTGATGGACCTCCATGGTTATTTGCTAGGCAGAGGTGTGTACAAGAAGAAGCTTCAGGTCTTGGACGGAGTCAAGTCGGATGTTGTAAGCCTTTTTGTCTTGTACTTGTAAAACTGTACTTAGTGGATTTGAGGCTAGGGTCGTCCGAGGTTTTTTCCCGTTGTGGGTTTTTCCTCGTACATCGCCGCGTAATGAATGTTTACTTATTTTATCTTTTGTTATATCACATTAGATGCATGCTTAGGTAAAAAGACAAAATTAGTATAGTTAATTTGGTGCTAATTTAATTTGGGTAAAAATTAATTTAATTCAAGTCACAAATTTTATTGGATAAAATTTGGTTTGGCCTAAATTTGCAAAATTGAATTAATTATTTGTTAGGAAAATTTCTAGGACTTGGGTTGAGTTAATATGTTTAAGTGAAAAATTTATTTCTTGTTTAATTTAATTTCACTTTGAGTTTAGCTTAATTTTAATTTGAAAGAAATTAAAATTTGATTTATGTAATTGTTTAGTTGAACCATCTTTATTCCGCACTTAAAAAGGAAACTCATTTTGTAAAATCCAAAAATTGGGGGTCATCATTTCCAACATTGTGCATAGTTAGTTCATTTAAATTTCTTTTTATAATTAATATCTTTATTTATTCTCTTTCTTTTCTAGTGTGTTACTTTGATAGTCTAAATTACGTTTTATTAGGTTGAATCGCTTAAAAAAATCAGATATTTAAAATTTCAAATTTTCACTTATCTTATCTTTCTCATTCACATATCTTATCTTTCAAAGTAATGCAAGTTCAATTCCTTGAAAAATTCTTCCCAAATCACGTTACAAATAAATTTAAGAAACATATAATTAATTTCACTCGGAAAGAAAATGAAATATCCAATAAATGTTGGGAGACATTCAAAGAGTTGTTAGTTTATATCTGCAAATTGGAAAGAGTTGATAGTCGGGGCGTGTCGTGTTTAATCGTAAGTCATTGTCTTATATTTCTAATACTCTATCATTGCATATTTGTCATTTATTTCAGCTTAAGGTTATTTTCCATTAATGACTTTTTCCTAGTACATCCAATGTCATGTGAATTGATTTATCCTTCCACGTGTTAGAATCACTTGTCTTATTTTGAAGAGGAAATAGATGCCGACCAACTCTCCTCGGGTGCCGAATATTGCCACATAAGATGACATGTGTCCTTTTCTGATAGCATACCAAGCAATTCAAGGAGGATCAACCATCATAGAAGGGAAACAATTAGATTCATTGTATGTAGACATAAATGTCTGAATGTATAAAGACATTGTATCTCTTTATCTCCCATCACTATAAATACATGTATTCCCTTAGCCAGAGGGGGGAGGAGATCCGACAACGATGAGAGACTATACACAAGATACACCCTTTTTCTCTCTCTCTCTACCACATTGTGCTATTGTAAATCCCTGGGAATAAATAACAGTGGACGTAGGCTTCTTTCTTATAGCCGAACCACTTGAAAAATGTTTGTCTCTCATATTCTTGATTGGATTGCTTTTATCTATTTATCTGTGATCATAAAAATGGGATTCGGTCCAGTTTTTTGCATCAACAGATTGGCGTCGTCTGTGGGAACGTGTTACAAGCATTGTTCTCCATCAAAAACTAAGTTTTTATTTTTTCTACGTTTAATCAATTATGCATACATCTTTTGATTCAATCATGATTTTTATGTTTATATACATAAATTAATTGTCCAATTTTTATCTGCAAATTGTTGCATATCATGATTTTTAAATCACAACTGTTAGATTCATTCTTATTTAGAAATCTGAAAAATAGTGGATTTCATAAATCATAACTTTTTGCTTGATTCTCAAGTTTCTATTTTATATCATGGAATAAATATTTTAAATGATTACATATACCAATATATACGACGGTGGTAAGATTTGATAATTTTCATTGATAATTTTCATTATAAATTTTGTAAGATCTTTTATGTCTATTCAAATTCCCATCATATTTTTAATCAAAGAGTGGGAAAAGGTTAAAGACAATAAAAAGTTTTCTCATGGAAATCGTGACCCAGATATATTTTCTCCCTCTTCAAGTTTGAGTCTCTTTGCATTCATTTTTATGAGCTTTATACTTAATTTGGATCATACACTATCGACACTAGAATTCTTTCCTTTTTTACAAGGGATGAAGATCATCATCAAAAGATAAGCCATTCTTTTTTATATGAACAATTATACTTTATACGCATATCATTTCAATCAACAAATATTTTGTGTGTCATTCACGAATAATATATTTTTTTTGAATCTACATAATACTGTTCTGTATGTGCAATTTGAAATTTAATCGTTTTATTTATTTATTTGCATTGGTGAATTATACATGGAAATTGTTTCACCTATAGACATGTACAACTCTGTCAATTTTTGTTGTTAAGTCACTCATTGATCCATATAACTCTGTCAATTTTTTTATATTAGAAAATGGGAAAAAATTATGTCAAATGAATCGACATAAGTTATAGATCTGATAATTTTGACGTATTAGTTTTCCCTTTCTATCCTCTAATTATGATTGATTTATTGGTTGATAAACCAATCACTTGATGTTGTCAAAATCAAATTCCGGCGATCTGATTGGGAAAAAATTAATTATACAATTTTAATCCTCTCAATTCTAACATTCGACAACGAATGAAACTGGGGCACAAATATGAGATCGGAATCTCCCCATAATCTTGCTTGATCAGATGCGTAAATCAGATCCCATAGTTTCAACTGTTTCTGCTGCAGTAAAACACCACCAAATATTTTGATCATATCAAATGAACTTAACCGCCTAAGATTTTGACATCTGGAGAGTTGGCAAATGAAGAGTCAATCTTGCCGAGAAAACACTGATCTCAGTCACACCTACATGGATTTCGCCGACCCGTGATGGTGGTTTTACCCCTCCTCCCGTTCTTTTTCAAACCTCGCCGATCAGCAGCGACCAGGGATCAATTATTAGCTGACCACAACCCAAAATTCGTAACTGAAAAACCAACCACATCTATGATTTTAGCTACCTCGGATCGGAAATCCAACCTCGACCAAAGTATGGGGACAAGAAAAATCAATCGAAAAATTCATCACCAACCTCGTCGGAGAGCGGCGATGGATATATCAAGAGCTTCACACATCAACAACATTAGTTGAAGTTGGCAACTAAATTACAAAATGAACCTCACCTCAGAAACATCACTGGAACATCCCTTACGGTTGAAGAGCACTATATTACAGCTACGATAAAAGGGAGATCACCCACATATCTTATTGTAAGTCGGGGACATAATTATGTGCCAGCGTCCTCTGAAATTATGAATTACACAGGTAGGTGTTGGTCGTCAACATGAATTCCGATATCAAGGGCGTTCGTGGTTAATCGGCAACATGATTTGAGATACCAGGTCAGTTTTCATTGATTGTTGGTCGGGGATAGGAATTACGATACTAGGTGTTGTCATTGTTGTTCGGAGATATGGTTTGCAGTACCAAAGATGGGTTTTAGATGTAGTCAACATAACTTTTATGAGTCGACAATAACTATGATACAAACATCAGCATTATGTGGCAACAATTGCTCTTGGTCGGAGACTCATACTGCAGGTCGGAGGAACCAATTTTTGGACGATGAAATTGAATTGCTGGTCGGCGACGGGTATTGCACATTTATCAATTTTTCCAGACCTCCCATCATTGGTCGGGAGTGACGACTTCTTCGGGCATCGAAGAAATTGTTGGTCGGAGATCATCTGTTTTTGGTCGGTGATGTCTAATATTGGTCGGTGACCAATGAACCTACTCCTGGTCGTCAACATCCACTGTTGGTCGGCGCCAAAAAAGAAAAAAAAATACCTTAAAAGGGTGATGGGTTTCAAACTCTATGTTTGGGACCCAAATTTATTTAACTTCATCAAAATAAAGTTTTGCCATTTAAGAAGGACTTTTGTTTTATTACACCAACTTATAAATTGGGTATTTGGTACAGTGCCACGTATTTATATTTTCATACATTTATATTTTCGAGCTTTACTACACCATTCTGACTTTGTTCAAATTAGTTGTTTAAAGTTGAGTTCTTACACCCAACCTCCATACTTCGTAGCTTCACATGAAATACAATATATCTAAAAACTAACTTATATTTAATAATTGTTGGAGTTTAAATAATTTAGAAAAAATCAAACTTCATATTTGATAAAAATTTGTTCATTCGATAGAGATCTCATCATTTAATATTTTGAAAATTATATTGCTTTATGCTGATACACATCACATATTGTTTGGCTGAATAATTATTCTCATGACAATAATTATTTGATCTAGTCTCGACAGGTGCTCGGGCAGCTTATTAAAATTTCATGGGGATGAGATTCAATCCCGACGAAAGCTCAGCCACAATCTTAAACCTCTGGAAACTATTATTGCTCAATATCAGGCAATTTTGCCTCGACATATTAGCCAACATATATTATTTCATTTTTTGAAATTAATATTTTATTTCTCAAGCATATACATATCATATATTGATTGGATGAGTAAATTATTCTCATGATTAATCAATTCAGCCTACACATATGGTATAACAAGTTATTAATTTTTACAGGTACAAGATTCAACGCCGACGAATGCTCGGAAACAATCTTAAACTTCTGGAAACTATTATCATTGCTCAACATTATGAAATTTCACCTCAGCAAGGAACTATATATTTTATTATTGCTCTGATTTATGCTCAAGCACGAATTATTCTATATATCCATTCGGATTCATATTCTATATTCATCTCATCATGGAGCTCGGCGAAATACTTATTATCATATTCAGCTCCTAGGAAAAGCTAAAACAGTTATTATATTTCACCCCCAACGGATAGTTGGTCGGGGAAATTCTTATTTATATCCAGGCCCAGATATCGGCTCAAGCACAAATTATTCTATATATCCCTTGGGATTCATATTCTATATTCATCTCAACATGGAGCTCGACGAGATACTTATTCAGTTCTGAAGATATCTACAACATTTGTTATATTTCACCCCCAACGGATAGTTGGTCGGGGTAATTCTTATTTATATTCAGGCCCGACAAAAGTACTCAGCCATTTTCTTATATTCTAGAAAATATTACTCTTATTCGGCAGTATGAAATTTTTCCTCAACAGATCAGCAAGACAGTTTATTATTATTCTAAATCATTCTTTATGTCTATACATGTTTTATATTTATCTCAGCATGGAGACCGAAAGATTTCTTCTCTCTATATATATTCAGCTTCAAGAAAGTCTTCAACATGTATTATCTTATTCCCAACAATCTGTTGATCAGCTCCGAGGAGGTCTCCAGCATTTATATTATCTTATTCCCAACAATCTGTTGGTCAGCTCCGAGGTCGTCTCCAACATTTATATTATCTTATTCCCAATAATCTGTTGGTCAGCTCCGACGAAGTCTCTAGCATTTATTAATAAAAGTCCACCAACTACGGTTGGTCGGTAAATAAAAATCCACCAACTACGGTTGGTCGGTCCACCAACTACGGTTGGTCGGTAAATAAAAATCCACCAACTACGGTTGGTCGGTAAATAAAAATCCACCAACTACGGTTGGTCGATCCACCATCTACGGTTGGTCGGTAAATAAAATCCACCAACTCCGGTTGGTCGGCAAATCAATTTACAATAAACTTCGGTTGGTTAAACTAAGCAGGATCATGGGATGAAAGTTGTTTCATTTTTTAGGCCCAAAGAGTGACAAGTCACTATAATTATACAGCAGGTGGAGCAAGTTTCATTGTTTATGCAAAACAGGACAATTTGTCTTTCTATATATGTATATTCATCAGCAAACATACTTCAAGGCCAAGAAAGCATTCAAAGTTCATATTCCACACTTGGGGGCTTCTACTACAAATTCAGTTGTTCATTCGGTGTCACATTCTCATAACATCATGCAGTCGAGCATAAAATTCAACCCCGACTAATTATCATTCAGAAGTTATTTTTCTTGCTCGGGAATTAGTTTTGATATTGAAGTTCAGGAGGTATATTGAAGTTCAGGAGGCTATTGAAGTTCAGGAGGCATATTCAGGAGTTATTATGCACATGCCATTGAAGTTTAGGAGGCATATTGAAGTTCAGGAGGCATATTCAAGAGTTATTATGCATATGTTATTGAAGTTCGGGAGTCAGATTCAGCATCTACATCACTGAGATCTTTACTACTACTGTCCCGACCAACATTGAAGAATAAGTCGTATGAAAATGTTTCGAAGTCCACCACTAACTTGGTACTAATCAGATTAAAGAGTTGGGTTCAAAAGATAGTATGTTGCTCGACAAAGTATTCAGAGGGGCATAAATTAGAAAAATCAAGCACGTGAAGTTAGCACTCAGTTTATCGGCACAGAAGGCATTTGGTCGGCTAGCAAACCAATCAACATACTTGAAGATTATGACAAGCTACAAGTTGCATACTATGGCATGGATGCATCCAAATTCCTAGGGGTGATACATAGTACACGGAGTTCCTCAAAAGAAATATTATCAACCATCAATCAGCCTGCATCATATGTCGTCCAGGAGATAATGCGCTTTATGTTGAACAAATCAAGAAGGCAGATCAAGAATTTCACGAGCACCGAGCAACACTGCATAATAAATACTCCATCCTTTTAGTGAACCATCAAGCATGGAGCATTGGGGGCTTCTGTTAACGCAAAAATTCTTCATCTATGAGGACCAATCAGAAAAGGACACATGTCATCCTATGTGGCAATATTCGGCACCCGAGGAGAGTTGGTCGGCATCCGAGGAGAGTTGGTCGGCACCCGAGGAGAGTTAGTCGGCATCCGAGGAGAGTTGGTTGGCATACCAACCAGGAAGATCAAAGGATAACAACGCATTTAATGAGCCTTAATGTATATTTATACTGTATTAATAAATGACAACACATAGCATACCAAGCAATTCAAGGAGGATCAACCATCATAGAAGGCCAATAATTAGATTCATTGTATGTAGACATAAATGTCTGAATGTATAAAGACATTGTATCTCTTTATCTACCATCACTATAAATACATGTATTCCCTTAGCCAGAGGGGGGAGGAGATCTGACAAGGTTGAGAGACTATACACAAGATATACCCTTTTTCTCCCTCTCTCTACCACATTGTGCTATTGTAAATCCCTGTGAATAAAATAACAGTGGACGTAGGCTTCTTTCTTATAGCCGAACCACTTTAAAAATCTTTGTCTCTCATGAGCTTGATTGGATTGCTTTTATCTATTTATCTGTGATCATAAAAATGGGATTCGGTCCAGTTTTTTGCATCAACATTTATCAAAGGTGCTTAGATTTGTGAAAGGGTTGTAATATATTTCTTATTGAGTGAGAGTATCCCACTCTTCTTATAATTTCATATCTTTAATATGGTGGGGACCTCATTTATATGGCATGCAAAAATATGAATCATAATCTCAGTGATTTGTATCGTCAAAGTTAATTCTTGAATGTATTAGGATTGTTTAATCCTTTGTAAATTCGTCCTTTAGTGTCGTGTAGGAATTTAATTTCATTAGAACTTATCCCTTCATAAATTTTGATAAGTTTGAAGGGTAGTAAAAATTTGTTAACCTGATGTTTGTATTCTCTTTTTAGATTTTTTATATGCACACACAATATAATTTTTATCTAAAAAATATTTATATAATATATGTATAGTGTATTAAAAAAAAAGTCTTATTTTGATTTTTAGAACTTCTTAAGTATTTTTATTTATTTTATTGTAGCAAAGGAAGGCCTTGTTGCCTATGAACCTTTTTGGAAAAATAATTAAAAAAAATATTTGTCTGGTTTTGCAACATTTTCGATGTTTCCTCACTACAGCGAACCATGCTTCGCTACAATGAAAAATATCTTCATGGCATGGGATGCCTTTCGACTTTTTGAGAATCTCTACTTTATTTTTTGCGGCCTTCTAGATGAAACAATGTTGAAACGAAGATTTTCTTTCTTGTAGCAAAGTGCTCGAGAATTTTATTGAGAAATGAGATCATCTAATGCAATACTTGCCTAGTTTTGTGCACAATTGTTATTTTACAACCATATCTTTGTGATTTAATTTATGACTTTTTCCTAGTTGGTCTTAGTACACCAAATTGTCCCCCTCACCTTGTCATTTAAGTTTTGGGAGGCTATTTAGGTTTGACATTATCTATTTAAAAGAAATGTAGAATTTTAAGAGCTTTATTTGAGGAGTAAATTTTTTCCAAGATTTACTATTCATAATAGCTTTTTTCTTCAATCATCTTTGTGTATTTTTTAGATATCTTTGCGTCTTTTAGAGTTTAAAGCTATTTAAAATATAATTACTTTTTCACAAGACTTGAACATTTTTTTTTACTTTGTTCTTGAGAGACTTTGAACATTTGATATCCCATAAATACTTGTGAATTTATCTTTGAGTAAGCCCTACATTTTATCACTTTTATATTGAAAAAGCATCTTATCACTTTTTCAAACCTTAATGGCTCTCACATCCTATTATGTATAAATACACTTTGTGTCTTTTATTAGTTTTAATTCTAGTTAGAGAAAAAGTTTGGATCTTCAAATTAAAAGAAGAATTTATTTTGATGTTGGTTCGAAGACAACGATTAAGGATTGAAGACATCGTAGTTGTGAAGTGTTCTTTCACTATTGGCGTCTTTCCAGATCATAAGATATAGTGTAAAAGAGTATTAGAGGAATTTATGCAGAATTGAGTGTAAGGCATAGTTCATTTATATAGGCCACTATCATAATTGTTTTTCACTCATTTGCCTAGAGGTTTTCCTATTGTGCTTTCCTTGTACATATTTGAACTCTGTGAATTTTCATCTTTTTCATATTTAGATTCATCATTTTGCTCTAAGAATATAGAAAAATAATTGAATTGTTTTTGTGAAATTTGTCAAATAAACATAGGATATTTTCTATAATTTAACCATAAAATGAATTAAAGTATTTTTTTTACCACAATCTTCGTAATATATTCTAAATGGGAAGTTAAGCTAAGTCATCAACGTTTCCCTAATTTCAAATTCACATCACCACACAACATAATCTCAAGCTTGGTTCATGTATATACTTTTAAAACCCCATAAATGGAGCCAAGTATTTTTTTCTATTATAAAATCAACACCTCAAAGTCAGTAAAAAAAATAAACACAAAAATACCAGCCATTCTAGAATGCAAGATCACAAGATGTATATGATTCATCCTAAGTGCCTATGTCGATAGGAAGGTTTGGAATATTTTTCTTATTCTTTGAAATTGCCTATCATGGTTTATCCCTCATCTTTAAATTACACATTTATAATCATGTTGGTATGACCTCATTTACAAGATATGCACAAGTAATAATAATTTCAATGATGTAGCAAAAAATGATGAAATAAAGGGAATATCTATTCAACCCAAGGCAAGTTGTTACTCTATTGTTATTGTTCATATTAACTAGGGGTGTTCAGAAAATCGAATGGACTGGCGAACTGAACCGGACGGTCCTAATTTTGCTGGGGGTTTTTAATCGGTCTGGTCCAGGTTTTTTTTTTACAGACCGGTCTAACTGGTCAGGTGCTCTGTCTCCCTTATCAAATACCCAGTCCGGGCCGACCCGGACTGGTTACTATTAATATATATGTGTTTAATTATATTTATACATATATATTAATAACACACGCACACAACTTGGGGTTACGCTCGTCTTAAAAAAAAGAAAGCAAACCTAGATCTAAAACAACACACGCACGCACACAGCTGTTCTACTCTTTCTCTCTCATACAGCCATTGTCATCTTCTCTACTCTCTCTCAAACTCTTCTCTTCTTTCTTATTTCAAAACCCTCCACGCTCATTAGTTTTCATCGCTCCCCTTTTGCGCCACTCATCACTGACACAGAGGCTCAATACTCTTCTCCGTTCTCATGCACAGCACAACGCAGCCCACATGTTTTCTGATACAAGGTAAGGAGATGAAGAATCTTAACTGAGGGCCTGACATGAAGAACACTTCCCAGAGTGGCGGTCCTAAGTAGAAGCGTATCAGGCAATGGGGGAGGTTTGAGATGCATAGTGGAAATCACTCCTGACCAAAAATGCCAAAGGGTTTGGAAAACCTGATAACTTGACTTTTGTGTGGATGTCGTTGTTTGAAGCCAGGCTAATCAAATCCTCAATTACCTACAAAAATATATAAGAACTAAAGTGTAAAAGTAATTAAGGGTATCAATCCACATCAAGGGCGAAACTACAGACAAACTCAATTGTAATTCACTTTTTTATTTTCTTTTTGAGTTGTTTACTTTTTCTATTTTTTTAATCTTTTTCAATATCAAAACGATTTTTTTTAGATGAGGTGAAATAAGACTAAACTAAACCAAGATGTAAATAACTAACTAAAAAGTAAGTGAACATGCTAAATAAATCTAACTAACTAAAAATCTAAAATATGAGAATGGTGAGGAAATAAAAGTGAGGACTAACAAGGGATAGGATGACACCATATATTTTAGTTAATTAAAATTAACTAATTCATTAAAATTAATTGTCCCGAGTTAGTATCAAAATCACAAATCAACTCTCGTTGCAAATGTAATTTTGACAATAACATTTTAGAAAATTAAATTTAACACTCCTACAACTCTTGAAATGTAGATCCAAACATCATCTAATAAATCACCCGCTAGGATCGATCAAGTAAACTAGTTTAAATCATAAAAGTAACCCTAGAGTTGAAATTAAAGGAACAATACCACACTTGAGAAACCCCTGTCTCAAGTTCGAATCTAAAATGGGTATTATAACTAGAATTTTGATTTTCTCTCGAAAATCATTTACCCTCTCTCGAGGCGTAAATTAAATGTAAGAGTGCAAAATTAATCATCAAAGAGACATTTAATTTAAATTAATTAATTAAATTACGATTAACATCAAATAATGGGTCACCCCACCCCTTGAAAGGGGTTTTAGCCTAACATGATGAACAAATAATCAAAGGCTAATAAAATGAAATAGAAGAGAAAAGAATAATCAAACCCAATCTCTTGAAGTGAAATTGAACTCTTATTTCCTTGAAATCAAGCACCATCCATTCAATATGAGCATCCAACAATAATCAATACAATATAATACTCAATTTAACTACTCACAATTTATCCTCACAAATCTCTAAAAATAAAAATAAAAACTATTTACAAAATATTTTCGTAATTTATTTTCTACTCTAACTCTCTCTAGAATTCTCTCTAAAAAAATCTCCCCAAAAATGGCCTTGAAGTCTTCATTTTATAGTGGCCCATGGAGCTAGGGGTATACGTGGAAATAGGTTAGGGTGAGCATGTAGTTATGGGGTGTATGAGGTGGGAGAAAAATCAGATTTGTTTATGAGGGCAAGATGGGAAAATGAGGTAAGTTGGGGGTAATAAGGGAAAGGGGTTAAAGGGTTTTAAAACACATGGGTTAAATGGGTTTATGTGGGTTAATTTATTTGTCTTGGTTTTTGGTTTGTAACATGTAAGAAAACATGTTTGGCTGTGAAGTGTCTTAGAGGTTGTTGGGTTTTGAAATGGGTATGGAAGATGGTGTGGGAAGCGAGTTTGATATCGGGTTTACTCCGGTAGGTCGGAAATGGGCTAGGCTGGAGGTGAGGAGGGTCGGTCGGAGTTGGTTTTCAGGTAACTATGGATTAGGGTCCGGGTTATGGATTTCTGGTTTGGGTCATAATGGGATAGATGAAGCTGGAGGTTATGGCCCGGGTCAGGCGCCAGCGGGTTATGGGTTTGGATTGGGGGGTAAGATCTGGGTATGGCAGGTGTCCGAATTTGAAATTAAGTGGAGGTCAAACAGTGGGTTACATGTGGGTAGCAGATTGGGTTTAGGTTTCTGGGTAGGAGAGGCTCGGGTTGAAAAGGTGGCGGTCGGATTTGGATAGGAGATCGCGCCAGAGTCAAGGCGGGTTTTCGGGTTGTTGATTGCAGCGGTCTTGAGGTTTGACTCCGGAGGGTTGAAGACGGGTTCGGGGAGGTCCGGCCGGACATGGGGTCGTCGGATTTCAGTTTTGGGTTAAAAGTCGAATGGGGGCAGGAGGGTCTCGATTTTTAGTTGGTTTGGGTTGTGGATATTGGGTTTGGGGCTGGTCTCGGGTAGGTTTCGTGGCGGGGTTCCAGGTGTGAGTTAGGGAGGTGAGATTAGACGTTGGTGATGGGTGAGGGTGGTGGATTTGTGGTGGTTAGATTAGAGTTGTGTGTGTGTTGATTTGAATTTTTGGTTATCGAGTTTGGTGGTATTAGGAGAGAGGCGAGAGAGTGTGGGGGGGAAGAAGATGGGTTTGTGAGTGTTTGTGTGTGTTGAAGGTGTAGGGGAATAAGTTGGGGATGAGTGAGGTGATTGTGTATATTAAGGTATATGGTATTTGGGTGTGAGTGAGTTGTAGGATAAGTTAGTGTGTGTGTGTGTGTGTGTGTTTAATTTGGACTCTAATAAAATAAAACTAACTAACTAACACAAAATAAAACTAAAAAAATAAATTTAACTAAATATAAAATCCTAATCTAAAAAAATAAAACTCAATTAATAAAATTAAATAAATAAACACTAAAAATGTAATAAAAATATAAAACTAAAGACCTAAAAAAAGTAAAATATAATAAAACTAAAAAATAAACTCTTAAAAACTAATCTTAATAAAATAAGACAAAATAAAATAAAATAAAAACTAAAAAACTAATAAAAATCAAAATCAAAATAAAATTATTTTAAATAAAAAGAAATAGAAAAATCTGCAAATAAATTCTAAAAATCCTAAATAATTCCTAAAAATAAAAACGACTCAACTAAAAAACTAAAAAAAAATTGAAAAGGCATAAACTAAACACACGGGCATCGGGGTAGGTTTAGGCTCGGGTAAATTTACAGGACAGGGGAATTATCTCCATTTTTGTTGCAATTTCCTTTATTTGAGCATTTGAACGCCGCAACATGCATTTGACTTGCAAAATAAATATTAACATGCGTAAGACCATTATTGTCGAGAATTAGCAACTAAAATATGTTTATTTGGGGTATAAAATGTACACTTTTGGGTGCTTATCAAAACCCATTGCAACTTAGCGCCGACCAAACCACGACCAAATATTACTCTGCCCTAAATTTGATTGTGATTTCTGAACACCCCTAAATTGATAGTGATTTCTGAGCACCTATAAATTTGTATACTCTGTTTTGTATACTCTTGGTAATTTTCTCTACTTTGTATACTCATGTTTATGTTGTTGATTTCCTGCTTTGTAATACAAAGTTTGTATACTCATGGTAAGACTATGTATTATCTCTACTTTGTATACTCTACTTTGAACATAGGTTGGACATTTTTAAAGGTAATTTTAATTTTTAAAATGATTATTTTAATAAGATTAGGGCCTACAAGTTAGACCGGAACGATCCTATAAAAAATCGGACCTACTAGACCCAGAAGATCGGTACAATCTGTTCGGTCTTGGTCCATTTTTTAGGACCGATTTAATCGGTTCGGTCCGTATTAATCATAAAATCGGGATCATACCGGACCGCGAACAACCCTGATATTAACAGTACCCCATCCACTATTCATATGAACAACACTGTTGTTCCAGATCATCTAATATAAGCAGTTATTAATGATAAAAGTTATATATTTAATGTAATAGGATTTTTATATCCTCATGAGATTCTTCCATCCTTATCGTGTAAGAATATTCTACCATTGAACTCAACCCTCCATGATTAAGTTGGAGGATCAGTTAATCTTATTATAGGATTTATCATCTATCGAGAGCTTTTATCCATCGCCCTAATTTAAAGGGTCGTATAGCCTTGTGGGTTGGTTGTCCAGATAAGGAAACATATAATCCATATCATATATAACCTAATATATTATCTTGGGTAACATTTAAAAAGAAGAATATGATTGATTAAAGTTTTTACTAAAAACTGTGAACATATAAATGATGGAACTGTTGTTTTAAAACTGTGAAGATCTGAAATTAAACTTAAAGTTTGGGGTCATTATCAAACTTTTTTTTTTAAAGTTTCAGTGGGAAAATTGAAGTTTTTAGATGTAACAACCTACATATTTTTTTATTGAAGTTGATTAGGCCCCCATACCAAAATATGTAAGTCATAAAAATTAAAATATCATTCTCAGTATGTGACAAAAACATGAGACATTTAAAAAAAAATCAAGGATATAGATTGAGATAATCTAACAATAATAAACCATTAACCATAATAAAATCCATCATCATGCTAAAACTCCAACAACAATACATTTCAAATGATATAAAGTCAACTGTAAAATCTTTCTAGCAAAAAACTATAAATTAGTCGTGGTATTGAATGACCCGCTAAATCCAATACAATTGTCTCATAAATGAAATGACTGGAAAGGAAACTAAACTTATAAAATGAAATAAATATCCAGCTACAACTTCTGATAATATCTTACTATGCAGCTACCTAGCAATCTATCGTGAAAGGTTAGTCAACAACGACGAGTCAGGGCCCACCACACGAATACCAACGATTTTTGATATCGTAATAGAATATTTTGATTAATGAAGTAATATAATCACTATGTGAGTGACGTAAAACTATTACAACTATCTACTATAATAAGTCAGCTCACTACCTAAGTTCAATTATGTTTAATGCAATATAAATTAAATATTTTCAAATTATCTTTCTAAATAATAATAAATTATTAAAGCATTACCATTATAGACATTCAACCTTTCTATTGACTCTGCTAATACTCATGGTGCACTTAACATCTCAACAAATCAAATCCGCATATATCACTATAGCTAATTGACTTAAATTGTTAGCCTGCACATACCGTGATATTTTTCGGACAAGACACACCACCATAGCTAATTAGCTTAAGTCCCTGTGACAACCCGCCTACTAAAATAATAGGTGGCCGGCCCAATACTCTAATAATCACAGGAATCATAGGTGGTCCATTCTCAGCATCACTGTCGATTAAAATAATAGTATGAGATAACCACCAATCATTTTAGAAAACGGACTGTCAAATAAAAAGTAAAAGAAAAACACTTAGACAATCCCATTTGTAAAAATGGTGGATACCAAAAATCAATGGATAAAAATGACAATATAATAAATATCACCGAATATGCTGTCGGTGAACAGACCAATACAAATAATACATCGAGTATTACATTTCAATATTTACAATATAATGAATGAGTGTAATACCTTGGGCAAAACACGCCCGAATAAATCTACTGAACATAACTACAATGCAATAGAAAGAAGCGTCTAATACAAGTAACCTACAACATCCGGAATATGCTGTAGCTCCATGAAAACTGAAATGGAAATGTAATCACGGGTGTCCATGCGGTAGAGCACCTGTAACGGCAAAGAATATGTAGAAACAAAGAAATATAGATACGGGTCAGGGCCCGGTTTGATATGATTACCATGTGACTAAAAAATTCATGACAGTTAAGTGCATAATTCTCTCGCAGAAAACAATAATATTTCTCACCTCTCAATCTAGCAGCAACCTAGCGCAATATTATGAGATGATCTAGTTAACCCTAATTACTAAGGGCTAACTTCTCCCCAGTCTCAACACTATGCCCTATTCGTGCGTGGGGTGTCTCGCAAAGCGAAATCCAAACAAGGAACCCCCCCGATACACTACTACTTAGGCAAGGTTGATCGTCGAGATCCATTAGATCCTTAGCACAAAATAATCAATAAATGTATGTGTGTGCATAAGTGTGGGAGGTCACATCTACAGCTACTCAAGGATTATAAAATAAACCCATCCATCATCTAATGGCACAATTCCTAATTCATCTTTAGGAACACATATAAATGGTACAACATTTTATCAAACGTTTACCAAATTACTTTCATCATATACTCTTTCATTTCGAAATTCTATTCCTTATCAGGAAATATAATCATAGTTTTTATGCTCTTTATGGCATTTCATCGTGCACTTTATGGCACTTTCTCATTTCAAAACTTTCTTTACCAAATTTGATTTCCTTTCTTCCATCCAGGAAAATACATAATTTAAAGCAAGTTTTATTATCATAAAAAATGCTTTACTTTCATTTCATATCATCCATTTTCCTTCTTCCATCCGGAAAATGTATTTAACATCCCATTTCCCTTCTTCCATCCGGGAAATGTAAATTAAATCTATTTTATTATCATAAAATGCTTTAATAACCAATAATGTCCCATATTATTGAACATAGTTATATATCATATAATATAACGCAATCTAAGACCGCCCGTTCGGGTTTCCCCACTGTGCGCGCCCTTAAATGGCTATCATCTTCCAGGGCCTATCACCAAGACAACCTGGGATCCTATCGAAACATTGGGAAGCGACCATGTGCCTGCGGAATAGTCAAGACCACACCCGAAATCTCCTAACCATCGTCGAAAAATATACAATCACAAGCGCTCACATGGCCTAGGGACTATATCCACCCTGCATTCATTAGCCAGGGGCCTTCACCACAACGCGCGCAACTTCCCTTATGATAGCGATTTAGAAAGGTGTGTATCCATAAATTAACATTTATGAAAAACATTACTTTTTCCATTTTGAAAACTTCATATTTTACCTTTCCAAAAATCATCCAATTAGCCATTAAGCACCAAGTTTTAGAATGTGCATTTCATTCTTATTAAGTCATATTTTATTAATGACCTTAGACCCAAAGTGACACTACCCTCAAAATAGCCTCCAAGAGTTCATATTATTTCATAAACCCTCAAAGTGAGTCTCCATAATGGAGTGTCTCCCAAAAGCTCAACATTTATATTTTAACTTCCAATTTATCTTTAGGTTAACCTCCTATATCATTCGGACATTAACCTACACAACTAGCCCTCGGGTAACCCAAATATCCCATCTTAGCCTAGGACATTAGTCTACCCAAAACAACCCTCTAAGACTCCCCATTACTTCCCAAAGGAAGGTTTCTAAACCTCAAACCTAAAAGAAAAGGGCTAAAACAAAACTAGAAAAATCTCACCTTTTCAGAAGGGGTCGATCGATCGACCCCTGGCTGTCGATCGATCGAAGGCTTCGATCGATCGATCCCCCAGGCTCGATCGATCGATCCTGGCGGACAGCTTCTTCTCCGAGAAGCTGTCTCGGCCATTAACGAGCCATCCAGGCTTCTACCAGCTATTTCACCCAACCACAACAACAAATACTACTATAAAATCATTTCTACACATCAAATAACCAATTATTTCTCTTCAAATCAAATTAAACTATAAGATTTAGGATTTAACACCCAAAATCAACCAAAACCCATTTATGGTTTAAACCTCCCAAAACTTAACTACACTTGCAGCTTTATCACATTAAATCAATATCTAGCAAGTAAGAAACTTGCCTTGAGGTTCGTAGTCTCGTAACACCTCCGGTAACGACGGAATCCGTCCCAAATCTTCATTTTCTCTCTTTCTCCCATTTTCTCCCAACTCTCTTCTCTCTCTCTCTCCTTTGGCTTCTCTCCCAAAAATGAAGAAAAAGAAAGGGGTGGGGGACTTATATGGGTTCTAAAACATAAATCCCCACCTTTAATTGCTAATACACCACTAAAATGACTCGTAACTACTTATTTGAGTCATAACCCCTTAAAATGCCCGAATCTCAAAAATTACAACTGGGCACTTATTTCGACTACCTCGACTATTATAAAAACAACCGCACCCCCTATTTTGGAATTTGGGAAAGTGTGAACTATTTTTACGTTCCAATTTCATTTTATTTCATTAATTATACCAAAATTTCGATATAGGTCATAACCGTCGTTTTACATATAACGACGCAATAATACACAATATGATGCTATTTACCTTCTCATAACGGTAAATGGACAAAACATAGTAAATATTATCCCTAAGTCTCACGGGAAATAATATTTACTCCAACATCCCCTATTTTATAAAATTAGCCCATCAGGCAAAATAGTATAAAATAGTCGCTCAAAACCTGGGTTGTTACAGTCCCTCAATCATTGTAATGGACTGCCTACACTAGACAGTGCACATACTCGTAACTCCAATATAAATCTGAGAAAGTAGCCAAGATAGTGTGAGTCTTGTAATTATTGTAATGGTAACCTACCCATTCCCGGACATAAAATTACATACATCAATCCACCTGTAATCCCCTTTTATTATATAAGGTATTAATTATCTTTTCATTATTATCTTTTCATTATTTACAACTAGCCCCCAAATATAAATCGAGCACAATCCATCCCCAGTCTCATACCTATAGATCATTAAAACTATAAGTATCACCTACTACCTCACCTAGGAAGAATACCTAATACATAATCATGCTTTAGTATCACGCCTAGGATCAAATAACGTAATGACATAATACCTAGTCCCATACCTTGAAAGGGTCAACACTAATTAATATGCCTACTTCTAATACCTCATATTTTCAGTGCATTATTTAATTGTAAAAATTAGTTATATGTGATTGGTGTGACATGTGATATCACTATATATATTATATATGTTATATTTTTCGTACTTAAAATCAGACTCAATATATGATAATTAATTAATTAAAAATTTAGAAGTGATGCACTATTATGGGTGACTATGGAATGGCCAGGGATCTGATATCTAGCGTTTCCTTGTTTATATTATCCCTTCAGTGTTGGGTTCCATCGATCATGAAGTATTTTCTTATAATGTTGTGTTCCATTTAATTAGTAAATAATTGAGATTTAGACTCATATCGGATAAATATTAGGTTGTTTAGTATCATACTCTCATGGTAACTTTTAGGACATTTAGAATGTTCCTATTTAACTTTAAATAGTGGGTTTTAGAGTATATGGCTTGGACAGTGTTTTGGGTCAATTGGAGGTATTTTTGGGATCATTTGGTTAAGGATCCCATATGGCCTAAGACAAATTTTGAGATTAAGAGGTTTAGAGGGTTTTCACTATTCACATTTTACAATTTGGAGAGGCATCCTAAGCTTAGAGATAGGAGGCACCAAGACGAGAAGAGAAATTATGGGATTTGGGGGATTAATTTTTCAATCAATCCATGAGGTAATCTTATTTAAAGTTTGATTGTAATTTATTTTGTATTATAATAATTCTACTAATTGAAATCTAATCCTAATTAAGGTTAAAATTTTGATTTCTATGTTTAATTAGTTAAATTCATAATTAACTTAATTGAGATAATAACTATGTTAATTACAATATGAAATTGAGTGATTTCATTATGAATGAGTTGAAATTGCTATATTATTGTTAGGAATTGATTATATATTGTTAATCATGTAATATCTCGCGTTATTTGAACAAATCGATGTAAATCTTAAGCTAATTAAAAAGATTTCATAAAACTAGGATTCTTGATTCAAAACTGAAATTTCCCCTCTTAATTCTTGTTAATAAGTGAATATTAATGTAAGAAATAGATTGTTATCATAAATAATATGTGGGTTTGATGTACAATTGTGGTTGGTTATTGTATGGAAGCTTGGAGATTCATCCATGGGAGTTTTGGGGAGAGAAATGGGGGTTTGGAGGATCAAACCTCGTAAATACTCGGCTGATCGACCTGATTATCGATCAATAGACCCCTATAATTGTAGATATTTGAATTACAAATGCATGTGTGCTGGTTCCATATTTTTGGGGGTTGTATGAATTTGATGTGAATATTTTACCAACAGTGCGAAAGGGCTGAAATTATAGGTTGGTGATTTTGGGTTTGGGCTTTGCGTAATGATCGTTTTGTTAGGGTTTCGATTGGAGTTACAATATGAGATGTTAGGGTAATAATTCGATAGTAGAATGGATTATTATATATTCTATTGGAGGCTTAGGTAATTGGGTTAGATGGTCAGGTTTGTGAAGGTCATTGTGAGGTGTTAGTAGGGCATATATCTTATGGGGAGTCTAGGACTAAGTCATAAACCCTAGTTTGCGGTAGTTATTATGTCAAGAGAAATTTTTATGAGCTAAGTAGTTTGGTACCTATATTTGAGAGCACTGGGTATTTGGGCAAGGTTTATTTAGAACCTATTTTAATTAATGTGCATAATAAATAATAAAAGACTATATTTATAAGTCAGTTGAGTATGGTTTATATTTGTTTATTTGGCCTGATTACTTAGAGGCATATTTGTTAACTTTTTTTATGTTCAATCATACCAGGGTAGTGTGTGCGCGCGTGGGGGAGTACTAGGAGTAATTTTGACCCAATATTGACTGGTACCCTAGCGATAGAGATGGGATTTACCTTGGTCATTTTATTTGAATCCTATGGTTGATGTACATGTATCCAGATGTGGGAATGTAAGGAGAACTCTATCCTATAGCCTTGGTGTGGAGGTCGTGCGTTATGGAGGGAATTCGTAGTGATTATCATTGCTGACAAATATGAGGTTATAGGTTCCGGATGACCCATAACTATATATAGTATGCACGAGTGCTCCTCAAGGGCAATAGGTATAGGCCTTTCTTTTTTTATATGCGAGCTTGAGTGTGGCCCATTTTCTTATATGTGTCGAGAACTGTACTTATATGGATATGTGAAAATTTAGTTCCTCTACTTTATGTTATTTTATATTGCGATGCTTGAGGGGTCGTACCCGTTTAAGTGTTATATTAATTACGTATATGACTTATAACTTATATGCGAGCCTATATACTTATAACTCGAGATTTATGTGTCACGTATACTAGAGGCGTATATAATACATTAGTGTCACTGTTCTAAAAAACCCGCCTAGGCTTAAGGCTTGGGAGAAACGCCTCGCCTTACGCTTTTCACGCCTTATTCTTGGTAAAACCCTTAAGGCGCACTTTTTTCTAAAAACAACAATGCTTTAGTGAAACGATGTCGCCTTTTAAAGAATCTTTTTACAAACCGGACCATTATCTCATCCAAAATAATCAAATAGTATTTTAATTTGCATATATTCAGACATATTTTTATGATATGTGCAATTTTTGTATTTTAATAGCCTTGTTATGGTTAAAAAATATTAAAATATATTAAGAAGGCCTAAACGCCTTTTCACACCTTTTAAGGCTTAAGGCTTGGCCTCCACGCCTCAACCACGCCCCGCATTTTTTAGAACCTTGATTAGTGTTATAGGATATCCCAAAATGGATAACCTAGAGATATATGATTGGAGACTGTTCTTCGTATTTTGGTTAGTTAGAGAGATGTGCCTTACGTATGACGTTATCGTACACTATATGATTCTTGATGTAAGAGAGTAAACTAATTGATTAGGCATAAATTCTTCGAATTTTATCCCCTTAATTTAGAGGCTTTTATTATCTTGCGTGATGTAAATCGAGCTGATTTATCTCATATTTTTACTACTGACCTTTTCCAGGTAGTACATCGAGTTTCGTGTATTTCATAAATATTTTGCAGGTATTTTACAAAATTGAATAAAATAGAAATAGAAAAAAGAGAAAGTTACAAGTGAAGGAAATTCAAGGGAAAAACAGTAATTCTACAACAGGAATACGGACACGAAACCTAAAGGAAAGTTGAAAATTTCGAGTCCATACGCACGTAGGAAGAAACGGCATCCAAATCCGAGTTCCGAATAAAAAGTTACGAAGAGACAAAGTTTAGAAGAAATCAAGGAAAAAAGGAAGAAAAAATGAAAAATGGACCAAACCGAAGCGATTGAGATATCACCGGACCGGTCCACTAAACTGGGCTCACCAAACTGAACCGGTGAAGATGAAAAATGAACCAATCCGGTGTTGGTATGTGTTCTGAATAAGGCGAACCTAACCGATGAAGAGGAAAAATCAACCAGTCTGGTCTTGCTAAGACTTCTGTATAAAGTGAACCGAATCGATACCCCTGGAACAGACCGGTTCGGTTGAAAAAATTTCAAATTATATTTCTTCTAAATTAGAGTTGTGCATGGACCAAAATCTTTTTAAAAAGTAGTGTTTTTATTCCAACTGGTTACTAGACATTAGGGAGTTCCTTTTTGCATAGTTTTGAAAAGAAAAAACAAGCCAAGAACCCTAGGAACTCAAGGTTACAATTATATGGTTTGCAATTCAAGATTTCTACAATAGAGACTGTTTCTTCTCCTTTATTGTTTGACGTTTATAATTCGTGGATGATTTATTTATTTCCATAAGTTCTTAGATTATATTGTTATCTAGGTATAATTTCATAATGGTTTTAAATATATGCAAAGTAGAAAACATAGCTTTAATTAATTGCACCATGTTAGGCTAGACTTTTATGGGTTGGGATAGATAAACCCAACCCAATGTAGTTTCATGACAATAAAATTAGTTCCCTGAATTAAATAAATGATTGAATCGTGTTGTGTAGTAGTCACAAGCGTCGCAGGTCTTTTTACCTCGTTTTCCCTAGGTAACCTGGGTGTTTAAGAGTGCGACGTGAGTGTTAGCTATTTCGACACCACTTTATTCTTACTCTTGATTATGTATGATGCGGGTTAGTTACCCTCATATATGTAATGCTTGAGATTAATTTAAACTCAATTTAACAAATTATCTAATGCATGACTAGTTTTATATCTGTCAAGCATACTAGGGTTCGGGGAATTGTACTCCAACCTATCTTTCACATTCATATTTAGTCAGTCACAGTAGTTTACTCCTGCATACGTAGTTTAATTATTAATTTAATTAATTTGCATTTAGTTTGTAGATAAATTTCAAACTCAATCATCTTTTCTTTCTTCTACTAGAGACAACTGTAGGATTTATCATCTTACCTATCGTCATCACTTTCGACGTCCTATTTTCCTGAGGATTCTACCCCGTCTTATCAAGTTTATTACTTACGCGATCGGTTTTCCCTTGAACAAAAATTAGCATGTGAAAAACTACTTCTTAAGTTGTTTAATACAAGATTAAACTATCTAAATGGCTACGAACTGTTTGTTAAAGAAACTCTTCTCTTAAAAGAAATTATAAACACAAGATGTGTAAAACAGTTATGAAGGAGTAATTTTAGTAATGGGTTTACGAGTTTTGAAAAACAAAACTTTAAGCAAAACAAACCAACACAACCTCAAGAAGGAGATGAGAGTAAAAGGAAGTGAAACAAGCAATTTTAACGTGGTAAAACCCCACCCAATTGGGGAAACATCTACGGTGACCTCTATGTCACAAAACAAAAAATTCACTAAAACAGAGTAACAAATTACAAGCCATATAACAATCAAACCACACAAACACACCTAAACTAAGTTCAGAATCGTTAAAAACTCCTCTGGATTAGATCTGACTTTTCTGAAGGTTGTTTTTATTGATGTTCTCTTAAGCTTTGTAACTTTACTTGATTACAGCTTTACGTCGACTCATACAAGTTCAAGATCATTCAACCAACACTTTAAGTGTGGTAGAGTGAAAATGTAGTGGTGATGTGCTCTCTAACATATGCATGCAACACACTCACACCTAATACAGACAGAATGGTTTATCAAATTATAGAATCACTAGATATGCAAGATTTTCCAAAATCAGTTTAGTCAAGACTAAATCATACTTTAAACCTTACAAAACAACCGCAGATCAAGAGGGAATCTTGTTGTGAAATATCCAAGATCCTAACACTTTCTTATTTTTAAAAATAGTAAAGATAGAAAGTGCAATCCCCAATCAAGATCTCAAATCTATATCTAAGTATGATAGTTTGAGTAAAATTAAATCAGAATGAATATTGTTGGTTTAGGGTTTGAAAACATAAAATCAGTTTTAAAATAACCAACAAACAAGATTTCTCGAAATAAGAAATCAAAATAGTAAACTATCTATGTGATTTGTATCACAAAGACGAGATCTCAAGTTTCTATGTAGAGAAACTGAAAAACTCAACTAGCGTGACTAAGTTAGAAGAATGATCAAGAACAAAAGAGGATAACATCTCAAAACACAAACTAAACACTCAAAGGTTTAGCTCTTAGAAAAGTATTTCTAGTTTAGATTTGACGAAGTTTAATTAGGGTTTTGTTTCTCTCTCTAATCCTTTCTCTCTCTTCTCTCTACTCTCTCTTTTTTCTCGCAAACGAGGAAAAACAAAAATTATCTAATTGCCTCACAGATGGCATCTATTTATACAAGATGTAGAAGGATCTGGAACGACGACTTAAAATCAAGGGTTGTGATTAAATTTGGCTAAATCGATGTAAATCTAAAGGTTCTCAAGAAGCGGTGCAAATAGCCAAATCTGATTGGTTAAAACTAATTCACTTGGATTGATTCCAATCACATGTGGACCATAGATTAAATCAATCCAAGGGTTCAAAATAAGTCACGGGTATGTGAGTGACAAGAAACACAAATCTAACTGATGTGTGTGCAACAGGTGTACGCTGTAGATTCACTCTCTCACACGTGTTTTTAAGTTCCTAATTAATTCCAGTTTCACCCACATTATTTTCTACCGCTTTTGCGTTCTACCCAAGACAGTTTTAAGCAACAAAAAATAATTGCAAATTAACCTTAAAGCTTTATGAAGTTCCAATTTTAATTTCAAAAAATTATTTAAAACTCTTAGAAAATATTAAATAAATCCCAAAAATTATTGAAAAATCATTTTAAGGGGTTTTAACTCACACATGGTCATCACATGAATAAAACACTATATGTATGCGGTCCTAGTGTGTGATGTATATGTTATACCTTCATGAACTTGTAGAGGAATATCAATGAAGCTTTGAAGGTTCTGAGGCTTTTTGGTTCATCTAGGGATAGACACAATTTTGTCACAATTTTCAAACTAGATGAACTCCTATATAATGTAGACTCAAGTGAATCAAAGATATAGGGTGCTTCAATCTCCCCCTTTGGAAATATAAGACAAAATCTCCTTTGAGTCAACGAGGACTCATAGGGATACAAAAGAAATAAGAAAATCCTATTCCTATACAAAAAATTATATCTACCCAATATCCTATAGAAAGATAAGATTACATAACCCAACTAGATACAAACCAATACCCTAACAAAATTATGTTGCAAGTGATGGTACTGATTCCTGAAAATAAGATAACTAAGATAAAGCTTTTTAGTTGAGAATATACAACAATTACTCAAATTTCTCCCCCATTCTGTCTCAAATGGACAAAGGGTAAAGAAAAACAGTCAAGAGGCATATAACATTATTCAATAAAAATCATTCCAATCGACTTGCGTAAAGATTCAAAACGCACATTATCTAAAGGTTTAGTGAATAGATCAACTAATTTTAATTCAGTAGGAAGATAATTAATATCTAACTCCTTAGATTCAACTAACTCGCGTATAAAATGATATCTGATTTTAATATGTTTAGTACGAGAGTGTTTAACAGGATTTTTAGAAATGTCAATCGCGCTTTGATTGTCACAATAGAGATGTAACTTATCTTCAGTGATACCATAATCTTTTAGCATTTGTTTTAGCCAAAGTAATTGAGAGCAATAGCTTCTTGCTGCAATATATTTTGATTCTGCAATAGATAATGAAGTGAAATTTTGTTTCTTACTTCTCCATCCTACTAAGTTGTTACCGATCTAGTAACACGCTCCTAAAGTACTCTTACTATCATCAATACACCCAGCCCAATCAGCATCGGTGTAACTTACTATTGTGCTAGAGGTGTCTTTAGTGTACCAAAGTCCTAAGTTTAGAGTGCCTTTGATGTATTTGATAATTCTTTTAACGCATAAAAGGTGACTCTCTTTAGGATTATTTTGATGTCGTGCACACATATAGACAGAGTACATGATATCCAGATGGGAGGCAGTAAGATAAAGTAAGCTTCCTATCATACTACGGTACAATGTGGTATTAATAGATTTGTCATTCTCGTCCTTGGAAAGTTTGATTGTGGTACTCATAGGATTCCTAGCGTCTTTAGCTGTTTCTAGGACAAACTTCTTAACAATCTCTAAAGCGTATTTAGATTGCGATAGAAATAATCCTTCTGAATTTTGTTTAACTTAGAGTCCTAAGAACTGTAACTCCCCCATAAGTGGCATTTGGAATTCTTTGTGAATAATGTCGGAGAAGGCTTTAACTTCTAAAGGGGAAGTAGAACTAAAAATGATATCGTCAACATAAACTTGAGAAACAGTAATGTTGTTGTCAAAATATTTGACAAACAAGGTTTGGTCACTTCCTCTTCTTCTAAATCCATTATCTAAAAGAAATGTGGATAGACGCTCATACTAATCTCTAGGAGCTTGTTTTAACCCATAAAGAGCTTTCTTAAGACGATAAACAAAATTTGGGTGATGAGGATCAATAAACCCTTTGGGTTGTTCTGCATAGGTCTCCTTAGTTAAAATCCATTAAGGAAGGCTGGCTTAACATCCATCTGATATAGAGTGAAATGTAAATGACGTGTTATGGCAAAAGGTAAGCGAATAGATTCGAGGCGAGTGACAGGAACAAACGTTTCCTCGAAATCTATTCCTTCAATCTGAGAATATCTCTGGGCAACTAATCTAGCTTTATTCCTAATAATCATCCCATACTCATCAGTCTTATTTCTAAAAATCCAACGTGTGCCAATAACCCTTTTATTTTCAAGCTGGGTACAACATACCAGACATTATGAATGACAAATTGAAGAAGTTCCTCCTGCATAGAACTTATCCACAAGGTGTCATTCAAGTCTTCGTTTACATTTTTGGGCTCAATAAGGGACACAAAGCATGAAAAATGAGTAATGTTATGAAGTTGAGATCTTATATGAACAGGCTCGGTAGGATTACTAACTACACTATCTAAAGGATGATCTTTAGAAACCCAGTTAGGCACATCGGGGTCTCATTTGGTAAAGATTCAACTATTTCTGGAGAGTCATAATTTAAAATGTTTTCGGACTCATCCACAATAATTGATTCTTCGGTCTTACTTTCTACATTAGTTTCCCTTACAACCACATTAATGGATTCCATAATGGTTTTGGTATGAAGATTGTAGACACGATAGGCTCTACTATTTGGAGAGTATTCTAAAAAGATGGCTTTATCACCTCTGGTTTCGAACTCTGTCTTTACAAACATAACAGGTACTACCAAAGGTTCTAAAGTATTTTAGGTTCGGTTTCTTTCCATACCAAAGCCCATAGGATGTTTGTTTGGTATTCTTCCTTAGATAGACACAATTGATTATATGACAAGCAATACGAATGGATTCTACCCAAAAGTATTTTGGTAGTTTTTTAGCATGAATCATCACGCGGGCCATTTCTTGAAGAGTGCGATTTTTACGCTTAGCTATACCATTTTTTTAGGTGTCTTGGGAGCACTAAATTCATGTTTGTAACCATTATAGTCACAATATTCTATGATGCATGAATCTACGAATTCTCCTCCTCTAGCACTAGGAATTCTATCTACTCAGGTGTCCTTTTCATTTTTTATACGAACTAGTGTTTTGAAAAACTTTTGAAAGGTTTCTGATTTATGATTTAGGAAGGAAACCCAGGTAAATCGAGTGAAATCATCAACCATAACAAGAATGTAACTGTTGCCACAAAGACTAACAGTGCGAGAAGGACCCATTAGGTCCATATGGATGAGTTCTAGAGGTTTAGTGAATAGAACTTCCTTAACTTTCTTATGGGGAGCCTTTATAATTTTTCTTTCTTGACATGGACCACAGACAATGTTAGAAATTGATTTGATCTTGGGAAAACCTCTAACTATCTCTTGGGAGTATAATTTGCTAAGGTTGTCATAATTAATTTGACCCAAACTATTATGCCATATCTTATTGTCATCCATTCTGGCAATGTTACAAACCTCAGTACTTGGATTAACTATGTAAGAGTTATCTGGAGTATAGAGTCCTGTAATAATTCAGTCACTTTTTTCATTTAAAATTTTACAATTGTTCTTTAAAAAAATGACAGTATGGTTGGAGTCACAAAACTATGATATACTTAGAAAATTTTCTTTAAGTCTTTTTACCAAGAGAACATTATCAAGAATGGGTAATCCTTCTTTATGGAGTGTTCCTTTACCAATGATCTGGGCTGATACACCATCTCCAAACAAGACTTTTCCTTCGAAAAAGTTAGTTTTGTTTGAGAGTTTGGAATCATCCCCAGTCATATATTTGGAATATCCTGAGTGTAAATACTATCCAGTTGAAGTATGTTCATCTCTAAAAGCGTTGATCACTATGTTACATTTTAACAGGGGTAATAGATCATATTTTATAACCCAAATTGCTCTAGTTTTCAATTTGCGCTTATTAGCTCGTATTTGATAAAACTTGCGAGCTTATGCTTTTTCTTTAAAAGGTTTTTGCACAATTTTATTGTTGTTATAAACAGTTAGAGCAATTGGTCTTGAATAGAATCTAGGATTCCTTATTGTAGATTATCTTTTAGTATTAGTCATTTTCCTTCTATTACAATAGTTAGAGTTCTTGTCTGGCTGTCTAGGAAGGACATAATTGTTTCAACTTCTCCTAGAATAGTTAAAGTTACGGTAAATAGGAGAGGTATATATAGGATTATATAGACGTTTGGAATAGCAACCATCTAAAGAATGTCCATATACATCACAATAGGAACAGTAAAGATGACATGTTGAACTCATAACCTTTGGAAAGTTATTATTTAAAGGTTTGTCTAGGTTTTGAGCTCTATTCTTATTCCTATGTGGCACAGAATAAAACATTGAATCTGCTTGTCGTATAGGAGGGAAGACATATTTTGTCTTTTCTTCAACATTATGCTTAGAGCAGCTTGATTCACCAATGTCTATCTTCAGTTGGTTTTTATCAAACTCATTTTTTAAACCTTGAAAATCTGGACAAGTTTCAATAGGCCTTTTGCCACCAGACATAAACTTTATGGTTTCAAAATTTTTAGTTTGTGTCTTAGAATTGGGGCAAAATCATATTTATGTTCTGTCATCATAATTTGTTTTGCTTTCAGCAACACAATCTTCAAAACACTTGGAATTATTTTCAAATTTTGTGAATTTTTTTAAGACTGTGGATGTTTTCCCTTTTGTTTGTTCTAATTTTAACAACGTTCCTTTGTACTTTTTCTCCAGAACTTCATTAGAGTTAGACAACTCTTTCAGTTTTTGTTCAAAACTTTTGGTTTCATTCTCATGAGTTAGACATTGGGTGGTATACTCTTCAGTATTTTGTTTGATCATCACACTTAAGGTCTCTATCTTCTGGGAAAGATGCTTGACAGTTTTTTCAAGTCTAGAGCTTTTCTTGAGAGTTTTTGTGTACAGTGTGTGAATGTTGGGAAGGTCATCATTTTTGAAGTCACTAAGTGTTCGGTGTGCAGTGTCCCCTAGTGGTTCATTTTTAGAACTCACACACCCATTGACATCAATAATAGTGCATTCCCTTTTACTCACACGCACAGCGTTTAAGTCATTATCAACATTATCAAGCAATAAGGCAGATAAACTAGTAGACATACTATCAGTCATGGTATGATCAGATTCCTCATCATCATTGTAGATTATCTTAGAAAATAATGACATGTAAGGGTCAAAACTTTTAGATGACTCGGGGTCATCATTTTCAGAATCACTTGAGTCATCCCAAGTCTTGCTTAAATGAGGCTTATTATGTTTGTGAATTTTTTCTAAGTTAACTATACAGTCACTAGCCATGTGTCCTAGATTTCCACATTTATAGCATTCAACATTCTTCAGGTCTCTTGTGATTTTCAGGTTGGTGTTTGTCTTGTCTTCTCTCATGAATTCTGTTATTAGATTGATTTGGATAAGTAGGCTTGCCTTGTCTTTTTGCTATTTTATTTTGAAAACTCACAGTTTTCTTAAACTGTTTAGACATTAAGGCAATCCGATTATTCAAAATACAAATTTCGATCCTCATCAGAGTCTAAGTCAATGTTGGGTATTCTAAATTCAGGTATGGTCAACTTAGATGAAAAAATAAGATTGAAAGTAGACTGTCTCTTTTGGGACTGGGTTAATTATTTCTTAAATTCTAGTTCCATTTTCACAGTTCTTAATTTGCTACTAAGGAGTTCAGGGGTCAGATATTGATCATATCATAAATAATCCCATTTGCAGGCAATTTGGTCACAATGTCTGTCAATCTAATATAGACGTCATCAAATGACTCAGTCTCAGTCATGATCAAAGAGTTATACTGCTCGATTAACATTTGAGTTTTAGCAGCTTTAACTCTGGTGTCACCCTCATGAGCAGTGACAAGGGTGTCCCAAGCTTCTTTAGAGGTAGAATATAATGATATTCTCTTAAATTCGTGTTCATTTATAGACATAAATATAGCATTTTTGCCTTTATTATTATTAAGTGAAACCTATTTCTCTTCTTTAGTGAGTTCACTTAGTAACTTCCTGATCCTCACAGCACTTCCTTAAGCGACTGGTTTAGTAGGAAAAGTGTAACCATTTTCTATAAATTCCTAGACATCATCTCCCAAAGTTCCTTGGATAAATACTACTATCCTTACCTTCTAGTAAGGGAAGCTGGTTCCATCAAAGAGAGGGGGTCTGGATAGGTGACCTACTCTCAAATTTCTCGTCCATAATTTGTTTTGAGAAAACAATTTCAAAAACACAAGATCTAAAAAACTTTTGAGAAACCAAAGCTCTGATACCAATTGAAAAACTACCACTTAAGTTGTTTCATACAAGATTAAACTATTTAAAAGGCTCCAAACTGTTTGTTGAATAAACTCTTTTCTTAAAACAAATTATAAACACAAGATGTGTAAAACAGTTATGAAGGAGTAGTTTTAGTTATAGGTTTACTAGTTTTGAAAAAGAAAACTTTAAGCAAAACAAACCAACACAACCTCAAGAAGGAGATGAGAGTAAAAGAAATTGCACACAAGCGATTTTAAAGTGGTAAAACCCACCCAATTTGGGAAACATCCACAGTGACCTCTACGTCACAAAACAAAAAATTCACTAAAACAGAGTAACAAATTATAAGCTATATAACAATCAAACCACACAAACACACATAAACTAAGTTTAGAATCGTTACTAACTCCTCTGGATTAGATCTGACTTTTCTGAAGGTTGTTGTTGTTGATGTTCTCTTAAGCTTCGTAACTTTACTTGATTCCATCTTTAAGCCGACTCAGACAAGTTCAAGATCATTCAACCAATACTTTAAGTGTAGTTGAGTAAAAGTGTAGTGGTGATGTTCTCTCTAACATATGCATGCAACACACTCACACTTAATACAGACATAATGGTTTATCAAATTACGAAATCACTAGATATGCAAGATTTTCCAAATCAGTTTAGTCAGGATTAAAATAGACTTTAAACCTTTCAAAATAACCACAGATCAAGAGGGAATATTGTTGTGAAATATCCAAGATCCCAACACTTTCTTGTTTGGGAAAATAGTAAAGATAGAAAGTGCAATCCCCAATCAAGATCTCAAATCTAGATCTAAGTCTGATAGTTTGAGTAAAATGAAATTAGAACGAATATTATTAGTTTAGGGTTTGAAAACATAAAATCAGTTTTAAAATAACCAAGAAACAAGATTTCTCGAAATAAGAAATCAAAATAGTAAACTATCTATGTGATTTGTATCACAAAGACGAGATCTCAAGTTTCTATGTAGAGAAACTGAAAAACTCAACCAATGTGACTAAGTTGGAAGAATGATCAAGAACAAGAGAGGATAACTTCTCAAAACACAAACTTAACACTCAAAGGTTTAACTCTCAGAAAATTATTTCTAGTTTGGATTTGACGAAGTTTAATTAGGGTTTTATTTCTCTCTCTAACCCTTTCTCTCTCTTTTCTCTACTCTCTCTTTTTTCTCTCAAGCGAGGAATAACAAAAAGTCTCTAATTGCCTCACAGATGGCATCTATTTATACAAGACGTGGAAGGATCTGAAACGACGATTTAAAATCAAGGGTTGTGATTCAATTTGGCTAAATCGATATATATCTAAGGGTTCTCAAGAAGTGTTGCAGATAGCCAACTCTGATTGGTTAAAACTAATTCACTTGGATTGATTCCAATCACATGCATACTGTAGATTAAATCGATCGAAGGGTTCAAAATAAGTCACAGGTATGTGAGTGATAAGAAACATAAATCTAAATGATGTGTGTGCAATAGGTGTACGCTGTAGATTCACTCTCACACGCGTGTTTTTAAGTTCCTAATTAATTTCAGTTTCACCCACATTATTTTCTTCCGCTTTTGGGTTCTACCCAAGACGGTTTTACGCAATAAAAAATAATTGTAAATAAACCCTAAAGCTTTATAAAGTTCCAATTTTAATTTCAAAAAATTATTTAAAATTCTTAGAAAATATTAAACAAATCCCAAAAATTATTGAAAAATCATTTTAAGGGGTTTTAACTCACACATGGTCATCATATGAATAAAACACTATATGTATACAGTCCTAGTGTGTGGTGTATGTGTTGTACCTTCATGAACTTGTAGAGGAATATCAATGAAGCTCTGAAAGTTTTGAGGCATTTTGGTTCATCTAGGGATAAACACAATTTTGTCACAATTTCCCACTAGATGAGCTCCTATATAATGTAGACTCAAGTGAGTCAAAGATATAGGGTGCTTCAGCACGCACTAGAGACATATTTTCAGTCGCATCAAGTTTTTTACGTCGTTGCCGGGGAATTAGGTAGACTTTTAGGTTAGGTCAATTTAATCTGAAATTTGACTCCAAATCTTAAAAAGACAAAAAAAATCATAAAATCCAAAATCATATTCAGAAAATTGAAAAGAAAAAAAAAATTAACATCTCTCATAGCCCTTTCATGTAATAGTTGAGTACCCACCTGATAGCCCTTTCATGCAAAATCCGAAGCGAACCCCTCAATCTACTCCCCCACGCATTCTTGAGAATCCAATAGTTGAGTACGATCCTGATAGCCCACACACTCCTAACGCACCTTAGTTCTGGGTTCCACCTCCTAAACCTCCAAATTTCATTTGAAGTCACACTTCTAGGGTACCGAGTGAGGATTTCGAGTCATTTGGAGAGAGATACATGTCGAAAAACGCGAGTTATGGTTCGGGTGAGGGATACATACCATATCATCCCATGAAAGAGCTCTTATATCTTGAGCGAACTATCACCCCAGGGTGAATTTTACTTCCGTATAATGCGGGACAGTTCCACTTTCTTAATGGGATGATATAAATTCTCCCCATATTTCACGGGTTAGATTCGAAGAAACCAAACCTCCATATTCATGAGTTCGAAGAGGCATGCGATACATTTAGCGATCAAGCTTGCACACGTTCGCCTCAAACTTTTTCCTTTCTCCCTGAATGATAAAGCAAAGACATGGTTATGGTCTTTATCACCGAACTCAATTGGATCATGAAGAGAGATGGAAGCCAAGTTTATCTTAAAGTTCTTTCCGCAACATCAAACAAATTCCATCAAAGCTCAAATTCAAATATTCTGATAATAAGAAAATGAGCCATTTTATCTATATTACGAACATTTTAACGAGCTAGTTAGTACATACCCATATCATGGTTTTGAGAAGTATCGTCTCATATCTTTCTTTCACCAAGGCTTAAGTATAGCGTCTAAACAACTCGTTGAAACTATGTGCGAGAAACCATTTTGGGAGTTAGATGCGAACGATGGCGAGGCCCATCTCAAGTATGTCGCCAAGACTACTCAAGCATGGGACACATCCGATCCGAACACCCAAAATCGGGTTTGACAGACGCCCATTAATTCTTCTATGTTCGGACTCTATCAATTGGACAAAGAAGCTACAATGCAACTTCGAATAAACCAACTTGCTAAACAGTTGAAAGACGTAGTCAAATTGAAGGTAAGAGAAACGCTCGGGTCCACTCAATCAAAGGAAAAAGTGTGTGCCATTTGTGCGGCGGGTCTTTTAATAAAGGAATGTCCGACGATACCCGCCTATAAAGTTATGCTTCAAGAGCAAGTGGGAGCGATAAGAAATTTGAAGGATAATTTAAATGGCCCGCATGGGAATTCTTACAACCCTTCATGGAGGAACCATCTTGGTTTTAGCTACGGGCAACAACATGTTGCGTTAAATCTTAATTCACATGTTGCCCCTCCTTCACCACCGCCACCACATTTTTAACAAGCTCCACATATGTAAGAACCACCTCCCGTACCATATATCACCCCACCGTGGAGAAATCTCGAGGATACTATACACCAATTCATCCAGTCCCAAAATGTAACCAATGTTAAGTATGATCCCATATTCATCGAAATAAATACGAATATCTCTAAGTTTCAAGCATTCATGAGTATCCAAGAAAAGGGCAAGTTTTCAGCCTAAGGCCAAAGACCTCCCCAAGGTCAATCTAGTGTTAGCGCTACATCCCACGACCGACCAGAGAAATGTAGTGCAATTACCACTCTACGTAGTGGGAGAGTTGTTGATTTATCACCTCCCCCACATGACTAATACAAAGATAAGGAGGTTTCATCCGGTACAAAAGAGGTCTAAGATGCCACCTTAAATGAGAGTGACGCTGAGGTCAACACTAGTGAGCCTAAAGTCATAGTGAAACCACCCACTGCTACGTCATTCCCTAAATGGCTGGTTCGATCGCAAAAAGGAACCTCCCATGAAGATATATTAGATGTCTTTAATCGAGTAAAGCTTAATTTTCCTTTTCTCGATGCCATAAAGCAAATCCCCGCCTATGCTAAAGTCCTTAAGTACTTATTGACAGTGAAAAGAAGGATAAAGGAAAAGAAAAAAGTGTACCTAGCATAAAACGTCAGCTCAATCATGTCAAGCAACCTTCCACCAAAATTCAAAGATTCGGGTGCACCCACCATTTCGTGCATCATGGGGAGGAATCAAATTGAGAAAGCGCTAATAGACTTAGGGTCGAGTGTTAACATTATCCCCTACTCCATCTATAAGAAATTAGACTTGGGGGATCTTAAGCCCACAACTATGACTCTCCATCTCGCAGATCGTTTAGTGAAGATACCTCGGGGGGTTATTGAGGATGTGATCATCCAAGTTGGCACTTTCTAATTTTTGGTAGATTTTGTCATTTGGGATGAGGAGCCCTCCTTTGGACCAAGCAATCATGTTCCTTTCATCCTTGGCCACCCATTCTTATCCATGGCTAATGCATTGATTAATACACGCAATGAGCGAATGCAACTCACGTTTGGGAATATGACCCTCGAAATAAATATATTTAACATCACCAAGTCTGAGGGTGATGAGAGCGAGTTGCGAGAGATGGATCTTATGGAAGATATAGTACACTAGGTCGAGAGGAATTACACGAGAGATGCGTTAGGGGTATGCCATGTTAAAGAAAGTAAGAGCGATAATTCGGACATTGAGATAGAGGCCGAGAAAGAGGAGTGTGTAGTGACGAATGGGAAGAACAGGAGAGATCACGTTTATGAGTGCGAGAGAGAGGAGTTAGAGATTGAGCGAGTGAGAGAGGACACCGAAAGTAAGCATGAAAGACAAGTAGGAGACATGATCCTAGAAAATTGGAGAGAAAAATTGGGTCGGTGGATGAGAGCCTCACTGTTGACATTCAATCTCAATTGGAATCATGTAGTCACTTCAAAGAGAGCGAATGGAAAGATAGGATACATGAGATCCTTCTTCGTGACCATCCACCCTTTCCACCCGAGTCCTCGAATGCGATAGAGGAGAGGACTCAAGTCTCGTCCGACTTAGAGGACGACCCATGCATTCTCAAAGTTAAAAGAGATATAGGGTTACTATGTCCCTCAAATTTCAATCGAACTGTTCCCTCCAATCCGGAATAAGTAAGTTACAATTCGATAGGGAACCTTGAGAATCCCATTCATGAAAGATATCGCGATCCTCGAGGTGACTCCTTTATCTATGGGAAGGGTCCCAACTTGTTCCGACTATTAGTTCACAATGCTAGGACGGGGGAGACGAGCAGAGAATCGAACCCCGTATAGGGGGGCGGATGAGTTTTTAGGAGAGATATATAGGTCGTCGCAACCACGACGCATATGGGGTGATTTTTTTTATTTTTTTGAGTCATATGTTGGAGTTATATAGTGTCTTTTTGCATTTTAAATATTTGCTTATTTTATTTGTCGCACTTATTATCCTTTCTTCTATAGCTTTTAGTCCTTTTGATTGAGGACATTGCAAAGGTCTAAGTTGGGCGTGACAAGTGCGTCTTTTAAAAACTTCACAAATTTTTAAAATGCCCAAAAATTTCAAAAAAATCCATAAAAAATGAAAACTTCTGAAAAGGCCAAAAATATTTTTCTTCAAAATAAATAAAAATTAGAATTTAAATTTTTCAAAAATATCACTAACATGTTGTTCGAAGTCTCAAATTATAAAAAAAATTAATTGCACAAAGCCAAAATTGACCAAAGATGGAAATTGAGCTAAAATTAACGACTTTACAAATAAGTGTGGATATTATTAACCCGGTGAGATTTCGAGCCTATCACTTTTTGCGAGTTTTTAAATCAATCCGAGCTAATGATTAACTCAAAGTTCAATTCAGCGATTTAATAAGTCTTTGAAGATCTTAATCCCTTTGTTTTGATCGGTTACGGGAAATGTGTGAGATGGTGTCTTAAAAAGCGTGCTAAAAATATCTCTAAACTAAATGATTCTCAAGACGCATATGTAAAGTAATGAGTAATTTGGACATATGAAGTTAGGCCCTCGTTTGTTTACCCAAAAATATGAGTCATAAAAAGTTGTGAAAACTCACCCTTTGCAACCCAATTTGAGCCTAATAAAAATTTTCCTTTTCGTTGATAACTCAAAAAACCCAAATAAGGCAAATAAATTCCAAAAATTCAGAAATAGATTCCAAAAAGTACATAAAAAGGGGCAGGAAAATCAAAGAAGATAGAAAAATGCTTAACAAAAATAGCAAGGAAAAAAAAAGAAAAAGGAAAAGAAAATGAGCAAAATCCCGAAAAAGCACTAACGGAAATGAAAAGAACATTTTCCAACTCCGAATATTGCTAACCATTTCCTTTTTACCCATTACACCTTAAACCAGAAAAAGTACTAATCGAGTCCGAATTACGAAATTAATTACCGCGTGGTGAGCCTAAAATGCGAAAAGATAAGATGAGAGATTAATTGGTGTGAATAAGAGATGATGTTTCCCGTTTTCCAATAACCGTAATCCGTTGATGAGATCTTTTCACCATAAAATTTTCGTCTTTCAAACTTGTGTGCGTGAATTTGTGTTCCATTATATTTACTCTTTTATATCACGCATACTGAAAGAATTAGCCACATTCCGAGTGATTCATTTGTGAGTGTATTCGTGAGAATCAAATCAAAACGAATTTTTAAAAAGTAATGTAATGATCAATCGGTGGAAATTAGATATTAAATTCTCGGCTTCGCACACACACACACCACCAATTGAGACTTGTGAATATAAATTTATGGTGACTATTTTTAGAAAGGTTTAAATTGTATAGTATTTAAGTATTTTGAACTTTCTTTGAGTCGAAAATGAATTTTGTGGGTATATTCACTGGAAACGCTCACGAGACACAACTCGTCCTACTAGGGTAACCTAGGGGTTTAAAGGCTTGTTGCATACACTAAATGCAATCGCTTGCCTACAAAAGAGGTATTCTATCCTAATAGCACGTGGATAAGAGTTGGACCTTGCTTAAATTCTTCTACATTGCTCGGGATGATCAAAGTTATAAGTTAAGGGGATTTAATTAGGCATACATTCTTTGTATTTTATCCCCTTAATTTAGAGGCTTATATTATCTTGTGCAATGTAAATCGAGTTGATTTATCTCATATTTTTGCTAGTGACCTTTTCTATATAGTACATCGAGTTTCATACATTTCTCATATATTTTGTAGGTATTTTACACAATTAGATAAAAGAGAAAATCAAACTCGAGAAAGTTACAAGTGAAGAAAAGTCAAGGACAAAACATAAATTCTACACCAGGAATTCGGACACGAAACCTAAAGGAAAGTTGAAAATTTCAAGTCCATGAGCATGTAGGAAGAAACGACATCTAAATTCCATGTAAAAAGTTACGAAGAGTAAAAGTTGAGAAGAAATCAAGGAGAAAAAGGAAGAAAAAATAAAAAAAAAAATGGACCAAACTAAACCGATGGAGATATCACTGGACCGATCCACTGAACTGGACTCACCAAACCGAACCGATAAAGAGAAAAAATGAACCGGTTCGGTGTTGGTAAATGTTCTGAATAAGGTGAACCGAATCGATGAAGAGGAAAAACGAACCAGTCCAGTGTTGCTAAGACTTCTGTATAAAGCGAACGGAATCGATACTCCTGGAATGGATTGGTTTGGCTGAAGAATTTTCGAATTATCTTTCTTCTAAATTAGAGTTGTGCATGAACCATACTCTTTTAAAAATTTAGTGTTTTTATTCCAACTAGTTACCAGTGTAAGGACATGATTTTATAAATGTCCGTTATCAATTGAGTATCTCGTATACAGCTACAACCGTCAAAAAATTGTTCAAGATCATATGTAACAAGATGGAGACGAATATCAAGTTTGCTTCAACATTCAGGCCTCTGCAAGCTTAACTTTGGTAACGTTGTGTTTTAAGTCCTTAATAATTCACTTAGAGTGCTGGGATATTTTTCCAAGTGCTACGGCAAATTTTCAAAAATAAAAAATGAATTTATTTACGCGCTGGCTCATTCTACCGACAATGGTTGTCGTTCAAAGGACATAGCCATGTCGTGCGAAGCTCGTTCGAGCGAAGCGTGCCATCGTTCGAGCGAGAGCCCTGTTTCGTTCGAGTGACACGCCGCCTTAGATTTTCTATAAAAAGGTCTTTCCAACTTCATCTTTAATAAGAATACCTACGATTTTTAACAGAGACGAAACTACTTTGGCAGAATACTTTATTTTCTCACTTTTAGGGTTTTAAACCTTTTTGTTTTCAATTCACAAGATCTCAATAGTTTGTGTGAATTATTTTGGGACACAAGAACAAAAATTTATTATTTTTCATCTTTGTGGAGTGCGTCTCTACACTTGAAGACTAAGGTCATTAAGGTTCCCTGTGTATGGATCTTTGTTGAAGATTGGACTGCGGTTCGTGTGGGTTTGCTACGTGGAATCCATTGACGACTCTAGGCTACGTGTCTATATAGGTTTGCTGAGGTAAACTTATTACAAATTTCATTGTGATTGTAAATTACAATTTAATTCATAGTGAAATAAAAGGTTTTGCTCTTTGAGGATTTTTCTGAAATCTATGAGTTAGCATATTTGTGTTTATGATGGTTTGACACACGGACACATATAGTTGTATGTTTAAGGGTTGATTTAACTTGGTTTAAAAATTAACTCTAATTAAATAAGTTTGTGGTTAGAATGTGCGCATTTATTTAAATCAGTATTGCACATGGCGCATCACTTTTTACATATTGGTATCAGAGCCTGTTGTGTTAAGTTATTGCGTTTAATCCGTTATCCGCCAATTTGAGTGATATTATTTTATTTTTGAAAAATTTGTTTTGTGAAAAATTACAATTTTTTCGATGGAGCACTTATTTAATCGGATGCCCCCCTTTGATGACACGAGTCACAGTTTTGATGATTTAAATAGTTTGAATTTGATGTTTGCTAAAAGAATTGATTTTTTGGAAAAAGAAATTTTTCGTTTTAAATCCGCTATGGATCTTTTGCAAACGGTTCAAAATTAAAGAGATTTTTATCATGAGAAATTTGTTTCTTTGAACCATGACTTTAATGCGTTAAAATTTTTCAAAAAGGAAAGTGATGATAGAGTCCTAATTATAGAAAAAGGATTGGAGGACCTTAAAAATTCTAGGATTTGTGTTTGTGCCAAAGTGGATAAAAATATTTTGCCCAATGAGTTTATGGCACGTGAGGAGACTCTTAGGGATAAGTGTGCGTATTTTAAGAACAAATGTAATAACCTTCTGGGAGTTATTAAAAATTTAGAGAAGGAGTCCCTAAAATTGGAAGAGTCTAATTCATTGCTTGAGTAAAAAATTATAGAAATAAATAATGATGTGACCTACTCGAGTAGTGTTGGTAGAAATGGTAGTGGCTCGTCGTGTTCTCACGATACGAGTGTTAAATCCAAGACCATTATTTATTTTATAGGGTCTATAAATCCCAAGGACATTAGAAAAGGTCAACCCATTGGTGTCGTTCCACCCATTTACACATGTTCATATTGTGGTAGGAAAGGTCACCTTAGGCTATTTTATTTCGATCTTTGAAAAAGTCCTAGGAAGTTGAAGTCTAGTGTTCCTAGGGTTCCCAAAACCCCTATGCGTCATTTCACACCTATTTGGGTTAGGAAATCACTTTTAGAGGCACTAGATGATAGATTTGTTGATTCTTGGTTGCTTTCACATGATTATTCTCTTGTTATATCATAGAGATGATTATGTTCGCATGTTTTTCATACGCTAGTTATGTTTCATGATATATGCTTGCTAGTGTTATGACTTGTGTACTTTTTGTATTAATTTTTTTTTTAGATAACTTTTGAAAAATACAAAAAGATTTATTTTGATAATTTTTTTGGAAAAAGTCAAAAAGAGTTTTATAGTTTTTTTTTGCACCGTATATGAATGGACATTTAGGATGACCAAGTCACAATTTCAATCCATATCCTTTTGATAGTGTTTTGATATGTGTCATCATTTTATTTTTGTGCTTTACAATGTTTGGAGTCATTGAGAGGTATTTTGTGGTTGCTACCTACATGTTTGACTCATAAGTTCCTTTAATGCACACTTACATGAATTTATTTGATTATTGTACTTATTTATCACATATTGATCGGAGTGTTGTCATCTCAATTATGTCTTTAAAACAAACCATATGCGATAAAACTTGACAATGGAAGTAGTGCGTGTAAAAACCGTTCACAGTGAGGAATTTAATTGCAACAAAATATGATGAGTGAATCACGGGAAAGGGTTGCGAGGGTATAAAATTAACTCGTTGTGAAAGTCACTGTTTAAAAGAGTCCGATAGTTTTTAAAGACAAAAAAAAAGATAAATATGCCAATAAGGGGCCACCTCAAATGTTATGTTTGACTTCTTTGATTTGACTATCGAATATGTTCACACCCATTCATTATGTTTCCATTATTTGGTTGTCTTAGTGTCAATTTAGGATGTGTGATTTTTTTTGTAGAAATTATTTTTTGCATTCTTGTTTAAAAAATTAAAAAATCAAATATAGTTTGTGGAAGCTCTTTGGTTACTCCTTTGCATGAGTCTGGTTTGATTCATGTTTGCTATGCATATTTGTCGTGACAACACCATATTTTATTTATTAGTTTTCTTGTCAATTTCATACAAATAAAAAGGGGGAAAACGAATTATGGGGGAGTTTTTACATTATGGGGGAGATTTGATTATATTGATTGATTTATTCTTATATTATTTCAAACTCAATGCGTCACGAATATATTTTCATTGTCTCATGTGTGTAGGTACAAAGATTTAAGATCATTATTTTGCACACCCTAATGAGAAAAGCTTTGAGATTTGAAGTTTTTGAAGTTGAATATTTTGAAGAAAAGTTTTAATCTTGCATGTGTAGTACCTTTTCAGGTTTGGGTTCATGGGAGGGTATTAGATTTGTATAGGAATTATGTTTTGATAATTCAGATGTTTTTATTTTGTACCGACATACACATATGTGGAGATTTGTACTGGCATAGGCATAGTGTTTTTATTCTAACTGGTTACCAGTGTAAGGACATAATTTTATAAATATTCGTTATCAATTGAGTATCTCGTATACCTCTACAATCGTCGAAAAATTGTTCAAGATCATATGCAACAAGACGGATCCGAATATCAAGTTTGCTTCAACATTCAACCCTCCGCAAGTTTAACTTTGGTAAGGTTGTGTTTTAAGTCCTTAATACTTCACTTAGAGTGTTGGGATATTTTTCATCAATTTTTTTCTAAGTGTTGGAGCGGAATTTTTAAGTTTTTCGTCAAAAATAATTTTCTAAGTGCTAAGGCAAATTTTCATAAATCAAAAATGAATTTATTTACGTGTTGGCTCGTTCGAGTGACAGTGGTTGTCGTTCGAGCGACATATCCATGTCGTGCGAAGCTCGTTCGAGCGAATCGTGTCATCATTCGAGCGAGTGCCCTGTTTCGTTCGAGAGACGTGCCACCTTAGATTTTCTGAAAAAAAGGTTCTTCCAATTTCATTTTTTAATAAGAAGACCTGCGATTTTGAACAGAGACAAAACCTCTTTGGCAGAATACTTTGTCTTCTCACTTTTATGGTTTTAAACCTTTTTGTTTTCAATTCACAAGATCCCAAAATTTTGTGTGAATTATTTTGGAACCCAAGAACAAAACTTTGTTATTGTTCATCTTTGTGGAGTGTGTCTCTACACCTGAAGACTGAGGTTCACTCCGTGTGGATCTTTGCTGAAGAATAGGTTGCGGTTCGTGTGGGTTTGCAGCGTGGAATCCACTGGTGACTCTGGGTTGGCTGTCTATGTAGCTTTGCTGAGGTAAACTTATTGCAGATTTTATTGTGATTGTAAACTGCGATTTAATTCATAGTGAAATAAAAGGTCTTGCCCTTCTGGGATTTTTTCTGAAATTTGTGAGTTATCATATTTGTGTTTATGATGGTTTGACACATGCACACATGTAGTTGTATGTTTAAGGGTTGGCTTAACTTAGTTTAAAAATTGACTCTAATTATATAAGTTCGTGGTTGGATATTTATTTACATCAGTATCGCACATGGCGCATCACTTTTTATATCCAGACATTAGGGAGTTACTTTTTGCATAGTTTTAAAGAGAGAAAAAGGGCCAAGAACCCTAGGAACTCAAATTTACAACTGGATGGTTTGCAATTCAAGATTTCTGCAATAGAGTTTGTTTCTTCTCCTTTATTATTTGAAGTTTATAATTCTTGCATGGTTTTTTTATTTCCAGAAGTTCTTAGATTCTCTTGCTTATCTAGGTATAGTTTCAAAATGGTTTTGAATATATGCACAGTAGAAAGCATAAATTCAATTGATTGCACCATATTAGGCTAGACTTTTAAGGGTTGGGATATATGAACCCAACCCAATGTAGTTTTCATGACGATAAAATTAGTTCCCTGAATTAAATAAATGACTGAACCGTGTTATGTAATAGTCACAACCGTCGTAGGTCCTTTTACCTCATTTGCCCTAGGTAACCGGGGTGTTTAATAGTACGACGCGCGTGTTAGCTATTTCGATACCACTTTATTCTTACACTTTATTATGTATGATTTGGGTTAGTACCCTCATATATGTAATGCTTGAGATTAATAGAGACTAGATTTAATCAATTATCTAATGCACGACTAGTTTTATATGCGGCAAACATACTAGGGTTCGGGGGATTGTATTCCAACCTATCTTTCTCATTCATATTTAGTCAGTCACAGTAGTTTACTTCTGCATACGTAGTTTAATTATTAATTTAATTAATTTGCATTTAGTTTGTAGATAAATTTCAAACTCAATCATCTTTTCTTTCTTCTACTGGAGTCTACTTTAGGATTTATCATCTTACCGATCGTCGCCACGTTCCACATCCTATTTCCCTACGGATTCGACCCTGTCTTATCGGGTTTATTACTTACGTGATCGGTTTGCACTTGAACCAAAATTAGCACATACTAGAGACACATTTTCAATCGCACCACTAATGAATGAGAAAGAAAAGAAATAAAGAATTAAGATATGAACATTATTCACATGGTCCATATATGTGTTTGGCATTAAAAACGAATGTTATTTTTAGCTTGTTAGGCTGGGTAACTAATAACTTAAAACTCACTTAAGATGAGAGGAAAATATGTAGTTACATTATAGCTCAATTCAGTTATAATATTACTCTACACGAACTTGTTGTTTACGTTATTATTATATCTATTTTTCTAGGTCTTAGGCCATTTTGTAGCCTGAGACATGGATTGATTGTTGGAGGATCATCTCTAGCGACGTTTTATTCATCATTCCAAAGATGCAAGAGTCGAGCAGTATAACTCATCCACTCCTTGGATTTTTTTGGATTCAGCAGGTCGTTGTATTTTATAGTTTATTCCAGGTCAGATTTTGTATATGTAGTACTTATATTCAGAGTTAGAATTTTGTTTGAGATGCATTTTATAATCTAGAGTTAGTTTTATTAGCAGTTATATGATATCAGAGTTGGTTTTGTTTCATTCAGTATTTCATTACCTTTTTATAATATTATTTAGTTTTAGTTATTTTGTTTACACTTAGATTGTTACCAAATATTTTTTGAACCCGTGTATTTTTTATTAGACTTTATCAATCTATTTTTGAACTTTACGGGGCATCACACTACTCTTTGGTCTCGTGCCTCGAAAGTAACATACTAATAATAAGGTTGAAAGTGCAACTAATGTAGGTAATCCCCAACGTCCCAATGATGTTACTTTATTAACATATATAATTTCTACACTAATTACATTATTGTTCCAACATTATAATTATTTAATTCATATTTATATAAATTCGATTTCATGCGTGATGAACCAATTATATCATGTGTTAAACGATTTATATAATAATATCCCAACAAGTTGTCCAAATCCAATTTCCATACGAGTGGTAATTAATCGAATTAAATCATAAACCGGTTCAAACATGAGTATTAATAACTTTCAGCAACATATTATCGCATTCTACGGCATATTAATCATCTATATGGTTTTATAAATCAACACATATTATCTAATTACATATGTTAACTAACATGTGATTCGTCTTAACAACCCACAATAATAAAGTCCAATATATCAAGTATACGGTATTTTGAGTATTAAAATCAATTTCATAAGTTTATAAAAATATATTTATAATTTGATATCATTTTCACTAATTAAGTTGTTAATCGTATTAAGAAAACATGTGTATTTAATGTTTAGGCAACATTTAAATCAAATAATGCTTAAGGAGAACAATAGAGATTTTTTTATTATTAAAAGAGAAGTATTCTGAAAATACGAGTGTACCGTTGCGTTATTCTCGCAAAAATAAGAAAATTTAATTTTGTAGCCTTCTTCAAAATATGAGTTTAAAGTCTCCCCAAATCAGGTTGAAGTTGGTTTAATGGTGTTTAGGGTAAAAAAATATAAGGCGTCTAGGTTATGCTTTGCATTTTGTGAGAGTGGGAATGTTGTGCATGTACAAATACTTAAGTCCCCAAAAGTCCTTTTTATATAAATTCAACCACCTCCTCAAAAAGAACTCAAGCAAAGAATATATGCATTAAAAAAATCAACCCTGCTACCCAGCGCTATAGCGGCCCTCCCGCCATGTTATTTTAAATCTCATTTCAATCTGCAATCAATTTCCTTACTCTTTTAGGTTTTCAACCTCTTTAAAACTTTAAACATTTTCAACCACCTAAAAATCTTAACTTAGAGCATATGTAATTACAAAAAGGCTAAAATTACCCTTGGATTTATATTAAAATCCCAAATTACCAATATTTAGATAAAAATCTAAAATATTTATTTATAGGCCCAAAATTCACCAAATTCATTTATATTAAATATTTTTTCATTGAATTCAAATTTCAACAAAAATAATCTTTTTAGTTAAATAACCCATTTAATTAATTAAATCTGAATTCTTAAAATATTGGGTAAAAAATTTTAGATTGTTCAATTTTAACTCTCCGTAAAGGGACTTAATGGAATAGTGACTTGGCACACAAATGGTGTCGTGTGGCATTTTATTTAGTAATTGTTGATGTAAAAAATTAGATTGTATCTAATTATTTAATCACAGATAAAATAAATGAGACAAAGAAGTTTTAAAGTGGTTCAGCCTTATAAAAATGGCCTACGTCCACTGATTCTGCTATTGATGATTGTTTGGGAATTCTCGATTACAAGTTCAATCAAGAAATTTCGGTCCCCTTACAATGAGGATTGTACAATGTATTTATAGCCCTGAGGCTGTAATGTGAAAGGGTAATACATTCAATGTTGTACATGTGAAAGGGTAATATATTAAATGTCCCTTAAGCGTATACATCTGAATGATAAGCATTTAATGAACAGTCAGACTGTTGGTTTTCCTGCTATTAATGCTTTGTTCGAGGTGCATCTCGGACCGCCTAAGGTTCCTCGGTGCTCAAAGTTCCTCGGTACTCAAAAGTTCCTCGGAGAGTTCTTGTAGGTCAGAGCGTCTGAGTTACTCGGGGAAGCAGTGTTCCTCATTGTAGTATGGTTCCTCAGAGCGTCTGAGTTCCTCGGAAGTGCTTGTTGTTTCCACGTAGATTGCCACGTGTCTTCACTCGATTGAGCCATGTCAGCAGACTAAATTTGGTATCAACAGAAGCCTCCAATGTTTCATAGTTCGAAATTTGAGGAGTGTGGAACATTCTTTCTCGGAATATGGTAGTTTTAAATGGTCCTCCTGATTTTTAGGAGTGTTTCCTTTGTATTTATTTTTCCTTCCAAATTCGTAGGATCGGGCTTTTTTGAATTTTTATAACCGCTTCGATTGCCGCGCCCTTTTTGTCCTTCTAGCCGCCGGTAGCATAATCGTTTCTTTTTGTAATCATTAATTTTTCCTTTTCCCAAGGCAAGGTATTTAAGCGTCACAGACAATCCCATCGTCTTCTACTTTTTTAAATTTATATCTTCGAGTTTTCCATCGTCTCTTTCTCTCCTGTGTATTCATCTCTTCCATCGTTCATTGTCAACAGATCCACTCTTTTTCAGTAAGATCTTCTTCCTTCTTCTTCATTTCCTTTATTCATCATAGTTTACCTTGTTGAATCTCTTGATAAATTTCGCTTTGATTTCTCTATTCCTTCCTGGGTTATTTTGGAAGAACTTTCTGAACGTTCTGATTATTTTCGTTTGGCTGAGGGGCATTGGTTCCCTAGTATCTTTGTTGCTGAGTGTGGATTTTCTTTTCCGCCAAATCCTTTATGTCTGGAATTCTGTCAATATTTTGACGTTGTTCCTGCAAGAATAGCCCCCAATACATGGAGAATAGTTAATGGGGTTCATAGACTAAACCAAATTCATGGAACTCGCATAGGAATTCCATAAATCATGTTTTGTTATAGATGAGTTGTAGGCGATAATACTTTTTATTTAACAACTAGATTTTTAAATAGGGCTTTAGTGGTCAATCTCCCGGATGCTAATAGGGATTATTTTAAGCACGGGGTTGTTATAAAAAATTGGCAACATGCTCCTTTATCTGGAGATGAAGTGTATCAGGATCCCAGATGCCCTCCCTATGGCAATGGGATAGGTTATTTTTATTTCATTTTATTTATTTTGAAATTATGCTTCCTTTATGTTTGATAAAATGTGTCACTGATATTTTAATGTTTATTTATTTGCAGTTGACAACAAAAGAATGTGTCCAAAAGAGGCAGACGTTAATATAAGGCACTTAAAACTTATCTGGAGTTTGCATCAGACTGTTGCCGACGAGCACATTAGGTCAGCTTCATATCTGCTTCAGTACAAGAGTTACACAACTTCTTTTACTGCTCGTCCGGAGATAAGCGACGCGAAGCCAGTACCAGCTTCTACCAGTTCTTCGCCTGAGTCACACGTTCCTTTAAGTGAAAGGATGAAGAAAAAAAGACCTCCCACCCTATTTGAGAAACCTGCCTCTGGTGCTGGAGAGGCAAAAAGAAGTAAGATTGACGTCCCAGGAGAGGGGATGAAGAAAATTGATGCACCTTCCTCGGTTGCTCCTGTGAAGGTTGCCAAGAAGCCCCCAGTGGCCCCGAGCAAGGATGCTGCTCCAAGGGAGGTAATTGTCATATCACCGACCAAGAGTTCTTCCTTGGTCGAAGTTGTTCGTGTTCCTCCGAGGAGGCTGAAGAAGAGCTCCTCGGTCAATTTGGCTGACACCATCTCTCAGCCCCCGACTAGTGGAGTTCCCACTTTTGTTCCCCCGAGCTCTGCCATGAGCTCGGTGAAGACTTGGATCATTCCCGAGATCCAAGGCATTGAAGAAAACCTTTCTTGGGACACAGTTACCACATTGGCAACTCACCACATTGCTTTTGTAAGTCCTATTATTTTGACCTTTTCGTCTTTCCCTTGTTATATCTGTCTCTGACTTGCTTTTATTTTCTTTTCTCAGTTGGTGAGCTGCTTTAACACAATTTTGAAGAAGGATGAAGCTATTAAAGCTTCAAGCTCCTCGTCTGGTGTAGAGGAAGCTTTAATAGGCTTGGGGCAGTCTCTGAAAGAGTCTCGCCAGAAATATGCTGATGATAAGGCAACTTGGGAGAAGAAGCTTGCCTCCACCGAGCAGGAGAAGGCTCGAGTTGTTGAAGTCTCCAAGAGGTTGGAGAAAAAATTAAAGGACTTGGAAGAGAAAAATAAAGAGCTCGACAAGAAGCTCAAAGATGCTGGAGAGCTTGAGAATAAACTCAAGGTTGCTGAGGAAGAATTAATCCAACTTCGCGAAGTAAGTCGCCAGAAGGAAGAAGTTGAGAATAAATTGAAGACTGCTGAAAATCTTCTGTCCGAGAAGCTTTCCTCGGAGAAGTTAAAGAGGAAATTGGTTGTGAAAAAGTCTTTCAGCGCCGGCTGGGACGAGGGGTGGAACAAAGGCTTGGCTGCCATGGTGTCGCAAGTTTAATATGGCAGCCTTAAATACTTTAGAGATGGGTGGGTCGCAGCTCTTCAGGAGATGAAGGTTGATGAAACTTCTGAACTCTTCCAGCGAGACATCCCTGGTCCCCCTCCAACTCCTAAAGACGAAGAAGAGGACGAAGCTGCCTCCGAAGAGTCTTCCATGGTGATGGGAGATCAAGTTTCTCATCCTCCAGCCATCCAGCCTACTAATGAGGAACTTCAGCAAATCGCTACTTCCTCCGAGCAACTGCCAGCGCTCCCCGAGCAACTTTCTGTTCCCTCCGAGCAACCTACCTCCTCGTCCCAGCCTCCCGAGAAGGTTTTGGGAGACAAGGAAAAGGTGTAGAGTTGTTCAGGTTTATCTCTATTTTATTTTTCTTTGTCAAGTGTAGCCCTGAACATGTAACTCTGAATCTTGTGATCTAATAAAACTTGAACTTTTATTTATGCATACTGTTGTTTCTCTTCTTCATGCTCTTGTTTGAACTCTTATTGATTATTGCTTTTTCTTTCTCTACTAGTTTCTGGCCAGGATGGAATTATTGTCTGCTCATGATACAAAGCTGTTACGGCAATGCAATGAATACTTTAAGGCTGGTCACACAGATCTGAGTGCAGTACAAATCGTCGACATCCTCGGCCAAGATGCTTCGGAACAGGCAGTTGAGGCCTACCAATACTTGAAATGTCTGCTTGATCATGCGGTGGCCAATAATGTAGCTTATTATGATATGATTGAGGATCTCCAAGGCACTCTTGAAGACCTTCAGCAACAATATAAGGAATCCACTGCCCTCTTGCACGAGGGGTATGAGAAAAAGTATCAGCAAATCGTTGCCAACAAGGGATACGAGAAGCGTTTTGCTGCTTACGACGTACGGGAAAGAACTTTGAAAGCCGAGGTCGAGGAGTACAGGTAAATAGCCAAGTTGTTGGAGCAAGAGAATAATAACTTGCAAAGAGAAGTATCTCAATTAAAATCTGTTGCCTCTACTTCAAATGCTTTGGTCCCAGTGACTGACGAGGGATTCTCGTTCTCGGAGGTCGAGAACGCCAACCTGAGGGATGAGTTGGAAACCTTGAAAAGGTCTGGACCTTCTACATCTTCTCGTGGACGAGCAAGAGCTCCTCGGGGACGAGCAAGAGCAGCTCAAATTCCTGTCGAGGAACAGAGGACTCAATCTGCTCTAGAGAACCAGGCCTTCCAGCTGATGGCGAAGAACCAGGCATTGGCTGAGATGTCTAAGAAAATCAGGGATCTGGAAGAGCATCCTTCTGTGCAGAAGTATATATTGGAGAATAAGGAACTCTTCATCAAAAATCTCCACGAACAGTTGGAAAGATTGACATATCAATTCCACAAACAGCCCAAGGAGTTCTTGATGGCTGGGTACAACGAGGCTCTCTACCACTTGGACGATCGTATCCAGAATGCCAATAATGAGGGCTACAAACAGGGCTGGTTGAATGCCTTAGGTGTGCTGCAACTGGAACAGGGTCATTACCTATGGGATTACCATAATCCTGGGCTGCTCGACCTTCCAGTGCCACCATTCAAGCTCAACATGAGTTGGATCCCTGCTCGGGCCATCCCTCGGTGCTTAATTTCCAAGTATCTCGGTGACTACAATCTCCATTCAAATGCTGAGATATCTCATCCCGAGCACCTCCTAGATCGACCATCCGTGATGAATATTAGGATGTTAAAAGATCTTAACTTCATAAATTCTCCTCTTTCTTTAAATGATCCGCCTGCTGGCGAGGAACCTGTTTCAAAAGCAGAGGGGAAAAAACCAATAGAATAGGAATATTGATGTAATAAATTTGTATACATTTCATTCTCAATGTAATTTGTTTTTGGATTTAATGAAAGACTTTCATTTTTGTTCGCAATCTTAATTGCCATTGTCTTATAATTATAAAACACTTTACATCCGTGCATGGGTATCTGTTAAAAAGATAACAATAATGTGTTATTTACCGACCAACTTATTGTCGAGTAATTTGAATTTGTGGTAGTCATTTTAAAAAGTTACTAAGTTTTATCTCGACCAACTTACTAAGTTATTTCTCGACCAACTTACTAAATTGTTTTTTAAAAAGTCACGAGTATCAATAATTTTGCTTGATCATTTTCTCGTATTCATAAAATGTTTTCGACCAACCAAGGTCGGTAAATTTTCCTTTTCGACTAACTACATTTAGTGGGTTTTTATCCCCTACCAGCCATAGTTAGTGAATTTTTCCTCTACGAGGAGCTTTGGCACTTTATGGAATAATTTTACCTCCCGACCAACTTTAGTTGGCGTTTTCGAGAATATATTTACTTCCTAACCAACATAAGTTGGCTATTTTAGGAATACTTTTACTTCCCAAGGAATACATAGTTTTACTTCCCGGAGGAATACAAGTTTTACTTCCCGGAGGAATACAAGTTTTACTTCCCGGATGAATACAAGCTTTACTCCTGGAGGAATACAAGTTTTACTTCCCGGAAGAATACAAGCTTTACTTCTCGAAGGAATACAAGTTTTACTTCCCGGAGGAATACAAGCTTTACTTCCCGGAGGAATACAAGTTTTACTTCCCGGAGGAATACAAGTTTTACTTTCCGGAGGAATACAAGTTTACCTTCCCGGAGGAATACAAGTTTTACTTCCCGGAGGAATACAAGCTTTACTTCCCGGAGGAATACAAGTTTTACTTCCCCGAGGAATACAAGCTTTACTTCCCGGAGGAATACAAGTTTTACTTCTCGGAGGAATACAAGTTTTACTTCCCGGAGGAATACAAGTTTTACTTCCCAGAGGAATACATTTGTTTCTCGACCAACCGCCGAGTAGTGTGTAGCACTAGTATTCCTCGAAAAACTTTCAATAAAAAGAGAGAATATACATCACTGATAATACTTGCGCAGGTGCTCTGCGTTCCATGAATTCTTAAACTCCTATCCCTCTAAAGTTAATATTAGGTAAGTTCCTGGTCGAACAACTTCTGTAACTCGGTATGGTCCATGCCAGTTTGCCTCTAGTTTGTTGTGCTTTTGAATCACTTTCTTTGTCTCCTTCTTTCAGGTCGCACTTCTTCACCCTCTTATTGTAGAACAAAGCTATTCGTTGTTGGTATACAGCATTCTTGATGGCTGCTTCTTCTCTAACTTCCTCAAGCATGTCTAAATCCAATCTTCTCATTAAGTCGCTGATAGGGGAATTGAAATTCATTACTCTGTGTGTTGGGAGGCCCAACTCGGTAGGTATAACAGCTTCACTTCCAAATGCCAGCATATATGGTGATTCTCCAGTTGCTACTCGGGGAGTAGTTCGGTAATCCCACAGTACTGACTGTAACTCGTTGATCCAATTTGCTTTCGCATCGTCCAGTCTTTTCTTCAAGCCATTTAGCAGCGTTCTGTTTGTCACTTCAGTTTGTCCATTGCTTTGAGGATGGCCTGGCGCTGAGTGGATTTTCAAAATGTTTGACTGATGACAATAGGCAGCAAACTCCTCGTTGTCAAATTGTGTTCCATGGTCTGCGATGAAGGCATGAGGAAGACCATATCGACAAATGATGTTCTTCCAAATAAATTGGTACACCTTGTCGTACGTCAAATCAATGAGAGGCTCAGCTTCAACCCATTTAGTAAAATAATCCACAGTGACCACGAGATACTTAAACCTTCCCCTGGTCGTCGGCAGTGGCCCGACCAAATCTATTCCCCACATGGCAAATGGCCAAAGGGAAGTGATGGGTGTCAACAATGCTTGTGGAGTTCTTCGGATAGAGGAGAAGCGCTGACACTTGTCACATTTCTTAGCATAGGCTATACAATCAGCCCTCATCATCGGCCAGTAGTATCCCTGAGTCATCCTTCTCTGCAAAAGTGTCCGACCTGCTACATGGGCTCCGTAGGACCCTTTATGGACCTCTTCAATCAAATCTTTCACCTCGGTGGTATGCACACATCTTTGCAAACCTGCTATCATTCCTCGTCTATATAGGATGCCATTAGTCAGTACATAACGAGCAGCCTTGAACTTCAGTTTCTTGGCTGCAAGCTTGTCAGTTGGTAATTCTCCTGTCTCAATATATGCCCGGATGGGATCCATCCAAGATGATCCTAAATCGAGGGTAATAAAGTTCATCGTCATATCTTCATCTATACTCTGACCAGCTAAACTTCAATTGGGATTGTTCTTCGTAGCTCGGTACGAGTAGCTGATGCTAATCGGGCTAGAGCGTCTGCTCTCGCATTCTCCATTCTTGGTATTCTGACCAACTGAATAGCAGAAAATTCTGATACCAACTCCATCACCTTCGCCTGATACTTGATCATTAATTCTCCTTTGGCTGCATATATTCCCAATATTTGATTTACGATCAATTGAGAATCGCTGAAGACAATAAGCTGCTGCGCCTCCATAATTTTTGCCAAATTAAGACCTGCAATCATGGCCTCATACTCAGCCTCATTATTGGAAGCTTTGAATTGGAAATGTAGGGCGTTTTCCATGTCGACCTCGTCCGGGCTATTCTAAACTATCCCTGCCCCACAGCCTGTTGTGCAAGATGAGCCATCTACATATAGCCTCCATATGGGTAACTCGTCTTCAATTTTTTTATCTGACAGAGTTCCTCGGTGAAATATTTGTTGCTTTCTTTCATCCTCCCCTGATATTTCTTGCTCTTCGTCGATCATCTTTTCTCGCCCTTTTACCAACCTGAGTTGGTATGGGCTTGAATTTGATGATCCTGCAACATCCACTTGCCCTTTTACCAACCTAAGTTGGTCTGAGCTTGTGTTTGATGATCCTGTAACATCCACAGGTTGATCAGCGAGCAATTTTTTCTCCTCGGGGGTATCAGGATAGGTGAACTCTGCTATAAAATCTGCTACAGCTTTCCCTTTTAGCGATGATCTGGGTTCATAGACTATATCGTATTCACCGAGTTCTATTGCCCAGCACATCAATCTTCCTGACTTTTCTGGTTTATGAAGGGCTTGCCTCAATGGCATATCAGTATATACTACTATGGTATGAGCTTGAAAGTATGGCTTCATTCTTCTACTTGCCTCGATCAATGCAAGTGCCAATATTTCCAGCCTTGGATATCTGATCTCTGCTCCTCGAAAGGCCTTACTTGTATAGTAGATTGGTTTTTGTACTCCATTCTCCACTCTTATCAATGCCGAACTGACTGCATTCTCGAACACTGCCAGATACAAGTATAATTTTTCTCCTATCACTGGCCTGGATAACAGTGGAGGTGCTCCCAAGTATTTCTTCAAGTCTTAAAAAGCCTTCTCACATTCATCATTCCACTCAAAAGTCTTTTGGAGTGTCTTGAAGAATGGGAGACATCGATCATTTGCTCGCGATACAAATCTGTTGAGTGCTGCTACTCGTCTTGTAAGACTTTACACCTCTTTCTTCGTCGTTGGAGATCGCAGCCCTAATAGAGCTTTGATCTTTTCAGGATTTGCCTCGATGCCTCGTTGATTGACAATATACCCGAGAAATATGCCTTCTCGTACTCCAAATATGCACTTCGTCGGGTTCAACTTCATTTGATATTTATCTAGTTGATCAGAAGTCTGACTTAAGTCAACTAGATGATCGGCAGCTTTCTCGCTCTTTGTTAGCATATCGTCAACATAGACTTCCATATTGCAACTGATTTGTGCAGCAAAGACCTTGTTCATCAGCTGCTGATATGTCGCACCTGCATTTTTCAAACCAAAAGGCATAACATTATAACAATAAGTTCCCCTAGGGGTAATGAAAGAAGTACTCTCCCTGCCTTCAGGTTTCATTTTAATCTGATTGTAGCCAGAATAAGCATCCATGAAGCTCAACAGCTCGTGTCCCGAGGTAGCATCCACTAGTTGATCAATTCGGGGCAACGGAAAATGATCCTTTGGACATGCTTTATTGAGGTCGGTGAAGTCTACACACATCCTCCATTTGTTGTTCTTCTTTTTCACCATCACCACATTTGCTAACCAGTTTGGATATTTAACATCTTTAATGAAGAAAGCTTTCTAGATCTTCTCGACTTCCTCCTGTATAGCTTGATTCTTCTCGGGACTGAGTACTCTTCTTCTCTTCTTCACAGGCTTGATCTCCTTATTCACATTGAGTTCGTGACATAAGAAATTTGGGTCTATCCCGGGCATATCCTCATGACTCCACGCAAAAGTTTGTTTTCTGCTTCTTAAGAAAGTTATTAATTCCTGTTTTAGTGAGGCTTCCAAGGATGAACCTACTTGAGTAGTTCGTTCAGGGTGCTCGTCGTCCAAAATGATATTTTCAGGAGCTTCCACCACTTGACCCTTCACGAGTTGTGACTCATCTCTAGGATCCAATGTTTCAATTTCTGCCCCTTCATCCACTTGATAAGTAGTAGTCTTTTTCCTTGATTCCTCCAGTTCCTCTTGCTCGGCAGATGAATAATAGCATTCCCGAGCTACTTTCTGATCACCTTTAACAACTCCTACTCCAAAATTTGTTGGAAATTTTAGGCACTGATGCACTGTAGATGGTACAGCCTCGAATTTCTTCAATCCTACTCTTCCCATGATGATATTGTATGATGATTGAACATTCTTATCCATCACGAAGAAGCGTATTCTTTCTGTCCGACAAGCAGGCCACGTACCAATGAATATATCCAACTTGATCGTCCCAAGTGGAAATACTTTCTCGCCAGCAAAACCAAGGAGGGGTCTATGATAAGGCTCCAGTTGAGCTAGCTTTAGATTTAAACTATCGAAGCACGAGTAGAACATGATGTCTGCCGAGCTACCATTGTCTACCAGTACTCTTGAGATCATTACCTCCTTCATCCTCATTTTGATCACCAATGGGTCATCATGAGGATACAAGACTCCTGCGAGGTCGTTCTTTGAAAAACCAATGACCAATTTCTCTTTGTTCACCTTTCTCGGGCGATCCTCCTCAGCTAGATTTATTCGTTGGATGTACGAGCAAGCTTGAACCTCACATAGGTAAGCTTTTCTTTCTGCAGTAAGGTCTCCCCCTCCTGCATCTCCACCTGTAATAACATTACAATCAAATGACCCAAAGCGTATTAAAAATACCTCACGTTCTGGCTGCCTTGGTCTCTTGGGAAGATCGGGGTCATCTTTTGGATCAACTTTATGGTCTCTCTTTTTGTTCTCCTCTGCTCGACGAGGAGATCTAGACCTCTTTCTTACTCGATCGTTGTTTCTTCTATCGCTTCCATGATCAACATACTTTGCCAGTTTTCCTCGTCTGATGAGTGTTTCAATTTCATTCTGAAGAGCTATGCAATTTTTGGTCATATGGCCATGATCTTTATGAAACTCGCAATACTTTGCTTTATTCCTTCGATCAGGGTCTGCCTTCATTTTCTCTGGCCAGTTTAATTCCTCATTGTTCTTGATTTCTTCTAGAACATGGTTGATATCCTTCTTTAAAGGAGTATAATTATAGAATTTCTTCATTACGTCCCATACCGACCTAGTTTTTGAATGTTTGTCATTACCATTGTTCTTATGCTCTTTCTTCTTAGCTTTATCACCTTGCACCTTGGTTTCTTTGGCATCCATGTTCTTCTTCGCAGCCATAGCCTCCTCGGCATTCATAATCTTGGACGCTTTTCCCATTAGGTCTGACATGGTTCTAGGTGGATCTTTGGCCAAAGTGTAGTACAACTTGTTGGGCAGTAGTCCACTCATCAAGGCGGTAATCGCTGTCTTCTCCTCATAATCAATTACTTCGAGTTTCTCGTTATTAAAACGAGTTATATAATCTCTGGTACTCTCACCAGCCTTTTATCTAACACTTAACAAATGCGCTACTCGTTTAACTGGCTTTGCCCCAAAATAGAAATTCCCAATGAATAACTCGGCCAGTTGAAGAAAAGTTGAGATCTTACCCCGAGGAAGATTATTATACCACATTTGAGCAGATCCGGTAAGAGTTCCCGAGAATGCTCTGCATCTCATCTCATCTGGAACAGCATAGATGTCGGCTGCAGCTTGATATTGTTCTATATGAAGGACAGGGTCTGTCTTTCCATCATATTTGGGGGTCACAACAGGTGCTTTGAACTTTCATGGTGTTAGAAAATCTACAATGGCCTGGACAAAAGGTATTCCTCGAACAAAAGTTCATTATAGAGGGTTCTTAGCTTTATCCATTTCCCCTAATCTATCCTCCAGCCTCTGAATAGAGCCTTTCCATGCATCATTTCCTTCCTCTGGCCTGTTGGTTCGAGCAGCTGATCGGGTTGATGTGGCTTCCTAGGATCTATCTTGACGAGCAGCTGGTCGCGATTGGGCAGATCCTTCCCTTAAATCTGATGTTCGTCGAAAACTCCTCGATGCGACTTTAGGAGAACTTCTACTCCTTCTAGGTCCTAATCGATCAAAATGTGATACCCTGCTTAACCTCTCTAGTGCACTAGTCCTTTCTGAAGAGAGAGTGAAACGTTGTTCAGTATCTGTGGCCCGCACTGACGAAGTTCATCCAGGTTGATAAGAAAAATCTTCAGATTCATCAGTACGATATGAATCAGTAAGCCTAGTACGTGAAGAAGGTAAATGGGTATTTCTTTGAATACTTCGCAGTCCTGAATGGGTTATTGCACCTCCATGGAGGGTTTGTAGGAGTTATCGCATCATTTCTTGCATGACTGTCTGGCCCTGGGCCAGATTTGTCATTATTCCAGCCAGATCTGGAATATTAGGCAGAGCAGATGGATTTGGAGGGCTTCCAGCGTTTCGATTGTTGGGTTCTGGAATATCATCCATTTGTGATGAGTTGTTCTTGATGAAAAACGATATTACCAGTCGTTTCCCATAGGCCGCGCCAATCTGTTGATGTAAAAAATTAGATTGTATCTAATTATTTAATCACAGATAAAATAAATGAGACAAAGAAGTTTTAAAGTGGTTCAGCCTTATAAGAATGGCCTACGTCCATTCTGCTATTGATGATTGTTTGGGAATTCTCGATTACAAGTTCAATCAAGAAATTTTGGTCCCCTTACAATGAGGATTGTACAATGTATTTATAGCCCTGAGGCTGTAATGTGAAAGGGTAATGCATTCAATGTTGTACGTGTGAAAGGGTAATATATTAAATGTCCCTTAAGCGTATACATCTGAATGATAAACATTTAATGAACAGTCAGACTGTTGGTTTTCCTACTATTAATGCTTTGTTCGAGGTGCAGCTCGGACCGCCTAAGCTGCTCGGACCGCCTAAGGTTCCTCGGTGCTCAAAGTTCCTCGGAGAGTTCTTGTAGGTCGGAGCATCTGAGTTACTTGGGGAAGCAGTGTTCCTCGTTGTAGTATGGTTCCTCGAAGCATCTGAGTTCCTCGGAAGTGCTTGTTGTTGCCACGTAGATTGCCATGTGTCTTCACTCGATTGAGCCATGTCAGCAGACTAAATTTGGTATCAACAGTAATATTGAACAAGATAATGAAAAATTAAGAATTTTAAAAAGTTAAAACCAAACCAATAGGGGGAGAGGTATTTTGTAAATGTATTCACGCTCGTTCCACGCGATATTTTCGCTGCCATTGCCTTTCCTTTCCATTTTCCTCATTGGCAATCATAAGGACAATCAAGTGTGGAAATTTGTTTTAGGAGAAATTGACTGCATTGAAGAAATTGAACGTATAAATGTGCTTCTTTTTATAAAATTGAGATTTAGTTTTCAATGACTACTATTAGAGTTACAATTGTTTATTGATTTAAACAGCAAAAATTTTCTTCCTATATATACATGCATAAAATAAATTTTATGTATATGCTAGTTGGAAACTCGCGCGATGTGCGGGCTATACGACAAAGATGAACTTAAACCTGAGGAATTACCAAACACGTAAAACATGTGACATCAATATATGAATTTGATAAAAAAAAACTTAGATTATTTATGATATGAAAACATCTAAAATAAATATAACGACATAATAGGACCATCTTGAACATACAAATAACAAAATTCAACCATTATATAGAAGACGGGATTGAAATGGTCAACCCTCAGATCATATGGATCTCCAAAAATCAAAATAATCCCGATCTGATCTAAGCTTTCAACCGTCAAACAAAAAATTCCTTAGTAATGAAATTATAGACGTTTCATTACCTCAACCGCCATGGAATCACTTGTGATTAACCAACCACAATTGTTGACACCAAAATTAGTATGCTGATGTGGACGAATAATAAGAAGACACATGTCAATCTACGTGGCACAGTAGCAACGAGGAAGATTGTTTCCCCGACCAACATACTCACTCCGAGGAACTCTTATCCTCCGAGGAACTCCAATGCTCCGAGGAACTTTTAGACGACGAGCAACTAAGGCGGTTCGAGCTGCACCTCGACCACAGCATTAATTGCCAGATAATCAACAGTTCAACTATTCATTGAATGCTTATCATCTTGACGCGCACGTTTGAAGAACATTAAATGAATTACCCTTTCATATGTGTATCATTGAAGGTACCACCCTTTCATGTACAGCCTAAGGGCTATAAATACCTTGTATCACCCTCATTCAAAGGGTCTGGAATTTCTTGATAGAGCTTGTAATCGAGAATTCCCAAAACACTCAGCAATAACATAACAGTGGATGTAGGCCATTCTTATAAGGCTGAACCACTTTAAAAATCTTTGTCTCATTTTATTTATCTGTGATTGAATAATTAGAGCTATCTAATTTTTTACATCAACAGATTGGCGCCGTCTGTGGGAATAGATTGTTATTATCGTTTTTCACCAAAAATCATTCATCATCAATGGCGGATAATCCAGAATCTAGTAATCGAAACGCTGGAAATGCTGAAAATCCTCCAAATCCCTCTACACCGCCAGATTTGGCCGGGATTATGACGAATCTGGCTCAAGGACAAACCGCCATGCAAGACACAATGAGGCAACTCATACAAACCCTTCATGGCGGAGCACCTGCACGTTCAGGACAGCGAAGTGGTCAGAGGAAAACTTATTTACTTTCTTCACGATCCAGACGTACTGAGTCATATCGTAATGAGGAGTCTGATGATTTCTCTTATCAACCTGGGCGAACTTCGTCACTAAGGGCTACAGATACTGATCAACGTATCACTCTCTCTCCAGAAAGACCCAGTGCCTTAGAAAGACTGAGTAGGGTGTCTCCTTTCAGTCGATTAGGCCCTAGGAGGAATAGGAGTCCACCTAAGACCATGTCGAGGAGTTTTCAACAACCATCTGATCTCAGAGAAGGATCAGCACAATCACGACCAGTTGCTCGTCAAGATAAATCTCAAGAGGCTACTTCAGAACGATCTATTGCTCGAACCAATAGGCTCGAGGAAGGAAATGAAGCGTGGAAAGGGTCCCTTCAACGATTGGAGGATAGATTGGGAGAAATGGCTAGGGCGAAGAATCCCCTATAACGAACTTTTGTTCAAGGGACACCTTTTGTCCAGGCCATTGTGAATTTTCCTACACCGTCAAAGTTTAAAGCACCAGTAGTGACCCCTAAATATGATGGAAAGACAGATCCTGTCCTTCATATAGAGCAATATCAAGCTGCCGCCAATATCTATGTTGTCCCCGACGAGATGAGATGCAGAGCGTTTTCAGGAACTCTTACTGGAGCTGCCCAGATATGGTACAACAATCTTCCTCGGGGTAAGATTTCAACTTTCTTTCAGTTGGCCGAGTTGTTCATCGGCAATTTCTGTTTTGGAGCAAAGCCAGTAAAACGAGTAGCACATTTGCTAAGTGTTAGACAAAAATCTGGTGAGAGTACTAGAGACTACATAACTCGTTTCAATAACGAGAAGCTGGAAGTTATAGATTACGAGGAGAAGACAGCAATCACCGCCTTGATGAGTGGGTTGTTGCCTAATAAGTTGTATTACACCTTGGCGAAAGATCCACCTAAAACTATGTCAGAGTTGATGGCAAAAGCGGCCAAAATCATGAATGTCGAGGAAGCTATGGCTGCAAAGAAGAATATAAATAAAGACACCAAGGTGGACGTCGACAAGTCTAAAAATAAAGAGCATAAGGGCAATGGTGGCGACAAGCGTTCTAGAAATAATAAGTCATCATGGGAAGTCCTAAAGAAATTCGATAATTACACTCCATTGAAAATGGGTATTAATCATGTCTTGGAAGAAATCAAGAATAGCGAGGAAGTAAAGTGGCCAAAGAAACTGAGGTCAGATCCTGATGCGAGGAACAGGGACAAATATTGCGAGTTCCACAAAGATCATGGCCATATGACTAAAAATTGCATAGCTCTTCAGAACGAGATTGAAACACTCATCTGAAGAGGAAAGCTAGCAAAATATGTTGATCGGGGAGGTGAAAGAAGAAATAATGATCGAATTAGAGAGAGGTCTAGATCTCCTCGTCGAGCAGAGGAGAAAAAGAAGAGAGACCACGAAGATGATGCCGAGGATGACCCCGATCTTCCCAAGAAACCAAGGCAGCGAGAACGAGAGGTATTTTCCATACGTTTTGGGTCATTTTATTGTAATGTTATTACAGGAGGAGATGCAGGAGGAGGAGATCTTACTGCAGAAAGAAAAGCTTACCTTGGAGAGGCACAAGCTTGCTCGTATATTCAGCGAATAAATTTGGCCGAGGAGGATCGTCCGAGGAAAGTAAACAAAGAGAAGCTGGTTATTGGCTTTTCAAAAAATGACCTGGCAGGTATTCTTTACCCTCACGACGACCCTTTGGGGATCAAAATGAGGATGAAAGAAGTAGTGATTTCAAGGGTGCTGGTAGACAATGGTAGTTCGGCAGACATCATATACTATTCATGCTTTGACAGTTTAAATTTGAAGTTATCTCAATTGGAGCCTTATCACAGACCTCTTCTGGGTTTTGCTGGCAAGAAAGTTTTTCCACTTGGGACGATCAAGTTGGATATATTCATTGGAACTTGGCCTACTTGTCGAACAGAGAGAATACGCTTCTTTGTGATGGATAAGAATGTGCAGTCAGCCTACAACATCATCATGGGAAGAGTTGGTTTGAAGAAGTTAGAAGCAGTCCCATCTACAGTACATCAGTGCTTAAAATTCCCAACAAATTTCGGAGTGGGAGTTATGAAAGGTGATCAAAAAGTAGCTCGGGAATGCTATTATTCGTCTGCCGAGCAAGAGGAGCTTGAGGAATCAAGGAAAAAGACTACTACTTACCAGGTGGAGGAAAGTACGAAAATTGAAACACTTGATCCAAGAGATGAATCCCAACTTGTAAAAGGACAAGTGGTAGAATCTACAGAAAATGTTATTCTGGACGACGAACACCCTGAACGAGTAACCCGGATAGGTTCATCGTTGGATGCTTCAATAAAACAGGAGTTGATAACTTTTTTGAGAAACAGAAAGAAACTTTTGCGTGGAGTCATGAAGACATGCCAGGAATAGATCCAAATTTCTTATGTCATGAGCTCAATGTGAATAAGGAGATCAAGCCTGTAAAGCAGAGAAGAAGGGTATTTAGCCCCGAGAAGAATCAAGCTATTCAAGAGGAGGTCGACAAGCTCCAGAAAGCCCAATTCATTGAAGATGTGAAGTATCCAGACTGGTTGGCAAATGTGGTGATGGTAAAGAAGAAAAATAATAAATGGAGAATGTGTGTTGATTTCACGGATCTCAACAAGGCCTGCCCAAAGGATCACTTCCCATTGCCCAGAATTGACCAACTAGTGGATACTACCTCGGGGCATGAGCTGCTCAGCTTCATGGATGCTTACTCTGGTTATAACCAGATCAAAATGAAACCTGAAGACAGGGAAAGCACTTCTTTTATTACCCCTAGGGGAACTTATTGTTATAATGTTATGCCTTTTGGTTTGAAAAATGCAGGAGCGGCATACCAGCGGCTGATTAACAAGGTTTTTGCCGAACAAATTAGTTGCAATATGGAGGTCTATGTCGACGATATGCTGACAAAGAGCAAGAAAGCTGTTGATCATCTAGTTGACTTAGGTCAGACCTTTGATCAACTGGATAAATACCAGATGAAGCTCAACCCGACGAAGTGCACCTTTGGAGTACAAGAAGGAATGTTCCTCGGTTATATCGTCAACCAGCGAGGCATTGAGGCAAATCCAGCAAAGATCAAAGCTCTTTTAGGGTTGCGATCTCCAACGACGAAGAAAGAAGTGCAGAGTCTTACAGGACGAGTTGCAGCGCTCAATAGATTTGTATCTCGAGCAACTGATAGGTGCCTTCCATTCTTCAAAACACTCCGAAAAACTTTCGAGTGGAATGATGAATGTGAAAAAGCCTTTCAAGACTTGAAGAAATATCTGGGAACACCTCCATTGCTGTCCAAACCAGTGATGGGAGAAAAGTTGTACTTATACCTGGCAGTATCAGAAAATGCGGTCAGCTCGGCATTGATCAGATTGGAGAATGGAGTCGAAAAGCCAATTTATTACACAAGTAAGGCTTTCCGAGGTGCAGAGATCAGGTACCCAAAGTTGGAAAAATTGGCATTGGCATTAATTGAAGCTAGTAGAAGAATGAGGCCATATTTCCAAGCCCATACCATCATCGTGTATACCGATATGCCATTAAGACAAGCTCTTCATAAGCCAGAAAAATCAGGAAGACTGATGTACTGGGCAATAGAGCTCGGTGAATATGATATTGTGTATGAACCCAGATCATCCTTAAAAGGGCAAGCTGTAGCAGACTTTATCGCAGAGTTTACATATCCTGATACCCCCGAGGAACAAAAGTTGCTCGCTGACCAATCTGTGGATGTTACAGGATCAACAGACATAAGTCCAGACCAACTTCGGTTGGTAAAAGGGCTTGTGGATGTAGAAAGATCATCAAATTCAAACCCAGACCAACTACGGTTGGTAAAAGGGCGAGAAGAGATGGTCGACGAGGAGCGAAAAATACCAGGGGAGGATGAAACAAAATAGCAAATATTTCACCGAGGAACGCTGTCAGATAAGAATTTTGAAGACGAGTTACCTACGTGGAGATTGTATGTAGATGGGTCATATTGCACAACAGGTTGTGGAGCCGGGATCGTTTTGAACACCCCAGACGAGATTGACGTGGAATATGCCTTACGATTCCAATTCAAAGCTTCCAATAATGAGGCTGAGTATGAAGCCTTAATAGCAGGTCTTAATTTAGCAAAGATTACGGAAGCACAACAAGTGATGGTATTCAGTGATTCTCAATTAATTGTGAATCAGATAATGGGAACATATGCAGTTAAAGGAGAACTAATGGTCAAATATCATGCAAAGGCGATGAAGTTGTTGGCCGAATTTGATGCCATTCAGTTAATCAGAATACCAAGAATGGAGAATGCACAAGCAGACGCACTGGCCCGACTAGCATCAGCTACTCGTACCGAGTTGCGAAGAACGATACCAATTGAGGTGTTAGAAAGTTGAAGCATAGATGAAAGCTTGACGATGAATGTTATTTCCCTTGATTTAGGACCATCTTGGATGGATCCCATCAGGGCATATGTCGAGGAAGGAGAATTACCGGAGGACAAGATCGCTGCCAAGAAATTGAAGTTTAAGGCTGCTCGGTATTTACTAATTAATGGTGTTTTGTATAGACGAGGAATTATGGCAGGTCTGCAAAGATGTGTACATCCCTCCGAGGTGAAAGAATTTATTGAAGAGATCCATGAAGGGTCTTGTGGAGCCCATATAGCAGGTCGAACACTTTTACAAAGGGTGATGACGCAAGGATACTAATGGCCAACGATGAGAGCTGATTGTATAGCCTATGCCAAGAAGTGTGACAAGTGCCAATGTTTTTCCTCCATCCGAAGAACTCCACAAGCATTATTGACACCCATAACTTCCCCTTGGCCATTTGCCATGTGGGGAATTGATCTGGTTGGACCACTGCCAACGACCCGAGGACGATTCAAGTACCTCGTCGTCGCAGTGGATTATTTTACTAAATGGGTAGAAGTTGAGCCTCTGATTGATATGACGTACGAGAAGGTGTACCAATTCGTTTGGAAGAACATCATCTGCCGATATGGTCTCCCTCATGCCTTCATTACAGACCATGGAACACAATTCGATAACGAGGAGTTTGCCGCCTATTGTCATCAGTCAAACATTTTGAAGGTTCATTCAGCACCAGGCCATCCTCAAAGCAATGGATAGACTGAAGTGACGAACAGAACATTATTAAATGGTTTGAAGAAGAGGTTAAATGAGGCTAAAGCTAACTGGATTAATGAGCTACAATCAGTATTGTGGGCTTACCGAACAACTCCCCGAGCAGCAACTGGAGAATCACCATATATGTTGGCATTTGGAAGTGAGGCTGTAATACCTGCCGAGTTGGGTCTTACGACACATAGAGTGCTGAATTTCAATTCACCAGTCAGTGACTTGATGAGAAGACTGGATTTGGATATGCTCGAGGAGGTTAAAGAAGAAGCAGCCATTAGGAATGCTGCATATCAACAACGAACAGCTTTGTTCTACAACAAGAGGGTGAAGAAATGCGATTTAAAGGAAGGAGATTACGTGCTAAAGAAGGTCATTCAGAAGCACAATAAATTGGAAGCAAATTGGCATGGACCTTACCGAGTTACAGAAGTTGTTAGACCAGGAACTTATCGAATAGCAACTCTAGAAGGAGAGGAATTCAAGAATGCTTGGAATGCTGAACACCTTCGCAAGTATTATCAGTGATGTAAAATGTACAGCAGGTCCATCAATATGAATAAAATGATGATGTTTCACCATTTTTCTCTCCTTTGTTTGAAAGTTTTTCGGGGAATACTAGTGTTGTACACTACGCTGCTCGACAGCAAAATGAAGACGATAGTTCAAACCCACGACCAACTCCGGTTGGTAAAAGGGCGAGAACAAACTATACTCCTTTGGTTAGGAGGCACACACTAGCGTGACCAACCACGGTTGGTAAAATAACTAGTAGATAGTTCGAGCGTGATCAACTTAGGTTGGTAAAATTGCGAGAACATGATAGTTCAGACCCACGACCAACTCCGGTTGGTAAAAGGGCGAGAACAAACTATACTCCTTTGTCTAGGAGGCATACACTACCGTGACCAACTCCGGTTGGTAAAATAACTAGTGGACACTAATAGTTCGAGCGTGATCAACTTTGGTTGGTAAAATAGCGAGAACAAACTATACTCCTTTGGTTAGGAGGCGAACACTAATGTGATCAACTTCGGTTGGTAAAAGAGTTAGTGGGCATGATAGTTCAAACCCATGACCAACCCCGGTTGGTAAAAGGGCAAGAACAACATTCTTAAAAATGCCAATCTCGGTTGGTTTGAAAACAAAATATGCTCTCAAATGCCAACTTATGTTGGTCGGGAAGTAAGTTATTACATAAAAGTTCATCGAAGAACAAATATTCCAAACTGAACCAAGTATAGTTGGCCGGGGATAAAAACCCACTAACTGTAGTTGGTCGACGAGGAAAAATCTTTGACCTTGGTTGGTCGGGCACATTTATTGAAAAAGACAAAATTTACCAAGTATAGCTGGTCGGGGATAAAAACCCATTAACTATAATTGATCGACGAGCTCAATTTAAACAACCTTGGTTGGTTGTAAGAAATTTTAACATTTTTTATACTCATTACTTTGTTATTAAGTGATCGAGCAACATTTTTGGTACTTGTAATTTTTTATTACTAGATTGGTCGATGAACCACAAAGAATTGTTATGCAATCACAAATATAAAAGTGTTAGACAAGTACAAAACAATAGCAATACAGATTTGCAAACAAAAAATGAAAGTCTTTCATTAAAATTCAAAATAAATTACAAGTTACATATGTGTGCTAACTATTACATTGAAAATCCTATTCTATTGGTTTTTTCCCCTCAGCCTTCGATACAGGTTCCTCGCCAGCAGGAGGATCATTTAATGTCTTAGGAGAATTGATAAAATTCAAGTCCTTCAACATTCTGACATTCATTACTGAAGGAATATCCAAGAGATGCTCGGGACGAGATACTTCAATTTGAGAATGAAGATTATAGTCACCAAGATATTTTGAAATTAAGCTCCGAGGAATGGCACGAGCTGGGATCCATTCCATGTCCAATTTATAGGATGGTAAAGGCAAGTCTAGTAGCCTCGAAGTATGATAATCCCACAGGTAGTGCCCCTGTTCGAGCTTCAGCACACCCAGGGCGTTCAACCATCCTTGTTTATAACCTTCGTTATTGGCATTTTCAATGCGAGCATCCAAGTGATAAAGGGCCTCATTATAGCCTGCATTCCATAATTCGCGAGGTTGTTTATGGAATTGGAAAGTTAATATTTCTAAGTGCTCATGAAGGTTCCTGGAAAAAACATCCTTATTATTCAAAGCAGACTTCGTCGCAGTAAGTTGATCTTCCAAAGTCAGGATTTTCTTGGACATTTCAGACAAAGCCCGATCTTTTGCGTTCAACTGGTACGCTTGAGTTTCCAATGTTGGCAGAGTACGAGCTTCTTCAATACTACGAGGAGTTCTTGATCGACCCCGAGCAGCTGGAGTGCTTCGTTCCTCGTTAACATCCTGGGCAGCTCTTCCTCGCCCACGAGAACCTCTTCCTCGTCCCCGAGCAGTAGCAGAAATACCAGACCTTTTTAAAGTATCCAATTCTTGCCTTAATTTGGCATTCTCAACCTCTAAGAATGAAAACCCTTCGTCGGAGACTGGTACCAAGGCAGTGGAAGATGAAGCTGCAGACTTATATTGTGCCAACTCTGTCTGCAAATTGTTGTTCTCTTGTTCCAGCAGCTCGGCAATCTGTCTGCAGGCCTCAACTTCACCTTTTAGGGTCCTCTCCCTGACATCATACCCAGCAATGAGTTTGTCATAGCCCTTATCGGCAGAAAGCTGTTGATATTTCTTTTTATATCCCTCATGTAACAAGGCATTTGACTCCCTGTACTGATCCTTGAGATCTTCTAGAGTATATTGAAGCTCCTCGATCATATCATAGTAGGCCACGTTATTGGACACTGCTCTATCAAGTAAGTCCTTCAAGTACCGATAAGCTTCGATTGCTTGCTCTGAAGAACCATGACCAAGGATATCGGCAATTTCGGATGTACTGAGGTCTGTGTGACCAGCTTTATAATACTCATGGCATTGCTGCATCAACTTTGTGTCGTTAGCAGACAAAAGATCCATCCTGGACAGAAACTAACAGAGAAAGAAAAAGAAAATCAAGACAGAGTGCAGATAAAGAAGAGACAATCATATGGAAAGAAAGAACTCAAATTTTATTAGATCATAAGGCAAAAGTTATAAAGATCTGAGATACAAAGTACAAGTAAGGAGAAAAATAGAAAGATAGTACCGAACAACTTCACACCTTTTCCTTGTCTCCCAAGACTTTCTCGGGAGGCCGGGACGAGGAGCTTGGTTGCTCGGTGGGAACACAGATTTGATTGGTTGGAGTTGGGATTTGTTCAAAAGGAGCAGGCAAAGAAGAAATCTCCTCAGCAGATGTCTGGTTGGGTTGAGGAGCGAGGATTTGATCACCCACAATCATTGAAGATTCTTCAGATGCAGCTTCGTCTTCATCTTCGTCTTCAATAACTGGAGGAGGACCAGGGAGATGTTGTTGAAATAGCTCGGAGTCCTCGCTCACCTTCAATTCCTGCAAGGCAGCAAGCCAGCCATCATGGAAGAATTTCAAACTTCCATAATTCACCTGGGTCATCATTGCTGCTACCCCCCTATCCCATCCTTTATCCTAACCAGTCCGAAAGGATTTCTTCACAGCTGTTTTTCTCTTCATCTTCTCCGAGGAGAGCTTCTCGGATAGAAGGTCCTCGGAGGCTTTCAGCTTGGCCTCCAACTCCTCCTTGTGACGATTTGCTTCGCGCAGAAGTGTCAGCTCTTCCTCGGCTGATTTCAGCTTATTTTCAAGCTCCCCAAAAGTAGTGAGATTCTCGGAGTATTTCTTGTTCTCCCTCTCCAAGTCCTTCACCTTGTTTCCCAACTGCACTTTTTCTGCTTCAGATGCAGCCAATTTCTCCTCCCAAACACCTTTATCCTCGTCGTACTTCTGACGGGATTCCTTCAGAGATTGGGCCAAACCCTGGAATGCATCCTCTACTCCAGACGAGGAGCTTGAAGCCTTGAGCGCTTCATCTTTCTTCACAATGGTGTTAAAATAACTCACCAGCTGAAAAAAGAATGTAGTGATGAGTTAGTGGCAAGATACATATATTGATAGAAGGAAAAATTCAAGATAAAAAGAAACTTACTGAAGCAATGTGACGAGTAGCTAGGGATGTCAGCATATCCCTAGGCATGTTTTCCTAGATGCCTTGAATTTCAGGAATAATCCAAGTTTTTACCGAGCTCATTGCAGAGCTCGGGGGAATGATGGTTGGAACACCAGCTCCACTAGTTTGGAGCTGGGGAATGGCTTCAGAAAAACTAACCGAGGAGGATTTCTTCAATCTCCTCAGTGGAACTTCAGCAGTTTCAGCCAAAGAACCCTTGGTGGGGGAAATAGTGATCACTTCCACAGAAGTACTTTTCTTGCTCGGAGCCATTGGAGGCTTCTCGGCAGCCTTCTGAACAGCAACAGAAGGAACAACATCAATTTTCTTGGTCCCCTTTGGGACTTCAGCCTTGTTCCTCTTTCCATCCCCGGCAGAGGAAGTCTCCTCGAAGATAGCAGGAACTCTTCTCTTGCCCATCTTCTGACTTAGAGGAATATGAGATTCTGGTGAAGATTCCTCGGAAGCTGGCAATGGGTCACTAATGCTGACCACGGGACGAGCAGTAAATGATGATGTGTAGCTCATGTACTGCAACAAATATAAAGCAGACCTGATGTGCTCGTCTGCAACTCTCTGATGCAAACTCCAGATATGTTTCAACTGCTTTATATTGACTTCTGACTCTTTTGGAGTTTTTCTCTTGCTGTCAACTGTAAATAAGAACATATTGAAATATCAGTCATACATTTTATCAAATACCATGAAATCATAATTTCAAAAACAAAATAAGATGAAAACGACCTATCCCATTACCATATGGGGGGCATCTGGGACCCTCATATACTGCATCTCCAACTAAAGGGGCATGTTACCAATTTTTTATAACTACCCCGTGTTCAAAATAATCCCTGTTGGCATCAGGGAGGTTGACTACTAAGGCCCTATTCAAAAACCTAGTTTTTAAATAAAAAAATGTTGTCTAAAACAGCCCGTCTGTAACAGTACATAATCTCAGGAATTCCTATACGAGTTCCATGAGTTTGATTTAACCTATATACCCCATTAACTATTCTCCATGTGTTGGGGGCTACTTTTGCAGGGACAATGTCGAAGTACTGACAGAACTCTAAACACAACGGATTTGGTGGAAAAGAAAATCCACATTCAGCAATAAATAGGCTAGGGAACCAGTGTCCCTCAGCCAAATCAAAATAACTTGAAGGCTCAGAAAGAACCTCCAAAGTTACCCAAGAAGGAATAGAGAAGTCAGAGCGGAACTTCTCAAGAGATTCGATAATGTAAACCATGATGAATAAAAGAAGAAGGAAGAAGATCTTACAGGGAAAAAGGAGATCTGTTGACAAACGAAGGAGGAAATGAACGCACAAGAGAGAGAAAAGCTTTAGAAAACTCGAAAGCAGAAATTGAAAAGGTAGAAAACGATGGGATTGCCTCTGAAGTTTAAATACCTTGCCTTGGGAAACGGCGAAAGAAATGATTACAAAAAGGAAATATTACGCTACCGGCGGATAAAAGGACAAAAAGGGCACGAAGATCGAAGCACCTATAAAAATACAAAAAAAGGCGGATTCTGCGAATTTGGAAGGAAATTTAAATACGAAGAAAAGGCTCCTAAAACCCAGGAAGGTCATTTAATATCGCCATATACCGAGAAAGAATGTTCCATACTCCTCAAAGTTTGAAATATGAAACATTGGGGGCTTCTGTTGACACCAAAATTAGTATGCTGATGTGGACGAATAATAAGAAGACACGTGTCAATCTACGTGGCACAATAGTAACGAGGAAGATTGTTTCCCCGACCAACATACTCACTCCGAGTAACTCTTATCCTCCGAGGAAATCCAATGCTCCGAGGAACTTTTGGACGACGAGCAACTAAGGCGGTTCGAGCTGCACCTCGACCACAGCATTAATTGTCAGATAATCAACAGTTCAACTATTCATTGAATGCTTATCATCTTGACGCGTACGTTTGAAGAACATTAAATTAATTACCCTTTCATATGTGTATCATTGAATGTACCACCCTTTCATGTACAGCCTAAGGGCTATAAATACCTTGTATCACCCTCATTTAAAGGGACCGGAATTTCTTGATAGAGCTTGTAATCGAGAATTCCCAAAACACTCAGCAATAACATAACAGTGGATGTAGGCCATTCTTATAAGGATGAACCACTTTAAAAATCTTTGTCTCATTTTATTTATCTGTGATTGAATAATTAAAGCTATCTAATTTTTTACATCAACAACAATATTGGATACAAATAGAGAATGGATCGAACTAGATACTCAAATAGAAATTAAACAATCTCCATATTGAAATATTATGATGATCCCATTAAACGTATCTGACGCGACCACAAATGTGTCTAGTGTGCGTACTATTTAGGCTCAAGTGCAAGCTTGTTGCTCAAGTAATAATCCGATAAGTCGGGTATCGATCCTCAGGGAAATAGGACGAACGAAGTCGTAACGACGTTGGAAAGATGAACGTAACCTAACTTTGACTCTAAAAAGAACGAAAAGGTGATTTGAATTGTGAAACAACTACAGCTAGATGCAATTTTGAAAATGATTAATTGATGAAATCAGGAATAAATTAAATGCAATTACTCTAAATAAACTAAAAGACTGATGATGATTTAACTAAAACTTTAATTATAAGATGAGAAAGATGAGTCGGGTTACAATCCCCCACACCCTAGTAATTCACTTCGTTGGATACTAGATTCAAAATAAAATCTTCAAATGAACCCGAATGTTTAATACTCCTAAGTATTACATATGGGAGGGATCGTAGCCCCCACAGTATGATGCAAATGTTTGATTAAAATTCGGTTTTTATTTCTCCTAAGTATTACACATATGAGGGATCGTAGTCTGCACAGTATGTAAGCAAAGGAAGAATTAAAGAAGTATCGTATTAACTACGATACAATTCATCTAAGGTTTTAATTCCAGCTTTTATTTCCACTATCATGAATTACATCGGGTGGGATTCATGCACCCCAACCCTTGAAAACTTAGCCGAACATATTAAAACTAGAAAAAAACACGTTTTGAATTAAAGGAAACATTTTTACTAACGAAAGAAGAAGAAGAAGAAGAAGAAGAAGAAGAAGAAGAAGAAGAAGAAGAAGAAGAATGAAAATACTCACTAACGAAATAAATATTGCAATAATGAAAGAAAAGATTAGAATAATATTACTTGCAAAACTTGAATCAAAACTAGGGTTCTTTGTTGTTATCTTCTCTAAAATATTCACAATGCTTCTCTAACGAATTTGAAGCCTCCTCAATGACTGGGAGGTGATTAAAATATATACTTTACAAATTTCTAAGAGTTTCAACCATGTAAGACTCTAATTTTTTAAGTGGATAAGTTCGAATTTTTGATACCCGAATCGATCCTGTTAAAGGGTTCGATTCGGTTCAATCTTTGACATACGTTTTTCCTTTAACCGGTTCAGTTCATTTATTTCATCTTCGATTCGGTTCCATCTCTTCATTATTCACAGGAAGTTTACCCAGGGTAGGATCGGTTCATTTTTTAAGACCTTCGGTTCGGTTCCCTCTATGACAGAAAATTTCCCTCCTTGTAATTTTTTAAGGCTTGTAGCTTTTGATCCGGAGCTCGGATTAGAATGCCGATTCTTCCTAAGAACTTGTAGGCGTTAGGTCTTCGACTTTACTTCTGATTCATTCCTTCCTTGTGCACTGAATACCTGCAAAATAGATAGATAATAAACAAAACTCGACGTACTAATTAGAAGATGTCAATAGCAGTGATATAAGATAAATCCACTCGAATTACACTTTGCGGAGCGATAAAAGCCTCTAGATTATGGGGATAAATAGGAAGAATTTATGCCTAATCAAACCCCCCTAACTTAGAACTTTTATCGTCCCGAGCAATGTAAAAGAATCAAAACATGGTCCAACTCTAAAAATCGGATAGAATACCTCTTTCGTGGGCGAGCGATTGCATTTAGCATATGCAACAAGCTGTTAAACCCCTAGGTTATCCTAGTAGGACGAGTTGTGTCTCGTGAGGGTTTGGAGTGATTATACCCAAAAAATTCAACTCAAAGAAAACTCAAAATATGCAAAAATTATATAACTCAAACTTTTCCAGAAAATAGTCATCATAAATTCATCTTCAAGAGCCTCAAATCATAGTGCGTGTGTGTGAAGCCATAAATTTAACCGCGGACTTCCACCAATTGATCATTACGTTACTTATCCAAAAATTCGTTTTGATTTCAAAATCTCATGGGATGCTCTTGCAAACGAATATCTCGGAAGGGTGGCTATTTTTTCTCGGTATGCGTGATTCATATGAATAAATGCATTGGAACCAAGTTCACCCACACAAATAAAAAGACGGAATTTTATGGTAAACTAATCTCACCATTGGATTACGATTATAAGAAAATGGGAACATTGCCTCTGATTCATACCTTTAATCTCTTTTATTAACTTTTTGTGTTTTAGCTCTCCACGCGGTGATCACTTTCGCATTTTGGACTCGGTTAGGACTTTTTTTTCTGGGTTAAAGGTGTATCAGGTAAAATGGGAATGGTAAGGAAATCTGGAATTGGAAAATTTTCTTACGATGTCCATTTGTACTTTCCCTGGCTTTTGCTCATTTTTTATTATTTTTCTATTTTTTTTGTTTTTGACTCTTGCTATTTTTTTGCTATTTTTGTTGAGCATATATATTCTTTTCTTGCCCCTTTTTATGTACTTTTCGGACTAAATTTCTGGGATTATAAATTTTCATAATTTCAAACCAATTGGGATTTTTCGGGTTGTCAAACGAAAGGGAAAAATTTATTCGGCTCAATTTGGGTTTACAAAATGGATAATTTATTTCGCTACTTTTCCTGGCCAATGTTTTTGGGTGATAAACGAGGGACTCCTTCATTGTCCAAATGCGAGTTATGTTACCATATGCGTCTCGAGATTAATTTAGTTTGGAGATCTATTTGGTACATTTTTCGAGGTAATATCACACACATTTTTCATAACCGTTCAAAGTGAAAGAATTGAGATCCTCGATGACTTATTACAACGCTGAAACGAACTTTGAGTTAACAATTAACTCGGATTAACTTATAAAGTCTCAATAATGAAAGGCTCAAATCTCACCGGGTTTGTTAATCTCCACATCTATTCGTTAAGTCGTCAACGTTCGATCAATTTCCATCTTTGGTCAATTTTTGCTTTGTGTATTATGTTTTTACAATTTGGGACTTTAAACCAAATTTTAATGATGTTTTTGAAAAATTTGAATTCCAATCTTTATTTATTTTGAAGAAAAATATTTTTGGATTTTTCAAAAAATTTTGATTTTTTTGAATTTTCCGGGTATTTTTTAAAATTTGTGAAGTTTTAGAAATACGCACTTATGACCCCCCCCCCCTCCCTAACTTAGACTTTTGCATTGTCCTCAAACAAAAAGGAAAAAAATCTAACTCAAAGCGAATTAAAAGTGCGATAAAATAAAACGAACAAATAAAATAGAAATGCATACTTTTATAGATATGGAGCACCTGTGTTACAAGGGAGAGAGGAGAAAAGCACAACCAACATTTTTAAACAACCACCAACAACACAACCAACAAAAACAAATAGTAACAGCAGAAATGGGCTTCACTGGGGAGGTGGATAGGAGGGTCCAGGTGCGCTAGGATTATATGGATCATAGAAGAAAGTCGTAGTGGGTCCACCGAAGCTGAGCTCGTACAAGTGGGTTTGGAGGCGATGTATCATGCTCATATCCCTTAGGTAGGCCTCTTGATCCCATTGATATTGTGTGAGGAAACCATAAAATCGGGTCTCCACCACCAAAAGGCACCTATCAAAGTCTGCACCCGGGGGCTCAAAATCTGAGTCGTCTTCTTCGTCATACTCATCTTCATCTGCCCCACCCATCACGACATCCTCAGCCTCGTGCTCTTCAACATTAATCGCCTTATCTTCATCGACATCAACCACCTCCCGAGATGCTCGAATGGTTGCCCTTTTTTGGGCGCTCCTAGTGCGTGACACTCTCCCAATGGGCTCCGAGAGGCGTGGAAAGGCTCGAGGTGGCTGGATACCAGCATCGACAAGAAGGGAGGTTATGAGACCTGTATATGGGAGGGGCACCGTAACTTTTTGCTCCAAGGATGCATAGAAAATATTGGTGTAAATCATGCGGGCAATATTGATAATGAATTTGGGATCAAAAAGATGGTAGACGAGGGTGGCTTGGCGAGGGAGCATCGTCGAGTCATTTGTGATTTGAAGCAAGTTGACGCAAACAATATGAAATGTAATGCGCGCCTTATTATCGAGGCATCCCACGGGGAAGGTGCCCCTTTCCCAAATCTCGTTGGGTGTGAGATAGTCGATGCATTGCTATTTTGGGATTATGGGGGTATTGACGGGGTAGTCAAAGTTGTCCGGGTTTGGGACTCCCTTGGAAGAAAGTTTGCGGGATAGAATAGCCAAGGAGAAAGGGATGGGGCGGCCGTCGACAAAAGCTTGGCCCTCAAACTCACCCGTGCGGACGAGAGAGCCATAGAAAGATCGGACCTCGCCGTCCCATACGACATTGTGTGGTCCGGCGAGATATTGCGTCCACCCCTTCCGACTGAAAAAAGTGGTGACCGAGCGGGGAAGCTTGCCCCAGTTAACGACGCACTCGATGTGAAGTTGGCGGAAGATGCTGAAAAACATTCACACCACATGCGCTCCATGTGAGAGAGGTATTCCCCGTTAACGTTCGAAAGAACCTCAGTAGACATATATTTTGGGGGAAGAGTGGGATTTGCCATGGAAATATTTGGGAATAATTGAAATGGGAGAGATAGGTTTAGAGAAGGGATATGTGATGGAGGTGTGGATAAATGGTAGGGGAGAGGTGTAATTTATAGGTGGGGGAGATTTGGGGGGAAGAATTTGGAGCGAAATAAGGGACAAACGTTTGGAGGGACAGAAGGGTGTGAAAGGAGGGATTGGGGAAGGGGGAGGTATCTCGGGAAGAGGCAAAGCTACAGAATCAGAACCGATCAGGTTTGGAGGAGAACCGATCCGGTTCTGGGGTTTTTATTCTTTTACGATTTAACATAACCGAACCGATTCGGTTCAGTTCGCCTTAGGCAGAACTCTCTCTTCTTTCAGAATGACGAAAATGGAATCTCGTATCCTCGAATGCCCAGACACTCTCTTACTTATGCTCACACTTGGACTTCCTTGACTCCCTTGATGATGCTGAAATCTAGCACCACCAGATAAGTGATGATGAGCTCAAACAGTAACAACAATGGTAGCCATAAATATGTATGTGTGTAAGTGTATAAAAAGGGATGAATATAAGATGAATAAGACAATGATGCATAGTGGTTCAGCCAATTAGGCCTACATCCACTGTGAGTGTGTGATCCACTAAGTATGGGCACTAATGGCCTTGGATACAATGCACATAAGCTCACTTTCTCTCTCTACTGTGTGTATAAGCAGAGTTTTAGCTAGGGTTACAATTATCGATCCCTTTGCAGGGTTGTAGGTGACAGGTATATATAGGTCTTGGGGGGTGTAGTGTACCCCCCAAGCATGCATGGTGCATATGAGTTATGATCTAGCCAATCCCCCATTGACACCTGGAGGTGCCACCTATGCTTAATGATGACATAATATTCCCTCACATAAGGGGGGGATATTATTATAACGGTCTTCCACGTGCCATTTGATCCCCACACGCACTGTTCCACGCATCTCCCAAATCACGCGTTGTGGTGATGTCACCCTCGGCCTATGATATGAGGCCGAGGGTAAAGTCCCTGTTGGCAGTGAGCCTGTCCTAATGCATGCCTAGTACTATCATACCCTCGTAGGGTCGTCCGAACCATGATGAGGGGTCGGCTGAGTCTGATGATGGGTCGGCCCCTTGAGGGGTCGTCTCAACCTGATAAGGGGTCGGCCCCTTGAGGGGTCATTTGAGCCTGATGAGGGGTTGGCCCCTTGAGGGGTCGTCTGATCCTGATGAGGGGTCGACTGAGCCTAATGAGGGATCGACTGATCATGATGAGGGGTCGGCCCCTTAAGGGGTCGTCTGAGCCTGATGAGGGGTCCTCTTGGCCTCGTCCTAGTGGAGGACACCCTCAGCCTGGTCGAGGGTATATGTGGGTATATTAATCACCCCCTAGCCCTTACCCATCAAGGTTGTTGAGATGGCTGAGGGATAGTATTGTTTTTTAGACTTGTGTATGATCAGTTTGGTGAGTGACACATGTCAAGCTGATGTGAAACCTAGGCAGATATCCACTGTCGTTCTAGTTTCTAAGGATTGGCAGCTGTACACTTGGCATGGGACTTTGTGCCCTAATGATTCCCTCCTCGTGGGCCGTTTTTGGCCTTGGTTAGTGGTCCCACTCATTAGCAAGGTATTTAAATAATTTTTTGAAGTTTATTCCCCTTTTTCTTCGCGCCTGAACTCTCTCTCTCTAGCCTCTCACCAGCTCCATTGCTATTTCTGCAACATCATCGTTTCGAGCTTTGGCAGTCTCGCTTGTTCTTTATCAGGTAATCCCTCTGCCCTAGTGCCCTCTTTATATTCCATTTCTTTTTACACTTCGACTGTTTTAGGCCTATAGGGATGGATTTTTCTTTGGTTGTTTCATAACTTTTTGGCGTTCTTCTTTGGCGACTTGTTCTTGAGTGTTCTTGATTAAAACCCTTGATTTCCTTAGATTCAATCCAAAAGTCCATCTTGGTCAACTACAAACTTGTTTGTAATTAGCTTAGCCAAATTCTTTTAAGTGTAGGGTCTTCCCCTTAAAGCTTAGGAGGCTTTATGATTTAGCTGAGGAGTTCCCATCCCTAAGAGAGAAGTTCTTCGTGGAGATTAGACGAATAGAGGAAGAGGAGGAGAGAAGATGAGGGGACGACCCTAATTGGGTACGAGTCATTTTTCCCATTCTATTAGCCACTATCGTACCCCCTGAGTCATACGGTTCGTCTGGTCGTCCAGTCGAGAGTCAATCGTGAGAGGGATAAATAGATCAAAGAGCATCGTCGTCGTCAAGTGCTGGCCTTTCTGGGAGGAGGGAGACATCCAGTCTCAGCCCAGGCCGATAGGCCGAGGTCACAGCACCTTTTGAGGTCGTCCCTGTAACAGCGTTGTCCCCACTTACATTTCAAGTAGACTTTCTCGATGGTCCCCCAGTGGTTGGGGGATCTGGGGATGAGAGAGATGAGGACGATAGTGAGGGCTCCTCTGAGGGTGATGATAGTCAAGTTGACACTTCAACTGCTTTGACTTACGTATCGTCGGTCAAAGACCGTGATCTCTTAGTATGGAGGCATCCTTTTGGCATACAACCCAACATAAGTATGAGGGTCCCCACTGAATCTGAGAGAGTCTTCGAGGGTGACGAGGGATAGATCGCTATTTATGAGAAGATGTTTAGGGTCGGTGTTAGGTTACCTCTATACCCTTATGTAGTCAACATCTTGTCTGCCCTTGGGGTTTCCCCTTCTTAGCTTCCCCCAACTCATAGAGGACTATTCTTGGCTACATCTCGCTTTGGAATAATTCATTTACCGACGAGCCCTCGGTCGATGTATTCCTTACCTGTTATAACATCACCTCATCGTCTAAACAGCCTGGGTACTTCCATTTGGGGGCCAAGAAGTCTGACAAAATGCTTCTCTATGTGGCTCAGACTTCCAATCATGACTGGAAAAAAAGGTTTTTATTTATCTCTGGGGACTGGGAATTCCCCGCCGATGGCGAGCCCATGGAAGATGGTCCGAGGGTACCTAGGGTATGGTCTAATCCCTCAATGAAAGCGCGCTCAGACCCTCGACTTAGCTTAGAGGAGAGGGTCATCGTTGATTATCTGAGAGAGCGAGGGAAAGAGGGTGGACTTGAAAATTTTGAAGATTTTATGACCCCTAGATTCCTCAAAGAAGCTGGTCTGAGGGTCGGCCCCTTGACAAAACTATGTGAGTAGTTTTTTGCCCAATCTTTGATTTTTTCCAAATGTTTTATCTTTGTCTCTGTATATTTCTGATGTGTCGTCTCTTATCCAGGTCGTCCATAAAATATCTCTGACCAACTTTGGGAAATGACTGCGCCAACTTTTCTGTCTGGTCTCGGCAAGAAGAGAGGAAAAGAGCCTCAGCAGGTTGTGAGGAAGTCAAAGGCCGTGGGGCCGACGCACATTGAGCCGATCGTCGATAGTCATAAAAGGAAAGAGCCAGAAGTCCCTGTTGACCCTTGGCCGGATTCTAGGACGAGGGTAAGGGTGGAGGCATCTGAGGGGACCGGTTCCTCTTTCAGTATAGGGGCCTATTGGTCTCAGAACTTAACATTCCTGAAGGCTGAACCTTCTTCTCTCATTACCAACCTGAGGGCATCTAAGGCCTCGATGTTTTCTGCTCCCTCGATCGCAGACTATGACTTCTTGTCAAAGATGCCCCCGGATAAGGTTTATGATTATGGTCTGCACACTTTGGCCCAGGTACCTCTCTTTTTACTCTTTTTAATTTGCCAGCATTTCATGAACTATTCCCTTGACCCCTCGTAACATGTGTTCCCTCATGCAGTCTGTCTGTGCCTTTACCTCGTCCACTAAGTGGATGGCTAAAAATCAACTAAAATTTCATGACTCCGAGAGAGCTATCCAGTACGAGGCTGAGTTGCAGACCAAACTGGAGACTATAAAGGCAGAGTTAGAGAGTGCGAGGATCGAACATGCGAGGGTCCTGGACGAACTGATGAAGCAGTACGATGCTGACTTGAAGACAAAAGACACCCTTATCAAAGAAAAGGATGAGGCCTTAACCAACTAGGGGACTCAATTTAAAGCTGAGCTTGAAGGGGCAGTGAAGAAGGTCGAGGTCGATGCTGTGGAGGCTTACAAACTCTCGGACGAGTTTCAAGGCTTCAGTCTTGAATACTTGGAGAGGGGTATCAGGACGGCCTGTCAGTGGGTTGTCCTTAAGTTTGTTGACGTTGTCTCTTCAGTTCGCCCCTCTCTTGAGGCGGTTCAATTGGATGACCCCCTGATTTTTTAGGCCTTGGCCCATGTGGAGTCTCAAGTGCACATCGAGGGTACCGGCACGTCTGAGGATGGGCAGGTCTTGGTCATAGAAGACACCCTCATTGATGTTGAAGCCTTGCCCTCTGATGCCGCTCAATAGGGTGGTTGTCTGTAGCCAATACCCGCTTTATGTAACCCATTTTTGTACTTTACTTTTGTTGGACAAACAACTATAACATTTTGTAATATAATTCCTTGTACTGTCTTTTATGCTTGTCTTTTGTGTGATCTATCTTGTGATGTTTGAAATTAAGTCTTACAATATCCTCCCTCGTCTTTCTTGAGGGTGAATGAGGGGTCGCCCCCACCACTGACCCTCATCATAACCGAGGGTGGTTTCCCACCAACTTAATGGTTTTAAATTTCAAGTCCCCCCTCGTCTTTCTTGTGGGTGAATGAGGGGTCGTCCCCACCATTGACCCTCATCATAGCCGAGGGTGGTTTCACACCAACTTAATGATGTTTTAAATTTCAAGTCCCCCCTCGTCTTTCTTTAGGGTGAATGAGGGGTCGGCCCCACCATTGACCCTCATCATGGCTGAGAGTGGTTTCCTACCAACTTAATGGTTTTTATATTTAAGTTCCCCCCTCGTCTTTCTTGAGGGTGAATGAGGGGTCGTCCCCACCATTGACCCTCATCATAGCCGAGGGTATTTTCAAACCAACTTAATGATGTTTTAAATTTCAAGTCCCCCCTCGTCTTTCTTTAGGGTGAATGAGGGGTCGTCCCCACCATTGACCCTCATCATAGCCGAGGGTGATTTCCCACCAACTTAATAGTTTTAAATTTCAAGTCCCCCCTTGTCTTTCTTGAGGGTGAATGAGGGGTCGTCCCCACCATTGACCCTCATCATAGCCGAGGGTGGTTTCACACCAACTTAATGATGTTTTAAATTTCAAGACCCCCCTCATCATAGCCGAGGGTGGTTTCACACCAACTTAATGATGTTTTAAATTTAAAGTCCCCCCTTGTCCTTCTTTAGGGTGAATGAGGGGTCGTCCCCACCATTGACCCTCATCATAGACGAGGGTGATTTCCCACCAACTTAATGGTTTTTATATTTAAGTTCCCCCCTCGTCTTTCTTGAGGGTGAATGAGGGGTCATCCCCACCATTGACCCTCATCATAGCCGAGGGTGGTTTCACACCAACTTAATGATGTTTTAAATTTCAAGTCCACCATCGTCTTTCTTTAGGGTGAATGAGGGGTCGTCCCCACCATTGACCCTCATCATAGCCGAGGGTGGTTTCCCACCAACTTAATGGTTTTTATATTTAAGTTCCCCCCTCATCTTTCTTGAGGGTGAATGAGGGGTCGTCCCCAACATTGACCCTCATCATAGCCGAGGGTGGTTTCACACCAACTTAATGATGTTTTAAATTTCAATTCCCCCCTCGTCTTTCTTTAGGGTGAATGAGGGGTCGTCCCCACCATTGACCCTCATCATAGCCAAGGATGGTTTCCCACCAACGTAATGGTTTTAAATTTCAAGTCCCCCCACGTCTTTCTTGAGGGTGAATAAGGGGTCGTCCCCACCATTGACCCTCATCATAGCTGAGCTGATTTCACACCAACTTAATGATGTTTTAAATTTCAAGTCCCCCCTCGTCTTTCTTTAGGGTGAATGAGGGTTCGTCCCCACCATTGACCCTCATCATAGCCGAGGGTGATTTCCCACCAACTTAATAGTTTTAAATTTCAAGTCCTCCCTCGTCTTTCTTGAGGGTGAATGAGAGTCGTCCCCACCATTGACCCTCATCATAGCCGAGGGTGGTTTCACACCAACTTAATGATGTTTTAAATTTCAAGTCCCCCCTCATCATAGCCGAGGGTGGTTTCACACCAACTTAATGATGTTTTAAATTTAAAGTCCCCCCTGGTCCTTCTTTAGGGTGAATGAGGGGTCGTCCCTACCATTGACCCTCATCATAGCCGAGGGTGATTTCCCACCAACTTAATGGTTTTTATATTTAAGTTCCCCCCTCGTCTTTCTTGAGGGTGAATGAGGGGTCATCCCCACCATTGACCCTCATCATAGCCGAGGTTGGTTTCACACCAACTTAATGATGTTTTAAATTTCAAGTCCCCCATCGTCTTTCTTTAGGGTGAATGAGGGGTCGTCCCCACCATTGACCCTCATCATAGCCGAGGGTGGTTTCCCACCAACTTAATGGTTTTTATATTTAAGTTCCCCCCTCATCTTTCTTGAGGGTGAATGAGGGGTCGTCCCCAACATTGACCCTCATCATAGCCGAGGGTGGTTTCACACCAACTTAATGATGTTTTAAATTTCAATTCCCCCCTCGTCTTTATTTAGGGCGAATGAGGGGTCGTCCCCACCATTGACCCTCATCATAGCCGAGGATGGTTTCCCACCAACGTAATGGTTTTAAATTTCAAGTCCCCCCACATCTTTCTTGAGGGTGAATAAGGGGTCGTCCCCACCATTGACCCTCATCATAGCTGAGGTGATTTCACACCAACTTAATGATGTTTTAAATTTCAAGTCCCCCCTCGTCTTTCTTGAGGGTGAATGTGGGGTCTTCCCCACCATTTACCCTCATCATAGCCGAGGGTGGTTTCACACCAACTTAATGATGTTTTAAATTTCAAGTCCCCCCTCGTCTTTCTTTATGGTGAATGAGGGGTCGTCCCCACCAGTGACCCTCATCATAGCCGAGGGTGGTTTTCCACCAACTTAATGGTTTTTATATTTAAGTTCCCCCTCGTCTTTCTTGAGGGTGAATGAGGGGTCATCCCCACCATTGACCCTCATCATAGCCGAGGGTGGTTTCACACCAACTTAATGATGTTTTAAATTTCAAGTTCACCTCGTCTTTCTTTAGGGTGCATGAGGGGTCGTCCCCACCATTGACCCTCATCATAGATGAGGGTGGTTTCCCACCAACTTAATGGTTTTAAATTTTAAGTCCCCCCTCGTCTTTCTTGAGGGTGAATGAGGGGTCGTCCCCACCATTGACCCTCATCATAGCCGAGGGTGGTTTCGCACCAACTTAATGATATTTTAAATTTCAAGTCCCCCTTCGTCTTTCTTGAGGGTGAATGAGGGGTTTCCCCCACCATTGACCCTCATCATAGCCGAGGGTGGTTTCACACCAACTTAATGATGTTTTAAATTTCAAGTCCCCCCTCGTCTTTCTTTAGGGTGAATGAGGGGTCGTCCCCACCATTGACCCTCATCATAGCCGAGGGTGGTTTCCAGCAACTTAATGGTTTTAAATTTCAAGTCCCCCATCGTCTTTCTTGAGGGTGAATGAGGGGTCGTACCCACCATTGACCCTCATCATAGCCGAGGGTGGTTTTCCACCAACTTAATGGTTTTTATATTTAAGTTCCCCCTCATCTTTCTTGAGGGTGAATGAGGGGTCGTCCCCACCATTGACCCTCATCATAGTCGAGGGTGGTTTCCCACCAACTTAATGGTTTTAAATTTCAAGTCCCCCTCTTCTTTCTTGAGGGTGAATGAGGGGTCGTCCCAACCATTGACCCTCATCATAGCCGAGGGTGGTTTTGCACCAACTTAATGGTTTTAAATTTCAAGTCCCCCATCGTCTTTCTTGAGGGTGAATGAGGGGTCGTACCCACCATTGACCCTCATCATAGCCGAGGGTGGTTTTCCACCAACTTAATGGTTTTTATATTTAAGTTCCCCCTCATCTTTCTTAAGGGTGAATGAGGGGTCGTCCCCACCATTGACCCTCATCATAGCCGAGGGTGGTTTCCCACCAACTTAATGATTTTAAATTTCAAGTCCCCCCTCGTCTTTCTTGAGGGTGAATGAGGGGTCGTCCCCACCCTTGACCCTCATCATAGCCGAGGGGGAATTCCCAGTCATACTAGAACTGACAAACATAAGATGAGGAGTCAATATGATGTTCTCATTAACATTCCAAGTGTTCTGTTGGAGCAACACCCATTACAATTGTGTTCCGATAGGACATTACAACCCTAGTGATAGTATTTCTTCAAATGATCTGCATTCCAGGGTTTGGAAAAGGGTTCCCCTTCTAGGCTTTCTAGTCTATATGTTCCAGGGACAACTTCATCAATGACCCTATATGGGCCATGCCAATTTGGGTGGAGCTTGTTTGGATTTTGCCAAGTCTTTTTGAGGACTAAGTCCCCTTCTGCGATTGGCCTTTGTCTCACCCTCTGGTTGTAGAACCTGGAAGTCCTCTGCTGGTAGGCAGCTTGCCTTATCTCGGCATCTTCCCTCCTTTCCTCGATCAGGTCTAAGTCAAGTCTCCTTTCTTCCATATTTCTCTGGGGGTCATACATTTGGACACTATGGGTAGGAAACCCAATCTCGGTTGGGATGACGGCTTCTGAGCCATATGCTAGCATAAACGGGGTTTCACCGGTAGGAGTCTTCGTCGTCGTCCTGTAGGCACACAATACAGCGTACAACTCCTCAACCCATCTTACTTTTGCCTCCTCGAGTCTTTTCTTGATCCCGTCTAGGATTTTTCTGTTTATTACTTCAGTTTGCCCATTAGCTTGACGTCGGCCTGGGGACGAGAAGAATTATTTGATACTCACCCTTTTACAGTACTTCTCAAGAGATGTATTCTTGAATTGAGTCCCGTTGTCTGAGATGAGGGTGTTGGGGAGACCATATTCGCATATAATGTTTTTCCAAATGAACTAGAAGGTCTTCTGCTCTATAATCGTGACCATCGGCTCCGCCTCCACCCATTTTGAAAAATAGTCAATTGCTAGGATGAGGAACCGATAGTTATTGATGGCCCTAGGCAAGGGTCCTACCAGGTCGATCCCCCATACTCCAAATGGCCATGGGGATGTAATGGAGGTAAGAGGCTGGTGGGGTTGATGAGGGATAGTGGCAAATTTTTGACATTTATCACACTTTTTTACATATGTCGTGGCATCTTTCCCCTGGGTCGGCCACCAGTACCCCTGGGTTACTACCCTCTTTGCCAAAGACCTGCCTCCAATGTGGCTTGAACATGACCCCTCGTGCACATATTGCAAGATTTGTGGGACTTCAGAAGGGTTCACACACCTAAGTAATGGGAGAAAGAACCCCTTTTTGTACAAGGTGTCGCCGATGACAGTGAATTTTGCGGCCCTGTATGTCAACTTTTTCTTTTCTTGTTTTGCTTCTGCCATCTCCCCCTCTTTAATGTATTTGATTAGAGGGTCCATCCAAAAAGCTTCCCTGTTAATATTTAAGCAAGAGCCAAGTGTTCCCTATTCTTCTTCGATCGTTGGTCGAAGAAAAATTTCTACTGGGACTGTCCTCGTGACTTCTGCCCTAGTTGCTGAGGCCAGCCTAGCCAGTGAATTAGCTCGGCCATTGTCATGCCTAGGTACCCTCTTCAACTTTAACTCTCTGAAGCTCTTTAATAGTGCCCTTACCCTTTCAAGATATTTGGCCATTCTCTCATCCTTAGCCTCGTAGGCTCCTAGTATCTGATTCACCACTAGCCTTGAATCATTATGGACCAAGACCTGGCAAATACTAAGAGACTTAGCCAAGGAGAGGCCCACTATTAGAGCCTCATATTCAGACTCATTATTGGAGGATTTGAAGTTGAACCTTAGGGATTACTTAATGTCTGTGCCAACAAGTGCTGTTATAATTAATCCGGCCCCACTTTCGCTTTCGCAAGAGGACCCGTCAATGAAGAGGTTCCAAATGGTCTTTTCTTGTGAGAAATTTCCCTCGGTGAGGGACCCCTGTTTAAAGAGATATCTTCCCTCTTCATTTTCGACCACTTTTTCTCTAGCGGTGCTTGTTTCCGTCTTTTCTACGGATGGGTCAATAATTCTGCCTTGTCGTGTATCTCTCTCTTCGAGGCTCTCATCTTCAGCCTCATCATCTTCCCAAGTAAATTTAGCCATGAAATCTTCTAACGCCTTCCCCTTAATGGCCATCCTTGGTTGATATACAATATCAAACTCTCCCAGCTCTATAGCCCAGGCCATTAGCCTCCCCGATTTTTCTGGCTGGTGCAAGACCTGCTTAAGAGGAGAGTTAGTGAGGATGACCATTGTATGGGACTGGAAGTATGGCTTCATCTTTCTTGATGCATGGATCAAGGCATAGGCTAACTTCTTCATCCTTGGGTATCTTTGCTCTCCCCCCTGGAGTGCCTTACTGTTGAAATATATGGGTTTTTGTACCCCATCCTCTTCTCTCATAATGGCTGCACTGATGGCTGATTCTGAGACGGCTAGGTACACATATAGCCATTCACCTTGTACTGGCCGTGACAATAGCAAGGGAGACCCTAAGTATGTCTTTAGCTCCTTGAAAGCCTCATCACACTCTTCACTCCATTCAAAATCCTTTTTGAGAATTTTGAAGAATGGTAAGCACCTATCTGTAGCTCTGGACACAAACCTATTCAAAGCAGCCACTCACCCTGTGAGCCTTTGAACGTCTTTGATGGTCTTCGGTGTCTTCATTTCTATTAGGGACTTTATCTTTTTAGGATTGGCCTCGATGCCTCTTTTATTGACAATGAACCCAAAGAACTTCCCTGCTCCGACCCCGAAGACACATTTGGCTGGGTTGAGCTTCATTCGGTACTTATTCATTGTATTAAAGGTCCTCTCGAGGTCAGCCACATGATCCTATGCCTTCAAACTTTTGGTCAGCATGTCATCTACATAAACCTCCATAGAGTTCCCAATTTGGTCTTCAAACATTTTATTCATAAGACGCTGATACATTGCCCCTGCATTTTTTAGTCCAAAGTGCATGACCTATAACATTATGTCCCCTTCTCGATAATGAAGGCTATTTTCTCTGAGTCTTCAGGGTTCATAAAGATCTGGTTGTAGCCCAAATAGGCATCCATGAAGCTCATGGCCTGCGGTAGAGTCTACCATCTGATCAATGCGGGGGAGAGGGAATCTGTCTTTAGGACAATGCTTGTAGAGGTCTGTGAAGTCTACACACATCCTCCACTTCCCGTTGGCTTTTGGAACAATGACTGCATTAGACAACCATTCGGGATAGATGACCTCCCTGATAAACTCTGCATCTTCCAGCTTCTTGACCTCATCCATAATGACCTAATACTTCTCTCGAGAATAAATTCTCCTCGTATGCTTCACTGGCTTTGCACCCTCTACCATGTTGAGCTTGTGGCTCATAATTTTGGGGTCGATCCCCGACATATTTGCGTTACTCCATGCAAAGACACTTTATCTTCTCCTTAGCAGCTTGATGAGGTCTTCTTTTATGTCTATCTTCAGAGCTTTGCCGACTTGGACGGGTTTTTTCGGTTCATCCTCATTGAGGATAATGGATTCTACCCCTTCCGCGGCTTCTCCTTTCTTGAGCTTTCTCTCATCCCTGGGGTCAAGGGTGTCAATATTATAAGTGGTTGTTGCCTTCTTGTGCGCCTCTCTTTCTTCGATGGAGTTGAAGTAACATTCCCTTGCCGTCGTCTGGTCTCCCTGAACTTCCCCTACCCCGTAAGGGGTCGAGAATTTGATCCTCTGATGAACTGTATATGGCACAGCCTCAAACCCCTTAAGGGCTACTCATCCCAGTATAATGTTGTACGCCAAGAAGACATGTTCGTCCATCACAAAGAAGCTGACCTTCTTGGTAAGTCATCTCAGCCACTCGTCCCCCATTATAACATCAGCCTCGTACACTCCTAGAGGGTGAACCTTTTCCCCACTGAACCCAATCAATGGGTGATGGTATGGGATGAGTCTAGCACGGCTGAGGCCTAAGGCCTTGAAGCACGGCCAGAACATTACATCCGCAAACTACCCCCGTCGACCAGGATCCTCAGCACCTCGCACCCTTGCACCCTAGTAGTGATGACGAGAGGGTCGTCATGTGGGGCTAAGAGGCCTTTGAATTACATTCTTGAGAATCCCACTATCAGGGTGTCCATGTCAACCTTCTTTCTCTTTTCTGACTTCGCCTCAACAGAGGTTGAGTGCACAGCCTTTGTCACTACCTTGGATTCAGCAACATGCGCCTTCCTGTCTACGACCTCTGACCCTCCTCCTTCTAGACCCCCGGAGATCATTCCAACGCCAAGGGAGATCATATTAAGCCTCTTTATAGGTCCGTGGTCGTCTCTCGGTGGAAGATCAGGGTCGTCCTCATCATCTGAAGGGTCGTCCCTTCGGTTTGGAGGATGTTCTCGACATGCATCACCTCTTTTCTTTTTGGGGTCGTCCCTTGGCCCCTCTTGAAGGCACCTTTGTCAACGTACTTCCTAAGCTTCCCTTCTTTTAGCATCTTATCGATTTCATCTTTCAGAGCAAAACACTTGTCGGTGATATGGCCATGGTCTTGGTGAAATTCACACCACAGATTCTTGTTCCTTTTATGGGGGGTTGCCCTCAACTTCTTCGGCCACTTCAGGGACCATTCACTCTTTATCTCATTGAAAATATGTTCGCAGCTGACCGTCAGAGGGGTGTAATCAGCGGACTTATCGTCTGTAGGCCTCTTCTGCCCCTCTTTGTTCTTCTTGTGGTACTTACCCCCACTAGTGCTTCCTTTTTTATCTTCGTATTTTGTAGTCATCGCCTCTTCGACGTTCATCACCTTTCCTGCTGTCGATAGAAATTCAGCCATTGTCCTTGGAGGGTCTTTAGCAAGCTTCCATAATAGCTTCCCCTTCTGGATTCCTCCAATGAGAGCGGTCATGGCTATGCTCTCCTCATAGTCTTCAACCTCTAACTTTTCTTTGTTGAATCTGGCTATGTAGTCTCGTAGGCTCTCATTCTTCCCTTGATTAACATAGAGCAGGTGTGTGATTTTCTTCTGTGGCCTCACCCCAAAGCAAAAGTTATGGATAAACTGATCTGCCAACTGCTTAAAGCTTTCAATGGAGTTTTTTGGAAGAGACATGAACCAGACATGTGCGGCCCTAGTCAGAGTGCCAGAAAAGGCACGACACCTCATCTCATCTGAGATAGAGTATATGTCTGCCGCTGATTGGTACATCTCAATATGGTGAATAGGGTTGGTACTTCCGTCATACCGAGGGGTGACCGCTGGTGGCTTGAACTTGGATGGCGTGGGGAAGTTGACTATCTTTGCCACAAAGGGTGAGCCTGTGGAGTATCCTCTCTGAAGAGGGTCCCGGCTCTTCAGAATATCGTCAATCTTATCCTCCAGTCATTAGATCGAGTCATTCCAGGCCCTCATAGGGTCAGACTGGCCGATGTTATCCCCTGCCGGCTCCTTGAGGTGGATGGAAGGTTTTGCTGCGGCAGCCCTGTGTCGGATGTTTACTTCCCCTTGAACGTCGTCCCGTCCTTGGGGTCGGCCCCCATAGGGTCGGCCATCTGCTGCCTCCCTTCTGGACCTTACAGCACTCCTTCATCTGGAAAATTTTTCCCGCACGTCATTTACTGGGCCGAGCTTTTCAAAGGCCGGCCCCCTACTCAGACGATCAAAAGCAGAGCCCCTCAGGAGATCGTCAGGATTTTTCCTTCCACACTTCCCTTTGCTCTCCTAGAGAGGTCCCACAGTATTATTGGAGACCTCATACGGCTCCCAGCATTCTATGGGGGCCTCCTCCCCCTCCAGATCATCATACCTGTCCTCAGGGCAAGGGTTTCCTCGCCTCCCCAGACGTAGACGCCGGGGGTTAACAACATCCCTCCGCCGCTGTGGAGGTGGAAAGTCTTTGTGTGGTGCCTGAGGTGGTCCCCTGGACTCATGCTGCCCTGGAGCTGCTGCCGGAGTAATCATCTCAGATGAGACACCTGGTGGTCGTAGTATGTTTTGGGTTAGAGCTGTAAACTGATCCTACATGATCCGTTGGCTTGCTGCCAGAGACTTCAAGGCTGCCGCCACATCAGCCATCTCAGACTGAGGTGGTGGTTGACTGGAACTGGGTCCTACTCCACTATCCGGTGGAGGAAGAGGTGGTGGTGGCATCTCCGGTTCCATGCATTTGAGCTATAGAGAGTTGAATGACCAAAAGACTGAAGATCTTGGAAATCTTAATGGGTCTCTTTCAATGGTGAAACAGCTCCACAAAGGGGGAGATCTGGTTCACCACCAGAGTTCCCGATAAGGTCAAGCTGTATTAAGGAAGAGATGTCTTCTCGTTCCCACAGACGACGCCAAACTGATGATGCTGAAGTCTAGCACCACCAGATAAGTGATGATGAGCTCAAACAGTAACAACAATGGCAGCCATAAAGATGTATGTGTGTAATTGTATAGAAGGGGATGAGTATAAGATGAATAAGACAATGATGTATAGTGGTTCAGCCAATTAGGCCTATATCCACTGTGAGTGTGTGATCCACTAAGTATGGGCACTAATGGCCTTGGATACAATGCACATAAGCTCACTTTGTCTCTCTACTGTGTGTACAAGCAGAGTTTTAGCTGGGGTTACAATTATTGATCCCTTTGCAGGGTTGTAGGTGATAGGTATATATAGGCCTTGGGGGGTGTAGTGTACCCCATAAGCATGCATGGTGCATGTGAGTTATGATCTAGCCAATCCCCCATTGACACCTGGAGGTGCCACCTGTGCTTAATGATGACATAATATTCCCTCACGTGAGGGGGGGATATTATTATAACGGTCTTCCACGTGCCATATGAGCCCCACATGCACTGTTCCACGCGTGTCCCAGATCACGCTCTGTGGTGATGTCACCCTCGGCCTATGATATGAGGCCGAGGGTAAAGTCCCTGTTGGTAGTGAGCCTGGCCTAATGCAGGCCTCATACTATCGTACCCTCGTAGGGTCATCCGAACCATGATGAGTGGTCGGCCCCTTGAGGGGTCGGTTGAGCCTGATGATGGGTCGGCCCCTTGAGGGGTCGTCTGAGCCTGATGAGGGGTCGACTGAGCATGATTAGGGGTCGGCCCCTTGATGGGTCGTCTGAGCCTGATGAGGGGTCGACCCCTTGAGGGGTCGTTTGACCTGATGAGGGGTCGGCTGAGCCTGATGAGGGATCGGTTGAGCATGATGAGGGGTCATTTGAGCCTGATGAGGAGTCCTCATGGCCTCGTCCTAGTGGAGGACTCCCTCGTCCTGGCCGAGGGTATATGTGGGTATATCATCCCTCACAAAGTGTATGTTGGTGTGCATAATCCGATCCCTCACCTTCCGTAACCTATCTACGGACTCTAACTACTCTACATATGCACCGCTAGTATACACAAGAATTCACCCCATACGTGTCGAGAGTGTGACGACCTCTCAGTTCAATCTCATTTTACCCCGTAAACGGGGTTCGACAACCAAATGGTGTCGATATCTTCTATGCATGCCTCAACATATATCTTTAGGCATTGTCCATTGACTTTGAACGCGTTCCCCCCTTTTGGATCTTCCAATTCTACAGCTCCGTGGGGGAAAACTCTTCTCACAACGAATGGACTAGTCCATCGGGACCGCAATTTACCCGGAAATAGATGAAGTCGGGAGTTGTAAAGGAGTACCTTTTGTCCCGATTGAAACTCTTTTCGTCGGATAATCTTATCATGTGCTTGTTTCATCCGGTCTTTTGCAATCTTGGCATTCTTATATGCATCGTTGCGTATCTCCTCTAACTCATTTAGTTAAAGCTTGCGAGCTTCACCGGCTTTGTCCATATTGTAATTTAATCTCTTAATGGCCCAATACGCTTTGTGCTCCAACTTAACGGGAAGATGGAAAGGTTTTCCATACACAAAGCGAAATGGGGACATTCCGAGTGGGTTCTTGTATGCGGTACGGTAGGCCCATAGCGAATCGTTCAATTAAAGGGACCAATCTTTTCGGTCGGGATTGACGGTATTTTCTAGTATGTGCTTGATTTTGCGATTTGCCGATTTGGCCTGTCCATTCATTTGTGGGTGATATGTTGTTCCTACCGTGTGAATGACACCATGCTTTTTCATGAGTTTTTCAAACGGTTTGTTCCAAAAGTGTGTCATTATCACTGATTATCGCTTTAGGTGCACCGAAGCGAGAAAGTATGTGTTCGTGTAGGAACTTTATCACCACCTTACTGTCATTATTCTTGGTAGCTATAGCTTCCACCCATTTAGAAACATAATCTACCGCGACGAGGATGTATAGGTATCCAAAGGACGGGGGAAAAGGGCCCATGAAGTCAATACCCCAGCAATCGAAAATCACAATAATGAGAATTGGGGTTAATGGCATCATGTCTCGTCGAGTGATTGCTCCCATCCGTTGACACTTGTCGTAAGATTTACAACAATTATTAACATCCCAGTACATTATGGTCCAGTACAAACCGCAATGGAGAATTTTAGTTGATGTCTTTTTCACGGAAAAGTGGCCTCTACATGCTTCCGAATGATAGAATTTGATGACTTTTAGAATTTTGTCATCCGGTACACATCGTCGGATGATTTGATCATCATAATATTTAAAAAGGAATGGAACATCATAGAAGAACATGCGTGACCAAGTGATGAACCTCTTCTTATCTTGCGGTGTCCGATCGGGAGGGATGGCTTCTGTGATAAGATAGTTCACTATATTCGCAAACCAGGGCAAAGAAGAGGTGGCAAAGAGTTACTCATTCGGAAAATACTCGTCTATGGGTGTAGGATCACTAGGTACGTCAGACGAAAGCCGTGATAAGTGATCGATAACGACGTTTTCTACTCCTTTTTTGTCTTTAATGGAGAGATTAAACTCTTAGAGGAGTAGGATCCATCTTATGAGGTGCGGCTTTGCGTATTTCTTCACATGTAGATATTTTAAAGCCGCGTGGTCGGTGAAACAAGTGATGGGAGAACCAATAAGATAGTATCGAAACTTGTCAAGCACAAACACTACCACTAGCAACTCCTTCTCCGTGGTGGAGTAATTGAGTTATGGTATGATAATGGTTCGGCTAGCGTAGTAGATGAAATGAGCCTTATTGTCTTTTCTTTGGCCCAAAATAGCCCTTATCGCATAATCGCTAGCATTACACATGAGCTCGAATGGTAAGGACGAATCCGGAGCTTGCATGATGGAAGCGGACACAAGCATGTTTTTCAATTTTTCAAAAGCGCTTTGGCATGCTTCCGTCCATTCAAATGGGATGTCCTTTATAAGAAGATTTCTTAAGGGTCTAGCGATGGTGCTAAAGTCCTTAATGAACCTTCGATAAAACCCCACGTAGCCCAAGAAGGAGCGCAGGTCTTTCAGCGATTTAGGTGGGGGTAGGTCAGCTATGACATCTATTTTTGCTCGATCAACCTCGATCCATTTGGATGACATGATGTGTCCAAGAACTATACCCTCGGTTACCATGAAATGGCATTTTCCCAATTCAGCACTAAGTTCTTTTCCACACATCGGGCTAGTACTTTCTCAAGATTGGTTAAACATAGGTCGAAAGAGGTGCCAAAAACACTAAAGTCATCCATAAACACCTATAACTCTCTCTCAACCATGTCACTGAATAAGCTCAACATGCACCTTCGAAAGGTCGTCGATGCATTACACAAGCCAAATGGCATACGTTTGTAGGCAAATGTTCCAAAGGGGCAAGTGAAGGTTATTTTCTCTTAATCAAGTACATCCACCTCAATTTGGTTATAACCGGAATAACCATCTAGGAAGCAATAATAAGGGTGTCTCGCTACTCTTTCAAACATTTGATCAATAAATGGCAAGGGGAAATAATCTTTTCTCGTTCCCGCATTGAGTTTTCAGTAATCAATGCAAACATGCCACGCGGTGGTGGTACGTTGGGGAACTAACTCTCCCTTGGTATTTTCAATCACAGTCATGCCCGACTTCTTTGGGACGACTTGAATGGGGCTCACCCACTTGCTATCCGAGATTGGGTAGATAATCCCGGCATCCAATAGCTTTATAATTTCAGCGCTCACCACATCTTTCGTCGTGGGGTTTAGCCGTCTTTGCATTTCTCTCGAGGGTTAACATCCTCTTTGAGGTGAATCTTGTGGGTGCAAATTAGAGGGATTAGCCCCTTCAAATCAGCTATACACCAACCAAAAGCGCCTTGGTGCTTCCTCAAAATCTTTAATAGTTTACCCTCCTGTTCTTCATCTAAGCTAGAGGAGATAATAACAGGAAATGTCTCACTTTTACCTAGGAAAGCATATTTAACATTAGAGGGTAGTTTCTTCAACTGGAGAGTCAGAAATGTGTTTATAGAGGGCACCATGTGTGCTTCCCTTGGCGGTAACCCTTCGAATCGGGAAACCCAATTAACATATCTAGCCTCCTCATCCGACACTCTATCATCGAGTAAGCCTTTCAATTCCTCTATCTCTCTCTCGAACTCGGTGTAGGATCCCTCACTCTCATGAAAAGAAGCTAGGCAAGCTTCTAAGGTGTCTCCACAGTAATTTTCCTCAAAGCGTTCTTCTAAAATCTCCTCAATTAAGCTCACTGTGTGAAGATCATCTTCTTCCCCTGCTTGTTGGGCTATGTTGAAGATGTTTGTTTCTAGAGTCATATTCCCAAAAGTGATTTGCATCTGCCTATTTCTAGTATTGATGACTGAATTAATCGTGGCTAAAAATGGGCATCCAAGTATGATGGAAACATGATTTTTTTAGGCGAAGGAGGGATCCGTGTCCCAAATGACAAAATCTATCGGGAAGTAGAAAGTGTCCACTTGGACTATGACGTCCTCAACTATACCCCTTGGTATCTTCATGGTTCGATTTGATAACTGGAGAGTGATCCATGTGGGCTTTAGATCGCCTAGATCAAGTTTCCTATAAATCAAATAGGGGGGGATGTTAACACTTGCCCCCAAATCGAGTAAGGTTTTTTTGAATTTATTCTCTCCAATGGTGCGGGAAATGGTGGGGGCACCGGGATATTTATTTAAGTGGGAGATCATTAAGAAAGATTGAGCTCATATTTTATGCTAGAAGCACGTTCTTCTTTACCTTCGTCCTTCTCTTGACTATCAATAAGTCATTTATAACTTTTGCATAGGATGGAATTTGCCTTATTTCATCGAGAGAAGGTAAGTTCAACTTTACATTCTTAATCACTTCTAGTTCTTCTTCACTTATGGTCCCTTTATGGGCAGGAACCAATCTTTGAGGAAATGGCACAGCGGAGGGTGGTTTTACAACTACCTCGGGCTCACTAGTGTTTTCCTTTTCACTCTCATTCAAGGAGATATCTTCGGCCTCTTTCGTGCCGGGAAAATTCTCCTTGTCTTTTGAAATGTCGTGTGAGGGAGGTGATAAATCAACAACTCTCCCACTACGAAGAGTGATTATCGCTTGGCAGTGCTCCTACTGTTCGGTAGAGGTAGAGCTACCACTAGGTTGACCTTGGGAAGATCTTTGGCCTTAGGTAGGAAACTTGCCCTTCTCTTGGATGCTCAATGCGTATTGCATCTTGAAGATGTTTGCATTTATTTAGGCGAACAAGCGTTCATATCGATCATTATTTGCACCTTGAGAATTTATGAATTGGTTCATTGTATCCTCGAGGCTCCTCCGCTGTGGAGCTACATATGGGGCTGGAGGTGGTGGTGCATTGTTGGTACTGAGGAGGTGGTGGAGGTGGGGCAACCTGTGAATGTGGGTTCATCGTAGCTTATGGGTTCATCGCAGCTTATGGTTGGTCATCCCCGGATATATCCCCTCGCGGTGGAAGAGGATCCCTCTAGGTCCCGCATGTCCCTCTCGGGAGCGCTTCAGCCGACGTCGGTGAATGAGGTGAAAAATGTAGAGAGATAGAGTCGACAGTCTATTTTACTCAAAACAGACAAAAGAAAAGGGAGCCATCCCAAAGGACACCATCCGAAGACATACTGATACATACGAAACTAAAATGATTCGAAAAGGGTCTGGAGGCTAAGTTACGAAATGGGAAGGTGTTAGGCACCCATTCCTCCCTTACGGTCTCTCATGGGTTGTTGTTATTTTCCTTTATTTCCCCATGATATGTGTGCATGTGTATACGTAGTGGAGATAGGAATCATCGACTTGTATCATGGAAAAGATAAAGCGAGTCATCCATAGGAATGTTCCTAAAAGTAATATTAGAAAATAGGATTTATGCGATTATCCTAGCGTAGATCATTATAAGGGAATGATAACGCATGTGGAATAATACGCCATTAAGAACAAATATATATATATATATATATATATACATAGGATTTAAGAGAGTTAAGTTTAAAGAATATAGAAAAATAGGGAAAAAATAGAAAAAGGACTCGAGTCTCGGGTTTTACCCCGAGATACCTGCGTAGCCTATAGAGGCATCAAAGTCCATGTAGTTCGTATGCAAAACGAGGGGTGGGATTTATCCCATAAATCCAATTGGGGACTTCTCTTATATGGGTGTGTGTAAAAAAGTGTTTTAGTTGTGAGAAAAGTGTGAGAATTTTCGTTTGGAATTTATGAGCAAATCCTCTTTTTCTTATTTTTTTTGGGTTTTATTTACATGAAAATAAGAGATGTGCGATAATAATAGATAAAAAGTATATTAAGATATGTGAGATAAGAGAATAAAAGTACTAAGTAACAAAACAAACTAATGGGAATTTAGGAGAATTTAAGGAGAGAATGGAGAAAATTGGACCTTCTTGAAGATCTTGAGCTTGATCTTGGGTGTTGGAGAGCAGCCCTTTCACATGGATGATGATGGAGAGTACTTAATTCACCAAGTTTGATGAAAAAGGTGATGAAAGGTGAAGATTGAAAAGGGATTTGGATGTTGAAATCACGTTGACTTCGAGAGGGGTTTTCTAAGCTTGCTGAGAGTGATCGATCTCTGATTTTCCTTTTTTTAATGAGGTTAGGCCCTCCTTTTTATAGGCCCAGGGCATTGATGATCGGCATAGCCCTGGTCCTGCCAATCGGCCGGTGTGTTTAGCCACACTGCCGATAGGCAGGGCTTGGAACCTGTCTTTTGGTAGTGTCTTTCAAGTTCCTTCGGAAAATTGGTAATAGAGCGCGAACCATTGATCCAAATCATTCACGGGATGAACCATTGGAAAGGTATTTCAGATACCTTCAAAAGTCCTTGGACTGCTCTCGGGTTCGAGAGTTGACTTTGGGTTAAATGTGGCTCGAAATCGCTCATCGATCCTTTGGACAAGGAAACTTCGGACGCAAACAAATCGTTCGTCCGCATGGTAAGTCATAATTGCGCACGAGGTGGAACATTAGAAAGGTTAGGAGATGTTCTTCAACATTCCAAATATTTTAACATAGTTCGGGGAGTTGACTTTGGTCAACCAGGGCCTGGAATTGTTCGGTGATCTTTCGGAGTAAAATGGATCGTTCGTCCGTACCGTAAGTCATACTCGCGCACGAGATGGACCGTTGGAAAGGGGTTTCAGTGCCCTTCGAATATTCATTCAGTCTTGGTCGAGCTGAAGAGTTTGACTTTTGGTCAAACGGAGCCTGGGAAAGCTCGATGGCCTTTAGGTCAGTACCTGGGGTATGACTTGGGTTTACAGTGATGAAGGGAGGTGCTAGGGACCTTAGGAGAGGTTAGGGGGGTATTAGAATGGGGTGTATATAGAGCCCCTCGATGGGTGAGTTTGGAACAAATGATAGCCGTCGAATAGACACCACATGATGCCTTTGAAAGAGGGGACCAGAGGGTCGAGGTCGATTCTAAGGACCTAAGTATGACCGATTATGTGGGTCGAAGCCGATTCTAAGGGCTTGAAGATGAGGGAGATCGATTCTGCGGGTCAAAGACGATTTGGCGGGCTTAAAGGGGAATACTGGGGATGGTCTTAAAGGAAGTCATAACCAAAGCGATGATGGGGGCGACCAATTCTGCAGGACGTGGCCAATTTCGAGGGCTTGAAGATGAGGGTGACCGATTCTGCGGGTCAAAGCCAATTCTGCGGGCTTAAAGATGAGGGTGACCGATTCTGTGGGTGAATCCAATTCTAAGGGCTTGAAGATAAGGGTGATCGATTCTGCGGGTTGAAGCCAATTCTGCGGGCTTGAAGGAACATGCTGGTGATGGTCTTAAAGGAAGTGATGACAAAAGTTATGACAAACCGGATATAATTATGATAAATAATATTTAAATCATGCTTATATTATGTGATATGAATAATTTGTTATTAGTATATCTAATGTTAAGTGATTATGTTTCGTTTAAACCTACTTTAATAAATCGTGAAATGTCGAGTTATGTACGAACATAAAAGTTTGTTACTTTCGATAGAAATGTTCCTGTTTAAGACTAGTTTTGACCCTTATAACATTACAAATGACGTGAGGTGACATCTAGATAGCTGTATATATGTGAGTTAGGTTTGTAACACAACAAACGGTGCATCAAACGAATGTTCGAGTAAGAAGTTAGGGAGAATTTACGAACAAGGGGCAAATTAGTCCATTCCCTTTAAGTGGAAAATTATCTTTTAGTAAACCAAGTGGTTTAATTTGATTCTATGGAAAGGAAGCATGCTTTGGCCAATATAAAACTCTTCTTCTAAGCTATTTCTTCAGCAAATAAAACCCTAGGTTAAGTTTTGGATAGTTTTTGCTTGAGGAAAGAGAAAGTGGAAGTTAAGGAAGGAAAGATTTCAAGAAAAGCTAGGAAAATTTCAAGAAAATCCTTAAAGTGTTTCCAAGGTAAAATTATGTGTTAATATTGTTTTAATCTTGTATTATACTTATTTCAAAGTATATAAATCGTGAATTATTGACAAAAATTCCATCATCCTTTGTGATAATATGTATTGGCTCCTATGTGAGACAAGTGGTATTTATAGGTCATATTGCTTTGTATTGAAACCCCACGTATTCAAACTTACATATCTCTTTGTGTGCTTACTGGAATTCAGAAATTACAATTGGATATGAAAGTAGACTCATATATTCATATCATATCCGAGAATTAGAATTTAAATCCTTGTGGTTAGGCGTTAGTGATGGTTGCAAGCGGGTATATAGTTGTTGTTTGTATATTTCATTTCGGTATGACCTGAGTTTAGTCAAGATTTTGAGATAGCAAATGAAGTCAAAAAATTATGAAACTTTAATTATGTACTATTTAGTATTTGTACTGAAAATGGGTTGAAATCATGGAAATTTATATTGGAGAAAAAGTATGAAAATTCTTAGAAGTTGAAGGAACGATAAAGGAGCTTGTAGGGAAGATTTATTGTGTTGTAAAGAAATGGTCATAACTTGCCCTAGGAAGCTTGAAAAATTACACCTTCACTTGTAATGGAAAGTATATTCATATATGTTTTCATATTGATAAGGTTGGACACCTGTATTTATACAATTTACGAATATAGGATGGTTGAGTATAGAGGACAATAATTTGAAGCCATACAGGATAACCCATAAAAGAATATTGTTATCTCCTCTTTCCAAAGAGTATTTTGATTACATGTTTCATGTGTATATACATTGAGAAGTATGCTTTCATATTTACTTGAGTTTAGTTATAAATTCCTTATGAGGTATTTCCTACGTTTGAATGTCCATAACTTTATCAAAATGTATACCATTGTTTTGTCGTTACACGTGTTTCATGGAATGTGACTTGAGTAAAATTATATTGTTGTTGTATAGTCATTGAAAGTTACATAGATATATCAAAATAATACTTATGATTGAGATTTAGTACTAATTTAGTTGGATTAGCAGGTGTAAGGTCAAATCAACCCAGTTCAACTCCACCGGAATGAAACGTGAATACATAGTTAACAACCCATTGTGAGTGTACTTACTGAGTTGATTATGGATATAATGTGTATATATAATATGTTGAGATGATATAGCTTATTAAAAGTCATGAGATGTTGAGATGTTATGACTTATTAAAAGTCAAGAGATTTTGAGATGTTATGGCTTTATAAAAGTCAATATATGTTGAATTGTTATGCAATTCAGGAGATGTTAGGTTATTAAAACCTATGGATATGATTATTGCCTACGGGCAGGAGATGTGGGGTTTATTAACTCCGGATATGTATATGGACTAATTTGGCACATAGATGGATATATTAATATGTTGAGATGTTAATATAGTACTTTTACTATATAGAGATGTAGTACATTCACTGAGTTTTTAAACTCATGATTTTATATGTTTACATTTTCAGGTTTTAAAGGTGCCGCTGCCAGGTCTAGGAGGTTGGGTAAATAGTAGTAAGGTCTCGTCAGTTCTGTTTTATACAGTGTACTAGTTGTAATTAAGTTATATGATATGTGAGTTTTGTTTAAATTATGTCTCCTTAAAATGATTGCATTGTTAGTATTCCGCATTTTAACCTTGAAGTTGTTTTAATGTGTATTACAAAATGAATAAATAAATAAATAAATAGTGTGGTTTGTGAACTATTTAGTTAATTATATCCTAATGGGGTTAGGGTGTGACAAAAGCAATTATGGGGGTGACCAATTCTGCAGGCCGAAGCCAATTCAGAGGGCTTAGGTTGTGATGACCAATTCTGCGGGTCGAAGCCAATTCTGTAGGCTTAAGGATGAGATGACCAATTCTGGGAGTCGAAGCCCATTATGCGGTCTTAAGGTGAGATGCCCAATTCTGCGGGTCGAAGCAAATTCTGCGGGCTTAAGGTGAGATGTCCAATTCTACGGGTCGAAGCCAATTCTGCTAGCTTTAGTTGAGATGACCAATTCTGCGGGTCGAAGCCAATTCTGCGGGCTTAAGTTGAAATGACCAATTTTGCGGGTTGAAGCCAATTCTGCGGGCTTATGGATGAGATGACCAATTTTGCGGGTCGAAGCTAATTCTGCGGGCTTAAGGATGAGATGACCAATTATGCAGTCTTAAGGATGAGATGACCAATTTTGCGGGCTTTAGGTGAGATGACCAATTCTGCGAGTCAAATCCAATTCTCTGGGCTTAAGGATGAGATGACCAATTCTGCGGGCCGAAGCCAATTCTGCAGTCTTAAGGATGAGATGACCAATTCTACGGGTCGAAGCCAATTCTACGGGCTTAAGGTGAAATGACCAATTCTGCGAGTCGAAGCCAATTCTGCGGGCTTTAGGATGAGATGACCAATTCTGCGGGTCGAAGCCAATTCTGAGATGACCAATTCTGCGGGTCGAATCCAATTCTGCGGGCTTAAGGTGAAATGACCAATTCTGTGGGTCGAAGCCAATTCTGCGGGCTTAAGGTGAGATGACCAATTCTGTGACTCGAAGCCAATTCTGCGGGCTTAAGTTGAGAAGTTCTTGGAAAACTCTGTCGGGAAAATTACCTCGTGATTTTGATTTGAGCTGGGGAGCCGATTGCTGGGGAAATCCTTGTGTCTTTTGGAGACTTTACATGGGCAACAGCTAATCTGATGTTGGGGAAGTTATTAGGTAGTCCAGGGTTTTGACGTATTTCTCAGGGAGATTTGAGACCTTTGGGAAATAGGATATGATCCTGAAGTTTTGGATATTTTGGAGGTCCTCTGGGGATGTTTCCGGGGAGAGGTTCGCTTCTCTTTTGAGAGTTTCGCTGGGGAAATAGGGGTTCCGCTTGAGGAAGTGCGAAATTTTCTTGGTGAAAATATTCTAAATCCTTTCCGAGATTTGTAGGAATTTTCTAAGGATTTTTCAGGGTTTTCTGGTATTTTTTTTTGGGAATTTCTGTACAAAAATATAAGGGAGGTGTCGGTCGACATGGTGTAGAGGGTGTCATTCGGCAGTGGCACGGACTTTTGGACTGCCTCGAGAAGGTAAAAGGTCAGTGCCGATCGGTAGGTGGGGGTGCAGTGCCGATCGACATGACCCTTGGCATCCTATAAAAAGGGGGTGGGTTCCCCTCATTTTTCACAGCTTCTTGCCTTCTCTCTCTCTGACATTTTCTTCTACGAATCGTTCTAGCATTCCGATCTCTAAAAAATGGTCGCTTTTGTGAGCACTGCAGTACTCCGGGAATGGTTGGCTGTTGATGACTGGGCAAACGTGGAGTGGAGGCCAGGGCACCTCTTACGTTGGGGAGCGAGAACTCCCTTCTTCAGAAAAATTCATCCATTAGAGATTTTGGCCTGAAGAGATAGAATTGATAGTTTAGGAAGAAGAAAGTGAGGAGAAAATTTGAGAAAAAATAATAAAAAAATTATGAAAAAGTCCCTAAGGTAATTCTATCCATAAATCTTGTTATTTTTCTTGTATTACTAATTGAAATGATACAAATCATAAATTGTTTATTAAACTTTCATGCCTTGATGTATATGTATTAATAGATACAAGTTCAAAGAAAGATGAAGGTGTAAATCTTTTTTATGGCCTTGTTTATGGCCCTTCTGTGTTCAAACTTTCATAAGTTTTTGTATACTTACTGGAATTGAGAAATTAGACTCATATATTTAAATCATATTCGAAAATTAGAATTTAACTCCTAGTTGTTAGATCTTGGGAATAGTTTGAAATTGAGGGGTAAAATTTGCCCCAAAAGGATAATTATGCATAACTTGTGTTTAAAGTTTTGCTTGACATAGCAAATGAACTCTGAAAATTATGAAACTTTAATATTGTATTATTAAATATGTTTACTAAATTTTTATGGTAAATCGTGGAAAGTTATAGTGTAGAAAAAATTTGAAAATTCTTGGAATTTGAATGAATGATAGAGGAGCCTATAAGGTAGATTTACTAGGTAGTGAAGAAATGGGCATATTTTGCTCTAGGGAACTTAAAATGAAGTGTCGTATTTTGAATTGCAATCCTAATATGTAATGGATGGAATTAACAAGGAGGAATTAAATTTTGTTAGGGTTATGATTTGGATATGTTAAATATCTTAACATTGAGTTAGATGAGAAATTCAAATTGGATATGAATCTAAACTCATATATGCTAAGGATATCCAAAAATTAGAATTTAAATCCTTGTTATTAGACCTTGGAGATAGTTTGAAGTTGAGGGGTAGAATTTTCCCCAAAAGGATAAGTATGCATACCTTGTGTTTGAAGTTTTGCTTGACATAGCAAATGAACTCTGAAAATTATGAAACTTTAATCTTGTATTATTCAATATTTTACTAAGATTGGATGGAAAATCATGGAAAGTTTTTATGTAAAAAAATTATGAAATTTTTTGGAAATTGACCGAACGATAAAGGAGCCTATAAGGCATATTTGCTATGTAGTGAAGAAAGGGGCATATTTTGCTCTAGGGAACTTGAAATTGTGCGTCGTCTATTGAATTATAGTCCTAATATGTTAGGGATGGAATTACCAAGTAGGAATTAAAGTTTGTTAGGGTTATGATTTGGATATGTCCAATATCTTAACATTAAGTTAGATGAGACTTCAGTTATAATAAATGATTTGAATGGGATCATAGAATGCGTATGAATTGAGTTAAGTTTAAGTTATTCTTTGGATTCTAATATTCTAATGATGATACTAATATTGTAATAATGATATGAAGGAAAGACGAACCGATTGATCAAGTGCCAGACAAAGGCAAGGGAAAACCTATTAAGTGGCCAATGTGAGTGTACTCACTGGTAAGATGTAATTATACATGGTTATGGATATGATCAGAATATCACTCACTGATAAGATGTATTTATACATGGTTATGGATATGATCTGAATATTACTCACTGGAAAGATGTAATTATACATGGTTATGGATATACTCAGAATATTACTCACTGATAAGATGTAATTATACATGGTTATGGATATGATCAGAATATTACTCACTGTTAAGATGTAATTATACATGGTTATGGACATGATCAGAATATCACTCACTGGTACGGTTATGGAGATGATCAGAATATTACTCACTAATAAGATGTAAATATACATAGTTATGGATATGATCGAAATATTATGAATATGAAATTGTTCAATTTGATTAACCAAAATGGTAGGTTACTCCCCGACCCGTAATGGGGGAGATTTGTCTATTAAAGATAAGGGGTTACTCCTAGACCAGGAATGGGGGAGAATGGTCTATTGCAGATAGGATATGTGAATCATGATTCGAAGAGGTTATTAATTAATTATGAATGGGCCGGATAAGATTTGTCTATTAAAAACAAGGGGTTAATCCTCGATCAGGAATGGGGGAGAATTGTCTATTATAGACAGGATATGTGAATCATGATTCGATAAGCTTGTTAATTCATTATATGAATGGGCCGAAAAAGTTTATATAATATCACATGAATATGATTATCTGCATTTAATTTTATGCAATTGTGTAGTAAGTTTATATATTATCACCCAGATATGATTTATGGCATTTAATTTTATGTTATAGTGTAGTAGTGATGCATCCACTGAGCTATTTTGCTCATGGTTCTAGTGTTTATATTTTTCAAGTAATGTGATGCCACTGCCAAATCTAGGAGGTCGGTTGGGGTTAGCAAGGGGTGCATGAAACTATTATTTTGGTCAAATGTATATGAGGTAATTTAAGCCTACTTATCTTTTAAATAAGTTCACATAAGTATAACTACTTTAAAATTATGAAAAGTTTTTAGTTTTATGGATTCATGTTGATGACTGAAAAAGGTAACTCATGTTTATGGTTCGTTTAAGTCAATTATGGTTTAACTCACTTTGACTTTCAAACTTAATTATAAGTAACTGGGTTGGGGTGTGGCAGCTTTTGATATCAGAGCCTAGGTTTTAGAGGTTCTAGAGTTAGAAGCACCTAGATTTGGCAGTGGACATAGATATTGTTGTGAGTCATAAGTATTCGATTTTAAATAATACAAATAAGTTTGTTGGATTCTCGAGACATGGACGTGACGGGTTTGTTATTAAGTTTTTAATTGTCTTTATTGACTCACATTTTTTAGTTATACATATATATATATATATATATATATATATATATATATATATATATATATATATATATATATATATATATATATTGTTGTACGGGATATGAAATGTAAGGATCGTGTAGGAAAGGAAATAAGATGTTAAGGTTTATTCAGGGATGACAGCGAATACAAGTATTTTAATATGAAGCATTGCATTATTTCATATGTTGTATGGACAAACGTGTCATTGAAGGAAAATTTAAAGATAAAATGTGGTATACAAAATTGTGAACTATTAGAAGTGATCTCTTCTTATACTAGTATATGTGGAGTTGAAAAAAAATTATAAAGTATTGGAAGTAATTTCTTCCTATACTGGTATATATGGACTTGAGGCATGTCAATTATTAAGCTTTGATTTGGTGCGCGCCCTATTTATATGGGAGAGTGAGGTACGGGAACTCATATTCTATTAAAGGATGAGAAGTCAGGAGAATTACCATTACATGATTATGATGAGACTTAAATTGTTAGAGTGTGAATAAAATGAATATCCATATAGTAAAGGTGAAGTTAGAAGGCTAGTAGTTGTATATGTTTAAATTTAATATGTGAAATGTTCTGAAATTCAATTAGTAGTCAATATATCACAATTTATCCGAATATGGGTTCATAGCGAATTATGATAAGTAGAAGAAAAGAGTAATGAGAGTTGAGATGTACGTCTTTAATAGTATAAGTACATGTAGTGGATATTACTCTTGTAATGTTTTGATATGCTTATATGAATAGTAAAGTTGAGACGAGGTATTAAAGAGTTGGAAGTTAAAAAATATTGAGTCCTTTTAAGAGTATGTGTTGTGTATGAGTATGAGAAAGATGCTAATAGGGTTGGAATATCAATAACTGGTTTGGGTGGTTATTGAGTTATATTTGTCATTGTACGTATGTGTTATCACTAAGGGTATGTCATACAACGAATAGGGTCGACGTTATAATGAGTCACCAAGAAGTATGTGTAAGGATAATGTGCTATGTGAGATAACATAATATGATATATTAAGGAACTTATATAGGTTATTTGAAAGAAATACGACATATAAAATTTATGAGAAGTATTATGGGGTTGGTAAGTATGGCTAAGGTTTTAAGTGGTTATGTTACTTTTAACATCTATGTTACCAAATTGGTAAAGTGAGTGTATGGGTGATGTTGCATAATACTATCATGTATATTTTTACCATATAATGCCCAATAGATGTTTGGAAATATTTTGAAGACATATATACATATTATACGGTATTACTTTAAGAATAATGTTGATATATATGAAAAAACACTGATAGTGTTACTAAGGATTGGGGTAAGATTATAATTGTAAAGTTATTGTGTTGGGTGGATGACTTGTTAAGGTCATTGTATGTTTAGTTAAATAACAATCAAACAATGTTGAAAAAGGAATATAATGAAAAGTTATATTGAGTTCATAGTGCATGACTACACAATATACATGAAAGTGAATATGGAATCTTGGTTAGAAGCAGACATTTGGAAAATAATTATTTATTATCAATATATGAAAAACTGTGAGGCTATAGTTAGACTGAGGATTGTAAGAATGATATTTAATATACTCTTAAACTTAAGAGATGAGGTGGATAGTAGTTAAAGTCAAACACATGTATTTGGTATTGAATGGAAGATGGAGAGATTAACTATAAGAAGTTAGTCTTATAATAGAATAATTATGATTTGAAATATTACACGATGATAAGGATAGACTATAGGAATGAAGGGAGAAATGTAAAGAATGACACTAGGCTCATTAAGAATCTTCAGTCATTGTGAATATATGATGATACAACTGACAATCTATTATGTGTGAATGTTCGACATACGTAAATAGATGTATGAAATAATATATGAGTTGGGAATTGGTTTTTATTGATAATAAATCATTAGATGATTATCCTTACGTATAAATGATAAAGAAACTGAAAATGTTATGAAAGAAGATTTGTCGTACATCGAGGAACCAGTGGAAATTCTTGATCTTAAGTAGCAAGTATTAGGGAATAAAGTTAGTCCTATAGTTAAAGTGTTGTGGAGGATCCATGAAATTAAAGAACCAACTAGGGAAAGGGAAGATAGTATGAGGAAATAGTATCCGCAATTGTTTAACAAGTGACATTCATATTAAATTTCGGGGATAAAATTTTTCAAGGGGGGAAAGTTGTGACAACACGGATATAATTATGGTAAACTATGTTTTAATCATGACTACCTTATGTGATATGGATAATATGTTGTTGGTGTATATAATTTTAGGTTATTATATTTAGTCTAATCCTACCTTCAAAAATCATGAAATGTCGAATTGGTTACGAACATGAAATTTTGAAGTTTTCGGTAGGAATGCTCATGTTGGAGGCTAGTTTTGACCCTTATAATATAATAATTGACTTGATCTAAAAACTATATAGTTGTATATATATGAGTTAAGTTTGTAACAAAATAAATGGTGTGTAAAACAAAGGTCTGAGTAAGTAGTTATGCTGAAATTACGAAATAAGGGTAAACTTGTCCATCCGTTAAGTGGTATTTTGTCTCATTAGTACACGATGTATTATGATTTGATTGGTTGGAAGGGAAGGATAGTTTGGCCAACTTAAACCCATTAGAATAAAATCCTTCTTCATAAAAATTCATCCACTAGAGAGTTTGGTCTGAAAAGAGAGAATCGGAAAGTTTAGGAAGAAGAAAGTGAGGAGAAAATTTGAAAACAATTAAGAAAAAATTACGAAAAAGTCCTTAAGGCAATTCTATACTTAAATCTTGTTATTTTTATTGTATTACTGATTGAAATGATATAAATCATCAAAAAAAATTAAACTTTCATTCCTTGATGTATATGTATGAATAGATACAAGTTCGAAGAAAGATGAAGGTGTAAATCCTTTATATGGCCATGTTTAGGGTCCTTGTGTGTTCAAACTTTCATAAGTTTTTGTATACATACTGGAATTGAGAAATTAGACTCATATATTCAAATCATATTCAAAAATTAGAATTTAACTCCTGGTTGTTAGATCTTGGGGATAGTTTGAAATTGAGGGGTAAAATCTGCCCCAAAAGGATAAGTATGCATAACTTGTGTTTGAAGTTTTGCTTGACATAGCAAATGAACTCTGAAAATTATGAAATTTTAATATTGTATTATTAAATATGTTTAGTAAATTTTTATGGTAAATCAATGAAAGTTATAATGTAGAAAAAAATTGAAAATTCTTGGAATTTGAATGAATGATAGAGGAGCCTATAAGGTAGATTTGCTAGGTAGTGAAGAAATGGGCATATTTTGCTCTAGGGAACTTAAAATGAAGTGTCGTATTTTAAATTGGAGTCCTAATATGTTATGGATGGAATTAACAAGGAGGAATTAAATTTTTTTAGGGTTATGATTTGGATATGTTAAATATCTTAACATTGCGTTAGATGAGACTTCATTTATAATAAAAGATTTGATGGGATCATATGATGCTTATGAATTGAGTTACATTTAAGTCATTCTTTGAATTTTAATATTATAATGATGATACTAATATTCTAATAATGATAGGATGGGAAGGAGAACCGGTTGATCAAGTGTCAGACAAAGGCAATGGAAAAACCCACTAAGTGGCCAAGGTGAGTGTACTCACTGGTAAAATGTAATTATACATGGTAATGGATATGATCAAAATATCACTCACTGATAAGATATATATATACATGGTTATGGATATAATCTGAATATTACTCACCGGTAAGATGTAACAATACATGGTTATGAATATGATAAGAATATTACTCGTTGGTAAGATGTAATTATACATGGTTCTGGATATGATCAGAATATCACTCACTGGTAAGATGTATTTATACATGGTTATGGATATGATCATAATATTACTCACTGGTAAGATGTAATTATACATGGTTATGGATTTGATCAAAATATCACTCACTGGTAAGATGTATTTATACATGGTTATGGAGATGATCAGGATATTACTCACTGGTAAGATGCAATTATACATGGTTATGGATATGATCAGAATATTATGAATATGAAAATTTTCATTTCGTTTACCGAAATGGGAGATTAGTCCTTGACCAAGAATGGGGTATATTTTTCTATTAAAGATAAGGGGTTACTCATCGGCCAGGAATGGGAGAAAATTATCTATTAGAGACAGTATGTGTGAATCATGATTCAGAAAGGTTATTCATTCATTATGAATGGGACGGATATGATTTGTTTATTAAAGACAAGGGGTTACTACTTATTATCAAAGCCACTACATACATTCCGTAAGGTATTTCATTTATCATCCCACAACAATCAATAATAATAAAACCCCAAAAAGAAATGCAAAAAAAACAGACACACATATTTGCGTTAATATTTTCAGAATAAATAACAAGTTTTCAATTGAAACAAAATGGAATATAAAATGACACATATATTTGGGTAAATATGGATATAGATATACAAATATATATATGTATGTATATATATCGGAACAGTGCGTTGGTGTTGTTACTCAACATCTTTAACAATAAAAACTAATCCTACTATGCAAGACAAACTAATCCTACTACGCAAGACCTAAGAAAATTAATTGGTCAGAAAATACCTTATTTATCTTTGTTGTGAATTTAAATACATGCATTACTTCAAAATCAAGAAGATAGTTCAAGTATATTAGTGGCTAAAAGAACCTACGTGATAATTTTAATTACTTTATGACCTAACAATGCAATAAAAATGCAGATGTGTTTTCTTAATGAAATTTTAGTGTGGTTGTTTAACTTATCTTAAGTAAAAAATATGGTTCATATATGTATCTCATGTTCATCTTCATTATTGAATTTAATCAAACATTGTATGGAACTATATAACACCACATATAATGAGGTGAACTTCAAAGATTCAATTGGTAATAGTGTACTAATAACAAGCTAACAATTGTTAAGAGATATCCTTCTAAACGTTAAACAAACAACATTGAGAAAAAAAATTCCAAATAGAGCTTGCCTTATTTGTCGTAATAATTGATCGGTTGGTACCATTGGTTCACACTGTAATAAAGAAACCAACACTTTTAATACCATGTAATAAAAATCTTCATCTCTCTTGTTTATATGAATTACATATGTTAGGAACTCACAAGTTAACATAATAGAGAATACAAGTAGTTAGGAGTAAAACAACACAGACTATCTCTACAAACATTTAAAGCTCCGATGCCGAAGGATGTCAGTGATGTAACGGGCTGCGGTAGAGGTACCTCTCTGAAACTACCACCCTACATACTTGTACTGCTTTCACGCTTCTTCCTCACTGGGAAACCCAACGATCAACCCAGGAGGGACCTAATAAACATTTCCATTCGTTTGGACAGGGGGTTCAACCTTCCCTTGACTGCCATCGCTTTGGGGTCCCTGTACACCTGGTTGGATCGAACCCACTTAGACATGGCACGATCACTGGGCCATTACAACTTGGCCAATTTGCCAATACCATTATTCTAACGGGCTTTCTTTACACCCGTTTTCCTGCCATCGCCGCCAAGTCTATTCCTCTACCTGTGGGCAGTATCAAGCCCCCACGCCTCCTATGTTTTAACAAAAAACAAAGTCGAAAGGAAATATTGGAAGTTTTTTGTGTTTTAGACTCCTTTGTGATGAGGCCCTACAGTGAGTCTACATTTGCCCTAAATTGGGATTTCTTTCCTTCTGCAGCCACAACGGTCAATTTCAATCCGGTTGTAGAAGATCCCTCGCAAGCCGCAGTGCTTCTTTTCACCCCGGGGTTTCTCCCCTACTACACTGAATGGGGATACACCTCATAGCCTTACAACCCTGATAGTTGCAGCAGGCAGTTCGGGTTCGATCAGGGGGGCCCTCGACGTGTGTTCCAGGATAACCACTCAAAGGCCACCTTCGCTCCAGCCTGCACCTTCTATACTGCAGCCGCGGTGCTTGGTGTGACATCCACCATCGATGGTCGTGTCACCCTTCCTAGTGCTACTAGGAAGGGAGACGTATCCACTTCTTTTGACACTAAGTTCCATTTAGATAAATTAGAGATGATCCGTGAGTACATTTAGTCCCCCCTCAATATCCCCCAGTCCTTTCTTTCTCTTCCTCTGAACTGGGTCTTAAGGGGAACTTCGTGCTTGGGGTTGAGTTACCACTAAGCTAGACCCCCAAAGAGCCTCCCAGTAAACTTCCTCCGTACTGCCCCATGATCCCTGTTGCCATGCCCAAACCCAAGGCTGCTGCAACCCCCAAACCATTTGCCCCTTCGATCGAAGTTGCCACGGGAGAAGGGACTTCTCATCTACCTGCTAAGAAGGCCAAGAAGTCCAAGTCCAAGAAGTCTAAGGCCCAAGTTCAAACGCAAATTCCTTCGGAGGCATTCCCTATTACCTCTGTCCCCCTCCTATGTCTCTAGAGATGGCTGAAGAGCTGAGGAGACAGGTGCAAGCTGAAGTTGACAGAATACATGCTGAGTTTCAACGGTGTGCTATCTTCGTTCCTCCTCTAGGTACGTTCCCCACAATCATGGTTAATCCTAGTGAGCCACTGATAAAAAAGAGAAGAAGGTCAAGGGTACCTGAAAGTGGTGGTGCGATGAGCTCAAGGAAGAAAATACTGGGTACCAAATCCCAGAAGAAACAGGCACATGAGAAGACTTCCTCCCCAGCTCCTTCGGTTGTTGCCTCCTCGCCACCTTTACCAGTGGTTATACCCTCTCTTTCTCCCTCTGGATCTGAGGTATGTGTGAATTCTTTATTTCTCATTCCCCTTCTCTTAAGGTGTGTTGCATGTGTTTATTTCTTACTAAGAAAACGTTTTGGTGCAGGGAGTTGGAGTAGAAAGGCCTAGTCCTCCTAATTCCCCCAGTCCCCCCGTGAGCCGCTTCGTGGGGGGACGTTGCGGTATCTCTCAATGTGATACCACTCCTCCTCGTTCCCTCATGACATGCCTTATGTACTCACGTAGATTATCCTCCCAACGGGCCCAAGCAGTCGCCACGAGGGCTACCGTTGTTGGGTCTGCTGAAATGCCCTACCAACCAGAGGTGACAATTGTAGCCTCTTCTGAGTTACCATCGGAGAAAGAGGTCCCTTTTCCCCTCGTTATGGTCGAAGAGAGTGCCTTTGAGTTAAATTTCTTGCCAAGTCTCACATCTTTTATTTATCCTATTGCTTTGTTTATCAATTCTAACATGTTGGGCTATTTTAGGTGGAAGTGGCATCGCTGATAGCTAACATTCTCCTTCCTCCTGCATTGTCAAGACCCCTGGTTGCAGTTCCTCTTTTTAGTGCCATAACGGGGGTAAGTTAGGTGCATTTATCCCCCTTATTCTTCTGTGTTCACTTCTTGTGTTTAACACTTGGCTTTTTTATTTGCAGCTTTCTCCAAGTCTCTCTCCACCCTTTGCCCTAAGTGTTCTTTTCCCTTTTCAGGCCCAGGTTGGTGCTACTACCCTCGTTGGGGCATCTTTTGAAGGTTCAACATCTTCTTTAGATGATTCCCCCAGGTTAGCTTTAGTACCTTATGATGGTGAGGGAAGTTTGCCTGCCATTAAGGCTTCAGTAGCCAAGGGCCCCGTTGAGGCTTCTGAGGTAATGAGCCTGCCTCTAACGATTTCTACCCTTATGGCCCCTGTGGTGACTCCCGTTCTCGCTCCTACTACTGTTGAGGTACTTTGCTAGCCTCTCTATATTTCTCAGTTTCTCAAACTTCAACTGTGTTTGTGACTTGACAATGAAAACACTTGTTAAGTTTTTCCATAAATTCCACCAGTATTGGTGACTTAACAACGAAAACACTTGTTAGGGTTTCTCATAAACTCCACCTGTATCGGTGACTTAATAACGAAAACACTTGTTAAGGTTTTTTCATAAACTCCACCTATAATGGTGACTGAACAATGAAAATACTTGTTAAGGTTTTTCACAAACTCCACCTATAACGGTGACTTAACAACGAAAACACTTGTTAAGGATTTTCCATGAACTCCACCTATAACGGTGACTTAACAACGAAAACACTTGTTAAGATTTTTAATGAACTCCACCTATATCGGTGACTTAACAATGAAAACACTTGTTAAGATTTTTCATGAACTCCACCTATATCGGTGACTATATCGGTGACTTAACAACGAAAACACTTATTAAGATTTTTCTCATAAACTCCTTGTTTCCTCTAACTATTTTTCTGGTTGCTCGGGAGGATTCTCCACCAGTTCCTTCGCCTATTTCCTCGCCCCATTGTGAACCTATTGCTTCTAAAGAAACTAGCCAAAATGATCAAGGCTCCATGACAGGTGCTGCTGCGGAGAGCGAATTTGGGTGCGAGCTTCCTCTGCTCGACTTGGCTCGTCACGCCTTCTGCATGATGGTACTCCAATATTCTCCCCAAATGCCTGCCAACCACCGTTTTGCAATTGAGTGAGTTATGAGCTATCATCATGACACCTTCACAGTGGACTGCCTATGTTCAAACATCTCAGTTATGAGCTACAGGATTTAAAGCATGGCCATCGTCGTTGCTGAAATTGCCAATACTCCAATTGCAAACGTCACCAAACCCCTCCTCAACCAATTTTTGGGTTATCTGAGGGAGTTGGGTCGTGATGGGTTCCATTTTGACTGGATCATCATGCATTTGAAGACTTTGAAGAGTCAGCGGTTGGACAGCCAGAGGGAGATCTTACGAAAACATCAGGAGGATCAGCAGGCCAAGGAAGTCAAGTTGGCTGAATTAGCGCCTCTTCTTGAAACGGTTGACACAGAGGTGAGGGACCTCGAAGAAGCTCTGTGCGCGGAGAAGTTAAAATGAGAGAAACTCCTGATTGAGCCCACACAGGCGCAGACAAGGTTGGAGGTCTCTATCAACGCTCAATGGTCTTGCCAAGCAGCTTCTTCGGGCCTCCTTGGAGATTTTTTCTCTTCGCCTGATCAATGGTTCCTTCTTAGTGAATGAACTTGTGTATATATTTTTCTTTTCTTCTCATATAATTCTTGGGCAATAGCTCCTAATTTTGTAATGCCCCAAAGTATATGAATGAAAAAAGATACTTATTTTCATGCCATTTCTTTGTGTTACAATTGTTTACATAGATTGTGAAGTGTGAAGTTCTATAATTCTTTCATATCTACTTGAGTTATAATAACAAAAGCGCTTGCATACTCATCGTAAGAAAGAACTTGTGTATTTATAACAATAGCCAACTACATCAGTGGTCAAACATAACTGCCTACACATGATAAACTTTCAACCACTTATTGTTAATCTTTAATGATTTATCTTCTTTTATTTTTTAAATTAAGTAATAACCTGAGTCATGAGCCTCCCTTACGATGAAAGGTCCCTCCCAATTCAATGCAAACTTAGGTAGAGGAAGCCCCCTAATATGTTTCATTGTTACCTTCAATACAAGATCTCCCTCCACGAACTTCCTTGGTCTCACTAAGTTATCATATGCTCTGGAGAGTTGTCTCGTGTACATTTGAAAGTGTTGCATCGCATTATCTCTGTGTTCATCCAACGCTTCCAACTGCACATGTCTATTCTGAGGGAGCATGTTGCTTCGCAGGGCATATCGAGTCAAGGGAACTTTTAACTCTACTGGGAGAATCGCCTCGACCCCATAAATAAGAGAGAACGGTGTATACCCTGTAGGCTTCCTCTTAGTCATTCGATAGGCCCATAAAACGACTAGTATCTTATCATCCCACTATCTTGGAAAATCCTCCATCGTTTTAGCCAAGATATTGACCAAAGTTTTGTTAGTCGCCTCGGCTTGACAGTTTCCCTTTGGGTATGCCACCGTCAAAGTGCGATGGACAATGGAGTATTTTTCTGTGAGCATCTTACTTTTGAATTGACGAAAGGGGTTCCATTATCCGAAAGGATAACCTTTGGGATCCCAAAATGATAAATGATGTATTCTATGATGAAGTTGCTCACTACTCTCTTTATTTCCCTTCTCAGTGGTATCGCCTCAGCCCACTTTGTGAAACACTCCGTTGCCACTAATATCCATATTTTCCCCCTCGAAGAAGGGTGTATTTCCCCTACCAGGTCGAATGCCCAGATGTGAAATGGATAGGGTATTATCAGGGAGTGTAGGTCCACCGATGGGGCATGGATCATATTTCCATGAAGCTGGCATGCCTTGCATCTTCGAACGAACTCAGAGGAATCTTTCTCCATCGTTGGCCAATAGTATTCCAGAGTCATCAACTGGCCATACAACTTGGCCCCTCCTATATTAGCTGGATCGTGCGCCTGTTCGAGAACCTTGACTGCCTCTTCCTTCGTGATGTAACGCAATGGCCTATTAAAGTATCCCCTTCGATAAAGTTATCCCTCTTGAACGTAGAATCTCGAGGCTCTACGCCGGAGCCCCATCGCATCAATTTTCTCCGTTAGGATAACTCTATATTTAATGAAGTCAGTATAGGTCTATCTCCAGTCAGCCTGGGCCTCCACAAAATGACATTCAACTACCTCGAAGAATAATTGGCATTTATCGCACTTCCATTGTAACTCAGATGCATCATGCTTCATACTAGGCCAAAAATATCCCTCCCTTTGAATTCTTCTATAAAGGGGGATCTCAGTCGTTTCGCAGTGCTCTTTGTGCATTTTCTTCAACCTCTGGCCTACTTCTTCTTGGCCGATGCACCTTGATAGCCATCCTCCTACGTTTCTAAAGTAAAGGTTTCCCTGGTTTGTAAAGTACTGGGCCAACTCTCTGAGCCCCATCGTTCCTTCACCAGACTCTAGTTGCCTCTTAATCTCTCCTCTCAAGTCCCCATCCTCTTTCATTGGTAGAATTGACTATACCATCGAAGGAGCTGTTCTTCATTAAATCACGATGGTAGTTGTATCTCTCCTCATGATCATCTTCTGGGCAATGGTGGCATAGGCGTCTGGGTGATGGTTCATCGTTCTGGGCTGCCTCTTGATCATGGTCTGATGGAACTGGCAAAGAAGTCTCTAGATAATTGTTCTGTACGGTGCCAGGATCATGTGTTTCAAAGCGTACTCTCCATTCACTTACTGAACCACCAAGTTTGAATCCCCTTTGATGCAAAGTGAACGAATCCCCCTTCGAAGAGCCTCTAGCAATCCTAGCACCAATGCTTCATATTCTACCTCGTTATTAGAGAAAGGGAAATCTAATTTGTAGGAAAGGCAAATCTCTTCCATTCCTCTTGAAAGGATAACCCCTGCTCCTCCTTTATTCTCCGCCGAGGATCCATCGAACTGCATTGTCTATTCGCCATCCATTGCATCTAGGTGATTGTCCTACAAGTCGTCTCCTGGGATGATTTCTTTGGGTGGATCAAACGTTCCTGAAGGGAAAATAGCCAACAGATCGACGTATGTCTGGCTTTTGATTGTGCAAGGAACCACGTACTTCAAGTCATATTCGGAGAGGATAAGGAACCATTTATCTGCCCTGCCAATCAATATAGTTCTTGCAAGCAAATACTTAATAGGATCACATCTAGTTACAATATGAATGGTAAAAGACAACATATAATGTCTAAGTTTTTACGCTACAAATACTAAGTCTAAAAAATGCCTTTCCAAACTACTATATCTGACTTCTGGCCCATGGATGATCCTGCTGAGGTAGTAAACTGGTCGTTCTTGCCCGTCAATCTCTTGTGCCAGCAAAGTTCCCACGGACCTCGTAGTGGATGTGAGATACAGCTGCAACGGTGTTCCTGTCTTTGGGGGCACCATAGTCTGTGGTGAAACGAGCAGCTTCTTCAGTCCGTTAAGAGACTCCTGGTGAATCGCCTCCCATTTGAACTTCGTGTTATTTCGCAGCAACTCCATCAGTGGGTGTGTTATTTCGGCCAATCCAGGCACAAATCTCCTAAGGTAAGAGACCTTACCGAGGAAACTCTTCAGCTCCTTCGCCGTTCTTGGACATAATATTTCCAAGATCCCCCGCTGCTTGTCCTGGTCATCTGCACCCCTTGCCGATCGACCACAAAGCCTAGGAATTTCCCACTCTTTACTCCAAAAACACACTTCAATGGATTCATCTTTAGTTTAAACTTCCTGCAATGGGAGAACACCTTCCTCAAATCGCTCAGATGGGACTCCTCCTTCCTCGACTTGATGACCAAATCATCCACATAGAATTCCACAAACTTGTGAAATTAGTCATGGAAAATGGCCATCATTATTCTTTAGTAAGTCGCCCCAGTGTTCTTGAGTCCAAACGGCATCACCTTGTACATGAAGTTGCCCAACGGGGTTCTGAACGCTGTTTTCTTTGCATCGGAGGGGTCCATCTTGATCTGGTTGTAACCTACATACCCATCCATGAAGCTATATATCTCGTGACCAGCCATTGCATCTATCAGGATATTGATGGAGGTCAGAGGGAACTCATCTTTGGGATAAGCTCTATTCAAATCTCTAAAGTCCACACAGATCCTTATTTGGTTTTTGTCTTTCTTCCCCACTGGGATAATACTGGATAGCCAGATCGGGTGTTGTATCGGCTTGATAAACCATGTTATTAGTAAGTGTTGAACCTCTTCCTTGATCTTCAAATCCAGCTCAGGCTTGTACGTTCTCGTTACTTATTTTACTGGAATGGCTGAAGGCATCACGTTCAACTTGTGACAGCTTACTTCCTCGTCTAGCCCCTTCATCTCTGTGTACTTCCATGCGAAGACGTCTATAAACTCCTAAATCAACTCAACCAAGGCCCCTCGTTTCTCCTTACTGAGATCCTTCGAGATGAAGATGGGCCTTGGGTCTTCCTCTTCTTTTGCCAGGTTCAACTGCTCTAGCTCTTGTGTCTGCAGCTACGGTCAATCCGCCATGTAATCTGGTTCCTCGACGACTTCCTATATAAATTCTTATATGCTAGAGTTGTCTATCACCATACATTGTCTTCGTTGATCCACTAGAAAGCATTCATATATCGGGTTAACCTCATCATCAGTTTCTTCGATTACCCGCTCACACCGTTATAATCGATACACCACATTTCCTTCTTCAGCAATGACTTTCTTACATTGTCTGCTAGTAGCGGTGACTGCTTTCCTCTTCTTCTCTCTAGATGCCTCGGCCACTCTTTTCCCTGAGAACTGTCTCAGCACGCTTTGTCATTGGACCTCATGCTCCATCGGATCCACTCTGGGCCTTATCTTGTCTTTGAGATGCTTCGAGATGCCTTGGGGTCGAGCGACTACTTGGTGAGCTTCTTCAGTCATTACTCTTGCGCTGCTCGCAACCTCTTTACTTTGCTCGTTCAAGAGACCCATCCTTTCTCTGATCGAGGGAACCCATGCTCCCTCCATCCTTCTTGTTAGGACCCGGACATCTTTTTCCAACTTAGTATAAAATGCCGCATCCACCAAGTGATCTACCTCAATATCTAAGGGCCTCTTTGTAGCCCTAATGGTCACCTCCGTCCCCTTGATATTCGCCTTAGCGCATTGGTGGTATGTAGAAGGAACTGGCCCTTGATTGTGCATCCACACTCTTCCTATTAGCAGATGATAGGAAGTTGCACTCTCTATCACGTGGAACTTTATATGGGAACTCAAATTTCCCATCACAATCCAAATATTAACATACCCAATGGATTTGGAAGATTGGTTATCATACCCCAAAATTACCAAAGGCATGGGGACTAATCTTTCTTCTGGAATATTGGTTGCATGAAAGGAGTTAATTGGCATGATATTGAAGGAAGCTCCCCCATCCATAAGAGTCCTTGTGAAACTAACTCCGTTAACGCTCGCAGTCACATACAATGGCCTGTTGTGAGGTAATTTCATAGCCCTATCGGCATCGCTGAAGGTCACTTCTGACAGAAACCTCCTCACCAACCTAGCTATGGGTCCCTTTCATTTCAGCGAAGGGACTGCGTCTTTCCTCGCAATATCTAGTATCGCCTGGGTTATTTCCAACCTGCTCTCTTTTGGTATCCCTACCTGTTCGAAGAACCAGGTGAACTTTGGGAATTTTGAGACTGCACATTACTCTAGGCCCGAATCTATTTCCTCACCTTCAACGTTGTACACATCATCCACGTCTTTGGCGCTTGCTTCATCGTAGGCTAAAACTACGTTAACCATTCCCTTAGTACAGGTCTCCAAAGCTTCATCGTACTCTTCTCTTTCTCCTCTCTCTGCTTTTTCATCATAGGCCACCACGAGATTGGCCCCATGTGCTGGTAGTGGGTTGTTATTGACGTTCTGTGGAGGGATTTGCAACCTCCCTGCCTTCACGTACTTGTCAATAATTATTCTCAGTGTTAAGAAACTTTATGTTGGGTGATGGATCCTTTGATGAACCTGACAATACCTAGGATCTGCCTTCGTTGCCACATCAGGTTCCCCAATGGGAATGTCTTTTGGCTCGTAGACCGTTCCGCCTTAGACCATTGCGTTGTAATAGCTGACAGCCTCCTCTATTGTACAAGGCAATGGTGGTGGGTCCTCCCTGTTTCTTTCGAACTTCCTCTTATTATCCTTCTTCGGTACCTTGCCCCCATTTCCTCCTTCGATGTACCCTACCCGTGGGGGCTGAGACCTCCCCCCTGCAGGTTGTATCGGCTGCCTAAACATCATGAGCACCGCCATCGGATTGGGCCGCACCACCAAAGAGATGTTTCTCACTGCTTTCAAGAATGCCAAAAAGGTCCCCTCGCGCGTCTCATTGATGAGATGACATATGTACTCAGAAAGCAACCCCTCAGCACAAATCTGTAATAACTTAGACTCTTTGGCTTCCTCCCTCACGTTGAGGGATCTTTTCCTGAACCTTGGAACATAGGTCACCACTTCTTCCCCAGGTTGTTGCTTCTCCCTACCGAGTTGGGTCAAAGTAAACTCATCTTCTGTCAGAAAGAACTTCTGGACAAACAATACATGCATCTCCTCCCACGTAGAAACACTCCTGGGAACCAAATGGGAATACCAGGTATATGCTTTATTGATTAAAGATTTATAAAACTCCCTCAACCTAAGTTTCTTATTATTACAATGTGCCCCCAAGTGTTCGATGAAGCATTTAATGGGCTCCTTCGGATTCCCGCCTTTCCCCATGTATTTTTCAAAAATAGGAGGAATATAGTCTTTTGGATAGGGCTCGTTGTTGTATTCCTGGGGATACGGTGTTCGAAAGTCATCATAAACCGAAGCTACCTCGCCAGCAGATTGCGAGGAAGCCTGCATGAACTTCAGCATCTCCTTTTGCATCTCCTTTCTCATTTCATGCTACTGGGGCAACGACCAACGGGACCACGGGCTGAGTGCCCATTGCAGCTGGAGCAGGCGCCACGGTTGGGGTCGTTGATACTCCTGATGTTCCCAATACTGGATTCACAATAGAGGGTATGCTCGCTGGGACTGTTCCCGTTACACCTGCACCTGGTGAGGCCATTGGGGTTGCCCCTGGTGTTACGAAGGAAATGGCTTCAAATCCTCCTAACACTGTTGAAGCTACCGGAGTTTGTAAGAACTCATAAAACTTACTCGTGAGGAGTGCCACCTGAGTGGGTCCCAACCCTGCACTCGTGGAAGCTTGTGTCACCCCTAGAACGCCTGTCGTCGTCTGAACCGGAGGTACCTCTACTCGAGGAGCCTCATCCCTTAGGGCCTCCAGTTCTCTCGCTGCTTGTTCTTCATTATGTTGGATGTCATCAAAGTTGAGCCTTCGATTAACATTATCCTGCGCCATACTCCTTACTCACAAGAATGCCTCCCCAGCAGAGTCGCCAAATGTAATAGGGTAGTTTAGATAAGATGGAGGTGTAACCCATTTTTTAGTATTGTAATGATAAGTTAATTATCCCAAGACCTTGGATTAATGATGGGACATACAAATACAAACACAATGAAGATAAACTCAGTTTAAACTCATAAAACTCTCGTGTATAACTCAGAAGATAGTAATGAACTTAGAAATAACTTAGCTAGAGGGAGAGAGAAGTAAGCACCCTAGATACACCTTGGTAGGCAGGTAGAAACACACCAAACACCCTCAAGAATCTCTATTAAGTATTAAAAGCTTCGTAATAAATAACAATAGTGAGTGAGTAAAACCTCTGATTTGTAATAACTCTCTCGGATGTGTATTCTCTCTAGCAATAACTCCTGAACTCTCAAAAATATCCTCTTTCCTCAAAGGTGGTTGGGGTCCTTAAATAGCCCCCCCTACACCACCCCCGAGGCAACTCAGCCATTCAAGACTATGAAAGAAACCCCTCATACTTTATGTCACAACATTAAATGTCTGATGCACTAGTTGTCTCCACGTCATAAATATTAAATGCCAAGACATGCCTTTTGCCTAACCACTGTGTGTCAGGGAGCTGTTGTCGCAGAGGTGGCTCACCAACTGCCTGACAGCCCCAAATACCACGATGATTTACTCAAGTACAGGTCTGACATTATTTAGCTGGCTAGTGACATCACCTACAGTAGATGTGACATTAAGTAGAGGGCCGTTTGGTTCATAACTCAACACCCGATGGAACTCCAAGATGCTCCGCCCGAGGTTCCACGGTCAGGGTCCTTCGGTATTTTTACCAGGTGTATCTAAGATGGTTAGGACAAGCCCCAACGGTGCCTCATTTCTCAATCCTCCAAACCAAGTCCCTCTAAAGTTCCCACGGCGAGGTCATTCGATAGAGAATGAAAGCTCTCCCAGGCCCTGCCAAGCCTGGTCTCTCGTGAGGACCGTTTGACCTCACACTAAAACTCATTATTATTCTCGTTACATCATTACAACCGTTATAGCTTACAGTCAATATAAAAAGAAATGCAATATGACTAATACAACAAGTTAAAGTATGAGTTGCCACGCCAAGCTCCCTTGCTGAGTTGCCACGCTTGAGTTGCATCGGTTGCTTAATCTCAAACACTATTGTCAATTAGGGAATTATCCCTAATCTCCGGATTACCTTCAAGCCCCCTCTAGAAAAGAAAATAACAAACATCAGAGTAAAAATGGTGGCACAAGAAAGACAACTATCATCACCACCATAGATTCAGAATATCATTTTTCAGCAATCTCCTCTTCCGGGAAGCGCATATGTTTCCCCTTGGGTGTAAGAAAGCCTTTCAATCGCAATACACCAAATGATGATTCTGTTTCACACTCTTCTTCTCCTTCAATCTAATCATCATTTTTGTACACAAACCGCGTATTTTTACTTTCGAATTTTGCCCTATATACACATATCTTGCTCAGCTTTTCACACAGTTCATCCACCAATCCCCCATCATATCCTTCATCCTCTTCTTTTTCATCATAACAATCATAATTTTTTTCTTCAATCCTTTCATCCTCTTCTTCTTCCTGATGTTTTGTACTTACATTCACTTGAATAAAATAAATGGATGCTTCATCTTCTTATGTCACCATAGAGGTACCCTCGGATGTATCTGATTTCTCAGAGAAATCCAAAAGCAAAGACCTTGTGACCAAACAACTCTTTTTACTTTCAACACTCTCTTGCTCCCCCCCCCCCCTCCCAATTGATTCAATAACCATCTCAGCCCCTTCTTCAACCTTGTACAAGAGATTCTTGACTTGACCCCTCAACAATGCCTCTCTTCAGAACCGGGTGTGTTTTGCTTAACTTGGGTATTGTTCTTCTTTTCCAAACTCCCCATTGCAAGACCAACAATATGTGAATCATTTATTATGTCAATAAGAGTTGATCTTTGTTGTCTCGATTTTAAAACCCCCTTTTCAGAATCTTCAACTTCCATTGATATTTTTCTCAATCAAATTAGTCTTTAGCAGCTAAGGCCTGTGAATTGACCATCCTTCTTACTGATGATGGAGAGTCCATTGTAAGATTGATGATAGACTACTGGAAAGTTTGAGAAGATCAAACGATAAGGGAGATGTTTGTACCGAGGTGATTAAGATTAGGAAGGGAGAGGGACAAATATAGAGTAAATAAAAAAGATGAATATGGTCTCTTCAAATATTTGGACGGAAGAAATGAGAGGAAATAGAGGAGATTATCTAATGCCACATGGATAAGTTAGTTTAAAAGGAGATATAAATATTGTAAAGTGTTTTATAATATTATAAAGATACGATTTTGTGTACATATACATATATCTTCCTATATATACACATATGTGCGCATATATACATTTCCAATTATATGAATATACACTTCTGGCGTAACTAAACACCAGATGTGTGTGTGTGTGTGTGTGTGTGTGTGTGTGTGAGAGAGAGAGAGAGAGAGAGATGGTAGAGGTCTATATATATATATATAGTGAGAGTCTCCTGTACATACCAAATAGTACATTCCAACGGTGCATACCAATTTTTTAAAATAGTAAAAAAATTATTTTCCGACTGAATTTTTTTATATGATATTTAAACATTTCAACAAACCCATATAAAAAAATCAACTCAAAATAATATTTTTTGCTATTTTAAAAAATTCGGTCAAATTTTCGCAGCTTTTAAAGTACTTTAAAAGTTGCAAAAGTTTGACAGGTTTTTTTTAAAATAGCAAAAAATATTTTTTTTGTCCTTATTTTTTTTATATGGCTCCCCCGAAATGTTTAAATACCACATAAAAAACTCAGCTCAAAATCATTTATAAAATAGGTTCGCGCCCAGCGGTATGTACCGTTTGGTATGTACAGGAGCCTGACTCTCTATATATATTATATCTTTTTGTTCTTTTTATGAATTTTGTATTTTTTAGTGTAAAAGGTGAAAATTTGTGCAAGAGATGTGCCAATTAATTATTGGACAGCAATTAAAAAAAATTCACATAACATGCCATGTATCTCAATCAAAGCCCCAAATGTTAGTGTAGTTGCCAATTTTTTTTTAATTCGGGGTGAACATTGTAACTTGTGAAAGGTAGGGTCCAAAATTGAAAATAAGTCCTAACTTGCATATTAATTTAGCATTTTTCTCTTTAAACTAATATACTCTTTGAAAAAAAACTAGAATGTTGATTGAAAGTTGCAATATTTGGAGCTTTAAATAATCAAGAGTGAAAGTTTCTTATTTTACTTTTGTATTAAATTTTTAGACATGATGTGAATCTTGTTACCGGAATATTAATGAGTAATCTCTTGATATGTTAATTAAATTCTGTGAAGATGTACCAAGTCCAAATATAGAGATTACATATGATTGCAGATTGTGTAGCTATAGACACAATAATTACATAATCAAATGTACTATATTTTTTATTAAACTTACAGATTACACTAATTTAGCATGTGTTTACTAGGTAGGAAAATTATAGCATCTAACGATTAAATTTATTATCAATGAGTGCATGCATGCATGTCCATTGTCCTGTATAAATTGACTATCCATTGTCCACTGTGTATTGTCCTGTGTTCAGACTCAAAACGTAAGGAAAAAACAATGGCTTCTTCTCATTGTCACGTACTTTTTCCTTTACTAATCACCTCCCTACTCATCAAGCCTTCCGTGAGTGCCGCTGATGCAGACACCCAAGCACTTATCAACCAGATTTGTCGCCAAACAACGGATTATAGATTTTGTAACTACTTTTTCAACACGCACCTGCATTCACCAAGAACAAACATCTTTGGGTTGACTCAAATAACGGTGAGTCAATCATTACTAACTGCGACCGATACGAACATTTTTATACGGAAATTGATAGCAGCTGAAACGGATAAAACAAAAAGAGAGCTCTATGCAATATGCCAAGCCGGTTATGGGATAGTGATGGATCTTTTCCAGGATGCTTTTTTTGAATTCAACGCCAAAGATTATAAACCATGGTTGCTGATGAGGGCAAGTCACTTAGACCTATATATGACTGTGGGCATCTTTTCCAGAATGGCCCCCTGAGTGAGAAGAACAGGCAGATGGGAGTGCTCATCCAAATGGCATTGGGTGCAGGGAATCTTCTTATGACCCAATGATAATTCATTACACACAGTTTTCTTCTTTTCTTGTTTTTCATTACATTTGTTCTTAAATTGAGTGCTATAATGTTTTAAGCTACTGCTTCATGGGTACTTTAGTCATTGGTCTATCTATTCGTCTTAAATTACTGGGTGAAATATCTGTGTTGAAATATGTTTGCCAGTGTGTGTCAGTTTTGTGTTGTGACCATTGAACAGATGTGCAAACTTTTGTTTGACATTTTTTTTTTATCGGGCAAATAAACACAATTGCGTTTTATCTCTATTATTACCTAAAAAGAGGTTGAACCTTTTGGAATAATAACATGTTTGAATTACCCTCATTTTTTCTGAAATCCTTATTATACCCTCAGTTTTACCATCATCCCTTCTTCCTCTCTTTCTCATCCACGCGTTTTTTACACTCCACCTCTCTCCCATCATTAATTTGATGACCCTTGTATCTTTCCTCCCTCTATGAAATCCCACCATGGAAGATCAACAACATATATTCCCTGCCCGTATTTTTTTGACCCATTTCAACAATCCCTGTGGTCTGCCTTTTATATTCATTCACCCAACATCATAACCTCCATTTTTATAACCATTGATCATCGTATTTGTATCACCTCGAAGACAAAAGGAAGGAGTTTTGCAACACCTCTTCTATAGGTATCGTGGTGTATAATTATATTACAGTTCCATTGATGAAAATCCACGAAACTACCCATGACCCTTATATCAATTATGCTCCCATATCCAATCTATTGGTCCCACGTCTGAACTAAAAGCCCTGGATACTGTATTTATCCCAAATTATTTTAATTATAATTGGTTTCCATCTTATTCACTTTTTTAAAGGAAACGTATCTAATATTCAAAACAATCAATTGCTCTTTATTTTAGATCTCAGAATTTAAGAACTGGAGAACATGGTGACCACCTTGGTACCCTTAGATACTGCAAGTTTGGCCAACTCCCCGGAAAAAATAAACCTAATTGAAGTCTGGATGTCCCGAGATGTGATAGTTGGCTTCTTATTGTATCGCGCTAAGCGTGATGATTCTTGAGCAAGCTTCTCAAAAATATCATTGATGGAGCTATTCATGATCCCCATAGCCTTGCTGGAAATACCGATATCAGGATGAACCTGTTTCAATAACTTGAAAAGATAAATCTTGTATGACTCTATGCTCTTCTTTGATCTCTTGTTTTCCTTATCACTTGCGATGGGGAATTTCTTCTCAGCCTTTAATGGCTTCTTCTATGCCTTTGGAGCCATTGGAATTGAAGTCAGATTGGGAAATTTAGTTCAAAGGGAAAATTTGGGGCATCACTGTTAATTTCTGCTTTTTTTAATCTATGATAGTTCGTTTGGTTTGATTTGATATGATCCGAGGTATGTGGACATATTTAGCTTTTTTATTTATGTATTTCATTGTTTGCCCAAAATGACACTGTCTTACATTTCGATTTTAAAATTCTAGGGTGGTTTCACTCATAATTAATCTATAATATAATTACGAATGTTGTTGACTTTCACTCAATTATAGAGAATACCACAAACTAAACTTAATATTTCATTGTTGTCACACCAATATGTTTGTGACAATAACTTGTTTTCTTCTTTTCCTATAATGATTATCATGCTACTATAATTACTAGGTACCATTACCACCAGTAATGTCATGTATGCTTTGACGTATCCAAACTTCTCATATTAAAAATATCTTATCTCTTGGAATACTTGAATTGTGACATTATATTATAAGTTTAGACCAATGGTTGGCTATTCATTATGTTTTTTAAACAAACCATATAGGTATAATATAAGATAAATTTGAATATTACATGATAGTCATGTTTTCGAAACAGAGGCATTTGGGGGTATAACTTTATACATAATAAAGATGTTTAGGATGTTTAGAATTCGCACCTAACCGACTGTTGTTGCCATGTAGATTGCCACGTGTCTTCATTCAATTGTGTCACTGTTGATGTAAAAAATTAGATCACTCTAATTATTCAATCACAGATAATTAAATGAGACAAAGAATTTTAAAGTGGTTCAGCCTTATAAGAATGGCCTACGTCCACTGTTATGTTATTGTTGAGTGTTTTGGGAATTCTCGATTACAAGTTATCTCAAGAAATTCCGATCCAGGGGTCCTCTTTCAATGAGGATTGTACAATGTATTTATAGCCCTGAGGCTATAAAGTGAAAGGGTAATACATTAAATGATGTACATATGAAAGGGTAATACATTCAATGTCCCTTAAGCGTGTGCGTCTGAATGATGAGCATTTAATGAACGGTCAAACTGTTGGCTATCCAGCTATTAATGCTTTGTTCGAGGTGCAGCTCGGACCGTCTGAGTTGCTCGGACCGCCTAAGCTTCTCGGTACTCAAGATTTCCTCGGAGAGGTCTTGTTCCTCGGAGCGTGTGAGTTCCTCGGGGAAGCAGTGTTCCTCGGGGAAATAGTCTTCCTCGTTGTAGTCTTGTTCCTCGGAGCGCATGGGTTCCTCGAAAGTGTTTGTTGATACCAAATTTAGTCTGCTGACATGACACAATTGAATGATGACACGTGGCAATCTACATGGCAACACCAAATTTAGTCTGCTGACATGGCCCAATTGAATGAAGACACGTGGCAATCTACATGGCAACAACAAAACACTTCCGAGGAACTCACACGCTCCGAGGAACAAGACTACAACGAGGAAGACTATTTCCCCGAGGAATACTGCCTCCCCGAGGAACTCACACGCTCCGAAGAACAAGATCTCACCGAGGAACTCTTAAGTACCGAGAAGCTTAGGCGGTCCGAGCTGCACCTCAAACAAAGTATTAATAGCTGGATAACCAACAGTTCAACTGATTCATTAAATGCTCATCATTTAGACGCACGCGCTTAAGGGGCATTAAATGTATTACCCTTTCATATGTACCTCATTTAATGTATTACCCTTTCACATTACCGTCTCAGAGCTATAAATACATTGTACAATCCTCATTGTAAGGAGGACCCCTGGATCGGAATTTCTTGAGATAACTTGTAATCGAGAATTCCCAAAACACTCGACAATAACATAACAGTGGACGTAGGCCATTCTTATAAGGCTGGAGCACTTTAAAATTCTTTGTCTCATTTATTTATCTGTGATTGAATAATTAGAATGATCTAATTTTTTACATCAACAGATTGGCGCCGTCTGTGGGAAGCGACTGGTAATATCATTTTCTCACCAAAAAACAATCCATCACAAATGACTGATATTCCTGAATCCAGCAATCGCAACGTTGGAACCCCTCCAAACCCATCTGCTCCACCAAATATTCCAGATCTGGCTGGAATAATGACAAATCTGGCTCAGGGCCAGACCGTCATGCAAGAAACAATGCGACAACTCATCCAAACTCTCCATGGCGGTGCGTCAGCCCATTCAGGACCACGAAGTATTCAAAGAAACACCCATGCACCATCCTCACGTACTAGGTGTACTAATTCGTATCGCAATGAAGAATCTGAAGATTTCTCTTATCAACCTGGACGAACTTCGTCAGTGCGAGCCACGGATACTGAACAACGTGTCACTCTCTCCCCAGAAAGGACCAGCGCATTGGAAAGGTTAAGTACGGTTTCTCCTTTCGACCGATTAGGCCCTAGGAGGAACAAAAGTCCTCTTAATGCAGCGTCGAGGAGCTTTCGACAATCAACAGCCTTAAAAGAAGGATCTGCCCAGTCGCGACCAGTTGCTCGTCAAGATAGATCCCAGGAAGCCACTTCAACGCAATCAGCTGCTCGAACCAACAGGCCCGAGGAATAGAATGATGCATGGAAAGGCTCTATTCAGAGACTGGAGGATAGATTAGGGGAAATGGCTAAGGTCAAGAATCCTCTACAACGAACCTTTGTTCGAAGAACACCTTTTGTTCAGGCTATTGTAAATTTTCCAACACCATCAAAGTTCAAAGCACCTATTGTGACTCCCAAGTATGATGGAAAGACTGATCCTGTCCTTCATATAGAACAGTATCAGGCTGCAGCCGACATCTACGCTGTTCCAGATGAGATGAGATGCAGAGCATTCTCGGGAACTCTTACCGGATCTGCTCAAATATGGTATAATAATCTTCCTCGAGGTAACATCTCAACTTTTCTTCAACTGTCCGAGTTATTCATTGGGAATTTTTGCTTTGGGTCAAAGCCAGTTAAACGAGTAGCACATTTGTTAAGTGTTAGACAAAAAGCTTGTGAAAGTACCAGAGATTATATAACTCGTTTTAATAACGAGAAACTTGAAGTCATTGATTATGAGGAGAAGACAGCGATCACTGCCTTGATGAGTGGGTTGTTGCCTAATAAGTTGTATTACACTTTGGCCAAAGATCCACCCACAACTATGTCAGAATTGATGGCGAAAGCGGCCAAAATCATGAATGCCGAGGAGGCTATGGCTGTGAAGAAGAATATGGATAAAGAAACCAAGGTGGAGGTCGACAAAGCCAAGAAGAAAGAGCATAAGAACAACGGTGGTGACAAGCAATCCAAAAATAGGTCGTCATGGGAGGTCTTGAGGAAATTTGATAATTACACTCCTTTGAAGGTAGATATCAACCACGTCCTGGAAGAAATTAAGAACAGCGAGGAGTTAAACTGTCCAAAGAAAATGAAGGCAGATCTTGACACGAGGAATAGGGAAGAATATTACGAGTTTCACAAAGAACATGGCCATATGACCAAAAATTGCATAGCTCTTCAGAATGAGATCGAAACACTCATTAGACGAGGAAAACTGACAAAGTATGTTGATCGTGGAAACGAAAGAAGAAACAACGACCGAGCAAGAGAGAGGTCTAGATCTCCTCGTCGAGCAAAGGAGAAAAAGAAAAGAAACCATGAAGTTGATCCAGAAGATGACCCCGATCTTCCCAAAAGACCAAGGCAGCCAGAACAAGAGGTATTTTCAATACGCTTTGGATCATTTGACTGTAATGTTATTACAGGTGGAGATGCAGGAGGAGGAGACCTTACTGCAGAGAGAAAAGCTTACCTAGGTGAGGCTCAAGCTTGCTCGTACATTCAGCGAATAAATCTAGCTGAGGAAGATCGCTCGAGAAAGGTGAAAAAGGAGAAATTGGTCATCAGTTTTTCAAAGAATGACCTTGCAGGTGTTTTATATCCTCATGATGATCCACTGGTGATCAAAATGAGGATGAAGGAGGTTATGATTTCAAGAGTACTGGTCGAAAATGGTAGCTCGGCAGACATCATGTTCTACTCGTGCTTCGATAGTTTAAATCTAAAGCTATCTTAACTGGAGCCTTACCACAGACCCCTCATCGGTTTTGCTGGCGAGAAAGTATTTCCACTTGGGACGATCAAGTTGGATATATTCATTGGTACGTGGCCTGCTTATCGGACAGAAAGAATACGTTTCTTCGTGATGGATAAGAATGTCCAATCATCGTAAAATATCATCATGGGAAGAGTAAGATTGAAGAAGTTCAAGGTTGTACCATCTACAGTGCATCAGTGCTTAAAATTTCCAATAAACTTTGGAGTAAGAGTTGTGAAAGGTGATCAGAAAGTAGCTCGGGAATGCTATTATTCATCCGCCGAGCAAGAAGAATTGGAGGAATCAAAGAAAAAGACTACTACCTATCAAGTCGATGAAGGTGCAGAGATTGAAACATTGGATCCTCGATATGAGTCGCAACTCGTGAAGGGTCAAGTGGTGGAAGCTACTGAAAACATCATTCTGGACGACGAGCACCCTGAGCGAACTACTCAAATAGGTTCATCATTGGAAGCCTCATTGAAACAGGAATTGATAAAGTTCCTAAGAAGCAGAAGACAAAATTTTGCATGGAGTCATGAAGATATGCCTGGGATAGACCCAAACTTCTTATGTCACGAGCTCAATGTGAATAAGGAGATCAAGCCTGTGAAGCAGAGAAGAAGAGTATTCACTCCCGAGAAGAATCAAGCTATACAGGAGGAAGTCGAGAAGCTCCAAAAAGCTTATTTCATTGAAGATGTTAAATATCCAGACTGGTTAGCCCATGTGGTGATGGTAAAGAATAAAAACAACAAGTGGAGGATGTGTGTAGACTTCACCGACCTCAACAAAGCATGCCCAAAGGATCACTTTCCATTACCCCGAATTGATCAACTGGTGGATGCTACCTCGGGACACGAGTTGCTGAGCTTCATGGATGCTTATTCTGGTTACAATCAGATCAAAATAAAACCTGAAGACAGGGAGAGTACTTCTTTCATTACCCCTAGGGGAACGTATTGTTATAATGTTATGACTTTTGGTTTGAAAAATGCAGGTGCGACATATCAGCGGCTGATGAACAAAGTCTTTGCTGAACAAATCAGTTGCAATATGGAAGTCTATTTTGATGATATGCTGATGAAAAGCAAGAAAGCTATCGATCATCTAGTTGACTTAAGTCAGACTTTTGATCAACTAGATAAATATTAAATGAAGCTGAACCCGACGAAGTGCATATTTGGAGTACAAGAAGGCATGTTCCTCGGGTACATTGTCAATCAACGAGGCATTGAAGCAAATCCTGAAAAGATCAAAGCTCTATTAGGGCTGCGATCTCCAACGACGAAGAAGGAAGTACAGAGTCTCACAGGACGAGTAGCATCACTCAACAGATTTGTGTCACGGGCAACTGGTAGATGTCTCCTATTCTTCAAGACACTCAGAAAGACATTTGAGTGGAATGATGAATGTGAGAAGGCTTTTCAAGACTTGAAGAAATACTTGGAAACACCTCCACTGTTATCCAGGCCGGTGATGGGAGAAAAATTATATTTGTACCTTGCAGTGTCCGAGAATGCAGTTAGCTCGGCGTTGATCAGAGTGGAGAATGGAGTGCAAAAACTAATTTACTACACAAGTAAGGCCTTCCGAGGAGCAGAGATCAGATATCCAAGGCTGGAAAAATTGGCACTGGCGCTGATTGAGGCAAGTAGAAGAATGAGGCTATACTTCCAAGCTCATACCATAGTAGTATATACCGATATGCCATTGAGGCAAGCCCTTCATAAACCAGAAAAATCAGGCAGACTGATGTACTGGGCAATAGAACTCGGTGAATATGATATAGTTTATGAACCCAGATCATCATTAAAAGGGCAAGCTGTGGCAGATTTTATAGCAGAGTTCACCTATCCTGATACCCCCGAGGAGGAAAAGTTGCTCGCTGATCAACCTGTGGATATTACAGGATCAACAAACACAAGCTCAGACCAACTCCGGTTGGTAAAAGGGAAAGTGGATGTTACAAGATCATCAAATTCGAACTCAGACTAATTTCGATTAGTAAAAGGGCAAGAAAAGATGATCGATGAAGAGAAAGAAAATTCCGGGGAGGATGAAAGGAAGCAGTAAATATTTCACCGAGGAATTCTGACAGAGCAGAAATTTGAAAACGAGTTACCTATATGGAGGCTATATGTAGATGGTTCATCTTGCACTACAGGATGTGGCGCGGGGATAATTTTGAGCACTACGGACGAGGTCGACATGGAATACGCCCTGCGTTTCCAATTCAAAGCTTCCAACAATGAGGCTGAGTATGAGGCCATGATTGCAGGACTTAATTTGGCAAGAATTATGGAGGCGCAACAGGTCATTGTTTTCAGTGATTCTCAATTGATCGTAAACCAAATGATGGGAGTATATGCAGTTAGAGGAGAATTAATGATCAGATATCATGCAAAGACAAAGGAGCTGGTGTCAGAATTTGTTGTTATTCAGCTGGTCAGAATACCAAGAATGGAGAATGCGAAAGCAGATGCCCTAGCTCGACTAGCATCAGCTACTCGCACCGAGTTACGACGAACAATCCCAATTGAAGTGTTGGTTGGTCGGAGTATATATAAAGATTTGACGATGAATTTTATCACCCTTGATTTAGAACCATCTTGGATGGATCCCATCAGGGCGCATATCGAGGAGGGAGAATTGCCAATTGACAAGCTCGCAGCCAGGAAATTGAAGTTTAAAGCTGCTCGTTATGTATTAATTAATGGTATTTTATATAAACAAGGAATTATGGCAGGTTTGCAGAGATGCGTACATCCCTCCGAGGTGAAAGAATTAATTGAAAAGATCCATGAAGGGTCCTCTGGAGCACATGTAGCAGGTCGGACGCTTTTGCAAAGGGTGATGATGCAGGGATACTACTGGCCGACGATGAGGGCTGATTTTATAGCCTATGCCAAGAAGTGTGACAAGTGCCAGCGCTTTTCCTCCATCCGAAGAACTCCACAAGCATTGTTGACACCCATAACTTCCCCTTGGCCATTTTCCATGTGGGGAATTGATTTGGTTGGGCCATTGCTAACGACCCGAGGAAGGTTCAAATTCCTCGCCGTCGTAGTGGATTATTTTACTAAGTGGGTAGAAACTGAGCCACTCATTGACATGACGTACGAGAAGGTGTACCAATTTATTTGGAAGAACATCATTTATCGATATGGTCTTCCTCATGTCTTCATCACAGACCATGGAACACAATTTGATAACGAGGAGTTCGCTGCCTATTGTCATTAGTCAAATATTTTGAAGGTCCACTCAGCACCAGACCATCCTCAAGGCAATGAACAAACTGAAGTGACAAACAGAACGCGACTGAATGGTTTGAAGTAAAGATTGGATGATGCGAAAGCAAACTGGATCAACGAGCTACAATCAGTACTTTGGGCTTACCGAACTACACCCCGACTAGCAACAGGAGAATCACCATATATGCTGGCGTTTGGAAGTGAAGTTGTTATACCTGCCGAGTTGGGCCTCCCAACACACGGGGTTCTGAATTTTAATTCCCCTGTCAGCGACTTAATGAGAAGACTGGATTTAGACATGCTCGAGGAAGTTAGAGAAGAAGCAGCCATTAGAACTGTTGCTTTCCATCAGCGAACAGCTTTGTTCTACAACAAAAGGGTGAAGAAGTGAGACCTGAAAGAAGGAGATTATGTGCTGAAGAAAGTCATTCAAAAGCACAATAAGCTGGAGGCAAACTGGCATGGACCATACCGAGTTACAGAAGTTGTTCGACCAGGAACTTATCGAATAGCAACTCTAGAGGGGGAGGAGTTTAAGAATGCATGGAACGCAGAGCACCTGCGCAAGTATTATCAGTGATGTATATTCCCATGTAACGCAGTTCCATCGGTATGAATAAAATGAAGATATTCTGCAAGTCTCTCTTTTTATTGAAAATTTTTCGGGGAATACTAGTGCTACACACTACTCGGCAAAGCTCAGACTACTCAGCAAAAATATTCCTAAAAATACCAACCTCGGTTGGTTAGGAAACAAAATATTCCTAAAAATGCCAACCTGTTTGGCTAGGAAACAAAATATTCCTAAAAATGCCAACCTCGGTTGGTTAGGAAACAAAATATTCCTAAAAATGTCAACCTCGGTTGGTTAGGAAATAAAATATTCCTAAAAATGCCAACCTGTTTGGCTAGGAAACAAAATATTCCTAAAAATGCCAACCTCGGTTGGTTAGGAAACAAAATATTCCTAAAAATGACAACCTGTTTGGCTAGGAAACAAAATATTCCTAAAAATGCCAACCTGTTTGGCTAGGAAATAAAATATTCCTAAAAATGCCAACTTATGTTGGTTAGGAAGTACATATATTCTTGAAAATGCCAACTTATGTTGGTCGGAAGGTAAGATTATTTCAGAAAGGGCCAAAGTTGCTCGTAGAGAAAAATCTACTAACTATGGCTGGTCGGTGATAAAAACCCACCAACTGTAGTTGGTCGACAAGGAAAATTTACCGACCTTGGTTGGTCGGAAACATTTAAGAGAAAAATTTACTAACTATGGTTGGTCGGGGATAAAAGCCCACTAACTGTAGTTGGTCGACATGGAGAATCTAACGACCTTGGTTGGTTGGAAACATTTTAAACATTTTTTATACTCGTTACTTTGTTGTTAAGTTGGTCGAGAAACAAAACTTTATTATTAAGTGATCGAGCAACATTATTGATACTTGTAACTTTTTAATTATTACTGAGTTGGTCGACAAACAACACAATATCGTTATCTTGTTTGATAATTACAAGAGAATAGCAATTAAGATTGCAAACATAAATGAAAGTCTTTCATCGAATTCAAAATAAATTACATTGATAATAAAATGAAAAGTACATTGATATTGAAATGTATACTAACTATTACATCAAAAATTCCTATTCTACTGGTCTTTTCCCCTCTGCTTTTGACACAGGTTCCTCGCCAGCAGGCGGATCATTTAAAACCAGTGGAGAATTGATGAAGTTGAGATCCTTCAACATCCTGACATTCATCACGGATGGTCGATCTAAGAGATGCTCGGGACGAGATATCTCGGCTTTTGAATGAAGATTATAGTCACCGAGATACTTTGAAATCAAGCTCCGAGGAATGGCTCGTGCAGGGATCCAACTCATATCTAATTTGTATGGTGGCACAGGTAAGTCGAGCAACCCGGGATCGTGGTAGTCCCACAGATAATGACCATGTTCGAGAAACCTACCTCTGGTTCTGGAGAGGCAAAAAGAAGTAAAGTTGATGTCCCAGGGGATGGGACAAAGAAGAATGATGCACCTTCCTCGGTTGCTGTTTTGAAGGTTGCCGAGAAGTCCGCAGTGGCTCCGAGCAGGTCTAATAATTAGAGTGAGCTGCAGCACACCTAAGGCATTCAACCAGCCTTATTTGTAGCCCTCATTATTAGCATTCTGGATACGATTGTCCAAGTGGTAGAGCGCTTCATTGTATCCAGCCATCCCGAACTCCCTGGGCTGTTTGTGGAACCGATATGTTAGTTTGTCTAGCTACTCGTGGAGGTTTTTGACGAAGAGCTCTTTGTTCTCCACTGTAGATTTCTGCTCAGAGAACTGCTCTTCCAAATCCCTGATCTTCTTTGACATGTCAGCCAAAGCCTGGTTCTTCGCCATTAACTGGAAGGATTGGTTCTCTAGGGGGACTGAGTCCTTTGTTCCTCGATAGGAATCCGAGCTGCTCTTGCTCATCCCCGAGGTGCCCTTGCTCGTCCCCGAGAAGATGTGGAAGGGCCAGACCTCTTCAAGGTTTCCAACTCTTCCCTCAGGTTGGCATTCTCGACTTCCAAGAATGAAAATCCCTCATCGATCACTGGGATTAAGGCTTTTGAAGAAGAGGCTGCAGACTTCAACTGTGATAGCTCTTTCTGCAAGTTGTTGTTCTCTTGCTCTAGCAACTCGGCAATTTGTCGGCACTCCTCGACTTCACCCTTCAGAGTTCTCTCTCTCACATCATACCCAGCAAAAAGCTTCTCGTAGCCCTTGTCGGCAATGATCAGCTTGTACTTTTTCTCGTAACCCTCATGCAACAGGGCAGTTGATTCTTTGAATTGTAGCTGAAGGTCTTCAAGGGTGCCTTGGAGATCCTCGATCATTTCATAATAGGTCACATTATTGGCCACCTCTCGATCAAGTAGACACTTCAGATATTGATATGCTTCAACTGCCTGTTCTGAAGCATCTTGGCCGAGGATGTCTACAACTTGTGTTGCACTCAGGTCTATGTGACCAGCCTTAAAATATTCATTACATTGTCGCAGCAGCTTTGTATCATGAGCAGATAACAATTCCATCCTGGCCAGAAACTAGAAGAGAAAGAAAGAGCAATCATCAATAAGAAATATAAGCAGGGTATGAATAGAAGATAAACAACAGTATGCAAAAAAGTCCAAATTTTATTAGATCATAAAGTTCAGAATTACATGTTGTGGGTTACATTTGAAAGAGAAAAAGATAAAGAGAAACCCGAACATCTCTACACCTTTTCCTTGTCTCCCAAAACCTTCTCGGGAGGCTGGGACGAGGAAGTAGGTTGCTCGGAGGGAATGGATAGTTGCTTGGGGAGCACTGGCAGTTGCTCGGAGGAAGTAACAATCTGCTGAAGTTCCTCGGCAGCAGGCTAAATGGCTGGGGGATTATCTTCCACCACCATATAAGACTCTTCTGAGGCAGCTTCGTCCTCTTCAAGATCTTCTGGGGTAGGAGGGGGACCAGGAATGTGTTGCTGGAAAAGCTGAGAAGATTCATCAACTTTTATTTCCTGGAGAGCAGCAACCCATCCATCCCTAAAGTATTTGAGGCTGCTATAGTCCACTTGCGACACCATGGAAGCCAACCCTTGTTCTACCCCTTGTTCCAGCCAGCACTGAAGGACTTCTTCACAGCCATCTTCCTCTTCAACTTCTCCGAGGAAAGCTTCTCGGACAGCAAGTCATCAGCAGCTTTCAGCTTTCTCTCAATCTCCTCCTTCTGCCGACCTACTTCCTGAAGATGAGCCAGCTCCTCCTCAGTAGCCTTAAGCTTATCTTCAAGCTCCCCAGAAGTTTTGAGCTTCTCTTAGAGCTCCTTATTTGCCTTCTCCAGGGCATTTATTCTCTTCTCCAACTCCTTGGAGGCATCAACAGCTCGAGCTTTCTCTTGCTCGGTGGAGGCAAGCTTTTTCTCCCAGACAGCCTTGTCAGTAGCATATGTCTGGCGAGAATCGTCCAAAGACTTGATTGCTTCTGCCAGAGCTCCCTCCACACTGGACGAGGAGCATGAAGCTTTAATTGCTTCATCCTTCTTTAGGATTATATTAAAGCAGCTCGTCAACTGTGAAAAGAAAAATAAAGCAACTCAGAAACAGAAATGACAAAGGAAATATAAAAAGTTCAAAGTAAGAAAACTTACAGAAGCAAGGTGACGAGCAGCTAACGAGGTAACCATGTCCCGAGTAAGGTTTTCTTCAGTAACTTGGACCTCGGGAATGATCCAGGACTTTACCGAGCTCATGGCAGAGCTCGGGGGAACGAAAGTTGGAACCCCAGTTCCAACAGCTGGGGGCTGAGTAATGGTGTCAGCCAAATTGACCGAGGAGCTCTTCTTCAGCCTCCTCGGGGGTACAGGGACAGATTCAACCAAGGAAGAACCCTTGGTCAGTGATATTACAATCACCTCTCCAGGAGCAGCAGACCTGCTCGGAGCTACTGCAGACTTCTCGACAACCTTCACAACAGCAGCCGAGGAAGGTGCATCATTCTTCTTTGTCCCCTCCCCTGGGTCATCAACTTTACTTCTTTTTGCCTCTCCAAAACCAGAGGCAGGTTTCTCGAAGAGGGTAGGAGGCCTTCTTCTCTTCATCCTTTCACTTAAAGGGACGTGAGATTAAGGTGAAGAGCTGGTGGAAGCTGGTACTGGCTCTAATTCACTTATCACTGGACGAGCAGTGAAAGAAGTGGTGTAGCTCTTGTATTGCAGCAGATATGAGGCTGATCTAATGTGCTCGTCGGCAACACTCTGATGCAGACTCCAGATAAGTTTCAGATGTCTTATATTAACATCTGCTTCCTTTGGACACTTTCTTTTGTTATCAACTGCAAATAAATAAACATTGAAATATCAGTGGAACATTTTATCAAACACAAAGGAAGCATAATTTCAAAATAAATAAAACGAAATAGAAATAACCTATCTCATTGCCATAAGGAGGGCATCTGGGACCCTGGTAAACCTCATCTCCAGTTAATGGAGGGTGTTGCCAATTTTTTATGACAACCCCGTGTTCAAAATAATCCCTATTGGCATCAGGGAGATTGACTACTAAGGCTCTATTTAAAAACCTAGTTTTTAAATAAAAAATGTTATCATTAACTGCCCATCTATAGCAATACATGATTTCTGGAATTCCTATGTGAGTTTCATGGACTTGATTTAATTTATGAACCCCATTAACTATTCTCCATGTGTTGGGGGCTATTCTTGCAGGAACAACGTCAAAGTACTGACAGAATTCCAGACACAAGGAGTTTGGTGGAAAAGAAAATCCACACTCAGCAATAAAGAGCCTGCGAAACCAATGTCCCTCAGCCAAACGGAAATAATCAGAAGGCTCAGAAAGCCCTTCCAAAACAACCCAGGAGGGAATGGAAAAATCAGAGCGAAATTTATCAAGAGATTCAATAGGGTAAACCATAGTGAATAAAGGAAATGAAGAAGAAGGAATACGATCTTACAGAAAAAGAGTGGAGCTGTTGACAACGAACGATGGAAGAAGATGAATACACAAGAGAGAAAGAGACTATGGAAAACTCGAAAATACAAATTTGGAAAAGTAGAAGACGATGGGATTTTCTGCAGCGTTTAAATACTCTACCTTGGGAAAAGGAAAACTAATGATTACAAAAAAGAAACGATTACGCTATCGGTGGCTAAAAGGACAAAAAGGGCGCAGCAATCGAAGCGAGCAGAAAAATTCAAAAAGCCTGATTCTACGAACTTGGAAGGAGAAATAAATACGAGGAAAATACTCCTAAAAAATAGGAAGACCGTTTAAAGCTACCATACTCCGAGAAAGAATGTTCCATACTCCTCAAATTTCGAACTATGAAACATTGGGGGCTTCTGTTGATACCAAATTTAGTCTGCTGACATGGCCCAATTGAATGAAGACACGTGGCAATCTACATGGCAACAACAAAAAACTTCCGAGGAACTCACAGGCTCTGAGGAACAAGACTACAACGAGGAAGACTATTTCCCCGAGGAACACTGCCTCCCCGAGAAACTCACACGCTCCGAGGAATAATATCTCACCGAGGAACTCTTAAGTACCGAGAAGCTTAGGCGGTTTGAGAAACTCAGGCGGTCCGAGCTGCACCTTGAACAAAGCATTAATAGCTGGATAACAAACAGTTCAACTGATTCATTAAATGCTTATCATTTAGACGCACACGCTTAAGGGGCATTAAATGTATTACCCTTTCATATGTACCTCATTTAATGTATTACCCTTTCACATTACTGCCTCAGGGCTATAAATACATTGTACAATCCTCATTGTAAGGCATGACCCCTGGATCGGAATTTCTTGAGATAACTTATAATCGAGAATTCCCAAAACACTCAACAATGACATAACAGTGGACGTAGGTCATTCTTATAAGGCTGAACCACTTTAAAATTCTTTGTCTCATTTATTTATCTATGATTGAATAATTAGAGTGATCTAATTTTTTACATCAACACCGACCAAACGATCTATCATGATTTTCTATTACTATTTTTTTTTTTATCTTAATAGTAATTTGTTTAATCTTATCTGATGTGGTATGTGGGTTATTTAGCTTTGTTACTTGTTTGTGTATTAAAGTTTTTGAGTTTTCTACCCAAATCAAACTGTCTTTCAATTTGATTCTAAAGTTCTCGACTTCTCGGGTTGTTTTATTTTAGGGTTAACTTCTTGGGAGTATGTATGAATAAAGGATTATGTCAAGGTGTTAAGTAAAATTAATGCTTCCCAAAAATTAGTTTTTAATTATCTGTAAGATATTGCAAGTGAGCCTTGCACGCGTGAATGCTATGTTTACTTCTACAAGGCTTGTAATTATTGTTGTAAATAAGGTTAATCAAATTAATATGTTACTTTGAGGTGGAAACAAATTTGTTGCTAAGGTTGGATCCACAATTGGGAAAATATAGTCACAGCAAAATGTCATAAGTTATGTTGATTCCCAAATCATTACAAATTAAATAACCATGTGTGACTTTTTAAAATTTAATCATTTAAGGTTTAATATCCAGTTGTTATGTTAATTAAGAATTTATATCCGAAATTTACTCTAATAGGAAGTTGGTATTAATCATCACTATTAGAGACACTTTTTTCAAATATTACCGACACTTTTTAATTGAAAGTCTAAAAGAGAAAATGGGCCCCAAAATTTTATTTCAAAAAATACGTGTACTAATGTCACATTATACATAACAAATAAGAACATGAATAAAAAAATTAAAATTAAAATTTTACCCTCAAAATATAAGGAACAGCCATATCGTCAACAACTAAACACAGAATACTAAAGCATGCACCCGTGAGCTCCATATACATGTTAATACCCTTGTAAATAAAGAAATTAGAACTATGCAAGTTGTAAGTCACCTTGAAATAAGATCATTGAATATTCACATCTTGTATGGAATGGATGAGGTCTTATTTTTCATCATATGAGTTATTACTCTATAATAACTTTTCTGCAACCATAAAATTTCCTTTTTTTCTTTTCTTGGTTTACAAAAAGGAAAGTAATAATGGTATTTATTCTCAAGTCACAAATGAAACTGAAGATACCTTTTCTTAATGTGGATAACTTTCTATTGTTAAACTTCCCACGCAAATAATAATTTAATTACTTTTGTTTCATGAGGATCAAATATAAGTTCTGAAATTTTCATACATATATAATATTAACAAACATACAAGTAGACAATATTTCAATTAAGTTACTTCACAAGGATGTAGCAAATACATTAATTCACACACAAAAGATTATTGGCAGTAGATCGGTTAGAAAATTAACAAATTGTCATTGCGTGTGCATAGCATGACGAACATAAGTGATGTTATTGCGCCTTTATCCATGTTTATCTCCTCTATAGACTCGAAGGTGGTTTGCCCCATTTTCCCGCCATTTTGATGCCCGAGTTTGATTGTGACATTATCATCCATCTAATGTTCGATTGAATTGCTTTCGAGAACCCATTTCAACATAAAATTCTTCACTTCGAGGTACCTTGTACTAAAACATTTGATATCTGTTTTATTGGCTTAATTTCATAACTTTTAGTCCACATTACAAGAAAATAAATATCCATAATATATATTAACTATTTTGCTTAATTAAAGAAACAAAATACAAGTTATACAATTCTATAATAGTCACCAAACACTGTAATATTATTTTCTATGGGCAAAAATATGTCGTAAAAGATGTCCAGTCCCTCATTTGACAGACACTAGAATAGCCTTTCTATATACCCTTTGTGACCTTCTTGGTAAAAAGTACTATATATATGTTTATACAGACATATATATTATGTTGGTTTTATTATTGTCATGCCTTATTCTCCACATAACACATACATCGTTTCAACATCCAAATGATTGATTGTTTTCATTTTCATAGTCTACCTATGAGATGTGCAAATGAAATGGTCACTCCAATAAATTTCCCACCTATCATGGATATAAAAAATTGCTTTGTTCTAGAGATGCTGAAAATAGTATTTTCTTTTTCAGATATAAATATAATGTACTGGAGTTTCAAATCAATTAATAAGTCCTAGGGCTTTGAATTATTTCTTAAGGGGTAGATACAATAATTAAGGGTCCATCCTAATTACAGAACAAAGACAATCACTATTTTAAAAAGTTTGTTTTGAGTTTAAAAATCCAGTATTGAAGATTCTTCACATGAGGGAGTGATGGACACTTTGGTTATGGTCAAAGGGTATTCCTTTTCCCATTATGTGGCAAAAAGCATTATCCTATATGAATATATAATAACAATTGTTTTTAAAATCTCATAAAATAATTTCAATATATATCTACTTCAGACCAAGCAGAAATTGGGGTCACAAAGCTACTTTTTTTAAAATACTCATAGCCCTATTATATATTTCTCAGTTAGCTAGGCTATTTCCACTCTAATTTATTAATAGAAAATAGTGAATATATGTATCTTGTTGTATAATTGTAAATTTTATTTTGGTTGGCCTTATGACTTGTCCAAATATGTGTAGCCCGGTAGTTATGTGCAATGATGGTTTGAATTTGATAACACAAAAATATAAAATGGGGTGGGTTTTTTTACATGAGTTCATGTGTGTGCATTGGTCTTATAAATTCACTATTTTAGGCCGCATTGAAATTTTGCATTTTGTTCATCTTCTACGTTATTGATTTTGTAAGACTTACTCCCTACCTTCTACGCTATTGATTTTTCAAGGCTTACTCCTTAACTTCTACATTATCGATTTTTTAAGACTTACTCCTTGCTTATGTCTTGTACTTTAATCGTGTTCAAATTGTATTTATATTTAGTTGCACACGAATTTATTTTGATTACAATAATTTTAATGTATTTACTAATAAAACATACCATTGATATGAATTTTTGACGTAGTAATGGATCTGTGTTCTCATTAAACCCTATTCCCTACTTTTAATGCTTAAATTAAATACCTAGATCTGATTGCATGTGCAATGCACGTGGGCACACCTAGTCTATCATAAAAGGCGAGTAATTAATGACTTACTAGAATAATTGGGTGGCCAGGGCGGACCTGAAATTTCTAAATTGATGAGAGTCTCCATAATTATAAACCCTTTTATATGTATTTAAAAAGAATGATGTTGATTTTATTTAGTATCAAATACGTTTTATATGATTTGTACTATAATATGAATTTTATAAGATACAAATCATATAAAACTTATTTGATACTAACCCAAATACCGGTACGACTATCATTAATCGTTTAAAAAAGAAGCCAAGATATACCACTCAAATTAAATAGGTCAACATGAAATTGTGCAATCAACATTCAACGCCTCGTCAGGTCCGCCAACACAGCGTTATTCGGTCTCGTAAGACATGTTAAAAATTGCATGAATATATCAAACGTTTAGAGCAGGGAAGGAGCGAGGAAATCCTAATAGTGGGGACTAATGACAAATTCTGAGGGTCTGGGGCCACGAGCTCCCCCAACCAAATTTTTTAAAGATTATTTTGAGTATTTACCGGATAATTATCTAAATATTTAATAAACAATTAAATATTCAATCAAAGTAAATACTAAAATTTTAAAATAGTTTGTAGTGTCAAATACAAAATCATATCCCTTAAACATCAAGCTCCAAATATTTCCTTAAATTAAACTTTAATTTTCAACAATCAAGATAATTTTATCCATAGTAATTCTACAAGGCCATCATATTATGCTCACGAAAAGTAAAATGGACTATGTTTCGTGGATATAATTTGAGAGTCCGTGTACAATTACTTTTTTCTCGATCTCTATCGGAATAACATTTTCAATTGTAAATTAACATTGTATCATAATATAACATTTTAATTAAAATATACCTAAACTTTAGTCCTAAAATCACATATAATTTTAAACTTTAGTTATATACACTTCAACTTTTTTTTGGGTGTCGCGGGAACTTTCCTAGAATGGGCTTGTTGATACCAAATTTAATCTGCTGACATGGACCAATCACATGAAGACACGTGGCTATCTACATGGCAATAACAAACGCTTCCGAGGAACCCACGCGCTCCGAGGAACAAGACTACAACGAGGAAGACTAGTTCCCCGAGGAACACTGCTTCCCCGAGGAACTCACATGTTCCGAGGAACAATGCCTCTCCGAGGAACTCTTGAGTACCGAGAAGCTTAGGCAGTCCGAGCAACTCAGGCGGTCCGAGAAGCACCTCGAACAAAGCATTAATGGCAGGACAACCAACAGTTTGACTATTCATTAAATGCTTATCATTCAGACGCACACGCATAAAGGGCATTGAATGTATTACCCTTTCATATGTACATCATTTAATGTATCACCCTTTCACATGACAGCCCCACGGCTATAAATACATTGTACAATCCTCATTGTAGAGAGAAGAGAATTGAGGACCCCCCAAACCGGAATTTCTTGAGATATTTTTTAATCGAGAATTCCCATACAAACAGCAATACCAAAACAGTGGACGTAGGCCATTCTTATAAGGCTGAACCACTTTAAAAATCTTTTGTCTCATTTATTTATCTGTGATTGAATTATTAGAGTGATCTAATTTTTTACATCAACAGATTGGCGCCGTCTGTGGGAAACGACTGGTAATATCATTTTCTCACCAAAAATAACCCATCACAAATGGATGATATTCCCGAATCCAGCAATCGCAACGTTGGAACCCCTCCAAATCCATCTGCTCCGCCAAATATTCCAGATCTGACTGGAATAATGGCAAATCTAGCCCAAGGCCAGACAGTCATGCAAGAAACAATGCGAAAACTCATCCAAACCCTTCATGGCGGTGCATCAGCCCATTCCGGACAACGAATCATTCAAAGAAATAGCCGTGCGCCTTCTTCACGTACTAGGCGTACCAATTCGTATCGTAATGAAGAATCTGAAGATTTCTCTTATCAACCTGGACGAACTTCGTCAGTGCGAGCCACGGATACTGAACAACGTGTCACTCTCTCCCCAGAAAGGACCAGTGCATTGGAAAGGTTAAGTAGGGTTTCTCCTTTCGATCGATTAGGCCCTAGAAGGAACAAAAGTCCTCCTAATGCAGCGTCGAGGAGCTTTTGACGATCAACAGCCTTAAGGGAAGGATCTGCCCAGTCGCGACCAGCTGCTCATCAAGATAGATCCCAGGAAGCCACTTCAACACGATCAGCTGCTCGAACCAATAGGCCCGAGGAAGGAAATGATGCATGGAAAGGATCTATTCATAGGCTGGAGGATAGATTAGGGGAAATGGCTAAGTCCAAGAACCCTCTACAACGAACCTTTGTTCGAGGAACACCTTTTGTCCAGGACATTGTTGATTTTCCAACAACATCAAAGTTCAAAGCACCTGTTGTGACCCCCAAGTATGATGGGAAGACTGACCCCGTCCTTCATATAGAACAATACCAAGCTGCAGCCGACATCTACGTTGTCCCAGATGAGATGAGATGCAGAGCTTTCTCAGGAACTCTTACCGGATCTGCTCAAATATGGTATAATAATCTTCCTCGGGGTAAGATTTCAACTTTTTTTCAACTGGCCGAGTTATTCATTGGAAATTTCTGCTTTGGAGCAAAGCCCGTTAAATGAGTAGCACATTTGTTAAGTGTTAGACAAAAAGCTGGTGAGAGTATCAGAGATTATATAACTCGTTTTAATAACGAGAAACTCGAAGTCATTGATTATGAGGAGAAGACAGCGATTATTGCTTTGATGAGTGGACTACTGCCGAACAAGTTGTACTACACTTTAGCCAAAGATCCACCTCGAACCATGTCGGACCTAATGGGAAAAGCGTCCAAGATTATGAATGCCGAGGAGGCTATGTCTGCGAAGAAGAATATGGACGCCAAAGAAACCAAGGTGGAAGGTGATAAAGCTAAGAAGAAAGAACACAAGAATAATGGTGGTGACAAATAGTCCAAAAATAGATCGTCATGGGAGGTCTTGAGGAAATTTGATAATTACACACCTTTGAAGGCAAATATCAACCACGTCCTGGAAGAAATTAAAAACAGCGAGGAGTTAAACTGGCCAAAGAAAATGAAGGCAGACCCTGACACGAGGAATAGGAAAAAATATTGCGAGTTCCACAAGGATCATGGTCATATGACCAAAAATTGCATAGCTCTTCAGAATGAGATTGAAACACTCGTCCGACGAGGAAAGCTAGCAAAGTATGTTGATTGGGGAGGCGAAAGAAGAAACAACGACCGAACTAAAGAGAGGTCTAGATCTCCTCGGAGAGCAGAGGAGAACAAGAAGAGAAACCACGAAGTTGATCCAGAAGATGACCCCGATCTTCTCAAGAAACCAAGACAGTCAGAACGAGAGGTATTTTCAATACGCTTTGGGTCTTTTGATTGTAATGTTATTACAGGAGGAGATGCAGGAGGGGGAGACCTTACTGCAGAAAGAAAAGCTTACCTCGGTGAGGCTCAAGCTTGCTCGTACATCCAGCGAATAAATCTAGCTGAGGAAGATCGCCCGAGAAAGATGAATAAGGAGAAATTGGCCATCGGTTTTTCAAAAAATGACCTTGCAGGTGTTTTATATCCTCATGATGACCCGCTGGTGATCAAGATGAGAATGAAGGAGGTAATGATATCAAGCGTACTGGTCGACAATGGTAGCTCGGCGGACATCATGTTCTACTCATGTTTCGATAGTTTAAATCTAAAGTTATCTCGATTGGAGCCTTACCACAGACCCCTCATCGGTTTTGCTGGCGAGAAAGTATTTCCACTTCGGACGATCAAGTTGGATATATTCATTGGTACATGGCCAGCTTGTCGGACAGAAAGAATACGATTCTTCGTGATGGATAAGAATGTTCAATCATCGTACAATATCACCATGGGAAGAGTAGGATTGAAGAAGTTCGAAGTTGTACCATCTACAGTGCATCAGTGCCTAAAATTTCCAACAAACTTTGGAGTAGGAGTTGTGAAAGGTGATCAGAAAGTAGCTCGATAATGCTATTATTCATCCGCCGAGCAAGAAGAATTGGAAGAATCAAAGAAAAAGACTACTACCTATCAAGTGGATGAAGGTGCAGAAATTGAAACATTGGATCCTAGGGATGAGTCGCAACTCGTGAAGGTTCAAGTGGTGGAAGCTACTGAAAATATCATTATGGACGACGAGCACCCTGAACGAACTACTCAAATAGGTTCATCATTGGAAGCCTCATTAAAACAGGAATTGATAACGTTCCTTAGAAGCAGAAGACAAACTTTTGCATGGAGTCATGAAGATATGCCTGGGATAGACCCAAACTTCTTATCTCACGAGCTCAATGTGAATAAGGAGATCAAGCCTGTAAAGCAGAGAAGAAGAGTATTCAGTCCCGAGAAGAATCAAGCTATACAGGAGGAGGTCGAGAATCTCCAGAAAGCTTGCTTCATTAAAGATGTTAAATATCCAGATTGGTTAGCCAACATGGTGATAGTAAAGAAGAATAACAACAAATGGAGGATGTGTGTAGACTTCACCGACCTCAACAAAGCATGCCCAAAGGATCACTTTCCATTGCCCAGAATTGATCAACTGGTGGATGCTACCTCGGGACACGAGTTGCTGAGCTTCATGGATGCTTATTCTGGCTACAACCAGATCAAAATGAAACCTGAAGACAGGGAAAGTACTTCTTTCATTACCCCCAGGGGAACTTATTGTTATAATGTTATGCCTTTTGGTTTGAAAAATGCAGGTGCGACATATCAGAGGCTGATGAACAAGGTCTTTGCTTAACAAATCAGTGACAATATGGAAGTCTATGCTGACGACATGCTGACGAAAAGCAAGAAAGTTGTCGATCATCTAGTTGACTTAAGTTAGACTTTTGATCAACTAGATAAATATTAAATGAAGATGAACCCGACGAAGTGCATCTTTGGAGTACGAGAAGGCATGTTTCTCGGGTACATTGTTAATCAACGAGGCATTGAAGCAAATCCTGAAAAGATCAATGCCCTATTAGGGCTGCGATCTCCAACGACGAAGAAAGAGGTGCAAAGCCTCACAGGACGAGTAGCCGCACTCAACATATTTGTGTCACGAGCAACTGACAGATGTCTCCCATTCTTCAAGACACTCAGAAAGACTTTTGAGTGGAATGATGAATGTGAGAAGGCTTTTTAAGACTTGAAGAAATACTTAGGAGCACCTCCACTGTTATCCAGGCCAATTATGGGAGAAAAATTGTATTTGTACCTTGCAGTGTCCGAGAATGCAGTTAGCTCGGTGTTGATCAGAGTGGAGAATGGAGTGCAAAAACCAATTTACTACACAAGTAAAGCCTTCCGAGGAGCAAAGATCAGATATCCAAGGCTGGAAAAGTTAGCATTGGCGCTGATTGAGGCGAGTAGGAGAATGAGGCCATACTTCCAGGCTCATACCATAGTAGTATATACAGATATGCCATTGAGGCAAGCCCTTCGTAATCCAGAAATATCAGGATGATTGATGTACTGGGCAATAGAGCTCGGTGAATATGATATAGTCTATGAACCCAGATCATCGCTAAAAGGGCAAGCTGTAGCAGATTTTATAGCAGAGTTCACATACCCTGATTCCCCAGAGGAGCAAAAATTTCTCGCTGATCAACCTGTGGATGTTACATGATTAACAAACACTAGCTCAGACCAACTCCGGTTGGTAAAAGGGCAAGTGGATGTTACAGGATCATCGAACACAAGCTCAGACCAATTCCGGTTGGTAAAGGGGCGAGAAAAGATGATCGACGAGGAGCAAGAAATACCAGGGAAGGATGAAAAGAAGCAACAAATATTTCACCGAGGAACTCTGACAGATGATACCCCCGAGGAACAAGAGTTGCTCGCTGATCAACCTGTGGATGTTACAGGATTAACAAACACTAGCTCAGACAAACTCCGGTTGGTAAAAGGGCAAGTGGATGTTACAAGATCATTGACTTCGGGCTCAGACCAACTCCGGTTGGTAAAAGGGAAAGAAGAAATGATCGACGAAGAGCAAGAAAAATCCGAGGAAGAAAGGAAGCAGCAGATATTTCACCGAGGAACTCTGACTGATCGGAAATTTGACGACGAGTTACCTATATGGAGGCTATATGTAGATGGCTCATCTTGCACTGCAGGATATGGCGCGGGGATAGTTTTGAGCACTCCGGACGCGGTCGACATGGAATACGCCTTACGTTTCCAATTCAAAGCTTCCAACAATGAGGCTGAGTATGAGGCCATGATTGCAAGACTTGGTTTAGCAAAAATTATGGAGGCGCAACAGGTCATTATTTTCAGTGATTCTCAATTGATCATAAACCAAATGATGGGAGTATATGCAGTTAGAGGAGAATTAATGATCAGATATCATGCAAAGGCAAAGGAGCTGGTGTCAGAATTTGCCGCTATTCAGCTGGTCAGAATACCAAGGATGGAGAATTCAAGAGCAGACGCCCTAGCTTGACTTGCGTCAGCTACTCGCACCGAGCTACGACGAACGATCCCAATTGAAGTGTTAGCTGGTCGGAGCATAGATGAAGATCTGATGATGAACTTTATCACCCTTGATTTAGGACAATCTTGGATGGATTCTATCAGGGCGTATATGGAGGAGGGAGAATTGCCAATTGACAAGCTCCCTGCCAAAAAATTAAAGTTTAAAGCTGCTCTGTATGTATTAACTAATGGTGTTTTATATAGACGAGGAATTATGGCAGGTTTGCAGAGACGTGTACACCCCTCCAAGGTGAAAGAATTAATTGAAGAGATCCATGAAGGGTCCTGTGGAGCACATGTAGCAGGTCGGACGCTTTTGCAAAGGGTGATGACGCAGGGATACTACTGGCCGATGATGAGGGCTGATTGCATAGCCTACGCCAAGAAGTGTGACAAGTGCCAGCGCTTCTCCTCCATCCGAAGAACTCCACAAGCATTATTGACACCCATAACTTCCCCTTGGACATTTGCCATGTGGGGAATTGATTTGGTGGGGCCACTGCCAACGACCCGAGGAAGGTTCAAGTATCTCGTCGTCGCAGTGGATTATTTTACTAAGTGGGTAGAAGATGAACCACTCATTGACATGACGTACGAGAAGGTGTACCAATTTGTTTGGAAGAACATCATTTGCCGATATGGTATCCCTCATGCCTTCATCACAGACCATGGAACACAATTTGATAACGAGGAGTTTGCCGCTTATTGTCATCAATCAAATATTTTGAAGGTCCACTCAGCACCAGGCCATACTCAAAGCAATGGAAAAACTGAAGTGACGAACAGAACGCTGCTGAATAGTTTGAAGAAAAGATTGGATGATGCGAAAGCAAACTGGATCAACGAGTTACAATCAGTACTCTGGGCTTACCGAACTACTCCCCGAGTAGCAACTGGAGAATCACCATATATGCTGGCATTTGGAAGTGAAGCTATCATACCTGCCGAGTTGGGCCTCCCAACACACAGGGTACTGAATTTCAATTCCCCTGTCAGCGACTTAATGAGAAGGCTGGATTTAAACATGCTCGAGGAAGTTAGAGAAGAAGCAGCCATCAGAAATGCTGCATACCAACAGCGAACAACTATATTCTACAATAAGAGGGTGAATAAGTGCGACCTGAAAGAAGGAGACTATGTGCTGAAGAAAGTAACCCAAAAGCACAACAAACTGGAGGCAAATTGGCATGGACCATACCGAGTTACAGAAATTGTTCGATCAGGAACTTATCGAATAGCAACTCTAGAAGGGGAAGAGTTTAAGAACACATGGAATGCAGAGCACCTACGCAAGTATTATCAGTGATGTATATGTAACACAGTTCCATCAGTATGAATAAAATGAAGATATTCTGCTAAAGTCTCTCCTTTTATTGAGAATTTTTTGGGGAATACTAGTGCTACACACTACTCGGCAAAGCTCCAGACTGCTCAGCAAAATATTCCTAAAAATGCCAATCTCGGTTGGTTAGGAAACAAAATATTCCTAAAAATGCCAACTTCGGTTGGTTAGGAAACAAAATATTCCTAAAAATGCCAACTTCGGTTGGTTAGGAAACAAAATATTCCTAAAAATGCCAACCTATCTGGCTAGGAAACGAAATATTCCTAAAAATGCGAACCTGTTTGGCTAGGAAACAAAATATTCTCGCAAATGCCAACTTATGTTGGTCGGGAGGTAAGATTACATCCAGAAAGCGATAAAAGTCTACTAACTATGGCTGGTCGGGGATAAAAACCCACCAACTGTAGTTAGTCGACAAGCAAAATTTACCGATCTTGGTTGGTCGGAAACATTTTATGGGTAAAATTATTTCAAAACGACTAACTATGGCTGGTCGGGGATAAAAACCCACCAACTGTAGTTAGTCGACAAGCAAAATTTACCGACCTTGGTTGGTCGGAAACATTTAAGAGAAAAATCTACCAAGTATGGCTGGTCGGGGATAAAAACCCACTAACTGTAGTTGGTCGACAATCATAATTTAACGACCTTGGTTGGTTGGAAAAATTTTAACCATTTTTACACTCGTGACTTTATTATTAAGTGATCGAGCAACATTTTTTATAACCGTTACTTTATTGCTAAGTGGTCGAGAAACAAAACTTTATTATTAAGTGATCAACTTTTTTAACTATTACTGAGTTGGTCGACAAACAACACAATATTGTTATCTTTTTAACAGATATACGCAAATATAAAGTGTTTGATAACTACAAGACAATAGCAATTAAGATTTGCAAACAAAAATGAAAGTTTTTCATTGAATTCAAAATAAATTACAAGTACATTGACATTGAAATGTATACTAACTATTACATCAAAAATTCCTATTCTACTGGTCTCTTCCCCTCTGCTTTTGACACAGGTTCCTCGCCAGCAGGCGGATCATTTAAAGACAGAGAAGAATTGATAAAATTAAGATCTTTCAACATCCTTGTATTCATCACGGATGGTCGATCTAAAAGATGCTCAGGACGAGATACCTCGATTTGAGAATGTAAATTGTAGTCACTAAGATACTTTGAAATTAAGCTCCGAGGAATGGCCCGAGCAGGGATCCAATCCATGTCCAAATTGTATGGTGGCACAGGCAAGTCGAGCAACCCGGGATCATGATAGTCCCACAGATAATGACCTTGTTCGAGCTTCAACACACCTAAGGAATTTAGCCAGCCTTGCTTGTAGCCCTCATTATTGGCATTCTGGATACGATCGTCCAAGTGGAATAGTGCTTCGTTGTATCCAGCCATCCAGAACTCCCTGGGCTGTTTGTGGAATTGATATGTTAGCCTTTCTAGCTGCTCGTGGAGATTCTTGATAAAAAGCTCCTTATTCTCCAAAACTGACTTCTGCGCAGAGAGATATTTTTCCAGTCCCTAATTTTCTTTGACATATCAGACAACGCCTGGTTCTTCGCCATTAGTTGGAAGGCCTGGTTCTCTAAGGCAGACTGAGTCCTCTGTTCCTCGACAAGAACCCGAGCTGCTCTTGCTCGACCCCGAGGAGCTCTTGCTCATCCCCGAGAAGATGTGGAAGGTCCCGACCTCCTCAAGGTGTCCAGCTCTTCCCATAACTTAGCGTTCTCAACCTTTAAGAACGAAAATCCCTCGTCGGTCACTGAGATCAAGGCACTAGAAGTAGAAGCTGCAGACTTCAATTGTGACAGCTCCTTTTGCAGATTGTTGTTTTCTTGCTCCGGCAGCTCGGTAATCTATCTGCATTCCTCGAACTCACCTTTCAAGGTTCTCTCCCTCAGATCATACCCAGCAAAAAGCTTCTCGTAGCCCTTGTCGGCAATAATCTTCTGGTACTTCTTATCGTACCCCTCATGCAACAATGCAGGGGATTCTTTGTATTGAAGCTGAAGGTCCTCGAGGGTGCCTTGGAGATCCTCGATCATTTCGTAATAGGCCACATTATTGGCCACCGCTCGATCAAGTAGACACTTCAGATATTGGCATGCTTCCACTGCCTGTTCTGAAGCTTCCTGACTAAGTATGTCGACAACTTGTGCAGTACTCAGGTCTGTGTGACCAGCCTTAAAGTACTCATTACATTGTCGTAGAAATTTTGTATCATGGGCAGATAGCAGTTCCATCCTAGCCAGAAACTAGCAGAGAAAGAAGAGCAGTCATCAATAAGAAGAATAAGCATGGTATGAATGAAAGATAGACAATAGTATGCAAAAAATTCAAGTTTTATTAGATCATAATTCAGAGTTACATCTTCCGGGTTACATTTGATAAAGAGAAACAAAATAAAGATAAACATGAATAACTTTACACCTTCTCCTTGTCTCCCAAAACCTTCTCGGGAGGTTGGGATGAAGAGGTAGGTTGCTCGGAGGGAAGAGATAGTTGCTCAGGGAGAGTAGGCAGTTGCTCGGAGGAAGAAACGACTTGCTGATTTTCCTCAGCAACAGGCTGGATGGCTAGGGCATGATCTCCCATCACCATCGAAGACTCTTCTGAGGTAGCTTCGTCCTCTTCTAATTCTTCTGGAGTTGGAGGAGGACCAAGGATATGTCTTTGGAAGAGCTCGGAAGACTCGTCGACCTTCATCTCCTGAAGGGCAGCAACCCATCCGTCCCTAAAGTATTTGAGACTGTCATAGTCCACTTGCGATACCATGGCAGCTAACCCCTTGTTCCACCCTTTTTCCCAGCTAGAGCTGAAAGATTTTTTCACAGTAGCTTTCCTCTTCAGCTTCTGCGAGGAAAGTTTTTCGGACAGCAGGTTCTCAGCGACCTTCAATTTATTTTCTGCTTCCTCCTTCTGCCGACCTACTTCTCGAAGTGGAGCCAACTCCTCCTCGGCAGCCTTGAGCTTATCAACAAGCTTTCCAGAAGCTTTGAGCTTCTCTTCAAGCTCTTTATTTGTCTTCTCCAAGGTATTATTTTTATTCTCCAACTCCTTGGAGGCATCAGCAGCTCGAGCTTTTTCTTGCTCAGCGGAGGCAAACTTCTTCCCCCAGACAGCTTTGTCATCAGCATATTTCTGGCGAGAATCTTCCAGAGACTTTTTAGCTTCCTACAGAGCTCCCTCCACGCTGGACGAGGAGCATGAAGCCATAATTGCTTCATCCTTCTTCAGGATTATGTTAAAGCAGCTCGTCAACTGTGAATAGAAACAGAAAGCAAGTTAGAAACAGAAATGACAAAGGAAATATGAAAAATTAAAAGTAAGAAGACTTACAGAAGCAAGATGACGAGCAGCTAGTGAGGTGACCATGTCCCGAGTAAGGTTTTCTTCAGTACCTTGTACCTCGGTAATGGTCGAGGACATTATCGAGCTCATGGCAGAGCTCGGGGGAACAAAAGATTGAACCCCAGTTCCAGCAACTGGGGGCTGAGTAATGGTATCAGCCAAATTCACTAAGGAGCTTTTCTTCAGCCTCCTCAGGGGAACATGCATAGATTCAACAAGGGAAGAACCCTTGGTCGGTGATATCACAATCACCTCTCCAGGAGCAGCAGACCTGCTCGGAGACACTGCGGGCTTCTCAGCAACCTTCACAACTGCAGCAGCTGAGGAAGGTGCATCATTTTTCTTCATCCCCTCCCTTGGGACATCAATCCTACTCCTCTTTGCCTCCCCAGAACCAGAGGCAGTCTTCTCAAACAGGGTAGGAGGTCTTCTCCTCTTCATCCTTTCACTTAATGGAATATGGGATTCAGGCGATGAGCTGGTAGAAGCTGGTATTGGCTCTGATTCACTTATCACTAGACGAGCAGTGAAGGAAGTAGTGTAGCTCTTGTACTGGAGCAGATACGAAGCCGATCTAATGTGCTCGTCAGCAACACTTTGATGCAGACTCCAGATAAGTTTCAAATGCCTTAATTGACATCTGCTTCTTTTGGGCACTTTCTCTTGCTATCAACTGCAAATAAATAAACATTGTTATCAGTGGCGCATTTTATCAAACACAAAAGAAACGTGATTTCAAAATAAATAAAATAAAACAAAAATAACCTATCCCATTGCCATAAGGAGGGCATTTGGGACCCTGGTAAATCTCATCTCCAGCTAATGGAGAGTGTTGCCAGTTTTTTATGACAACCCCGTGTTCAAAATAATCCCTATTGGCATAAGGGAGATTGATAACTAAGGCTCTATTTAAAAATCTAGTTTTTAAATAAAAAATATTATCATTAACTGCCCATCTATAGCAGTATATGATTTCTGGAATTCCTATGCGAGTTCCATGGACCTGATTTAATTTATGCACCCCATTAACTATTCTCCATGTGTTGGGGGCTATTCTCGCAGGAACGACGTCAAAATAATGATAGAATTCCAGACACAAGGGATTTGGTGGAAAAGAAAATCCACACTCAGCGATAAAAAGGCTGGGGAACCAATGTCCCTCAGCCAAGTTGAAATAATCAGAAGGCTCAGAAAGCTCTTCTAAGACAACCCAAGAGGGAATGGAAAAATCAGAGCGAAACTTTTCAAGAAACTCAACAGAGTAAACCATGATGATGAATAAAATAAATGAAGAAGATCTTACAGAAAAAGAGTAGAGCTGTTGACAACGAACGACGGAAAAGATGAACGCACAAGAGAGTAGGAAGAGACGACGCAAAACTCGAAGATAAAAATTTGAAAAGGTAGAAGACGATGGGAGCGTCTGTGAAGTTTAAATACCTTGCCTTAGGAAATGGTGAAGTAATGATTACAAAAAGGATGATTACGTTATCGGCGGCTAAAAAGATGTAAAGTAGCACGGGAATCAAAGCGGACAACAGCGGCTAAAAAGACGAAAAGTAACGCGGGAATCGAAGCACGCAGAAAAGTCCAAAAAAGCATGATTCTACGAATTGGGAAGGATAAATAAATACAAGGGAAACGCTCCTAAAAATCAGGAAGACTATTTAAAGCTACCATATTCCGAGAAAGAATGTTCCATACTCCTCAAATTTCGAACTATGAAACATTGGGGGATTCTGTTGATACCAAATTTAATCTGCTGACATGGACCAATCACATGAAGACACGTGGCTATCTACATGGCAACAACAAATGCTTTCGAGGAACCCACGCGCTCCGAGGAACAAGACTACAACGAGGAAGACTAGTTCCCCGAGGAACACTGCTTCCCCGAGGAACTCACATGTTCCGAGGAACAATGCCTCTCCGAGGAACTCTTGAGTACCGAGAAGCTTAGGCGGTCCGAGCAACTCAGGCGGTCCGAGCTGCACCTCGAACAAAGCATTAATGGCAGGACAACCAACAATTTGACTATTCATTAAATGCTTATCATTCAGACGCACACGCATAAAGGGAATTGAATGTATTACCCTTTCATATGTACATCATTTAATGTATCACCCTTTCACATGACAGCCCCACGGCTATAAATACATTGTACAATCCTCATTATAGAGAGGAGAGAATTGAGGACCTCCCAGACCGAAATTTCTTGAGATAATTTGTAATCGAGAATTCCCATACAAACAGCAATACCAAAATAGTGGACGTAGGCCATTCTTATAAGGCTGAACCACTTTAAAAATCTTTTGTCTCATTTATTTATCTGTGATTGAATTATTAGAGTGATCTAATTTTTTACATCAACAGGGCTAATTTGTGATATCAGACCCACGGGTCGAATTTTATAACGTCCAACTTTTCTTACATTTAGTAGTATTTTTCTTTTTTAAAAAATGTGGGGGCTTAAGCCCCACTTGCTCCCACATCCTTCCGTCTATGGTTTAGAGCATTGCTTAAGAAAATTATGTGAATGACAAATGTTTTTTAAAAAAAATCTCAAGTTTTTAGATTTATACAAAAAGAATTTTCAATTTTTTTATTACTTTTGAGTTATTAGAATAACTACTAGTACCTATATAGAAACTTCATGTCACAACTCGTAAGCTCCTTTAATTTGGTTTTAAAGTCTATTTATTTTTATATAGTTTGCAAAGTCACCTTTCTGTACTAAAAATTACAAAGATACTTGTGAAATATAAGATACTTATGAAATATGCATTGTATCCAAATAAAACTTTTTGCAAAAACAAAAACATTTGCATTAATACTATTTGGTATCCTGGGTGAACAACCCACTCAATGAGATAATAGAGTCAGATTGAGAATACTATACTATGATTACTTAGGGCCTGTTTGGTTTGTAAGTATAATTCTATTTTCTGTGTTTAAATACAATTCTGATAAAAATCTTTATTTGGCAACCTGTTTTTAAACACAGAATTATAATATTTATGTGTTATAATCCAGTTTTTCAGAAAACAGGTTTAGGGTGTTTTATAACTTCTGCTTTTTATTTTTCAACTCAAAATTATTCATTCTTAATATTTTAATGCAATTATGCCTTAATATATAATATACATACATAATGCATTAATATGTGTGTAATTCTTATAAATAAAAAATATATATGTACATGTACACAAATTTACGTATGGAATAATATAAAGTTAAATAATATTATCAATAGATACATGATACTTATTATTGATACCAAATTTAGTCTGCTGACATGGACCACTCACTCACAGACATGTGTCTGCCAGCGTGGCAATTATGTATACTTCTATCGAGCAACTCACGATCACCGAGCAACTAAGAAGCCACGAGGAACTCAGGGGTCCCGAGCAGCTCGAGCGTGTCGAGCTACTTAGGCGGTCCGAGCAGCTTAAGCAGTCCGAGCAACATAGCATTCCAATCAGGATAATCAAGGACACGACTGCGCATTAAATGCTCATTTATTATCATACAGATGTACATGTCTACTAGATAACAGCGCATTGTCCTTTCATTTGTACAGCCTCAAGGCTATAAATACATTGTAACCTCCTCATTGGAAGGGGACCGAAATTTCTTGAGCAAACCATTCCTTCCAAACAAACAGTCAGCAATAACAAAAACAGTGGACGTAGGCCATTCTTGCAAGGCCGAACCACTTTAAAAATCTATTGTCTATTATTTCTTTATTCTTTTTATCTGTGATTAAAATAATTAGGTAAAATCTAATTTTTTACATCAACAGATTGGCGTCGTCTGTGGAAAACGACTGTAATTATCGTTTTTCACCAAAACAATTCATCACTGATGGCTGATCATCCTGAATCCAACAATCGAAATGCTGGGATCCCTCCAAATCCTCCATATACTCCCCCAAATGTTCAAGATCTGGCTGGTATAATGGTTAATTTAGCCCAAGGGCAAACGGCCATGCAAGAAACCATGCGTTAGCTCATACAAACCGTTCAGGGCGGAGTGTCAGCCCAATCAGGGCAACGAAGCGTTCAGAGAAATACTCGTTTACTCTCTTTGCGAACTAGGCAAATGATATTCCCAGAGGAATCTCAGTCCAGACGTACCAATTCATATCGTACTGAGAGATCTAATGATCCTTCTTACCAGCCTGGACGAACTTCCTCGGTGCGAGCTACAGACACTCAATAAAACATCACTCTATCCCTAGAAAGGACAAGTGCTCTTGAAAAATTGAGTAGAGTCTCTCCTTTTGATCGTTTGGGTCCTAGGAGGAATAGAAGTCCCCCTAGGATTATGTCGAGGAACTCTCAACGACCATCTGATTTAAAGGAAGGCTCTGCCCAATCACGACCAGATGCTCGTCATGAAAGATCCCAAGAGGGAAATTCAACACGATCAGTTGCTCGAACCAATAGGATCGAGGAAGGAAATGATGCATGGAAGTGCTCAATTCAAAGGTTGGAGGATAGATGAGGGGAGATGGATAAAACCAAAAATCCTTTATAAAGGACTTTTGTCCGAGGAACACCATTCATACAAGAGATTGTGGACTTTCCCACACCATCAAAATTCAAAGCCCCGGTAGTAACACCAAAATACGATGGAAAAACTGATCATGTTCTCCATATATAACAATACCAGGCAGCTGCTGATATCTATGCTGTTCTAGACGAGATACGATGGAGGGCATTTTCAGGAACCCTAACCAGATCTACTCAGATGTGGTACAATAACCTTTCTCGGGGGAAAATTGCAACCTTCTTTCAGCTAGCAGAACTCTTTATTGGAAATTTTTATTTTGGAGCAAAGCCAGTCAAACGAGTAGCACACTTGCTAAGTGTTAAACAGAAGGCAGGTGAGAGCACCAGGGATTATATTACTCGTTTCAATAATGAGAATCTCGAGGTAATTGATTACGAGGAGAAGACAGCAATTACTGCTCTGATGAGTGGACTGTTGCCGGATAAATTATACTACACTCTAGCCAAAGATCCGCCTAGAACCATGGCAGAACTAATGGAAAAGGCAGCCAAGATTATGAACGCCGAGGAAACTATGGCTGGGAAGAAGAATATGGACACCAAAGAGACCAAGGTTGAGGTTGATAAGGCTGAGAAGAGGGAGCAGAAGAACAATGGTGGTAACAGGAAGTTAAAAGTAAAGCAAGCATTGGAACAATTGAAGAAATTTGGAACTTATACTCCTTTGAAAGTAGATATAAACCACATTCTGGAAGAGATCAAGAACAGCGAGGAGATGAACTGGCCAGAGAAAATGAAGGCAGATCCTGACAAGAGGAATAAGTCCAAATATTACGAGTTCCATAAAGACCATGGTCACACGACCAAAAATAACATAGCTCTTTAGAATGAAATTGAAGCACTCATCAGACGAGGAAAGCTGGCCAAGTATGTTGATCGTCGAAATGGTGGAAAGTGCAACAACCGAGCAAGGCAGAGGTCTAGATCTCCTCATCGAGCAAAAATAGATAAGAAGATAAGTCATGAAGAAGACCCGGATGATGACCAAGACGACCCCGATCTCCCTAAAAGACCGAAACAGCCAGAACGTGAGGTATTTTCTATCCATTTTGGATCATTTGAATGTAATGTCATTACAGGTGGAGATGCAGAAGGCAGAGATATGACTACTGAGAGAAAAGCTTACCTCAATCAGGCTCAAACTTGCTCGTACATTCAACGAATAAATTTGGCTGAAGATGATCGCCCGAGGAAGGTGAATAAGGATAAACTGGTCATAGGTTTCTCTAAGAACGACTTGGAAGGTGTACTATATCCTCATGATGACCCATTGGTGATCAAGATGAGAATAAAGGAAGTGGTGATTTCATGAGTATTGGTGGATAATGGTAGCTCGGCAGATATCATGTTCTATCCATGCTTTGATAGTTTGAATTTGAAGTTATCCCAGTTGGAGCCATATCATAGACCCCTCCTTGGTTTTACTGGCGAAAAGGTTTTTCCACTTGGGACGATCAAGTTGGATATGCTTATTGGTACATGGCCTGCTTATCGAACGGAAAGAGTACGCTTCTTTGTAATGGATAAAAATGTCCAGTCAGCTTACAACATCATCATGGGAAGGGTAGGACTAAAAAAATTCAAAGCGGTACCATCTACTGTACATCAATGTTTAAAATTCCCAACCAATTTTGGAGTAGGATTTGTAAAAGGCGACCAGAAAGTATCTCGGGAATGCTACTATTCATCTGCCGAGCAGGAGGAGCATGAAGAATCCAGAAAGAAGACTACTACCTACCAAATAGAAGATGCGTAGATTGAAACATTAGACCCTATAGACGAGTCCCAACTCGTGAAAGGACAGGTCATGGAGGCTACTTAGAATATCATTCTGGACGATGAGCATCCATAACGAACAACTCAAATTGGTGCATCCTTGGATGAATCAATAAAACAAGAATTGATAGCATTTCTAAGGCGAAGAAAGCAGACTTTTACGTGGAGTCATGAAGACATGCCAGGAATATATCCGAATTTCTTGTGTCACGAGCTCAATATGAACAAGGAAATCAAGCCAGTAAAGCAGCGAAGAAGAGTGTTCAGTCCTAAAAAAAATCAAGCTATACAGGAGGAAGTAGAGAAGCTAAAAAAAGCCTCTTTCATTGAGAATGTCAAATATCCTGACTGGCTAGCAAATGTGGTGATGGTAAAGAAGAAAAATAACAAATGGAGGATGTGTGTAGACTTCACCGACCTTAATAGGGCATACCCGAAGGATCATTTTTCTTTGCCCTGAATTGATCAACTGGTGGATGCTACCTCGGAGCACGAACTATTAAGTTTTATAGATGCTTATTCTGGTTATAACCAGATTAAAATGAAGCTTAAAGATAGGGAGAGTACCTCTTTTATTACCCCGAGGGGAACTTATTGTTATAATGTTATGCCTTTTGGACTTAAAAATGCAGGTGCTACCTATCAGCGGTTGATGAACAAGGTGTTTGCAGAGAAAATTGGTCATAGCATGGAGGTTTATGTTAACGATATGCTAACGAAGAGCAAGAAAGCTACTGATCATCTAGTTGACTTAGTCCAGACCTTCGATCAACTAGAGGAATATCAAATGAAGCTGAATCCCACCAAATGCATATTCGTAGTACGAGAAGTCATGTTTCTCGGATATATTGTTAACCAATGAGGAATTGAGGCAAATCCTGAAAAGATCAAGGCTCTATTGGAGCTGCGATCTCCGACGACGAAGAAGGAAGTGCAAAGTCTCACAGGGCGAGTTGCAACACTTAATAGGTTTGTGTCACGAGCAACTGATAGATGTCTCCCATTCTTCAAAACACTCCGAAAGACTTTTAGTGGAATGATGAATGCGAGAAGGCCTTTCAAAAATTGAAGAAATACCTGGGAGCACCTCCATTGTTGTCCAGACCAGTGATGGGAGAGAAATTATACTTGTATCTGGCAGTTTCAGAGAACGCAGTTAGCTCGGCATTGATAAGAATGGAAGGTGGAGTGCAAAAACCAATCTATTACACTAGCAAGGCATTCTGACGAGTCGAAATCAGATATCCAAGACTAGAAAAGCTGGCGCTAGCACTGATTGAAGCAAGCAGAAGGATGAGGCCATATTTCCAAGCTCATACTATAGTTGTGTATACAGATATGCCATTAAGGCAAGCTCTGCACAAACCAGAGAAATCAGGAAGATTGATGTACTGGGCAGTAGAATTGGGCGAATACGATATAATTTATGAGCCTAGGTCATCGCTCAAAGGGCAAGTAGTGGAAGATTTTATCGCAGAGTTGACTTATCCAGATATCTCCAAAGAGCAGAGGTTGGATACCGACCAGCCTGTGGATGTTACAGGATCATGAAATTTAAACCCCGACCAACTTAAGTCGGTTGACGATAAAGAGAAGATCGTCGATGAACAGCAAGAAGTGTTACAAGAGGACATAAAGAAGCAGCAAATATTCCTACGAGGAACTCTGTCCGATCAAAAGTTTGATGATAAAGTACCTATATGGAATCTATATGTGGATGGCTCATCTTGAAATACAGGTAGTGGAGCAGGGATTGTGTTAAACAGCCCAGATGATATCGATGTGGACTATGCTCTGCGCTTTCAATTTAAAGCTTCTAATAATTAAGCGGAATATGAAGCTATGATTGTTGGTCTTAGTTTGGCAAAAACCATAAAGGCATAGCAGGTCATCGTATTCAGTGACTCACAATTGATCATAAATCAGATGCTGGGGGTATATGCAGCAAAAGGAGAATTAATGATAAAGTATCATGCGAAGGCAATGGAGGTAGTATCAAGTTTTAATGTCGTACAATTGATTAGAATACCGAGATCGGAGAACGCAAGAGCAGATGCACTAGCTCGGTTAGCATCAGCCACAAGCACCGAGCTAAAAAGAATAATCCCAATAGAAATCCTAGTTAATCGGAGCATAAATGAGGATCTAATGATGAATTTTATTACCCTTGATTTAGGACCATCTTGGATGGATCCCATCAGGGCCTACATTGAAGAGGGGGCTCTGCCAACTGATAAACTCGCAGCGAAGAAATTGAAGTTTCAAGTTGCTCGTTATGTATTGACCAATGAAATTTTATATAGACGAGGAATTATAGCAGGGTTACAAAGATAGGTCCACCCCTCCGAGGTGAAAAATTTGATCGAAGAAATCCATGAAGGGTCTTGTGGAGCCCATGTGGCAGGTCGGACGCTTTTGCGAAGAATAACAACACAAGGGTATTATTGGTCGATGATGAGAACTCCCCAAGCATTATTAACACCCATCGCGTCCCCTTGGCCATTTGCTATATGGGGAATAGACTTGATTGGGCCACTTCTAACGACCAGGGGAAGATTTAAATATCTCATGGTCGTTGTGGATTACTTTACTAAATGGGTGGAAGATGAGCCTCTTATTGATATGACATATGACAAGGTATATCAATTTATTTGGAAGAATATCATTTGTAGATATGGTCTTCCACATGCATTCATCACAGATCATGGAACTCAGTTTGACAACGAGGATTTTGCTGCATATTGTCATCAGTCAAACATATTGAAGACCATCAGGCCATCCCCAGAGCAATGGATAAACTGAGGTGATGAACAGAACGCTGCTGAATGGTTTAAAAAAATGACTAGATAATGCAAAGGCAAATTGGTTTAACGAGCTACATTATGTGTTGTGGGCTTATCGTACTACACCGCGAGCAGCAACAGGAGAATCTCCATACATGTTGGCATTTGGAAGTGAAGTTGTTATACCTGCTGAGTTGGGCCTACCCACACACAGGGTGCTGAATTTCAATTCTCCTATCAGTGACTTGATGAGGCGATTAGATCTAGATATGCTCGAAGAAGTTAGAGAAAAAGCAACAATCAGGAATACTGCATACCAACAACGAATAGCTCTGTTTTACAATAAGAGGGTAAAGAAGTGTGATTTGAAGAAGGGAGACTATGTGCTGAAGAAAGTAATTCAAAAGCACAAAAAACTAGAAGCTAACTGGCATGGACCCTACAGAGTAACAGAAGTTGTTCGTCCAGGGACATACAGGGTTGAAACCTTGGAAGGAGAAGAATTTAAGAATGCATGGAATGCAGAACATCTACGCAAGTATTATCAGTAGTTGGAATTTCTATGTAATGGAGTCTTCTTCAGTATAAATAAAGTGTTGAATGTTTTACCCAGTTCCCTCTTTTTGATAAAATTTTTCGGAGTATTAGTACTACACACTATGCATCAAGTTCAGAATCAATCTCTTCCAACTCTGGTTGGTTGGGATCAAATTACCACCAACTCCAGTTGGTTGGGAAACAGATACGACTAACTCCGGTTGATCGGCAATATAATCTCTTCCAACTTTGGTTGGTCAGGATCAAATTACCATCAACTTCGGTTGGTCGGGAAACAAATACGACCAACTCCGGTTGGTCGGGATCAAATTACCACCAACTCCGGTTGGTCGGAAAACAAATAAGACCAACTTCGATTGATCGGTAATATAATCTCTTCCAACTCCAGTTGGTCGGAATCAAATTACCACCAACTCCGATTGGTCGGGCACACTATGCATCAAGTTCAATCTCTTCCAACTCCGGTTGGTCGAGATCAAATTACCACCAACTCCGGTTGGTATGGGATCAAATTACCACCAACTCCGGTTGGTCGGGAAACAAATACGACCAACTCTGGTTGATCGGAAATATAATCTCTTCCAACTCCGGTTGGTCGGGATCAAATTACCACCAACTCCGGTTGGTCGGAAAATAAACACGGCCAACTCCGGTTGATCGGCAATTCAATAACCACCAACTCAAGTTGGTCGGCATTCAATTACCATCAACCCCGGTTGGTCGGCAATTTAAAAATAAACAAGACATTTTTGTCTTTCTACAGATATACATACATGTTCATCAGTAAGTAAAAGAGATATTCTATAAAATATTTCCAAACCAATGATAATTAAATTGCAAAGAAAACTACATATAAGATAAATTAAATTTCTTCATTAAAACCAGAACAAATTACATAAATTACAGATCGCATGTGATATTAATTGAACAAATTCTACTCTATGGGTTTCTTCCCCTCTGCCTTTGACACAGGGTTTACCCAGCTGGAGGATCATCAAGACTATAAGGGGAATTTATGAAATTCAGATCTTACAGCATTCTGACGTTCATTATAGATGGACGGTCAAGCAGGTGTTCTGGGCGAGATATTTCAAAATTTGAATGAAGACTATAATCATCAAGATACTTGGAGATTAGAACGCGAGGAATGGCTCGGGCTGGAATCCAACTAAGGTCAAGCTTGAAAGGAGGCACTGATAGATCAAGAACTCCAAGAGTATAGTAATCCCACAAGCAATGACCTCTCTCCAATTTTAAAACACAGAGAGCATTCAACCAGCCTTGTTTATACCCTTCGTTGTTCGACTATTCTAAACGAGCATCAGGATGATAAAGTGCTTCATTATAACCAGCCATCAAAAATTCTCTAGGTTGTTTATGGAATTGGTAAGTTAACCTCTCCTGTTGCTCGTGAAGATTCTTCACCAGAAGCTCTTTATTTTCCAAAGAAGAATTCAGGGTATAAAGTTGCTCGTTGAGGTTCAGGATCTTCTTAGACATCTCCGTTAGAGCTTGATTCTTTGCCATCAATTGAACTGCCTAATTTTTCAAAGCTGCTTGAGTTCTTGCATCTTCAATAGAAACCTGACCAGCCCTTGCTCGTCCCCTAGAAGAAGATCTTGCTCGTCCACGAGTAGAAGTGGAGGGTCCAGTTCTTTTTAAAGTTTCCAACTCATCTCTTAAGTTAGCATTTTCGACCTCCAAGAAAGAGAAACCTTCATCGTTAATCGAAACCAAGACTCCCGAGGAAGATGCAGCAGATTTCAGTTGTTTAATCTCTTCTTATAAGGCAATGTTTTCCTGTTCTAGCAATTTGGCGAATGCCTATGCTCCTCGACTTCAAGCTTCAGAACACTTTCTCTCTTTTCATAAGAAGATATAAATCTATCATACCCTCTATCAGCACTCAGTTGTTGATATTTCTTCTCGTACCCCTGGTGCAAGAGTGTGGAGGACTCTTTGTACTACTGCTGGAGTTCCTCGATAGTTCCTTGGAGGTCCTCAATCATCTCATAGTAAGCCACATTATTGGCTACTGCACGATTGAGCAAACATTTCAGATACTGGTAAGCTTCAACTGCTCGTTCAGAAGCATCTGAACCCAGGATATCAATGATTTGAGCATCATTCAGATCTGCACGACCAGCCTTAAAATAGTCATTGCATTTTATCATCAGTTCGGTGTCATGAGCTGACAATATCTCCATCCTAGCCATAAACTAGTAAAGAGAAGAGATAGAAAGAATCAATAAGAATGCAGACAGAGCAAGTAGAAGAAAAAGTCAAGACAAACAACCAAAAGTTCAAATTTTCATTTCATCATAAAGGAAAATACAAAAGTCGAGGTTACATTCAATAAAATAACAAAATAAACATCCAAACTACTCTACACCTTCTCTTTATTTCCTATAACTTCCTCAGGAGGTTTTGAGGGAGAGACTGGTTGCTCGGTAGACAAAAATAGCTGCTCGGCAGGAGTAATGGTTGGGTTGGGTTGCTCGGAGCATGATTGAACAGCTGGAACAGAAAGGGCCTGATCTCCAATCATCACGGAGGATTCATCTGAGATAGCTTCATCCTATTTTTCTTCTCCGGAGGAGAGAGGAGGTCCATGAGTGTGTTGCTGGAATAATTCAGAATCCTCGGTAACTTTCAACTCTTGTAAGGCTGCCACCCATCCATCCCTAAAATATTTAAGACTGGCGTATTCCATTTGAGAGGATATGGCAGTCAGACACTTATTCCAGCCTTTATCCCAACTAGTGCTGAAGGATTTTTTTAGTGCTTTCTTTCTTTTTGCCTTCTCCGAGGAGGCCCTTTCCCTAAGGAGTTCCTCGGCAACCTTCAATTTCTTCTCCACCTCCACCTTCTGACGTTCAACATCCTGAAGTTTAACAACTTCCTCCTCAGCCGATTTGAGCTTAACTTCCAGCTCCTTGTTGCTCTGCTCAAAAACCTTGTTGCTCTGATCAGACTCTTTCAACTTTTTCTCCAATTCCTTGGAGGCATTCGCAGCTTGATCTCTATCCGACTCAATAGACTTAAGTTGCTTCTCCCAAGCAACCTTATCCTCCTCGTACTTTTGACGAGAATCTTTTAAGGATTGAGTCAAACCAACAAAAGCCTCATCTACACCTCCCAAGGAGACTGAAGCCTTGATAACTTCATCCTTCTTCAGAATAGTGTTGAAACACGTTACCAGCTGAAAAATGAAATAATTTTGAGTCAGTACAGGGACACGTGAATGAAAAGTGAAAATTAGACTAATAATACTTACTGAGGCAATATGTTGAGCAGCTAAGGTAGTGACTCTATCACGAGAAAGAGTATCTTCAATACCTTGGGCTTTTGGGATAATCCAAGACTTCACCGAGCCCATAGCAGAGCTCGGAGGAACAAAAGTGGTAATACCACCTTCAAAATTTAAAGATTGAGAGACAGGTTCAACAGGTCTCTCAGAAGAACTTTTCCTTAACTTCCTCGTAGGAGCAGGAACATTCTCAACCAAAGATGTTGTCTTGGTTGGTGAAATAACAATAACCTCACTTGGAGGAGAAACAGCAACAACCTTGCTCGGGGCCACTGGGGACTTCTCAATAATTTTCTTGGCAGCAGCAGGAAGGGGTGCATCAATATTCCTTGTCCCTTCTTCTGGACATTTTGCTTACTTTTCTTTGCTTCTCCAGCAGTAGAGGCAGACTTATCGAAGAAAGCAGGAACTTTTCTTTTCTTCATTAGATCACTAACAGGAATACTTGACTCAGAGGAAGAACCTTCTACACCAATTTCAGAAGCTGGTACTTGTCCAATGTCAACCACCACTGGATGAGCAGTAAAAGATGAAGTATAGCTCAATAAATAAGAATCAGATCTAATGTGTTCCTCGGCCACAGACTGGTGCAAACTCTAGATAAGTTTCAAATGCTTTAAATTAACGTCAGTTTCTTTGGGAGACTTTCTTTTGCTGTCAACTCCAAATAATCAAAAATTAAATGTCATTGATACATTTTATCAAACACAAAGAAAATAAGATTTCAAAAAATAAAAAAAACCTATCCCATTGCCATAAGGAGGACACCTAGGACCTTGGTATACATCATCTCCATTTAATGGAGGGTGTTGCCAATTTTTCATTACCACTCCATGTTCAAAATAATCCCTGTTGGCATCAGGAAGATTGACAACTAACGCCCTATTCAAAAAACTAGTTTTTAAATAAAAAGTACTATCACTGACAACCCATCTGTAGCAATACATAATCTCTGGAATCCCTAAACGGGTTACGTGAAGTTGGTTTAACCTATGAACTCCATTAACTATTCTCCATGTATTTGGCGCTATTTTTGCAAGTACAACGTCAAAATATTGACAGAACTCCAAACATAAAGGATTTGGAGGAAAAGAAAAGACACATTCGGCTACAAAGAGACTTGGGAACCAATGTCCCTCAGCCAAAGAAAAATAGTCAGAAGGTTCAGAAAGTTCTTCTAATATGACCTATGAAGGAATTGAAAATTCAGAACGAAATTTGTCAAGAGATTCAACAGGGTAAACCATGATGAACAAAATAAGTAAAAGATAAGGAAGAAGATCTTACAGGAAAAGAGTGAACCAATTGACAACGGACAATGGAAGAAACGAACGTACAAGATAGAGAAGAAATGAAAAGTTCGAAGACACAGATTTGAAAAGTGAAAGACGATAGGATTTCTGCTGCATTTAAATACTTTACCTCGGGAATAGAGAAAAGCAATGATTACCAAGGCGGACGTTTACGTATCCGGCGGCTAAAAAGAAGAAAAGGGGCACAAAAATTGAAGTGATTATGGAAATTTAAAATACTTTAAAATCCTGATACTATGCACTCAAAAAATGAGTTATATACAACGAAAGTTTGCCTAAAATCCATACAAACCGAAAATCTAAGCAGCAGAATGTTCCTTACTTTTCTTCATCATCAAACTACGGAACATTGGGGGCTTCTGTTGATACCAAATTTAGTCTTCTGACATGGACCACTCACTCACAGACATGTGTCTGCCAGCGTGGCAATTTTGTATACTTTTATCGAGCAACTCACGATCACCGAGCAACTAAGAAGCCACGAGGAACTCAGGAGCCCCAAGCAGCTCGAGCGTGTCGAGCTACTTAAACGGTCCGAGAAGCTTAAGCTGTCCGAGCTACTTAGGCAGTCCGAGCAACATAGCATTCCAATCAGGATAATCAAGGAGACGAGTGTGCATTAAATGCTCATTTATTATCATACAGATGTACATGTCTACTAGATAACAGCGTATTGTCCTTTCATTTGTACAGCCTCAAGGCTATAAATACATTGTAACCTCCTCATTGGAGGGGGACCGGAATTTCTTGAGCAAACCATTCCTCTAGAATTCCAAACAAACAGTCAGCAATAAGAAAAACAGTGGACGTAGGCCATTCTTGCAAGGCCGAACCGCTTTAAAAATCTATTGTCTATTATTTCTTTATTCTTTTTATCTGTGATTAAAATAATTAGGTAAAATCTAATTTTTTACATCAACACTTATATATAGTTTTATACATGTATTATTAATGTATGAAATAATATAAAATATACATATAGTACATATGTATTAAAAAAATATTATCAATTCATGTATGTATTTAATTTTATAGTGAATTGTACATGCAATATCATTATATATATATATATATATATACACACACATTTATGTATGTATGTTTACATTCATATATCATTTATGTATGAAAGTTTTATATGTATAAAACTTTCATACATTTATTTATGTATGAAACTTTCATACATAAATGATACATGAATGTATACATACATACATACATCATAAATTATATACATGTACATTTAATATCATGTATGTTTAGGTATATTTAATGAGGTGTGTCGGAAAATTTAACTAACTATATATATATATATATATATATATATATAGAGAGAGAGAGAGAGAGAGACACGTATATATGTATAATATAAATATACATGTTTGCCAATTTGTCAAATTTTCAAAAAATTGTATTTAAAAACAAGTTTACCAAACGCACGCCAATAATTATAAACACAAAAAACTGAATTTTAAAACTATATTTAAAAACAACATTTAAATCATGTTTTCTGAATACGGAACCAAACGGGCCCTTACCCGCTATTTGTATTTACTATAAACTCATCTACTAGTTTTAATTTTTCATTGAATGAGCAATAGTAGTACGATAGTCACAACCAACTAGTTCAACAGTAGATCAAGCAATAAAAAAAGTAACACAGCGATTTAACATGGTAAAACCCTAATAATAGGGAAATATCACGACCCTCTATACGGAATAACATGAAAATGCACAAAAAGCGAATATGATTTTACAATTACAATCACATAATGAAAAAAAAAAGAATATGGTTTTACAATTACAATCACATAATGAAAAAAAAAGTGAAAAGCAAACACTATGAGAAACTCCAAGGACATGAAGAAAAATTGTTTGTTTTTTCTCGATGATATTATAAAACAAAATCTTCCACACTCTTCATTATCAGTACCTCAAATAAGCAACTGAGAGTTTCAGTGGTCTTAGTGAATGCGACATCCAATATGAATAAAAGAATTATAATAAAACTTATAAAATAAATTTTAAAACGTTTTAATTTTTTCTCTTATTCTAATTTCTTAGATTTCATACAAAAATCATTACTTTTTCAATATGTGTACATTTTCTTTATAAAGAAAGAACAATCTTATTTTAAGTTTATTCCTGTGATACCCTGTATATTTTAATAACGATTGATCGTGTTATTATTAATATTAAACGAGAATCAATTATGATTTCATTGTCATAACAATTATTTAATTTAATTATAACCATCATAACAATGCAACAACTAAAATGAGAATAGAAATGAGAAGAGAATAATTATAGAGAACATAAATCGAATAAACCATCGATTCCCCCAATAATACTTATATAAACATATTACTAGAAAATACTAGAAAAATATCTGCCTCAAAAGAAATGTCTTAACCATCTACAGGCAACATGCCCAAAAGGAAAATACTGAAAACACTGAATCCTATATAGATGGAATAAATTGAGGCGGTTATAATCAAATCTCACAGCATCCACAGCTACTGCATGCAACGGTATGATGAAGAGACTAACCCGACAATCCCTATCGCTGAACACCTGGAGTTTTGAAAATATTTGACAACGGGTCAAAGCTCAAAAATATTTTAAAAAATATTTACAAGAATTTAAATGCTTTAAATGTAAAGGTGCAATGTATTACCTTCATAATTAACTTCCAGTTGCACTCACATGAGACTTTTCCTTAACTCACCTCTACAGTGCGCACCTAACGCATTTATTTTATTATCCTAAAAATTCTACCCAACATATCTAGGACAATAACCGCTAACATAGCCAATTTCACTAATAATCACTATTAGCTAATACACACTACCTTCACTAAGTATATTTTAATAAATGTTACACGAATACACACATGTTATAATTAGATATTCACACAAATATCTTATATATATATATATATAGAGAGAGAGAGAGAGAGGATCACAAGTGGACCAAAAGAATGGACTTAACAAAAAACACTAATAACCCATTAATTTTAATTTCTATGGTGTAATTGGTCCGCGCCAGCGGCAACAGACACACGCGTGTGGACCGAATATTTTTTTCACACATACCTACCACCACCACACACCCCACCACCCTAACACACCCCTCATCGAGCAGCTCCAAAATGAGGATAAAAAAATAACAAAAAATTGGCAGATGGCCTCGTCAATTTTGAAAGGTAAAAGGTAAATGGATTGGAGCTGCTAGTTCAGGTTTGGTTTGTTGGCTATAGAGATGGCCTGGCCGGTTTTGAAGTGGTATGGCTGTTGTTGGCCGGAGTTGGATCGAAGGTTTAACAGGTTTAAACGGAGTTGGATCGGAGGTTTAAACAGAAGTGGGTATGGCTGTTGTTGGGTTTTGGGTCGCTGCCAGCAGTGGGTGTAGTGGAATGGAGGTGGAAGATGGCAGATGTACCCGGTTTGAGGCAAAGGCTGGTCGTGTAGTGGTATGAGGTCGCTGAAAATGGGAGACGGGTGGGGGGGCAGATTGGTCGTGTAGAAGTTGGTGAGTGGGTAGGGGTGGAAAGTCTCGGGTCTCGGGTGCCGCTGGCGCGAACCAATTAAATTATAGGAATTAAAATTAATGGGTTATTAGTGTTTTTTGTTAAGTCCATTATTTTGGTCCACTTGTGATCCTCTCTCTCTCTCTCTCTCTCTCTCTATATATATATATATATATATATATATATATATATATATATATATATATATATATATATATATTGCTTACGATATACTTATATATAGCATCCACCGAGTAGGGCCTCGTAGATGCATCCCTCGTGTGCTTTCAGACTCTAGGCATACCTTGTACCACAACTGGTCCACCTCTCACCACCGAACCCAAAATGTAAACACAAACAACGAAGGCGGTCATAAAATACGTCCGAGAGTCGCAACCATACCACATCACTCCCAACAGGTATTCAAACCAATACCTATCCTCACTCATAATTAGTGGTCATGTAACAGTACTATGACCTGGAGAAACTACCCAACACATGCTAGTCAACGCCAGGGTGGACTACTCATTACGCGCAACCTCATAACGATAGCACTACGGAGCAAGTATGTTTTAATATATATAACTTACTACGTATGAAAATCCCAAAACGTACTAGTCTACCAATCCCGAAGCCCAAACCGACTTCCCTATTTTCAATTAAGTGTTCTCCCACTTGTTAACTGATTTGTGTCACTTGAATCCAACTGATAGTTAGCCTAAAAAATGCACCAACCCTTTAATAATGTTCCAAGGAAATCCCGATTTATTTCAAAAGCATATGTGCCCATTAATTCAACACTAACGAGGTAAAACAATGCAAAATAAAAATAGGGACAGGTTAGCAAACCGAACCGGTCCGGTCAAGCAAACCAATTCGCTCCCCCAGCGAACCTGTTCGATTTGTTCGGTTGTCCTTCGTCTCCAACCTCGGTTTTTCACCTCCCAATCCATCAATGTAGGTCCCAAGCCTCCCAAAATGAATAATTAAGATTCTAAAAACATATATAATCATCCTAAATGTATTTTAAACCCGATCTAAATTCGAATCTAACATTTATTCCTAAGGATTCTTAATTATTGATTCGATTCATACATTAAAAAATAATCAAGTGTTTAACCCATCATCCTAAAACACCCATAAAAGTTCATCCATTTCATTTAATACTTTCAGATTTAATCACTGAAATACATTTATATTAATCCTCAATCAAGGTAATATGTTAAATCATAATTCAATTCTCTTAATTATCCCCATGATAACATTCTCAATTTTTAAATTTACTATTGTTAACTAAGAATATAATTAACTCATAAATGCAAATCTAAAGCAAGCAGTTGTCTTGATGGATTACTATCTGAAGTTGTACACGTCCTTATGATTCGATTCCATAAATGGTTATTCCTTTCTTATCCAAACCTTATTCCTCTCCTTTTATCTTATCTTTTGTTCTCCCCCTTATTCCCATTAAATAGAGGTTAATGGAAGCTACTATCCACCCATTTAAACCACTAATACCTCATTATAGATCTCTAATTTCGCAGTTGGATTAAGCCCAAAGGGTAAAAAGATGACCATAATCCAATACGGGCCATTCAATGTCTAAAAAGCCTCTCGGAACCAAATTATAACCCCTTGGTACTTATTCTAGACTCTTTCGCCCCATTCTGGATTGTCGGTACACTCAAAAAAGCCACCCGAGTTATCGAACTAAAATTGTTCAACCATTTCATTACAATACACCAAAAACAGTAATTTAGCACACCCTGATATTAAAAATCAAGCAAAGTTTAAAACTGTGTCAAATTCTGGCACTGTTTAATGACAATCTATCACACTTTAAAAGAGTGCCAAAATTTGACATTGTTTTAAAGTGTGCCAAAATTGAGTACACTTGACTAAAATATAAAATACCTTAAAAAAATCATTATTCTAACTTTGTGTATCCCGCTCTCTCATTCCTACTCTGTCATTTCCTCTCTCTCATTTCCGCTCACCTGCTCATCCTCTCTCTCTCTCTCCGATTTGTATGGTACATTTTTAGATTTATATGGTTATTTTTCATATTTGTATGGTAGTTTTGAGTTCCGATTTTCAAAATTGTATGATATGAATGCCATGGATCTCTGTTTCATGAATTCCACATCTGCTTCAAACAAATGTTCACACTACATTTTGTTTCAAATTTAATATTTTATTTCAGGGTTTTCGTATTCCGGGAGTACATCAAGGTTTTTTTATCTCAATTTCTTTTTTTAGGTATGGATTTTTAGTCTTCTAGACATTTTAGGTATTCTCATTTCTCTCTCAACTTTTTGGAATATCAAGCTAAGGTAAATATCTATGCTTTGTCTTTTTTATACTCTTTCCTCTATTAATTTAATTTTGTTTCAGTTTCAGGATTTATTTGGATGGTTTTGGACAACGACAATGTTCCGACACGTTTGAGGTAATTTTAAGGGTGTCTAATCTTTATATTTCTTTGTTAAACTTTAGGTGTTTGACAAAATGATCAAATGAGTTGATTTTAATTTTTAGTGAATGGTTATTAAAAAACCACAATGATTATATATGTATATATACAGTAAGATAAATTATGATTGAACAAAGTTAATGTATTTATACAATGGGTAAGATAAATCATTGATACTGAGATATAATATAAGATGTAATACAATTATATATGTATATATACAATGAGTAAGATAAATAATGATTGAACAAATTTAATGGGCATAAAAAAATCCATTGAAAATGGACAAAAGAAAAATTGAAGGAGATTATTAAAAAATACAAAATTACAAACCAGTGCACTAACTTAGAGACATACTAGTTGCTCTACTATATAACAATACACGAAGAAGTTCCTGCTTTCCTAAATACATAGAAGTCTAAGCTAATAAATATTTTTTGATTTAGAAATCATACCTCCTGCCTTCCAAAGAACATAAATAATAAAAGATTTGCACATCAATAACATTTATTGTTATTGTAAAGATACAATGTCATAATTAAATACTTCCAAGCATTGGTCACATACAAAATGAAAAGATGTATGATTCACACAAAAATGGAATTATTTTTAATGAGCTTATTATCATATAAATATAACTTCATTGATTCCACATTGGATTGGAATAAAAGGTTTTGGCTTATGCCTTACAAGTCACTTCTGTCATTAATACAACGACTGAGTGCATCAAACGTAATGGTAGAGCATTAAATGTATACCGCACTACAAATAGAATGTTTTAGACATTCTCTGCAGACTCTCTCTCTCTCACTCTCTTTCTTCATAGCTTCTTGAATTTATCATGAATCATTGGAGAATAACACATTTGTGTTTTATTTATTGCACCCATCCATTATCACACAACCCCCTTTATACTATTTTTTATTGCATCTCACTTAATGGTATTTATCTACCTCTCACTATAGAGTTATTTACATTGCTCATTTCCTAACCCTTCGCAATATAACGATCAACCTTTTTATTTACTTGGGACTGGTGGTTTATGCCTCACGCTCCTCGAACAACCCAAATTCATTCTCATAAACCTCTCTCTATCTCAACTACCTTATTATAAATAATTAGTTAGTTTCATGGTCAAATGCTTTTTGATAGTGTAATTCCACACATAGAGGGTTTTTTATAGTCCAATTTCGCGATCTTCCCTTTTTAGAATGTTGATTGCAACAGCTTCTACATTTTTGAGGAACCGTGGGAATTTTTGTCACTCTTACTTTTAAATGATGTTTTCTTATCAATTCACTCTTTACCTTATTTGTGTGTGTCGTATATAGAATCACTCTTTATACTAGTTTTATGTGTGATATATAGAATTACTACTTAAGATTCATGCCCACTACCACTATTACTCTAATAAATGATGTTTGATGAGGTAATATATGTGTGGTGTTTTTAGTTTACTCGTATTGCTAATTTGAGCGTTTGAAAACTTTGAATATCCTCCAAAATTCTCATATATATACTTTTAAAATTTCTTTGCACAAACTAATTGTGATTTGATACTTTAATCATACTTGAAGGGAAGTCTCTTAAAGTGAATATTTGTATTTAGTGTCTTGAAAAAACTTCACTTCATTTTTTCAAGAGTACGGGACAAACAGTGCTCAAAATTCTAGAGTGTGCAAAGGATGTTAGAGAGAATATAACTTCACTTCATTCCATTGGAGGTAAGAGTTTTTATATCTATATTTTTCCCTTCTTCTTGTGCCATTTTATTTTTATGTTGTTCTGTAATTTGGATGTCATGTATCTGTCAATTGAATCCAGTTAATGTATGCTTTAAATGTGTACCGAAAAATCTCCAATATACAAAGATCGAAGGCATGAGCTTCATATACTAAAATGGCGACTCTTATTTTTAAACGTATTCAATGCAAATATGGAAAGTGATATTCATATACTTCAGTCAATAAGTTGTTATTGGTATTATTTATGTTCATAATTATAATTTATTTTTTAACTCTTGACTAACAAATTCATTCAAATAAAGGAGTTTATGAGGATAGTTGATCAAAACTCAATGAAAATTTGTGATATCTTTTGAAACACAAGATGTGCATGATCTAAGTGAATATATGCCCTCTATTTTTGTACTTAATCACTTTCAACTTAAATCGCTAATTGAATGTCATTCATATTAATAAAAAATCTACTTTTCAAATTTAACATTTGTCTTAAGCAAACTATGAATTTAGCACGACTTCAATTAAAGCGTCTCTAATGAAACCAGGAATCGAAAAGTGGGGAGATACATAAATAAAGATAAAAAGAACAAAAAATATATATGCTCTACAATCGTAGTTAATGACTAAGAAGTTGGTGGGACACTACACCAAATCTGTCGAATTGTCACGGTCATTGACCTTGACAACTTTAACTTGTCAAGGTCAATGACCATGATAATTCTGGGTGAGACAACTTTTTTTGTCACGGTCATTGACCGTGATAAGTTTGTTAGAATTATCACGGGGGTGTCACGGGCCTTGACCGTGACAAGTTTTGTCATGGTTATAAATCGTGACAAGTTTTGTCATGGTTATAAATCGTGACAAGCCCGTGACCTTCTCTCAAAAATTATCACGGTCAATGACCGTGACAATTACGGGCAGAATTGAAAAAAATCTGTCGGACAGTATGGCCACTGTCCAGCAGTATATTTGTACCTATTATAGCAACGTTGTACCTGTTCAAACATCATATATCCAAATAAACTAGAGATAATGCAAATATACATTCAAAATAAAAACAATATGCATCACGATATAATCCAAATATAATTCAAATGTACCAACTTAGAAACAATTCAAAAGTACCAACTAAAAAATAATTCAATTCAATTCAAATAATGTCACTACATTTCTTGGGTAAGGTTAAATTCGAGGAGGTGATTAGGCCACACGATATACGAATTGACACACCCACTGATATACATTGTGCTGCATTGTTCGCGTAACCACAACGGGGAGTTCTCCTTCCCGGGTATCACATGTGTGATGAACACCCTGGACTCGATGTCTTAAAGCTCATGTCCATAAACTAGTCCACCCTGGATGATATTCGGGTCCCTCAACCCCCGCCCTATCCGCTAGCCATCAAATATGTAAAGTATAAACATGCTCGTCCAACCAAGCGTCGACATCGGTCGGTCGAAGGGAGCCAAATAGGGAAGTGGATCATCAAAGTCTGCACGTGTCGGCGATGAAGCAGTGAGGTCCACATCCTCGTCATCCAGCACCTAGTCCTCCCCCCCCCCCCCCCCCCACCTTCTCCTTCCCTTTCCCCTTGCGTTTTCCACCGTCCAATGAACGCTTTATGAATGAGTACATATCTTGGACCATCGCCTCCAAATGAGACAGCTTCGCATCATGGGAGTCCACTGTACGAGCCAACCCGGTGTCGCTCGTCTCCAATCCGATGATCCTAGATTTGGCCACCCACGAGCTCACCCCCTTGTCCTCCCCTTGCGATCAGAGCCAAGCACTTGGCTGAGTGCGTCTGTGGATAAAGATGCCCTATCGGCATCAGACTGCGACTCATGCACTTCTTTAAGCTTTGCCTGAAATGACAAAAAGCACATGATTAGTAAAATAAGTAAATTAAAAAATTATAACGTAATTAACAAAAACTAAACTGTCGAATTACTTACAATCGTGGTCGCCGCGCTCGGGGACACCTCCTTATCCTTCCCCTCCTTCGTCCGAAGAGCCACATAAGTATCGAGCCTATATGTCCTGCCCCCAGGGCCACTCCCTTTCCCCTGAAATAAAATAAAGTAAAATTAGTATCGGCCCCGCAAAGTAAAATAATGCAGAATAATATATTTCTGTAGTTATAGAAAAATTAAATCTTACCATCATCCTATGATCCACCTCGGCGTAAGACGTCCGGCCGGAGTAGTGCACGTCCCTCTTTTTTGCCCGGTTTTCCCTTCCTGATTGGCGAGATGCCAATTGTCGCTCCCCGATCTCATTGTCAACGAACTTTTGCCATTGTGCCAATGATATCGGCTCCTTCGGCGGAACGGATTCACGCCTTTGGATAATAGACTCTCGTGTCTTCCCAAAGTATCGAGTCCTCATATTTTTCTTCCACGTCTTGTGTTTCTCCCTCAACTGCTTCAAGACGGAATCGCGTAGCTTTGGATCCAGGCTAAATTGTTCCTGTCCAACAAATACAATGTTAGTTGCAAATAAATAAATATATATATATATATATATATATATATATATATATATATATATATATATAATGAAATTGAAATTAAAATATTCATATGAATATAAATATAAATATAAATACATTACCTGTAGTGCCACCCAAACAGCTAACTTGAGCTCATATGGCACCTCCTTCCAACTAATGTAACCCGGTCCGATGATCGTCTTTACCAGCTCGAGGGATCTCGCTAATAGCCCCGACTTGTTCTTGATGGTCATCCCTAATTTGCCATATTTGGGGAGCCTAGGGGCCGAGGAGCCCTGGTCGCCTTCGCAACCACCGAGCCCAGACGACGTCATCATAACAAGCATCATCATCCTCGCCTTAATACCTGAAGGAGACATTTGCTGTGAAAAAATGTTATTAGTACATATCAAAATGAATTAAAAGAAGACATACAAATAAACTAACAATTAACGTATACAATTATTAATTTACTAATTTACAATGAGGGGCAATCCTACTTTCATAATTAATCATATATTAATTTACTAATTTACAATGAGGGGCAATCATATATTAATTTTCTAAAAAATTAATAACCAATCAATTCGTTTACAATGGACATTACGCACAAACATGCACACTACACACGCGCACATACAGACACACGCGCGCGTACATTCACACACACACACACACAACACGACCCCCCCTCCCTGCACCCTCCCCCCCCCCCCCATCTCCTCCTAAGGGTGAGTTCAAGTATGTTTCATTTAATTTCAAGTAATTTTCAAAAAAAGTTGAAAAATCCCACCCCCATATGGACAATAATCCAGTGGTCATTCCACTTTTAAAACTAACTAACCCAACATCGATCCACTATAATCCAACCGCAATAACAAATGTATATCCCGTACTCCTTCTAATTCATCTACTCAATTAAATTATTTCATCAATTAAACTAACAATTAAAGTATACAATTATTAATTTACAATGAGGAGCAATCCTACTTTCATATGAAACGGACACTAATTATTAATTTACTTTCATATAAAACTATACAATTAAAGTTACAATTAAAGCTATATAATTTATTTTATTAAAGCTATACAATTAAAGTTATTTCGAATCTCAACAATTATCTGTTAGTGAGGGGCAATCCTACTTGCATATGAAAGGGACAATACATATTTTGTTAATCAATTTGTCCGCTTCAATTGTTGAGATTGCCCCACCACACACACACCCCACCCCACACACACCACCACCCCACCCCCTCCCCCACCACACACACGCACACACCCCACCCCCCACCACACACACCTGCACACACTCACACATACACCCCACCACCCCCTACCCCCCCCCCCTCACCCCACCACACACACCTGCACACACACACACCACCACCACCACCCCCTGCCCCCCCGCCCAGCCCCCTGTCTCTTCCCCTCCCCCACCACTACTGCCCACACACACGCAAACTACACGAGTGAAACAAAGTAATTTTTTAAAAAAAAGTTGAAAAATCGCACCCTCATATGGACATTAATCCAGTGGTCATTGCCCTTCTAAAATTAACCAACCCAACATTGATCCACTATAATCCAACCGCAACAACAAATGCGTATCCCGTACTCCTTCTAATTCATCTACTCAATTAAATCATTTCATCAATTAAAATAACAATTAAAGTATACAATTATTAATTTACTAATTTACAATGAGGAGCAATCCTACTTTCATATGAAATGGGAACTAATTATTAATTTACTTTCATATAAAACTATACAATTAAAGTTACAATTAAAGCTATACAATTTATTTTATTAAAGCTATACAATTAAAGTTATTTCGAATCTCAACAATTATCTGTTAATGAGGGGTAATCCTACTTGCATATGAAAGGGGTAATACATATTTTATTAATCAATTTGTCCATTTCAATTGTTGAGATTGCCCCACCCCCTCCCCCACCACACACACGCACACGTACACGTACACTCACACACACCACACCACACCACACCCCGCCCCCTCCCCCACCACACACACGCACACACCTGCACACACACACATACACCCCACCACCCCCTGCCCCCTCACCCCACCACACATACACGCACACACATGCACACACACACACACCACCACCACCCCCTGCCCCCCACCCAGCCCCCTGTCCCCCCCCCCACCACACACGCACACGCACACACACACGCGTACACACACACCCCACCCCACCCCCTCCCCCCACTACACACCACCATACACATATATACACACACATACACACACATATAGAAATGAAAGAGAAAGAGAGGAAAAAAAACATACCTTAGAGAGAGAGAAAGAGAGAGAGAGAGAGAGAGAGAGAGAGAGAGCTCGAAATCACTTAGAGAGGGAAAACCAAAAACGGTGGGAAGAAAAGAAAGCGTAGGGTTTTTTTTACTGAACAAATTATCACGGACGTGTCACGGTCCTTGACCGTGACAATATTATAAGGTTTGTCACAGTCATTGATCGTGACAAGTCCGTGACAAGGGTTGTTGTCACGGTCATTGACTGTGACAATACGTTGTCACGGGCTTGTCACGGTCAATGACCGTAGCAAAAAATGCGTCTTTCTAGAAGGGTGCCAATTTATCCATTTTGGTGTAGTGGGACAAAACTAAGAAAGACACAGTGAACAAAATCATCTACGTATGTGAGTCTCTCAGGTGACCACCTCAAAGACTTAATGGTAGCATGAGGTGAAAAAGAGCATCAGTTTTCCAATTTTGGGGTCTTATTCTAATTAAGCACCACACAGACTCTCCACTAACTAAGTTATCCTCGATGGCTACAGTCCGACTTGTCACATTTCCATCCAAAATGAGGATCAATACTAAATTGCGTGCAACCCCAAGAGATAATCGTAGGCTATATCACTGATGGAGTCAGAGGAGGAGAAATATTGAGAGGTATTATTCTCATTATCACATTCATTAAAACTTTTTGACAATGTCAACGGTTCCTACATATTACGCTACAGTTTTAGTTTCAGTAGAACTCTCTATCTCTAATTCTGAGTGATGTGTATGCAACAGATGGTCACAATGGGCTGCTACGATGTGGTCATAGAAGCTAATGGGAAACTACACACGCAAAATAAAGTAGAGGAGGTAATAGTGGCACACAATATCATTAAGCAGGTGCAATAAATTAAAAAACAATATGACAAGTTGAATAAGCTACTCAAAAAGTTACGGGATACCCACGACGAATCAAGAGCTGTACTTTTTTTTAGTTTTTTTCCTCTATTTTTTTAATGTGTCATTAGTGGTATTGCAACGAGTTATTGTATTTATTCTATTACTTATAGATTGTGATATGACTCCATAATATTCCTCACTTGAAGGCTCTTTTTATTTATAGGGGAAAATAGTGCAAACTGATCAGCAAACCACTATCATTGTTTGCTCTGCTATCTCGGGTACGTTACTTTCTTCGGTTAAAATTTATTGATGGTTCTTTTATATACGAACGAAAACTATAGTTGAATCTAAAGAACGAACGAAAATCTCCAATCAGGATCAGATTTCGATTCACCCATAGCACATCACAAGCACATTACAGTTGATCTAATTTGTTCGTTGAAAAAGAGAAGTGAAGAGACACACACAAGATCACTGGAAAATTTTTGTATGTCAGTGGAGTGATAAATTGATCAGGACAGCAGTGCTTATAGTGACCTCGCGAATCCATTGCAATGGCCTTAGCTCCGCAAGAAGCGACGCCTCTTCCCCAACAGGCTTTCGCTGATCCCAACACCTCCTTAATCCCCAAACCTTACTTTATTCCGACTTCCACTCCCTCTTCCACTTCCACCAAAGGTATAACTTACTATTTTTAACATTAATTTCATATTACCAATACCGTGTAAAATCGGATTGAAATTGGTTTTTATATGGGCAGGACTCTCGAGCCTGTTTAGGGCTCAAATCTGCCACCCTTTGGATCCTTTAGCTGCTACTGAAATCTCAATGGATGTGGGAACTATCAGGGATGCTGGAGCAACTCCAAAGGTGGTTGTTTTGCATCAAAAGGTGAAGCTTTATCATTTATTTTCTTACATAATATTTTTTATATTTTTATAACTATTTTACATTACTGTCATTTAATGAAAATAATGTGGCAATAAATTTATTGCAGCCACTTCAAATTCTAGCGATCAATCTGCTCAGGATGTTGATACGACCCAATCGTTATCATTTGATGGATATTACAAGAGGATGAGAAATAAGCTTATCAGAACTTCAGTGGAGGATCATAAAATAAATGCAGTCCCTGATGACACTTTAGAGGAGCAAAGGGTTCCCAAGGTTATTTCAAGCAAATAATTTAGCAAGAGACAGTTTGGTAAAGGTGCATTTCTTAGAATGAATTTCCCTACTTAATGTTTTCCTCATTATGATGTCTCTTAGATCATTTATTTTTCCAGTATATTCTGATTGATGATCATCAACTTTATGAACTTGATCTTTTTTTTTTGCTCAGCAGTCTATTATGATGTCTTCTTTTGAACTTGTAGCAGAGAGGCTTCTCTAGTTTTAAGTTCATTTGTGACAAAATAGATAAATAAGTAGAAAAAGGTGTCTTCATAGGTTGTTTATGGTTCACTATGCATCCAGTGTGTAAGAATTGTGCCTTCTGAATTCTGATTGAATTACGCAATTGTGACGTTTTGCTTAAATCCGATGTTCTTATTTTAAATGTGTCATTGTGATGCGATTATCTACTTATAAATCTCGTGTCATAACTCTTCCTCTTAGACTTTGACGGCATTTTTTTTAATAGAAGCTATCAATTTGGGAGTATATAGTATTTGAGTCTAAAATCTGTCTTAGGGCATGATTACATTGTCTAATAGGACTTTGCCTTTGTGAAAAAAAAAACGTGTATTAGAACTTTACTATTATCCCGTTATTATACAAATATCATAATAAAAGATAAGTAAAACAAAAATACAATAAATACAATGTATTTTAATTTACATTTTTGTAAGAAAAAAGAAAAAAAAAAGAAGATACAAATCATATACAACTATAATATAGTGATATTTGTGATACAACCATTCGAAGGAGTATTCGGTACCATACACAGACTTTTTATATATCTACCAATGGCTCCAGTGGAGCAGCAACCTGACAATAATTTGAAAGTATTAGCTTAAAAATAAGTCGTTAAAAAGGTGAAAGCCCAAACCAGCTCCCAAACGGTCTTGTAAGAGGCATAAACACCTCGCATGGGACCAATATAACTTGTAGAAACTCAGAGCATAGTTACAGGTCTGCCGATTTGATAATGTGACGATAATTGGAAAATATCTGGATTAGTCTTAAAAACATGTCGTTAGAGGGTGAAAACTCAAACTAGTGCCCAAACTGTCCCGTAAGAGGCACGAACACCTCGTACAGGACCAATATGACTCGCAGGAACTGACCACGTAGTCAAGGGACTCCAGGTATGAGAATATGATGATAATTTAAAAATAGTTATACTTTGGCTTAAAAACAAGACGTTAAAAGGGTGAAAACAAAACCAACTTCCAAACGGCCCCGTAAGAGGCATGGACACCTTGCACATGACCAATGTAACTTGTAGGAACTGATCACGTAGTCACGGGTCTTCCGCTTTGAGAATATGATAATAATTTGAAAACATCTAAATTAAGCTTAAAACAGGCCCTTAAAAGGGTGAAAATCCAACCAAGCCTCAAACGGCCCGTAAGAGGTATGAACACCTCGCACGGGACAAATATAACTTTTAGGAATTTATCGTATAGTCGCAGGTCTCTCGATTTGAGAATATGATGATAATTTGAAAATATTTAGATTAGGCTTAAAAATATGCCGTTAAAGGGTGAAAACCCAAACCAGTGCCCAAACGGCCTCGTAAGAGGAATTAACGCCTCGCATTGGATCAATGTAACTCGTAGGAACTGACCACGTAGTACTGGGACTTCCAGTTTGAGAATGTGACCATAATTTGAAAATATCTAGATTACGCTTAAAAACTAGCCGTTAAAGGGTGAAAACTCAAACTAGCCCCTAAATGGCCCCATAAGAGGCATGAACACCTTTCACGGGACCAATGTAACTTGTTGGAACTGATCGTATAGTCACGGGTCTCCCGGTTTGAGAATATGACGATAATTTGAAAATATCTAAATTAGGCTTAAAAACAAGCCGTTAAAAGGATGAAAACCCAAACCATTCTCGAACGGCCCTGTAAGAGGCATGAACACCTCACAAGGGACCAATGTAACTTGTAAGAACTGACCGCATAGTCACGGGTCTCTTGGTTTGTGAATATGATGATAATTTAAAAATAAAGGAGTTTATGCTTAAAAACATGTCGTTTGAGGATGTAAACTCAAACCAATCCTCAAACGGCCACCATAAGAGACACTAACACCTCGCATGGGACTAATGTAACTCATAAGAGCTGACCACATAGTCACAAGGCTTCCGGTTTGAGAATATAATAATAATTGTAACTTGTATACGTAATTTTTCAGCTTGAATAAGATTTTTTTTAAAATTACTTGGTTACTAATATCATCTCTTTTTGTATCCAATTTTTTTGCAGGATAAAATTTTATCGTTAGCTTTTATCCACGTGAAATACACGAAGAAGTCAATGGTTTACAATAAGGGGATTTTTTATTTAATGTCGTTAATATTTCAGATTCTTTTTTTTGTGTTATGGTCGTGCAGGCTTTTGTATTTTTATTGTTAACTTTTATGGTCGTGCGGGCTTTTGTAATATTATTGTTATTGTTGCAGATAAATGATGAGGATGAGATTGAAGATGAAGATAAACATTCACATCAAACATATAAGAGACAAAGATTTTTAAAGTGGTTCGGCTATAAGGAAAAGCCTACGTCCACTGTTATTTTATTCCCAGGGGTTTACAATAGCATAATGTGGTAGAGAGAAAGGATGTGTATCTTGTGTATGGTGTTTCTTGGTTCTCCTGGATCCCTTCCCTTTTGGCTAAGTGAATACATGTATTTATAGTGATGGGAGATAAAGAGATTCATTGTATGTAGACATTTATACATTATGTCTACATTCAACGAATCTAATTGTTGAATTGCTTGGTATGCTATGTGTTGTCATCTACAGTATAAATGTACATTAATGCTCATTAAATGCATAGTCATCTTCATTAATGCACATTAAATGCATAGTTATCCCTTGATCTTCCTGGTTGGTATGCCGACCAACACTCCTCGGGTGCCGACCAACTCTCCTCGGGTGCCGAGCAACTCTCCTCGGGTGTCGAATATTGCCACGTAGGATGACATGTGTCCTTTTTTGATTGGTCCTCATAGATGGAGAATTTTTGCGTTAACAGAAGCCCCCAATGCTCCATGCTTGATGGTTTACTTGAAAGTATGGAGTATTTATTCTGCAGTGTTGCTCAGTGCTCGTGAAATTCTTGATCTACCTTCTTTATTTGTTTAACATAAAGTGCATTATCTCCTGGACGACATATGATGCAGGCTGATCGATGGTTACTAATCTTTCTTTTGAGGAACTCCGTGTGCTATGTATCACCCCTGGGAATTTGGATACAGCCATGCTATAGTATGCAGCTTGTAGCTTGTCATAATCTTCAAGTATGTTGATTGGTTTGCTAGCCGACCAACTGCCTCCTGTGCCGAGTAACTAAGTGCTAACTTCACGTGCTTGATTCTTCTGATTTATGATCCTCTAAATACTTTGTCGAGTAACATACTAGCTTTTGAACCCAACTCTTCAATCTGATTAGTACCAAGCTAGTGGTGGACTTCGAAACATTTTCACACAACTTCTTCTTCATTATTCGTCGAGACAGTAGTAGCAAAGATCTCAGTGTTGTAGATGTTGATTTTGACTTCTACCTCTGCTCGGGGATGAGCAAGAGGTTCTCTGGGACGAGCAAGAGCTGCTCAGGTAACTGCCGAAGAACAGAGAACTCAATCTGCTTTGGAGAATCAAGCCTTCCAACTAATGGCAAAGAACCAGGCCTTGGCTGAGATGTCCGAGAAGATCATGAGTCTTGAAAAGCAACTTCCTGCTCGGGGACGAGCAAGAGCTGCTCGGACAGACTATCTGTGATGAACATCAGAATGCTGAAAGATTTTAACTTCATAAACTCACCTTATGCTTTGGATGATCCTCCTGCTGGCGAGGAACCTGTTTCAAAAAAAGAGGGAAAGAAACCAATAGAGTAGGAATCTCAATGTAATAGTTAGTATACATTTTCATTCTCAATGAATTTTGTTTTTTATTTTAATGAAAGACTTTCATTTTTGTTCGCAATCGTAATTACTATTGTCTTGTAAAATACTCTACATCTGTGCATATGTATAAGTTAAAAAGATAACAATATTGTGTTGTTCATCGACCAACATGGTAATAAAAAAGTTACAAGTATTAGTAATGTTGCTCGATCACTTAATAATAAAGTAATGAGTATAAAAATGTTTAAAATTTTTCCAACCAACCAAGGTTGTTAAACTGTGCTCGTCGACCAATTATAGTTAGGGAGAGTTTTTATCCCCGACTAACCATACTTGGTAAATTTTTGTCTTTTTCATAAAATGTGTCCGACCAACCAAGGTCGATAAATTCTCCTCGTTGACTAACTATAGTTAGTGGGTTTTTATCCCCGACCAACCATACTTGGTACAGTTTGGAATATTTTTTCCTCGTCGACCAACTACGTTGATACAGTTTGGAATATTTTTTCCTCGTCGACCAACTACGTTGATACAGTTTGGAATATTTTTTCCTCGTCGACCAACTACGTTGGTACAGTTTGGAATATTTCTTCCTCGTCGACCAACTACGTTGATACAGTTTGGAATATTTTTTCCTCGTCGACCAACTACGTTGATACAGTTTGGAATATTTTTTCCTCGTCGACCAACTACAGTTAGTGGGTTTTTCAGGTGAGAGAAAATTATTTTTTATATTGATCCCTTCCTATTCCCTATTTGGAGAGATAAAAATATGGTGAATGATTAAAGTTATTACCAAATTTATATCAGAAATCAATCAATTTGACTTTATTCACATAAATGGAAGCTGAACCAAATTAAGTATATAGTTCATAAAAATGAATGCAAAGAGACTCAAACTTGAAGAGAGAAAATAGATCTGGGTCATGATTTCCATGAGAAAACTTTTTATTATCTTTAAGCTTTTCCCATTCTTTTATTAAAAATATGATGGGAATTTGAATAGACATCAAAGATCTTACAAAATTTATTTCAAAATCAACAATGAAAATGATCAAATCTTATCATCGTCGTATATATTGGTATATGTAATCATTTAAAATATTTATTCCATGATATAAAATAGAAACTTGAGAATCAAGCAAAAAGTTATGATTTATGAAATCCACTATTTTTCAGATTTCTAAATAAGAATTAATCTAACAGTTATGATTTTAAAATCATGATATGCAATATTTTGCAAACAAAAATTGGACAATTAATTTATGTATATAAACATAAAAATCATGATTGAATCATATAGAAAAATAAAAACTTAGCTTTTGATGGAGAACAATGCTTGTAACACGTTCCCATAGACGGCGCCAATCTGTTGAAGACAGAAAATGGCCACTGCCATTTTAGTGGCGTCAACAGCAGATAAATGATGAGGATGAGATTGAAGATGAAGATAAACATTCACATCAAACATATAAGAGACAAAGATTTTTAAAGTGGTTCGGCTATAAGGAAAAGCCTACGTCCCCTGTTATTTTATTCCCAGGGGTTTACAATAGCATAATGTGGTAGAGAGAGAAAGGATGTGTATCTTGTGTATGGTGTTTCTTGGTTCTCCTGGATCCCTTCCCTTTTGGCTAAGGGAATACATGTATTTATAGTGATGGGAGATAAAGAGATTCATTGTATGTAGACATTTATACATTATGTCTACATTCAATGAATCTAATTGTTGAATTGCTTGGTATGCTATGTGTTGTTATCTACAGTATAAATGTACATTAATGCTCATTAAATGCATAGTCATCTTCATTAATGCACATTAAATGCATAGTTATCCCTTGATCTTCCTGGTTGGTATGACGACCAACACTCCTCGGGTGCCGACCAACTCTCCTCGGGTGCCGACCAACTCTCCTCGAGTGTCGAATATTGCCACGTAGGATGACATGTGTCCTTTTTTGATTGGTCCTCGTAGATGGAGAATTTTTGCGTTAACAGTTATATTTTATTGTCGTGCGGGTTTTACATTACGCAGGTTTTAGAATGTCCAGAAATAGAGGAAACTCTGTCCATTATTTTTTTGTCTGTGAACTATTAAGACTTCTAATATTTTGAAGTTTGTATGCACATTAGTTTATCAACAACGTGCGAGATTTTCAATTTGTGAATTTTCTTGTTTTCAAATAATAATTTTTTTTCTTTGATCCAAAAATTTGGCACAGTTCAAAACGGTACCAAAAGTGTATCAAATTTTGGCACGGTTATTAATTGTGTCAAAAGTGTACCAAAATGTATTCAATCTGGCACAGTTATAAACTATGTCAAAAGTGTGTCAGAAAAATCAAATTCTGACACGGTTTAAAAGTGTGTCAGAAGTGTTCATGTTTGGCCAAATCTGGCACACTTTTAAACCGTGCAAAAAAATGGTCATTTTGGAACACCTGATTCTGGCACAGTTTAAAAACGTGCCAGATTTGATCTGGCACAGTTTTAAACAGTGCGAGATTACTATTTTTGGTGCAGTGTTAACTGGGCCCAACACGCGCGTACCGTACGCGTCACCCTTAAACCTTTTAAATATGTTGTTTTAACTCTTTAACGACATAATATAATACTAAATGATAAAATAATAATTTCCATATCACTATTTATTTATTACACGCGAGTAGATAATTTTAATCCTAAATATTAATCCCAAACTCACTAACTATTATTTATCAAAACCAATTTAATTTCTCAATTAAATTAATAATTTAATGCACACGTTGAGTAAATTTCTTTCAAAAGTAAGGGGTATTACATTCTCCCTCCCCGAAATTTGAAAGTACCTGGCATGAAGGGCTCTAGATACTTTTCTCATATGTTATCATCATGCTCCCAAGTCAATTCGTTGACATTGTGATGCCCTCACTGCACACGTACTAATGGTACCATCTTTGACCAAAGCTTTTGCTCGTTACGATCCAAAATAGCAACATGTTTCTCCTCATAAGTAATGTCTAGCTCCAAGTCTATATCCTCTAATACTATATGCCGATAGAGCAACTCATCCCTGAGATACCTCCTCAACGACGACGCGTGAGACACATCATGAATCTACTGCAAGTGCTCCAATAAGTCAAGTCTATACGCAACCAACCCTACCCTCTCAACGATGGGAAAAGGCCCCACATATCTTAGTGCCAACTTTCCTTTCTTCCCAAATTGTGTCACTCCCTTCATGGGAGATCCCGTAACAACACGTAATCCCCCCACGTCAAAATCCAAGTGCCTCTATTTCGCATCGACCTAACTCTTCTAATGGTCCTGAGCTACCCGAATAAGACTCCTGATCAGCTCAATCTTCACCAACGTATCCTGAATCACGTCCGAACAAAGAAGCTCGTTGTCTCCCACCTCTAAGCAACACGAGGGAAAATGATAAGGCCTCCCATAAAAGGCCTCAAAAGGTATCATGCAAATAATGAACTGGTACGAGTTATTGTACGCACGTGGGCACACCAAGTTTATACAAATGGTGAGTTCTATCGATGTACAATACTTAAAAGACTGAGTTCAACTATAATGAGTGTCATTTGGAGTTTATTATCTCTAAACTGGTTGAATTTAGAGTAAGACTCCATTACATGGAATCTTGCTTTACATTTATCCATGCGTGTTGAAAGAGTCCTAACGTAGTCGGTCATATCTGGAGTTAATCAACTTATTCTAAAAATATTTATGGGTCAAGTAAGCTTCATTTCCCTTCAATTTTGTAAAATATATAAACTAGTGTTTAGAGCATCCGTGGTGGTGGAGCAAATGGACAACGAAATTGAAAAGTTTGCAAATCGATCAGCTCACAATGGTGGGAGAAAACGTACAAAATTTGCAGTAGGAAAGGTTCAGCATTTATAGATTTATTGTACGGATACAAATTCAGTAAAACATTCCTATGAACTTCTTCTGTTCTGAACAGTTCCTACAAACTTTATTTGTTTGTAGGAATTAATACGGACAAATGAAGTTCGTAACAACCACAAATAATTAATTTTTAGGTATATACAGGTTCCTACGAGCTATATAATTTTGTAAAAAATTCCTACAAACTGATATAATTAGTAGGAACTATCACACTTACCAATTTTGTCATTATCAATCTACCACCACATTACAGACTTTAACCCACGAAAGGTAAGTGATATACCAGTATATACCCTCGGCCATGCCGAGGGCGCCCTGCGCTTCATCAGGCCCGAACGACCCCTAGGGGGGCCGACCCTTCATCAGGCTCCGGATGACCCCCCGAGGGTACGACAATATGAGGCCCAAATTAGGCCAGACTCATTGCCGGAAGGAACTTTGCCCTCGGCCTCATATCAAAGGCCGAGGGTGACATCATCACAGCGCGTGGTTTGGGAGACGCGTGGAACAGTGCGCGTGAGGCTCACATGGCACATGGGAGACCGTTATAATAAAATCACACCCTCACGTGAGGGAATATTATGTCATCATTTGGCATCTACAGGTGTCAACAGGGGATTGGCTAGATCATCATTCACATGCACTATGCATACTTGGGGGGTACACTACACCCCCCAAGACCTATATATACTTGTCACATACAACCCTACAGGGGAGATGGATCGATAATTGTAACCCTAGCAAAAACTCTGCTTGTACACACAGTAGAGAGAGAAAGTGAGCTTATTATGTGCATTGTATCCAAGGCCATTAGTGCCCATACTTAGTGGATCACACACTCACAGTGGATGTAGGCCTAATTGGCTGAACCACTATACATCATTGTCTTATTCCTCTTATACTCATCCCCTTCTACACACTCATACATATACATCTCCATGGCTGCCATGGTTACTACTGTTTGAGCTCATCATCACTTATCCGGTGGTGCTAGATTTCAGCATCACCAGTTTGGCGCCGTCTGTGCGAATCGAGAAGACATCTCTTCCTTTGTACAGCTTGACCTCACTGGGCACTCTGGTGGTGAACCAGTTCTCCCCCTGAGAGGAGATGTTTCACCATTGAAAGAGACCCACTAAGGTTCTCAAGCTCACCAGTCTTTTTTCCAGTTCAGCTGTTCACAGCTCAAACACATGGCACCGGAGATGCCATCACCACCACTTCCCCCACCAGATGATGGGGGAGGACCTGGTTCCAGTCAGCCACCACCTCAGTCTGAGATGGCTGATGTGGCGGCAGCCTTAAAGTCTCTGGCAGCGAGCCAGCGGATCATGCAGGAGCAGTTCACAGCTTTGAGCTAGAACATACTAAGACCACCAGGGGTCTCACCTGAGATGATTACTCCGGCAGCAGCTCCAGGACAGCATGAGGCCAGGGGACCACCCCAGGCACCACGCAAAGACCTGCCACCCCCTCAGCGGCGTAGGGATGTTGCTGACCCCCGGCGTCTACGCCTGGGGAGGAAAGGAAACCCTTGCCCTGAAAGGCTGGGCCCAGTGAACGACCTGCGAGAAAAATTGTCCAGGTCAAGGAGTGCCGCGAGGTCTAGAAGGGAGGCAGCAGATGGCCGATCCCACGGGGGCCGGCCCCTAGGACGGGACGACAGCCAGGGGGAAGTAAACAGCCGACACAGGCCAGCCGCGGCAGGACCCTCCGTCCATCTCAAAGAGGCGGCAGGGGATAACATCGGCCAGGCCGACCCTACGAGGCCCTGGAATGAATCGATACAACGATTGGAGGATAAGATTGGCGATATACTGAAAAGCCGGGACCCTCTTCAGAGGGGATACACCATAGGCTCACCCTTTGTGGCGAAGATAGTCAACTTCCCTACGCAAAGTTCAAGCCACCTGTGGTCACCCCAAGATACGACGGGAGCATCAACCCTGTCCACCATGTTGAGATGTATCAATCAGCAGCAGACATATACTCTATCTCAGATGAGATGAGGTTTCGTGCCTTCTCTGGTACCCTGACTGGGGCTGCACATGTCTGGTACACGTCTCTTCCAAAAAATTCCATTGAAAACTTTAAGCAGTTGGCAGATCGGTTCATCCACAACTTTTTCTTTGGGATGAGGCCACAGAAGAAGACCACCCACCTGCTCTATGTTAAGCAGGGGAAGAATGAGAGTCTGAGGGACTACATAACCAGATTCAATAAAGAGAAGCTAGAGGTGGAAGACTATGAGGAGAGCATAGCTATGACAGCCCTGATTGGAGGACTCCAAAAGGGGAAGTTGTTATGGAAACTTGCTGAAGATCCTCCGAGGACGATGGTTGAATTGTTGTCAACAGCAGGAAAGGTGATGAACGCCGAAGAGGCGATGTACGCAAAATAAGAAGACGAAAAAGGAGGCGCTAGTGGGGGTAAATACCCTAAGAAGAACAAAGAGGGGAAGAAGAGGTCTATGAACGATAAGTTCGCTGGTTACACCCCATTAACGGTCAGCTGTGAACATATTCTCAATGAAATAAAGAGTGACCGATCCCTAAAGTGGCCTGAGAAGTTGAGGGCAGCCCCCAACAAGAGGAACAAGAACCTGTGGTGCAAATTTCACCAAGACCACGGCCACATAACAGACAAATGCTTTGCTCTGAAAGAAGAGAATGAGAAGATGTTGAAAGAAGGGAAGCTCAGAAAGTACGTCGACAAAGGTGCCTTCAAGAGGGGCCGAGGGGACGACCCCAGAAAGAAGCGAGGCGATGCATGTAGAGAAGGTCCTCAAAAAAGAGGGGACGACCCTTCTGATGATGAGGACGACCCTGACCTCCCGCCGAGAGACGACCAAGGCCCTGTCAAGAGGCTTAATATAATCTCGCTCGGAGTGGGAATGATCTCCGGGGGTCTAACAGGAGGAGGGTCTGAGGTCGCAGATAGGAAGGCCCACGTGGCTGAAGCCAAGGCAGTGACAAAGACAGTACACTCCACCTCTCTGGAGGCAAAGTTAGAAAAGAGGAAGAAGGTCGACATGGACACTCTGATAGTGGGATTTTCAAGAATGGACTTCAAAGGCCTCTTAGCCCCACATAATGACCCTCTAGTAATCACTACCAGGGTGCACGGGTGCGAGGTGCCGAGGATCCTAGTCGACGGGGGTAGCTCTGCAGATGTGATGTTCTGGACATGCTTCAAAGCCTTAGGCTTTAGCCGTGCTAGACTCGTCCCATACCATTATATATTGATTGGGTTCAGTGGGGAAAAGGTTCATCCCCTTGGAGTGTATGAGGCCGATGTCAGGATGGGGGACGAGTGGCCGAGACGGCTTACCAAGAAGGTCAGCTTCTTTGTGATGGATGAACAGGTGTTCTCAGCCTACAACATCATACTGGGGCGTGTGGCCCTCAAGGGGTTTGAAGCTGTGCCGTCTACGGTCCATCAGATGGTTAAATTTCCTACCCTTATGGGGTAGGGGAAGTGCAGGGAGACCAGACGACAGCACGAGAATGTTACTACAACTCCGCTGAAGAAAGGGAGCCACACAAGAGGGATACAAGCACTTATAATATTGATACCCTATACCCCAGGGATGAGACGAAGCTAAAGAAAGGAGAGGCCACGGAAGAGGTAAAATCCATCATCCTCGATGAGGATGACCCAGAAAAAACTGTCCAAGTCGACAAGTCTCTGAAGCCCAATATCAAGGAAGACCTCATTAAACTATTGAGGAGAAGACGAAGCGTCTTTGCGTGGAGTCATGTAGATATGCCGGGGATCGACCCTGAAATTATGTGCCACAAGCTCAATGTGATCGAGGGAGCAAAACAAATAAAGCAGAAGAGGAGAATTTAATCTAGAGAAAAGTATGAGGTCATAAGGGATGAGGTCAAAAAATTAGAATATGCTGAATTTATCAGAGAGGTCATCTACACTGAATGGCTGTCCAATGCAGTCATTGTCCCAAAGGCCAACGAGAAATAGAGAATGTGTGTGGACTTCACCGACCTCAACAAGCACTGTCCCAAAGACAACTTCCCTCTCCCCGCATTAACCAGATGGTAGACGCTACCGCAGGCCACGAGCTCATGAGCTTTATGGATGCCTATTCAGGGTACAACCAGATCTTCATGCACCCTAAAGATACAGAGAAGACAGCCTTCATTACTGATAAGGGGACATACTGTTATAGGGTCATGCTATTTGGCCTAAAAAATGGGGGGGCAACGTACCAGCGCCTCGTAAATAAAATGTTCGAAGACCAAATTGGGAAGTCTATGGAGGTCTATATAGATGACATGTTGACTAAGAGTTTGAAGGCAGAGGATCATGTGGCAGACCTGGAGAGGACCTTTAATACGATGGACAAATACCAGATGAAGCTTAACCCGGCCAAGTGTGTCTTCGAGGTCGGAGCAGGGAAGTTCTTGGGGTTCATTGTCAACCAAAGAGGCATCGAGGCCAATCCTGAAAAGATAAAGGCCCTTGTTGAGATGAAGACCCCCAAGTCCATTAAAGACGTTCAGAGACTCACAGGGAGAGTTGCTGCCTTGAACAGGTTCGTGTCTAGGGCTTCAAAATTCTCGGAAAAGCCTCCGAATGGAGTGAAGAGTGTGATGAGGCCTTCAAGGAGTTAAAATCATACCTGGGGTCTCCCTTGATGTTGTCATGGCCCGTGCAGGGTGAACGACTGTATGTGTACCTCGTCGTCTCAGAGTCAGCCATCAGTGCAACTATTGTAAGAGACGAAGACAGAGTACAGAAGCCTGTGTATTTTAACAGCAAGGCACTCCAGGGGGCAGAGCAAAGATATACAAGGATGGAGAAGTTGGCCTATGCCTTGATCCATGCATCGAGAAAGATGAAGCCATACTTCCAGTCCCATACAATGGTCATCCTCACTGACTCTCCCCTTAGGCGGGTTTTGCACAAGCCTGAAAAATCAGGGAGGTTAATGGCCTGGGCTATAGAGCTGGGGGATTTTGACATAGTGTATCAGCCTAGGACGTCCATTAAAGAGCAAACATTGCCAGACTTCGTGGCCGAGTTTACTTGGGAAGATGATGAAGCCGGGGGTGAGAGCCTCGGGAAGATAGATACCCGACAAGGTGAGCCCACCAACAAACCTGCAGATAAGGCTGAGACAAGCACCGTTAGAAGTAAAGTGGATGAAAATGAAGAGGGAAGATATCTCTTTAGACAGGGGTCACTCACCGAGGGAAGTTTCTCATAACACACCATGTGGAGTCTCTTCGTCGACGGGTCCTCTTGCGAAAGCGGGAGTGGAGCTGGATTAATAGTATCAGCACCCGACGGCACAGACATTGAGTACGCCCTGAGGTTCAACTTTAATACCTCCAACAACGAGGCCGAATATGAGGCCTTGATAGTAGGCCTCTCCTTGGTCAGATCTCTTAGTGTCGGCCAGATTTTGGTTCATAGTGATTCGAGGCTAGTAGTAAATCAGATACTAGGAGCCTACGAGGCCAAGGACGAGAGGATGTCTAGGTACCTTGAGAAGGTGAGGTCGTTACTGAAGGGCTTCAGAGAAGTGAAATTAAAGAGGATACCTAGGCTCGACAATGGCCGTGCCGATGTCCTTGCTAGGTTGGCCTCGGCAACTAGGACAGACATCAGGAGGACGGTCCCAGTGGAAATTTTGCTTCGGCCAACTATTGAAGACACTGAGGAAACACTTAGCAATTGCCTAAATGTTTCTCAGGAAGCTTCGTGGATGGACCCTCTGATTAGATACATTAAAGAGGGGGAGATGCCAGAGGCAAGGCAAGAAAGGAAGAAGTTGAGATACAGGGCTGCAAAGTTCACTGTCATTGGGGACACCTTGTACAAAAAGGGATTTTTACTCCCCTTACTTAGGTGTGTGCACCCATCTGAGGTATCATCCAATTTGCAAGATATGCACGAAGGATCGTGCTCAAGCCACATTAGGGGCAGATCCTTAGCGAAGAGGGTGATCACCCAAGGGTACTGGTGGCCGACCTTTGGGAAAGACGCCGCGGCATATGTAAAAAAGTGCAATAAATGCCAGAGATTTTCCATCACCCCTCACCAACCCCATCAGCCTCTTACCTCAATTACATCCCCATGGCCATTTTCAGTGTGGGGGATCGACCTCGTAGGACCCTTACCAAGAGCAGTCAATAACTATCGGTTCCTCACCGTAGCGATTGACTATTTCTCAAAATGGGTAGAGGCCGAACCGATGGTCACGATTACAGAGCAGAAGACCTTCTAGTTCATCTAGAAAAATGTTATATGCAGATATGGTCTCCCCAACACCCTCATCTCGAATAACGGGGCTCAGTTCAAGAATACCTCTCTACAGAAGTACTGTGAAAGGGTGAGTATCAAATAATTTTTCTCTACCCCGGGCCGACCTCAGTCCAATGGGCAAACAGAAGTCACAAACATGATAATCCTAAATGGAATCAAGAAGAGGCTTGAGGAGGCAAAAGGAAGATGGGTCAAGGAGTTATATGTCGTGCTATGGGCATACAAGACGATAGTGAGGACCTCTACCGGAGAGACCCCATTCATGCTAGCTTATGGCTCAGAAGCCGTCATACCCACCGAAATTGGGTTTCCTACTCATAGGGTCCAAATGTATGACCCCCATAGAAATACAGAAGGGAGGAGACTCGACTTAGACCTGATTGAGGAAAGGAGGGAAGACGCTGAGATAAGGCAAGCTGCCTACCAGCAGAGGACTGCAAGGTTTTACAATCAGAGAGTTAAGCAGAGACCAATTGCAGTAGGGGACTTGGTCCTCAAAAAGACTTGGTAGAAGCCCAACAAGCTCCATCCTAATTGGCATGGCCCATATAGGGTCATCGATGAAGTCGTCCCTGGGACCTATAGACTAGAAAACTTAGAGGGAGAACCCTTTTCCAACCCCTGAAATGCAGATCATTTGAAAAAATACTATCAGTAGTGTTGTAAGGTCTTGATAGACCATAATTGTAATAGGAGTTGCTCCAACAGAACACTTGGAAAATTAATGAGAAATATCAGTGTTTCCCCTCACCTTGTGTTTATCAGTTCTAGTACGCATGAAAACATCTTCAGAGAACGGCCCTCGGCTATAATGAGGTCGGATGGAGGGGATGACCCTACCATGGTCCTCAAGAAAGACGAGGGAAAACTTTGCTTAAAACCATTAATTTGGTGATTATAACCCTCGGATATAATGAGGTCGCATGGAGGGGACGACCCCACCATGGTCCTCAAGAAAGACGAGGGAAAACTTTGTTTAAAACCATTAATTTGGTGATTACAACCCTCGGCTATAATGAGGTCGCATGGAGGGGACGACCCCACCATGGTCCTTAAGAAAGATGAGGGAAAACTTTGTTTAAAACCATTAATTTGGTGATTATAACCCTCGGCTATAATGAGGTCGCATGGAGGGGACGACCCCACCATGGTCCTCAAGAAAGACGAGGGAAAACTTTGTTTAAAACCATTAATTTGGTGATTATAACCCTCGACTATAATGAGGTCGCATGGAGGGGACGACCCCACCATGGTCCTCAAGAAAGACGAGGGAAAACTTTGTTTAAAACCATTAATTTGGTGATTATAACCCTCGGCTATAATGAGGTCGCATGGAGGAATGACCCCACCATGGTCCTCAAGAAATACGAGGGAGGGGTTAGTGATAATATAAAAAAAATTCACAATGCAAATCATACAAAAGACAAATATGGAAGACAACAAGAGAGATGATGATATAAATGGAATATTACAAAGTGTTCTTCAAAGTAGAGTACAAAAATATTGATTACATCAAGAGGGTATAGGCTACAGACAGCCACCCTATGGAGCAACATCAAAGGCCAGGGCCTCAACGACCACGACTGGCTGGTCTTCAGACGTGCCGACACCCTCGACGTGCACCTGGGATTCCAGCTGGGTTAGAGCTTCGGCAATCAAGGGGTCGTCCAGACGAACTGCCTCCAGTGAGGGATGGACTGAAGATACGACATCGTCGAATTTAAGGATGACCCACCGACAGGCCGTCCTGATCCCTCTCTCTAATTACTCAAGACCGAAGCCTTGGAACTCGTCTGAGAGTTTATAGGCCTCCACAGCATCGGCCCCTGCCTTCCTCACTGCCTCAGATAGCTCAGCCTTGAACTGAGTCCCTAGGTTGGTCAAGGCTTCATCCTTCTCCTTAATGAGCAAGTCTTTGGCCTTTAGGTCCTCGTCGTGCTGCCTCGTCAGCTCGTACAGAATCCTTGCATGTTCAGTTCTGGCACTCTCTAGCTCAGCCCTTGCAGTCTCTAAGTTAGTATGCAGATCGGCCTCATGTTGGATGGCCCTCTTGGCCTCATGAAATTTCTCCTGATTCTCCGTCATCCATTTGGTGGCCGAGGTAAAAGCGCAAACAGACTGCATAAGAAAAAGAACTTGTTAAGAGGCCGAGGAAACAGTTGGTGAAAGAATGCAGTTAAGGGAATGAAGCAAGACAAGTACCTGAGCCAGGGCGTGCAGACCGTAGTCATACACCTTTGTCGGAGGCATCTTAGACAAGAATTCGTAGTCGACAGCCGAGGGAGCAGAAAATATTGACGCCTTGGCCGCCCTCAAGTTCGCTATAAGTGATGATGGCTCGGCCTTCAGAAGTGCCAAGTTCTTGGACCAGAAGGCCCCCATGCTAGAAGAAGAGGCGGTTCCCTCAGACGCCTCAACCCTTGCCCTCGTTCGTGATCCTGGACGAGGGTCTACGGGGACCTCGGGCTCTTTCCTCTTCTGTCTGTCGACGGTCGGCTCAGCAGGTGTCGGCCCTGTGGTCTGTGTCTTCCTCGGAGCTTGCTGAGGCTCCTTGCCTTTCTTCTTGGCCAAGCCTGACAACAAACTGGGAGCAGTCATTTCCCAGAGATAGTCCGATATACCATTAGGACGACCTGAAAAGAGGACGACACGTCAGAAAAGTGCAGAGATAAAGAGGAAACACTTTGAAAAAGTAAAAGAACAAAAAAAACAATAAATATAACTCACATAGTTCTGTCAGGGGGCCGACCCTCAGACCAGCTTCCTTGAGGAACCGAGGGGTCATCAGCTTTTCAAACTTTGCAAGTTCACCCCCTCTCCCCTGTCCTCTCAGATATTCAACTATGTCTTTCTCTTCCAGACTAAGTCCGGGGTCTGACCTGGCCTTCATTAAAGGGTTAGACCATCTTCTGGGGACCCTCAGACCGTCAGCTACAGGTTGTGCCTCGGCAGAGAACTCCCACTATCCGGAGACAAAGAAGAATCTCTTCTTCCAATCGTGGTTGGAGGTTTGTGCCATGTGGAGAAGTTTTTTGTCAGACCTCCTCGCCCCCAGGTGATAATATTCGGGCTTTTTGGACGAGGAGGTGATATTGTAACAGGCCAAGAATACATCGGCCGAGGGCTCATCAGTGAAAGCATTTTTCCATAAGGAGACATAACCAAGGATCGTCCTCCAAGAGTTGGGAGGAAGTTGAGAGGGGACAACGCCAAGGGCTGATAAAATATCTACGACAGCAGGATGTAAAGGGAGTCTGACACCTACCTTGAACATTTGTTCGTACACCACTATCTCTCCTTCTTCACCCTCAAAGACCCTCTCGTCCTCAGAGGGAACCCTCATAGATATGGTGGGAGGAACACCATATGCATGGCTCCACAGAAGGTCACGATCCCTGACCGAGGAAATATAAGACGAGGCGTGAGATGTCTTAACTGGGTCATCTGAGTCCTCAGTCCCCTCACCCTCGGCCTCGGCCTCATCACCTGTCAAACGACCTTGGGGAAAAGCCATCTGGAAGGCATGTGGAGAGAGAGTTGTCACAGGGACAGCCTCGAAAGTAACCATACCCTCGGCCTGTCGGCCTGGGCTTAGGTCAGACGCCTCTCCTCTTCCAGAAGGTCCAACACCAATTGGCGTCGACGCTCTCTCATCCATCTCACTCGAATAACTCTCGGCTGGACGACAAGACGTCCCGCAAGACTCAGAGGGTCTTATTGTGGCAAGAGGAATGGGAAAAATGGGTCGTACCCAATTAGGGTCGGCTCCTCGTCTCCTCTCCTCCTCTTCCTCTATTCGCCTAATCTCTACGAAGAGCTTCTCTCTCAAGGATGGGAACTCCTTGGCTAAACTATAAAGCCTCCTAAGCATTAAGGGGGAAACCCTACACTTGGATGAATTTCTAAGCTAACTACAAACAAGATTGCAATTGACCAAGCTGGACTTTTGGATTGAAACAAAAGAAACCAAGTGTTTTAATCAATAACACTCAAGAACCAGTCGCCGGAGAAGACGCCAGAAAAGTTATGAAACACCCTAAGGAAAATCCTACCCTACAAGCCTAAAATAAGAAAGCAAGCAAGAAATGAAGGAAAAGAGGACACTGGGGCAGAGGGATTACCTGAGAGGGAAGAGCGAGACTGCCAAACTCGAGATGTTGAAATTTACAGAAATGGTGGTTTGTCTGTTGGAAATCTAGAGAGAGAGAGAGCTTGGGCGCGAAGAAGAAGAAGAGAAGGAAAGGTAAACTTGCTTATATACCTTAGTGATGAGTGGGCCCATTACCCAAGGCAAAGCACATCCCACGAGGAGGACATCATTAGGGCACAAAGCCCCAAGCAGCATGCAGCCGCCACGCCTTGAAAACTGTAACGACATTGGATAAAAATTTGACAGGTGTCACTCATCAAGCAGACCATATACTTAAGTCTCAAAAGCAACATTATCCCTCAGCCATCTCAGCATCATCTATGGCTAAGGGCTGGGGGGTGATTGATATACCCGTATATACCCTCGGCCATGCCGAGGGCGCCCTGCGCCTCATCAGGCCCAGACGACCCCTAGGGGGGCCGACCCTTCATCAGGCTCCGGACGACCCCCCGAGGGTACGACAGTACGAGGCCCAAATTAGGCCAGACTCATTGCCGGAAGGAACTTTGCCCTCAGCCTCATATCAAAGGTCGAGGGTGACATCATCACAGCACGTGGTTTGGGAGACGCGTGGAACAGTGCGCGTGAGGCTCACATGGCACATAGGAGACCGTTATAAAAAAATCACACCCTCACGTGAGGGAATATTATGTCATCATTTGGCATCTACAGGTGTCAACAGGGGATTGGCTAGATCATCATTCACATGCACCATGCATACTTGGGGGGTACACTATACCCCCCAAGACCTATATATACTTGTCACCTACAACCCTACAGGGGAGATGGATCGATAATTGTAACCCTAGCAAAAACTTTGCTTGTACACACAGTAGAGAGAGAAAGTGAGCTTATTATGTGCATTGTATCCAAGGCCATTAGTGCCCATACTTAGTGGATCACACACTCACAGTTAGTAGTGGCAAAATGTCACCCAAATAATAAAACAACCCATATTAGCCCACTCATCTAAATATGGGGCGCATATTTAAAAGCTATGAGTTAAAGATGAGGCCCATATTTCAAAGATAAGAATCAAATATAGAGCGCAATTTTAAAAGATACAAATCAAATATATTACTCATTTTTAAAAGTTGTGAGTAAAATATGAGTTTTTTTATATATACCTCGAATTGTAATACTTTAGTAAAAAAACAATGGGTTGGCCTAACTCATATTTGGGCCGTCCATATTTGGCCCGGCCCACATTTAAGCCAACCCATATTTGGCCCAACCCACATTTAGCCCAATCCATATTTGACCCGCCCAAATTAGGCCCAACCCATAATTTTGCCAGTGCTACTCACAGTGGATGTAGGCCTAATTGGCTGAACCACTACACATCATTGTCTTATTCCTCTTATACTCATCCCCTTCTACACACTCATACATATACATCTCCATGGCTGCCATGGTTACTACTGTTTGAGCTCATCATCATTTATCCGGTGGTGCTAGATTTCAGCACCACCAGTAAGGGTAACCTTTGAATTTGCAAAGTTAAGTGAAGAGAGCATCCTTGTGGATGTTCTTATAAGTCCAAATTTATTAATCATAATCATCGGTAATAATTAATTAAAATATTAATGACTAATTCTTCTAATAATTGTTTAAAGAAAAATTCTGCGGGCTGACTTAGAGTCAAAGATAACAAGTGGATAGTTGGTAGAGGGTCCGTAGAGAAAATGGAGTGAATTAATAATGTATTTGTGTGACCAATGGCAATAATACTAAACAAAAACATTACTTCAACGACCTCACCCACCTCCTCCATATCTCTCTCTCTCTCTCTTCCCACGCGATCGGTTAGAAGGCCCTTTTCTTCACCTGTAAGTCCCTTTCTTACTTTCAATTATATATATATATATATATATATATATATATATATATATATATGTATACATTTTTGCTTTGGTATTGAAGCTTTTAGGCAGATCTGTGCTGATTGAGAAAAGTTTTCTTAAATTTACCTTAGTTGATCGTCCGTGTTTATGAATCAACAATGGGTTTGATGTAGAACTTGTAGTTTTCTGAAAATTCTAAATTGTATTTTATTTTTATCTTTGGCCGAATGATTTTATAAAATTGGGCATTTTCGATTTAATACATCACCTGTGGATTTGAATTGAGATTAAACCAGTTTTTTCTTTATGTGGATTGGAATCATTTGTATTAAAATAACCTAAAGAACAAGATCTATGCAACTTGTATGTTTTCATACAAATGGGGTGAGTTTTTGATGGGGCATATGCCATTAGGATTAAAAGAGGGAAAAGGGTCTTATTGTTTCGAAATTATTATTTATTACTACCCGGAAATGGTGCTTAGTAGTTGATCCCAGCAAGTTTTCTGTGACGGAGGCATGGAAGTTTCAACTGTTAGCATGAATGATTCCTGGAAAGAATTGAGTAAAGTTGCAAATTTGTGTTGGAATATCACATGAGAGTTTACTTGGTAAATGTTTTTGACGATATGTCAGTACTTTACCGGTAACATTGATTAGAATGTTTAATAGATCTACATACGTAAAGAATACGCATGAGAGTTATATGCTTCGTGTGGATGAGGGGATGAAGAGTTTTGCAATTGAAGAATTCATAAAAAAATGTCTGTTCAAAATATGGCAAGACTGCCTTATATACAAAATACAATTGTTCTAACTAATAAACTAATTAGATGCACTAGTAAACTGTATTAACTATTATGTAAACTAAAAATAACAAACAGTTATAACAAAATTAGTTAGCCTTCTGCAGAAGTGGTTGTAACTGATTGTGGCAAGTCTGATACTTCTGTTAATAGGGGAGAAAGTAGGGCGGTGTGATAATGGAATTTGTTATTGACTTGACAATGACGACTGGTTTGGTTTTGGGGTGTGTGTGTGTGGTGTTCCACTGTTCTGCATCATTTTATAACCAGAGATTGGTGAATTTTAGGGCTTTTGATTAACCATGTGATGACATCAGATAAATTACCTGAAATATATCAGGCTATTTTATGGCACTAAGCATTTATGAGTTATACATGCTTTATAATTGATTGGTTGATGTTGGCCCACTATTGACAGCTATATTAAGTACTGGGGCATAGTCCGGTTTGTTGTGGAAGTAGAAAAAAGATTAAATTTTGAAAAGGTCATTATTTAGATTCCTTTGTGTAACTGCTTTCCTAGACTTTTTTGGCCGTCTTTGGATCATCATTGAGCTGGTTTTGATCTCGGAGTCCCCGTCGTCTCATTCTTGCAATTATGTTTTGGAGAAATCTCAAATTTCATTTGTAGGGAGTTGGAAGAGCAGTGTTTTTTTATCTTCTCTTGAAGGGATCTTCTCAAAGGCTATTTCTTGATTGTTTGTGGGAGGTACAGAAGGGCCTGCTTATCAAAACATGACTGTTAACAATTTTTCCTGGAGCAGTAGCTTTTTGAAAGAAATAGGAGATCCTTAAGATGTTTATAGGCATCCAGTTATCAGATTCTGTTCATGTAGCTGATATTAGTGTTCAAAATAGGTTTTATGCTTATAGCCTCAAGGTCCGCCTTGAAGCCAAGCCATGAGTTGGCATGGTGAGGCTGCAGCAACACAGTGCTATGTTAGAACCTACACGTCAAACCTTCAAGGCTATAGCAGCTCATAAGCTAGCCAATGCCTAAGCCTCAGCTTCTTGTTGACTCCTTGTTTTCTGTTGCTGTACTTTTCATTGTTCATTAATGAAATCTTTCTGATTGCTATTAAAAAAATTGAAGTATATGTTGGACCAGCTATTGCGTTTTAGAGCTGTGAAACCTTGGTTATACTATTCACTTGTGATTTGTCGAGGCGATGTTCATGAAATTGTTCAAGTAATTTGAATGGGCATCATTCGTTGATAGTTTTTGTCTAATTTTTTGAGATGGCATGATTAACACTAAAATTGTTTCCGTATCACTGCACTTCCTGACTTCCATTTGGTATAAAAGCAGTGTGTTCAGTCACCCTTCCTTGAGAATAGCTAGCAAAGAGCAATTGCTAGCTTTCAAAAAAAGTTGAAATGATGTTAAATTCTAATCTACTGTATCTGAGTGGAGTTGCTCCCATTTTACCATTTTATTTGTGTGTTAAAATCCTGATTCATTTGTCTCTTGGTTTGTGAAATAAAAATAGAATAGATTATCTAGTGGTTGAGGAGGTACATATTGTAGCAATTTTATGTGGAGTATAAAAGAAAGGTTGTATGAAGTGTCACTTTTAGTAGCATTGGCATTGGAAATCTTAGAAGTGGAGAGAGAGACTCGTGATCCTTTGGTTTCGAGGTATTATTGCTGATGATAAGGTAGTTAGATAGTGTTGATGACATTCTGCTTAGAGCAATGTTGCATTATTATGGGGTTAAGAGGATTGTTTGTCAACTGTCAGAATGGCCGTAGGCCATAGAGCAGCTCGCTGAAATTGAATGTGCTGACTATAATTTTTGTTTGTTATGTTGACGTGGAAAAAAGAAATGACAGATGGGAAGTCACTGGCACAACTATGTAGGATGAGTTTATTGTTAACTATTTGATTTAAGTTTCTTATTGTTGTTGTGAGACTTAAAAGTTTCATATTGCTTGATAGTGTAACTGTTGATTGTCATGCTACTGTCAGTGTCATTTTTATGAGTAAGACATTCTTTTTGGTTAACAAGTGAAACTTCTTAGAGCGTCTTTAGGTAAACAAGTGAAACTTCTAACTTCTTAATGATTTTTTTCCCAATGAAGTTCAATTGGTATTGCTATCACTTTGTTGGTTTCCATTTATGTGTCTTTGTATTCTCTGAAGTTTAACTAAAAGAAAACCTTTTATCTGTCATCTTGAATTACAGTTCGTGCAGAATATCCGTTGCCTAAGCTATGGTTCTCGATGGCATAATATCTTCTCCTCATCGGAGGTCACAAAATGTGTTCTCTTCACCTACATTTAAGAGGCAATACTCCCGGGGGGATGAATTAGGCAGCTGTTCAACGCTCCTTAAGCGGCACCGCTACCTACTAACAGCACTCGCCCTCTTGACTTTCCTCTGCACCATTTATCTCTACTTTGCCGTCACTTTTGGGGCCTCTGATTCGTGTTCTGGGTTGACCGGGATCCAAGAAACATCCTGTCGAGTTGAGCAGACCAAAATATCTATGTCCAAAGGAAAATTGAAAGTGTTTTAGTAAGCAGCTAGTGGTATACTATGCTTGCTTACTGCTGTTTTTTTCTTGTTATGTATACATGAGTTGCATCTAAGAATTATGAGAAGTGCTACATTTCTTACCTACATTTCAATCAAAGGTACAAGCATTTAATGCATCCGGTAAGAAATGTAGGTATGAATAGCATTTTTCAAGTATTATTTTGGAAAAGTGTACTTTAACCACCTCAAACATTTGTCTTAATATTGTGTAAAAGAAAAACCATGGCTTTTGGTGAAACTAATGTTGCCCTTCTTACGGACATTATGATGAAGATTGACAAAAACCTCATCAGGTGACATTTTGGGAAACTCAAGAGTTGACTTGGTTTGACAAGCTTTACCCCTTTCTTGTGCTGTTACTATTTGTACTAGCATTTTGCCCAGTTCTAGCTCGATTTTAATTTTTAATTTATAATTCTGTTTTTCCATTGGTCTACGCTGTATTTTAGGCTTCCTTGCTTATTTAAAGCTCTCCGATACTGGAGGCTGTTTTGTTTCTGCATGGACTCAGGATTCTTTTGATTTTTTGAAACAGGAGTGATACGGGATATGTATAAGCTGTACGAACAAAATACAAAGTTTTACAATATTTATTAGGGGTGTTAGCTAATAAATTTTTTAAAAGCATATTGATATATGATCAGTCCAAGCAATAATCTTGTTCGTATCATAAATTCATAAACTTTTTAATTAATTAACGCTAAGTACAAGCGATACAAATACTCTCATTAGTGTAGATACATTAATAAATGTAATTGTATTTATATTCATCTATCTGCATTAATAATAATAACACGTGGATTTATTAAAAAAACTGTTTTTTCAGTTTGCCCTCATCATTAATTTTTAAAAAGTCTAAAGATTAATCACCGTGTTTCCCTATATTATTATTGGACTCTTAAAAAACGGCATAAATGTTCCAAATATTGTAAAGCCAAACATAAAAGAATGATTGACTTGTTTCACACAATAGGCGTTCACTTAGTGGCGGATCCAGGAATTTAGGTGAAGTGGGGCGAAAGTTGCGAGTGCTACCGGGGGTTCGGGGGTGGGATTCCCCGAGGAGAATTTTTTTTGGGTTATTTCGAGTTTTATACAAAGTATAGTTTTATAATGCCCAAACAACAATTCGCAATCATTATTAATAATATCTAATTAATTTCAAGAAATAAACAACGCTTAATAAATATTCACATTACCTAAATTTTAATAGTGATAACAATTGAATTTTGCTTAATATGAAGTACAAAATGAGTTAACTCACTTAGCAGCATTAAGACTCAATTCAAACACGCCTGATGAAACAGAAATAACTTAATAAAGACTATCTCTAAAACCTATCCTGAACTTTGGAGATGATCGATTGGACTAACCCAATTTATTTATTTTTCAAATATCAAGTGGGGCGGTCGCCCCACTTGGAGTTAGTGTGGATCCGCTAATGCGTTCACTGAAACCGGTCTACCTGAAAGATGGAACCAAAACAATCTACAGGTTGGGTTGGATTGGTTTTTCTTAACTGAACTTTGGTATGGTATTGAAAATCATAAAATGCATTAGTTTGGCTCTAGTTCCAAAATATGGAACCGACTAGTTCGAGTCCGATAATAGGTTTGAAATTCAAAGGAGTGGAAACCAAATTGTGATCGATCCAAACTAAATTGATGATGAAACTGAATACAGAAATAAATATTTGAACATTAAAATGCATGTCTATCATATTTTTTGGGTTTTGTACATTTTTTTCAAAATTGGATTTCATGTTTTTAAGGTGACATCTTACAACATTGATACCATTTTTTTAAGGTATTTTTGTATAAACCCACAATAACTTTTAACAAACCCCAATTACCATTTTTTTTAAAGAGAAAGGCTCTTAAAAAGTCTATAATGTCCCTTTTAACAACCCGCATCAGCCTTCACATTTCAACAAGTCACTGCCAAACATTCAAGTCTCATAATCAGTTAAAGAACCTCAAATTAAAACATGATCTCTGGTAATAGTTCCAATCTAACTCAATACATAATCGATAACCAAATCACGATCTCTATCAATAGAAAAAAATTACTCCAACACACAATTTAAAGAAAATCGATTGAAAAACCTTGTTGTAAATTAAATTTCAGTATTGCCTATCAAACTTGTATGAGAATTAAAGGAAGAAAGGTCATGGATAAGGAACTCAAATCTGAGTTGTTGTTGACAGTGATCTCTTGATGAATTTACTCCTGTCATGATTTCGCCAACTCACTTATTCCTTCTACGATTCTTTTCAGATGATCAACAACATTGGATTATTTTGATCGAGACAGCGCCCGGAATTGCCGCAAATCGTTTTCCGTCGGCAAACTTGCAGGCGGCGATACATTCCACTCGGCAGATACGTTTTCCGCCGGTGAGGAGGGCGTATCGCACAACCAGGTGATGAGAAAGATGATGAAAAAGAAGGAATTTGTTGAAAATTTTGTTAAATGTTGTTTGAAATTGTTAGCTAGAATGATGGCCATTTTTTTTCCATTGAAACCCCGTTAGTTGGGATTGTTAAATGGGTCACAACCCAAAAGTGTGGGGGCAATTAAGGTCGGGGGCTCCAAAGAGAAAATGATGGTCTATATAAAAGTACCTTTTTTTAAAGCTATTTTCAGTGAATTAAGGTTTATGTCATACTTTCTCAACTCTTATAAGTTATTCTTTTAGATAAAATAATCATTTTACTAGATCATTTGTATCTTTTATTATATGTAAATTAATTGTGTTAAATTAATTGAGTAATGGAAAAATAGGTAGACTTAAAAATAAGCGAATCAACCCGATAGGTGTCTTTCAATATGCGTAGTTAATATAATCAAACATGGGGGGACGTGAGTCGATCGCCCATGGGCATACCTGTGGGATTCAAATCCTAAGCTTTTAGTGCAATTAAACCTATATTTTAATTTTTATAAATAAAAATAATTAGATTTGTGGGGTCCAAACCATAAAAGTTCAATTTTGGCTGGTCTGAGCAGGCTCAACAGGATCACCACGCTGCCTTAGTCTGGTTCAACAATAAAGAGATTAACACAAATATTTATCACGTGGATAAATACAAATACTTATCATCGATAGGCTTAGTTGGATGCTAACACTCTCGGGCGAGATAATCAGGAGTCACACCAGCTAATAACAAGTTGGGAGAGTTCCTTAAACAACTCAACCACTTTACACCACTATAAATATAATCCCCACCCTAGGGTCAAAGGGAATGTAATTTTCGAACTTTGAGAGACTTTAATAAGAATTCAGAAACCTATTCGTGGACTTAGGCAACTGCCGAACCATGTATATCTTTGTGTTGTGTGGGCATTTTTATATTTTTTTCATTACTTGCTTTTTGAAATTCATTTATTATGATTAATTGCACTCACAAGATTTGATTTCATATCGGTCGTGCAAAGTAAAGCATTATGAAAAATTAAGACTAATTACTCATTTAATCCTTAAAGTATTCAAATCGTTTCAAAATGGTCCATAAACTCTATTTAGTGTCAAATAAGCCCTCAAACTAAATAAAGAGATTTAACAAGGCCCTTTTATCACCTTAAATTGTTAAATTAGATGCTGAGGGCAAAATGTTAATTTATCCTAAAATGATCGTTCAAATAAAAATCAAAATAAAAAAAAATAATGTTCTCATCAAACAATCTTTTCACACAGCCCCCCGTCTACATCTCCTTCTTCGACAAATCCCTCCCCAACCACCCACCTCCTTAGGCGAATCCCTCCCTTGCACCCACCCGACCACCCTCCTTCTCCGACGAAATCCTCACCCATAAATTCAAATTATTGAAGTTATAAGGGTTATTAATCAATCTGATTTCCAATTAGAAAATGTGGGTTCAATGATTTAAAAGATTTGAAGGGTACCTAATTGTTTCATGTTTTGTTGATAACAAGCAAGATTTTCGGTGTGAAGAAAAGAGAAAAATTCCTACTCGTGGAAATCAAGATAAAATGCAATTTGTTGAAAAAGAAAAATCTACTTTTGCAAAGTATTGACTTTTATTTGACCAAAAAAGCAATAACCAAATTGGGTTTCAAGTGGGACTTGGAATACCCAATTTTTTTAATGTCAGATGGTTTCTCTAAGAACTTATACAAGTTTTACTTAGAAATTGGGTCGAAATATGAGGTGTGGATTTTTTTAGGCGAAAGACTTCATCTATGTTTTTGTGTCATCAAATGAGGAAAATGTAGTGATGAAAACTAAAGGGTTTACGGATTTGAACAAAATATGTCTTACATATTCAAGTAAAAGAAATAAGATATTCTTTGATTTTGAATAGCAGTTTTCTCATATGAAAATAAGATTGCCTAATGTCCATTATGTCTTCAATAGTTTGACTTTATGAGGGAGGGTTTCTCTAGAGAATGAGGGTGGGGGAGCGGGTGGGGGAGGGATTCTCTAAAGAAAGAAGTGGGCAGTTAGGGAATGATTTGCTGGAGAAGGAGATGAAGACGACGATTTGAGAAAAAATTATTTGTTGGGGAAATTGTTTCTTGATATTGATTATTATTTGAACCATGATTTTCGGGTGAATTAGCACCCCCCCCCCCCCCCCCCCCCCCCACCACACACACACACACACAAAATCATCCCAAGATGAGAGAAAATACTTTTTAAGAATCTTTATTTAATTTGGGGGCTCATTTCACACTAAATATAGTTTAGGGGCCATTTTGAAATAATCTGAATAGTTTATGGGTAAAGTGAATAATTTACTCAAAAATCAAAATACGCACACATGAGATAACACCACATTTTATAGTTAAAACCCTTTGTGGAAAAAACATTATCGTGCCCCAACCCTCAAGTCCATTAATACTAATGATGTTTCATGGGCTTCATACAAAATCATACACGCAACGAATTGTGCTCTGATCTAATGAATCTACCCATACTAACAATCAATTGCTCTTCCTGCAGCAACTTATACAACCCGCGTGTCTATGTATCACCGATCACAAATTGAACCGCGATTATCCCACACGATTGCTCGTGTTATGTCTTCAAATGAAGTGGTAAGGGATTTGTAAACTCTCGATGGGTTTTAAAATTAACAGGACCTAAAGTCTTATTAATTTTTTTATTAATACCAAACTTAGGGTTTTGTAAAATTGGGTTATTCATCGAAAATAATGTTCCGCGAACATATTTATATTATGTTGCATAAAGTATGATTTTGAAACACGATTCCCGAAAAAGCATAACTTGTATTTACGAGAAACTTTGTATAAGGACCTCGTATGATAAAAACTTATGTACAATACCTTCTCGTATGATAAAGCTTTTGTAAGAGCCCTTATCTTACAAAATTTGTGTTCTTACGTGACATTATGTCCTATAACTACGTGCCTCCAACAAAATTTGTTTTACATGAGGGAAGCCTTATATGAAATTTTATTGTATGATACTTTCAAAAGATATCTAAAATATTTTGAAAAATAATTTTCCAAAACATATGTTTCTCGTCAATTCCATAACTCCAATTAAACCTAAGGAATTGAAAATAAATTTAAAGTACATTTCCAGACTTTTAATGCAATAATCAATTGTCCAGTCCATTTTCTTTAAGTTTTCAATTACAACTCAAGACTTAAAAAACACATAAACCTAGTTTCGTTAAGTTTCAGAATAAAGTCAAATCCAAAAGGGATATTAAAAATGTCCTTACATAAATGGGTGGAAGGAAACCATCGACAACATCACGAACCAGAGTGCCAATGGGAGTGGAAAACAATTGATAGCCCACATGCCTTCATTTTTTATACACTATAGTATTTCGTATTTTATATTGACATCTTTTGAGGGAGATATCAGACGAAGACTAGTGCATTTTCTTAGGTTACAATCTAGTTGAGTCATTTGGGTTCGACTTAGTTCGTTTTATACTTTAACTTCTTATCTTTATGTGTCTTGTGTTCGCTCTCGGAATGACCAAAAAGGGAGATATTCTTATCTTATCTTTATAGACTTGATCCTAATAAAAACGATCCATAGGAAAAATATTTTTAAAAATAAAGTTTAACATTTTAAAAATTGATTTTTGATTCAAAGTTTTTTGTATTTTAAGTTAAATAAAGTGATATTATGGTGCATTGATAGGAGTCCCATGCATATTAAAGGGATTAAGAAAATAGATTATTTATCAAAATTACGCTTTTTGCTATGTTGTTGTCGTAGGTCGTGCTTAGGCCATCTCTATGTCGAGTCAAACTCATAAACTAATAGATCTATATGATATCCCAACACATCTTTGTATGATCAGGCTAATTAAAATATAAAATATAAACATCTCATGTCTTGCCCATAGTTAGTCCGCTAGTTGACTCCAGACTGATAGACCCAATTTACTTAGTATATCAATCTTGTCTTTGCTGAATTTTAATAAGTGAAAATATATTGTATCTAATTAGTCCCAACACTCCTATATATGGATCATATCTAAGAATACAAGGGATGAATCCAAAACTTTTCAATAACCATATTTTTTCATCGCAGAAGCATTTTAGAATAACATATCTCAGCCTATGCTTTCTTAGATTAAAAACCCTTTAGCATGCATTCATCTCTTTAATGAGAAGGTAACTCTATAGATTCCATGGATGACCATTTATGGAATACAAATTTGTGATAAGTCTAGAAACTATCAGTAAATACCGAGACAAGTGGTATTGGGGTGTTACGGTGGGATCTATAATAGGCTATGATAAAGTTGTTGAGTTAAAAACACAAATGAATTACTTGAATGGTGTAAGAAAGAAGTTCTCTTAATGCTAGGGTGCTTGAATATAAGCTGAGGTGTAACCTATAATAATAGCGTCAATTTATCAAATAAGATGCTATTGACAATGATGGAATGAACTCAACTGAAATATGACACAAACTCTTTGATATAAACACACAAACACTCTTGCATAACTCAATAATAAGTAATAAATGTGATATATTTAGAGAAATAAATTAACCTTTGAAACAACTAGCTAGGGGAAGAGAGAAATAAGCACTTTAGATACACCTTAGGTAGGTAACTTAAACACCAAGGTACGAAAGAATACGAGTCAAAACTAAATAATGCCTATACTCTTGGTAAAAAGCTTAAACAAATATATTAATGGTGAATAATAAATGCTCTGGTTCTTTGTAATAAATCTCTCAAGTGTGATATTTTATGTTCTATATGATTCGTCCTTTCTCAAAGGGTGGTTGGGAAACTAGCCCATTGTGCCTTTACACCACTAATATTTAATGTAAAGTTGTGCCAACGCACTCATATGTCACTAGAACTATATGTTGCTTAAGTGACTAGTTGGTTGTGTCAAGCAACTGCTTGTTGAACCATCTGACAGTCCCCAAAACCTCTAACAGCTTACTCAGGCTTGGATTGGATAGGGGATAGGTCATGCATGACGTCACTATAGGATAAATGCTGGAAATAAACAGTTGCTATTTTGGACAAATATCACATATGCTAAACTCCGTGGTAAAAGGAACTCGTGGTCGCTCGGATGATGTTCTATCGGCTTATGCTCTGTCAAACGGGTTGTGTTTTACCTAGTGTACTTAAAGAATTTAAGTCATGCATTAACGTTGCCTTGCTTCTTAATCCTCCAAGCCAGTTACCTCACAAGTTATCAAAGTGAGATTGTTCAATAGAGCATTGAAGCTCTCCCAAGTTCTGCTAAACCTGGTCCCTCGCGGATACCAATTGATTTTCACCCATAGTACAATACATCTCATTATTTACAATATATCTTATAAATATTCATAACTTAAGTAAAAATAAAATATAAATCTTCTATGAGAAGCTCCTTTGTGAGAGCTTTCTCGGTGCCTACTTCAAACGCTTAAACTTACTTACTTTTTTCCAGCTTCCTCTGCTCTTACTCCAATTTACTTTGTGCTTCCTCTGCTCCTTGCATGATCTAACTCATGAGCCAATTTTAGTTTTGTTTAATATTATGAATTCTCTCTAACTATAGTTTATCTTTAAACCTCTACAAATGGTTTCGAGTGTGTTAGGTAAATTTTTTTGACTTTGTAAATCATTTAAATGATTATAATGGAATGATTATAAATTTAAGCCATTTGTTTTTTTCCTATGAGGTTCCCACGCAGAGTGTCTCCTTTGTGGTCGATTTGTTTTATGCTTTATGTTCAATTTTCGATGTTAATGAAGATAAGATAGAAATTGGAATTTAATTTTAACCACTACATGTAGGATTGACCAATCAATTTAAAATGTAATTTTTTCCATGAATTTGTTACCATTTAATACAAAGAATTTTTATAATTTTGACTTTTAGAAAAAGTTATAGCTCATTGATATGTTTAATATATATTAAGTTTCTTTTAAGATGTTTTGATGGCGTAATACTTATATTTCAATAGTTTCAATTTATTTCCACTATCCGTGTTTAAAAAAAATCGTAAAGTGAGAATAATCAATGCCTTAGTGGCATGTCACTAATATTGGGTCAAGGTCATGATAAAATATGCCTTTGTAACCGTGCATGCCATAAACATTGTTAGTGATATTCAAAGTAAAATGGCATCATTTTTTATTCTTAGGACCCAAGTTAATTATAATCCAAATTTTAACTATGGTGACTGTGAAACCTAACCTAAAAGATGAGATCTTTGTATTGAAATAAAGACAACATGCGATGAAGAAAATATCTACCATCAGTCATTCTATTATAACTCCCTACCCTAAGTTTAAGATGGATGAGATATATTATTTAACAAGTTTAACCCGCCAATTCTTCTTAGGAAGAACCATGCTCAAGCTATAAAGGGAAAGATGTCGATCTTTGTACCAAATTCTAACCATTTTCTCATTAATTGAAAGAAAGATCTAGGGCGTGACTTTCCTCCCCAAAGTAAATCCCCTCACGCCAATATGAGGCAAATATGAGTGTGAATGAATCGAATTCGAATTGGATCATGGGTGATCTTAATCTGATTTATCAAGTTGTTAAAGGATTTAGATCCGATTCGATAATCTGACGAATCATCAATCTGTTATACCGGAATCCAAAACCGTTAAAGGTATGAAAAATTCGATATGAACCGAAAATCCAATTTTCTGATATATATATATATATATATATATATATATATCAATGTTCTAAAAAACGTGGGACGTGATCGAGGCGTGGAGGCCAAGCCTTAAGCCTTAGAAGCCTAGGCGGGCCTTAGGCGTAAAAAGGCGTTTAGGCATTTTTAATATATTTTAATATTTTTTAACTATAACAAGGCAATTAAAATACTAAAATTTTACATATCATAAAAATGTGTCTGAATATTTGCAAATTAAAATACTATTTGATTATTTTGGATGAGATAATGGTTCGGTTTGTAAAAACATCTTTAAAAGGCGATATCGTTTCATTAAAACATTGTTGTTTTTAGAGAAAAGGTGCGCCTTAAGGATTTTACCAAGCAAAAGGCATCAAAATCTTAAGGCGGGGCGTTTTTTCCAAGCCTCAAGCCTAGGCGGGTTTTTTAGAATAGTTATATATATATATATATATCGGATTGGACCGAATGGTTATCGAATTATATCAACATTTAATATAGGCCCGATCCATTTAGTTAACGAATAAACAGGTTATCTGATAATCAAATTTCAAAATTGATATCAGATCCGATTCAATAGATGGGATTCATATCAAATCCGGATCAAAATCCGATCATTGACAGCCCTAAAGGGAAACAAAGCATCCTATTACACACAGTACCAACATTAATAGTTTTAGTAAGTAAAATTCTTATACATTCATAGTTAATAGGGGAAGGATAAAATATTAAAATCATATTTTAATGGCCATAATGTTATGAAAAAATTCAGTTAATCAGTGAAGTATCACAATGTACGACAATTTTGCAATAGTCAAACAACTTCCGATGAACAATAATGTTCAAAATTTATAAGCACCCCTAAATCAATACGAAAACACGCTCAATCTAATTCCAATTCCTTCCCATTGTACTCTTAATCACATTTTCGTTTTCAACTATAGGGTAAACATATGGATTTCCAATAAAAAGCACATACATTTAAAAATGTTGGTGCGGCTAGTCATGAGGAGAAAATTTTCTCCTACGATAAGGATGGGTTGATTATCCTTTATTGGTTTAATACTTTTAAGATCGATAGTGGTCCTTATATGCGTCCTTGTTGGAAACGTTAAACATAACTCATGTTTGACAAATGAGAGGAGTAGCTTGAAGTTGAAAACATAAAACATTCTAAAAAATAAGAGTTTGTTAGTGTGCTAGATATGGATGATGACTACCCTTACAAGTCTTTTATTTTATTTTTATTATTTATTTAATGAATTGAGTTATTTTTTTTTGTATATTAATTGTTTTAAGGCTAAACAAAATGACAAGTGAGATGAGTAGCTTGAAGTCGAAAACATAATACATGCTAAAAAGCAAGAGTTTGTCAGTGTACTATATGGACGATGACTACCCGTATGAGCCTTATATTTTATCACATATTTTTTTGTTTAATGAATCACCTTAAGTATTTTGTATATCAACTATTTTTTAATTTTCCCTCTATTAGTCAATTCTGTTTACGTGTTCATACTTTTTCAATTTTCATTTTGATATTTTTTTTATTTAAGTAAACTAAAACAATGTGCCAATAACTTCCCGTTATCCTCGTGGCATTTGAAGGACTACCCGTGTTGGAGTTTTGTTATGGAAAGAACGAAATATATTAATTAATTTCTGCAAGGCACGTTCTTGGAACGCTTTCTTTTAGGCAAAATTTCTCCCAATCCGGTTGAGACAGAACCAGAACCGCGAGTACACTATGGGTTTTATAGAATCTGCCTTCAGGATACAATGCAGTGTATGAACAGTTGTTTAATTCAAACTATGTACTGTTTGATCAAATCGAGAACACTCTGAATTTGTAACTTGATAATGCCAAAGTATAGAGGACGGAGAGAGGAGAAACTAACAATTTTCGGTGTCCAAAATAGAGGTCTGGAACTCTTTTTATAGCCATTTCTGTGACTGTTCTTCAACAGTCACGACTCTTCATGGAGTGACTCAACAACCGTTGGATCGTGCCTGTTTGGAACAGCTGCGATCTAACGGTTCAGATTAGGCGTTCCATCGTAAGCGAATGGACATCCCCTACACGAAACGCTACGAGTTCATCTAACGGTTTAGATCAAGTCGTTTAGGGTTATAAACCCTTTTATCGGATCGTTTAATCACAACCGTTGATCTATTTTACCTCGTCAAAACTTTAGGCTCCCACGCTCCAAGCGACGATGCGCACGTGCGAAGTGCCAAGTGCGCGTCAAAGCGTGCAATGCGCCCTAAGTCCCCCAATCGCCCTTTCGCGCGCCGCGTGTCGCGCTTACGCGTGTCGCGATTGGTGGTGCTTAAGCACCACCGCGATGCGTAGGATCATAGCCTCTTATTTGACTTGTCAACTAAGAATCTTAGTTGTCCTTTAGTTGATATACCACTACTTTTTGTAGTATTCTTCCAATGTGGGACAATATGAGATTTTGAGCACTCCCATATCTTTTACACCCATTTGCTCATGTTTCTACCTTCTAAATTAAAACCCAAACTATGTTTAAAATAAAACACCAATAATATAATAAAATATTAACAACTAAAAAATGAAATATCAATAAATATTGGAATTTATCCAACATTCCCCCACCAATTTCAATATACACAAGAGAGCAAAGCAAAAAGACAATAAATAACTTTTGGCATTATCGCTAAAATCTAGTACATAAATGAGAAGTGTCTTTCGGACTTGAACTTCCATATAGTGAAAATAATTCAAAGCTTCATCAAGGTGCTGTGGTGAACGTATCTTGAACCAAGGACCTTTTGAGACTAGCCGAAACTATCACACATACCGATTTATGAGTTTATAAGTGTTCTTCTAGTATGCACTTTTATGGCCTTGTGCTAATCCTGATTTCATGAGCGCTTTAGGATCGGTCTTGATTTTATAGAAAACGGCCACACTTTCGACACTCGTATAGGTAAATCAACTTTAGTGATTCTGCGAGTCACACTTATATGATTTATTAAGAAGTAACCTTCATCCTCTAACATGCAGAAAACCAACACTAGGCACATAGGAATGGAACTTTTTTGTATAAATTCCTAGTGTTCCATAACTATAATTTAACTTGTTTGTACCACATTGAACTCTATCTATATTTTCAAGATATGAGTTGGGTTCCCATTAAATATAGTTGTGTTATTTAATAGACCTTAGTCCCATTCCTTTTGAGATGATATATATCATCTCCCTAACAAGACCTTTAGTCAGAGGATCTGCTAAATTCTTGTTTGTTTTAATATAGTCGACTGTGATTACTCCTTCCTTGAGTAATTTTCTTATAATTTGATGCCTTAGACTAATGTGTCTAGATTTTTCGTTGTAAGTTTTTTCGAAACTTTATAAATTGCGGCTTGGTTATCACAACTTATCATAATAGAAGGTGATGGCTTTTTCCATAAAGGAATATCATACAACACATTTCTAAGCCATTCTGCTTCTTTACATGCATCTGCTAGGGCTATAAATTCAGATTGCATTGTTGAATCTGATACACATGTTTGTTTCTTGGATCCCCAAGAGATAACTGCTCCTCCTAGCGTAAAAATCCAACCAGTAGTTGACTTGGATTTTGATTTAAGATTATTCCAACTTGAATCACTATATCCTTCTAAAATAGATGGATATCCTACATAATGTAAGCCATAATCCAAAGTCCTCTTCAGGTATCTAAGCACCATAGAAATTGCATTCCAGTGCTCTTGTCCTGGATTACTTATAAATCTACATAATACACTCACTGCATAAGCAATGTCTGGTCTAGTGCAATGCATGGCATACATTAGAATCCCAATAATACTAGCATATTTAAGTTTGTCCATAGCACGCCCAGTATTTTTCATTAATTTGATGCTAGGATCCACTGGTGTAGCAGCTGGCTTAAGTTCAAAATGATTATATCTTTTAAGAACTTTTTTTATATAATGCGATTGAGATAATGCTAAAGAATTATCATTTCTCACAATTTTGATTCCTAAAATCACATCAGCTTCTCCAAGATCTTTCATATCCAATTTTGATGAAACAAACCTTTTGGTTTCTTCAACATATTTGAGATTAGACACAAATATTAACATGTCATCCACATATAAGCAAATAATAACACCAACACCATTTTCAAATTTACTATATATACGTTTTTCGGCATCATTAACTTTATATCCATGGGATATAACAATATTATTAAACTTCTCATGCCATTGCATAGGAGCTTGTTTAAGGCCATAAAGAGATTTAACCAATTTACACACTTTCTTTTCTTGGCCAGGCAAAACAAACCCTTTGGGTTGTTCCATGTAAATCTCTTCTTCTAAATCACCATTTAAAAATGCAGTTTTAATATCCATTTGATGAATAACTAAATTGTGAATAGAAGCAAGAGATATTAATATCCAAATGGAAGTGATTCGAGCAACAGGAGCATATGTATCAAAGTAATCAATTCCATGTTTTTGCTTATAGCCTTTAGCAACTAGTCTTGCCTTGAATTTATTTATAGAACATCTGAATTTAATTTTCTTTTAAATATCCATTTGCACCCAATAGGTTTAGCCCCGGGGGGAAGATCGGAAATAACCCAAGTTCGATTTGACAAAATTGAGTTCATTTCATCATTTATTGCTTCTTTTCAAAAGACAGCATCCCTAGATGTTACCGCTTCATGAAATGTAGTCGGTTCATCTTCTACATTAAGAACAAATTTAGTTTTGTTCTTAGTCTCATTTAAATCCCCTTCAACTAAATAAATAACAAAGTCAGGCCCAAATATTTTTTCAGTTCTTTGTCTTTTACTCCTTCGTGGTTCAACGTCATTCGTTGTTTCCGAAGAAGATATAGGTTGTGAATTTTCTTCTAAATTTGAGGAGTCAACAGTCGGATTATTATTTTCTAAACCTTGATTCAAAGTACTAAACTTTGTTAGATGTTCAAAGAATTGCACATCTACCGACTCAATGATTTCTTGAGTTTCAAGGTTTAAAAATCTATAAGTCGTACTGTTACTAGAGTATCCAATAAAAACACATTTGTAAGTCCTATTTCCTAGTTTAGGTCTTTTAGGTTCGGGGTTTCTTACATAAGCAAGACATCCCCAAACTTTAAGACGTCTAAGATTAGACTTACGATTAAACCATAATTCATATGGTGTAATATCCTTGTTTTTCAATGGAACTCTATTTAAAATATAACATGCGGATAAAACAGCTTCTCCCCACATCGACAAAGGTAAACCATAACTGATTAACATTGAATTTATCATTTCAACTAAAGTCCTATTTTTTCTTTCTGCCGTTCCATTTTGTTGTGGCGTATATGGCACCGTAACTTGATGGATTATCCCATGAGTATTACAAAATTGTATAAACTCACTCGGGTAATATTCACCACCCCTATCGGATTGTAGGACTTTAATTTTTTGATTTTGTTGAGTTTCAATTTCTGCTTTAAAAATTAGGAATTTCTCGAAAACTTCATCTTTACTTTGAGTAAATATGTATATGCATACTTAAAGTAATCATCAATGAAAGTTAAGAAATATTTATTTCCACCACGAGTCATATTACTCTTCATATCACATGCATCACTATGAATAAGATCAAGCATTTCGGATTTCCTCTCAACAGATTTGAACGACTTTCTAGTTATCTTCGATTGAGCACAAATTTCACATTTAGAAATATTATCAAATTTATAAGCCGAGATTAGTCATATTTTTTATACTTCTATAATTCACATGACCTAATCTACTATGCCATAAAGAAATAGACTCAACCATATAAGCAGAACTAATATCATTGATTACATTAATTTTGATCATGCCTTTACAAGAGTACCCTTTGCCAATAAATTGGCCATTCTTAGACAAAACAAACTTATCAGACTCATACACTAGTTTGAAACCTCTCTTATTGAGAAGGTCCCCAGACACAAATTTTTTACACATATCAGGTACATGAAGTACATCAATTAGAGTAAGTGTCTTTCCAGAAGTTAACTTCAATTCCACTGTGCCTTTTCCAACTACATTGGTGCGAAGATTATTTGCCATCTTCACTTCTTTTCCATCAATTTATTGATATGTTTTGAATGAAGAGCGGTCTTTGCATATGTGGACCGTTGCACCGGTATCCAGCCACCATCCACTTTCATTATCAATTGAATTTGCTTCGCAAATAGTAGCAATAAGATCTTCAACATTGTTGGTTTCCTTCGACCCTTTTTTTTCCTTAAATGCCTTCTTTTTAAGACGGCATTCTCGAGAATAATGGTCCGGTTTGTCACAGAAGAAACATTTTCCCTTCTTTTTCTTATTTGCACCTTGGTTCTTCAATTTTGAAACATTTTTTGCTTTAAATTTTGAGTCTTTGGTAATCTTGGATTTTTTATCCTCAACCATATTAGCTTTTGAATGACCCTCACCTTGTTCATCCTTCTTTTCTTGAATACGAGTATCTTCTTCAATACGAAGGTGATAAAGAAGGGATTCCACAGTATAAGTCTTTTCATCATGATTAATTTTCTTCTTAAAGCCATTCCAAGAGGATGGAAGTTTTGAAACAATCACCCATACTTGAAATTCATCTTTAAGATTAATACCAGCGGCTTTAAGGTCACCAACAATTTGTTGGAGTTCATGGGCTTGTGCAACGACAGATTTATCATTACTCATTCTAAAATTCATATAGTTTGAAATTAGAAACTTACGGTTGCTCGCTTCCTCGTTTTGATACTTTGTCTCCAAAGCCTTCCATAATTTATTTGCCGTCGGAATCATTCGATGAGCGCTATAAACAGTTTGAGACAAAGCATTGAGGATGTGTCCTCAACACATAAATTCGTCTTCTTTCCTCTTCACACGTTTTTGCTTTATTTCTTCGGTGTCTTTGGGTGTGGGCTCGGGAATTTGTTCAAGGTTATCATCTAGAATTTATGCAAGTTTTAGTGATGTGAGGAAGAACATAACTTTCTCTTGCCAACGGGTGAAATTTCCGCCATCAAAACGGTCGAGTCGGATTAAGTCTTGAGTCATGACTTGGATAGATTGTGCCACAGTTCCTTCCATTTGAGTGGAGTAATAAGAATATTTTTGCCTAAAACTGTTGGAGTTTTGTTATGGAAAGAACGAAATATATTAATTAATTTCTGCAAGGCACGTTCTTGGAACGCTTTCTTTTAGGCAAAATTTCTCTCAATCCGGTTGAGACAGAACCAGAACCGCGAGTACACTATGGGTTTTATAGAATCTGCCTTCAGGATACAATGCAGTGTATGACGATTCGGATTAGGCGTCCCATCGTAAGCGAATGGACATCCCCTACACGAAACGCTACGAGTTCATCTAACGGTTTAGATCAAGTCGTTTCGAATTATAAACCATTTGATCGGATCGTTTAATCACAACCGTTGATCTGTTTTACCTCGTCAAAACTTTAGGCTCTCACGCTCCAAGTGACGATGCGCACGTGCGAAGTGCCAAGTGCGCGTCAAAGCGCGCAATGTGCCCTAAGTCGCCTAATCGCCCTTTCGCGCTTACGCGTGTCGCGATTGGTGGTGCTTAAGCACCACCGCAATGCGTAGGATCATAGCCTCTTATTTGACTTGTCAACTAAGAATCTTAGTTGTACTTTAGTTGATATACCACTACTTTTTGTAGTATTCTTCCAATGTGGGACAATATAGGATTTTGAGCACTCCCATATCTTTCACACCCATTTGCCCATGTTTCTACCTTCTAAATTAAAACCCAAACTATGTTTAAAATAAAACACCAATAATATAATAAAATATTAACAACTAAAAAATAAAATATTAATAAATATTGGAATTTATCCAACAACCCGGATAGTGTTGCAACACTTCAAGTGTTTCGCATCCCCTTGCTTGTAGCTTTGAAGCAAGCATATTAATGGTCAAAATGATAAGCAATGGCCATTATAATGTATGAAAGGAATAATGTTGGAGCTCTTAAACAAGTATGTTCAATGTTCAATGGACCTCTCCATAAGTCTTGTCGTGTTCATATCATGTCATATCAACCTTGTGTTAAAAAGATGCTCATTTCAAAACATATCCGATTCGATAAGAATTCTTTATTGTTCGCATCATACCAAGTTTGTATTAAAAATTTCTCAATTCGTATCCATTTCGTTAAAATTTGTGTAATGTTTAAATATTGAGTTCATAATGTATATGGTCGAGGCCACCCATTTACGTTAGCTTCTACTGTTAGATCTGAAATTTGTTATGAATTAGGTAATTTTGTGTCAAATATATTTCACACATTATTTTGACAATTTAGTTTCCACTAACCTATTTTAGTATGAACAATTAGACTTGTAGACAAGTCTTGCGAAATTGTATTCCATTGAGTTTGTATTTAAACATGTGAATCTTCCAACTCTTTTAACGAATGATTCAAGTGAAAATCAAATTTGACTTTTTAACTACTGTGTTTATGTAATACATGCCAAAGTATTAGATCATTTCCATAACAATTAACATTTTTGCTTGTTACTCTTTTCAAAAAACTATTTGCTCCTAAACGTTTAGCAAAAAAAAAATTGACAAAAATACTCTTGGGCCTCGTTTGATACGCCATATAAGGGGTCCGGATAGGATAGGATAACAGTCGGATTAGATAGGATAAGGATGGATAGGATAAGGCGTATTCCAATACTGCGTTTGGAACACTTCCGGATAAGAAGACGGGAAGGGATATAATAATACAATCCTGTGTTTGAAATGCTCCGGATATGATTAATTTATCTCCAGTTTTCCAAGAATACCCTTATTTTGTATTTTATATTTAAAAAAATACAAAAAAATACTGTTATCACGTATTTTAACTCAATAACATATTTTTTAATACCTCCATAATGAAGCAAACTAAAATTTAAAATTGAAAAATCAATATAGCAACCTGACATCATTACAAGGTCATCAATACCAGCATATAGTCATCCAAATTGGTCTTAAAGTCGAAATAATAAATTATTAAAATTAATCCATCGAAAACATAGGTCTGCAAATCAAAGCGTTAATAATTTAAATTTCTAAAATCCCTCCTCAAGTAGTTGGGCAACAAACTCTATACGGTCTTCGTTTGACATAGAAAGAAATATGTCCACATAATCCGTTCGCTCGACAATTTTTCTGGCTAGATAAACGCGATCCCTTGCATTCAGAGTAGTCATAGTGTTAAGCTCCTCAAGCATTTTTTTCCTGTTATTTCCTACTTTATCTTCACCAAACTTTTCACTAAGTGCTTCAAAATTTTTGTTCGAATTTTCTACAAACGAGGTAAAAGCTGTTGCCATATCTTGCATGCCCACACTCCAATTATCGCTTTTCCTTTTCCTCTTTCTCTGACTTGGGTTAGGAACACTGGAGGAAGGTTGCACAACTGGTGTTGGAGTAGCACCATTTAAGTCAATGCTCTCCTCGTCCTGACCATCTATATCATCCATGGCATCGGCAGGAGACTCAGCTGCAGCACCAGTAGCGCGATCCTTTCCAAACACGTATCCCAACCGATCATACAACGGAAATGGCTTATTTCTTAGTCCCTTTGCATCAGGCTCTCTCTGCAGTAAATAAATAAAATTAAGGGCCTGTTTGATAGCAGCTCTTTACCCTGGCAAATGTTCAATTCCATCCTAAATGCCACCTTTTGTCACATTTGATAGACAAAATTTGCTCCGGAATTGAATTCCTCAAGATAGCTCACGTGACCCCTTTTTCCAGATATTTGAGGAATTGGTTTCTTTGACCCCCCCCTCCCCCCCCCAAAGAAACGAATAGCTGGGAAATGGTTAGCCAGGTCTTTGTGGCAACCAAGGTGATGGCAGTGAAATTGATAGGAGAGAATAGCTAATAAATTGATGGTAGAGCAAAGTGAATCATCTGCTTCATTTCAAAAACTCTCATTAACACCAGGAGCTTGGAAAGAAGAGGTATTTTTCAAACATTTGCTGGTTCGTTTTTTTTTTCAAACATCTATTGCTTTGTTCTTTTTTTTTCAAACATCTGCTGCTTTTTTTTTTGTTCCATTATGAGACATTTCCACACTGCTCCTTTTTTTGTTATCCAATTTATTTGTTAACCACTTTTTATTCATTTGAGGATTCTGAATCTTTATATTGGCGAAGCTCATAATCTGCTGCTTCATTTTTTTTGTTATCCAAGACAGAGAGAAAAATTAGAAAATGCAGAGGTAAGGTTACCCATATATGATATATTTTAGATTCTTCATGAAAAAATCAAAGACAATTTTAGAAATGCTATTTTTAATCTGATTAACCCTAAGAAATGCTATTTTTTAGGTGTTTTCCAATAGGCAAATTATGTCTATCAAACACAAAAATATGGAAATTACAAAATTTGTCAGCATGCAAAATTAAGCTATCAAACAGCACAAAATTTTATTTTCCAGTTCAAAATTTGCATGGACAAATTTTGCCAAGTCAAAACTTTCCATGCCAGCTCTTTTTCCACTTTTCTATCAAACGGACCCTAAGCTAAGTCAAATAGTGAAAAGTATTATTATTCAATGAAGAGATAAACAATAAATTTAACTAATTTACCTGCAAGTACCCTTCCCACTGATCATCTCGATCAACCTCAATACATTTCAAAGTTTCGTTCCATCCAAAACCACTACGACCCAACATGTCAATTACCAAATTAAAGTGTTTCTTCAAAACTTTCATCTTTGACTCTATATGTGGGTTTGCTTTAATACCACACCCGGGCATCTTTTCTTCAAATCTTTTCTCCACTTCCAACGTTGTTCCAGGCTTAAAGCCATTGTCACGACTGTACCCATGTCTCACAAGCTCCTCGAGTATTGTCACGAGATATTCTTCCTCAGTCCTAGTCCATACACGTCGATCTCTAGCTTTTCCCTTGACCTTATTTTGAACGGGCACGCTACCTTCCATTCCTGACATAGAGATATATGTTCTTATTTCATAACAATAAATTAATGACAAGAGAATACAAATATTAACAACATTATACAAATAAAAAATAATTACAAGAAATAAAAAAAATTATTTACAAAATAATGTAAAACATAACACGATAAACATCAATCTCATATATAAAAATGTGTCATCAATTTCTCCGCGCGTTAAACATTTGTTCAGCTAAATTATCCCTCCATTCAGACCATTGGTTGGATGTTTCAACTTGGCTAATTGAATCATCCAATGGAAAATTACTCCCCTCAGCCCATTCTTCTTCTTCTTCTTCTTCTTCTTCTTCTTCTTCTTCTTCTTCTTCTTCTTTTTCTTCTTCTTCTTCTTCTTCAAAGGCCTGTTCCATTGGATCTACTGGCATTTCATTTCTTATGTAATTGTGAATAAGACAACACGCTGAAATAATACGACATTGAGTTTTGATAGGGTAATATGTTGGACTCCTAAGAGCAGCCCACCGCATCTTAAGGATCCCAAAACACCGCTCTATGCAATTTCTAGCTTCTGAATGTTTTTTATTAAAGTACTCTTGAGGGGTCGCTGGCGCTAATGTACCCTGCCTGTATTCAGACAAATGGTACCGTGTTGCTCTATATGGGGCTACAAATCCTTCACCATTTGTATACCCAGCATCGACAAGATAATAGTAACCTACAATAACAAACAACCACCTTAATTATCTATACACGAAATTATTACTGTGTATAAATACCCAGGAAAAAATAACTCACCGGTAGGTACTATAAGTCCATTTCTCCTAGAAATGGCATCTCGCAAAACCCTAGAATCTGCAGCTGAACCTTCCCATCCTGGCAACACATATATAAACTTTAAATCACGTCCACATACTCCTAATACATTAGTTGCAATATCCCCTTTCCTGTTTCGATATCTGGGTTTATTAACTTCTGGGACGTTCACACGAACAAATGTTCCATCTAGCACACCTAAGCACCCCTAAACAAATAAAATTATTAAAATCAGTATCCATTAAAATTTAATATTGTAGCTAAGTATGTTCGTATTGAATAATATATATGTACCTTAAACTATTTCCACCTTTCTTCAGTACAATCTTCTGGTACTGGTTCAGGTGCTCTAAGTAATAGGCCTTGTACTCGCAGCACCGAATTTAAGACTTCATTGAAATACCTACTAACTGTCTCTCCCGACCTTCGATATTGAAATTTTATAACACGATTCTTCGTGTGATGGGCAAGTATATTTAGGAACATGACCACCTTTTCTTCTATTATGAAATTTCCAGTTACTTTTAATTGGCCAGCCGTACGAAGAAGTTCACATAAAATAGCAAAAGCTCGCCTATCCATTCTAAGTTGATCTATACATGCCACATCACTCTCACGCACAAGGCGGTTCATATGCTCTACCCGTGTCTCATGCCTAACAAATGTTCTGTTCTTTAACATATATTTTTGGTAGTGCCTATTTGCACTACCATACATAATCATAAAAAACATATACCCAACAATAAACAAATTGACCAACTCTTGGAACATCATATATGCGATGACCTCATCTTCGCTAATTTCCATATCTAATAATTTTCAAAAAATTGTATGAGCACCATTTTAATTACAACAAGTATATCATTTATTAAGCATAAGCAGTGAACACTTCGATAGCATATAAAAAATTACAATATGGGTAAAATTAATACTAACTGCTTTTTTTAGGAGGGGTTTGGCGAAAGATCCATTTTAACTCAAAGTTGTATAAAAAATGAGACTCCACATAATTTTTAAAAAAATATATTTTTTAAAAAATTATTATTTTTTTAACTGTTTTTTAAGGTGTTTTTTTAACACTCCACACACACACACACACACACACACACACACACACACACATATATATATATACCTGCTACATAACCATATATACGCTGCATAATATACATATATATACCTACATAACTATATACATATATATATACCTGCATATAACAGGTATATATATATGTATACTTGCATATATATATATATATATAATGTAACAGGTACATGCCTGCGAATGCCCATACCGCCCATACCTGTTATGTGTTCTGCATGTTATATATATGGCCCATACCTGTTATGTGCCTGTTATGTGTTCTGCATGTTATATATATGGCCCATACCTGTTATGTGTTATATATATGGCCCATACCTGTTACATTATATATATATATATATATATAATGTAGCAGGTATCGGGGCATGTAACAGGTATGGTTCGCAGGTATGTACCTGTAACAGGTATGGTTTGCAAACAGGTATGGTTCGCAGGTATGTACCTGTTACATTATATATATATATATATATATGTAAGGTATTGCAGGTATAAAAAAGTAGGAGTTCAAACCTGATTGCTGAAATGTGCTGAAAGAAATCGGTGAGGAGAATAGGTGAGATGAAGTCTCCTCTTATATTTATAAAGTGGAGAAACATCCGTAGGTAGGTATACATGATGAGGGTTAAGAATCCAAATTGTTTTGGACTTTAACTTAATAAGGGCACTTTAGTAACTTTATTTACATGCTTAACGAATAATTTTATACCACCTTAGAGGTGGATTTTTTTTATCCTATTCCTTATGGGATAAGGAGGTCACTTAGGATAACTTATTCCATCTCATATCCTATCCCAAACTATACCAAACATTGGATAAGATATTTTAATCCTATCCGGACTCCTTATACGGCGCATCAAACGAGGGGTTCGTGAAATTTTCTTGTCGCGCAAAGGAAAAAAATCAATTGCGTGGCGTTAATGTAAAGTATTGAAGTATAGCAGCTCATCAGGGAGATAGGAAGGAGCAAAACAGCATCTGTGATTCGCTAGAAAGCTGACTAACTGGGCTCAGGCTTGAGTAAGCATGATTGAAACTGTGCGATCCCACAATCGGGGACTCCATTTGAAGCGTTTATTCCCATCATTTGTATCACACACAACCACAAGGCTTCTCACCATCATCTGGACCCTCGGATTCCTCCTCATCTTCTTCTGGCAACGCACAGCCGTCGATCGCCTCCTAGAGTCTCGCCGCCCTGCCAGGCCCATCCCCAATCTACGCCGCCTCGTCTTCAATCTCACCGATTTCGGAGGCGTGGGAGATGGCATCACCGTAAATACTAAGGCATTTGAGAGAGCTATTTCCGAAATTAAGAAAAGAGGTGGAGGTCAGCTCAATGTTCAGCCCGGGAGTTGGCTCACGGCTCCCTTTAATCTCACCAGCCACATCACTCTCTTTCTTGCACAAAATGCTGTTATACTTGGAATTGACGTACGTACTCATCACCTTCATTTTGTAACTACTTTATAAAATTATAATACCTGTTATCTGATAATATTATTTTTAAACAACGATGACGAAAAATGCCCTCGCTATTTACATTTTTTTTATAATGACTAATCGTCTTTTATGTAACCATGGTTTGTCATTAATTCATCCAAACTAGATCACCTTTGTAGCATTTCACAAAATACAGGGAGTCTGAATTTTTGTTAACAAGCACGGGGTTTGGATAGAGTTTGCCCTACTTTCCATTTTTGAAATGCCTATGAAATGCCTGCCTTCTTCAGTAACGTAGATTAATATGGATTTCCCCATGGGTCGATACATTTCAAAAGAAGGGTTTTAATCTTCAATTTCATATCATATAATGATGTAAGTGAAAGCATTTCATAACAACAACAATAATAATGATCGTCCTCAAAGGCCGACGACTATGAACTCGGCTCCGGAGCTTGCCACACTAAAAACCAAAACACCACTGCCTTGCGGATGGTTCCAAATGTAGTCCAAGTCTCCCATAATGATCGTCCTCAAAGCTCGGCGTTGCAGGTCATCATCTAAATGTGCCTCAAAACCTATCCCAAAATGGATCCACGTACTTAGAATCGCCCACATCAATCCACGCCAAATCAATCTCAAAATACCACCAGTAGAATCAATCGCAACATAATCATCCTCATTCCCAAATAGTGGAATAAAATCGGTCATATCATTCGACTTCACCTCCTTAAATCGAGAGTGGGTCACCCTCCTATCCTCGACAAAACTATCTGGAAATCCTTGATATATGACCCAACTTCAACAAGCACGTGGGCCACCATGGAAGCCTCACTCAAGGCCAACTTGTTGGTAACATCATTGGCGAAGACACGAAGTTCAGATAGCTCCATCCTACACACCCCCTCGACATCTTCATACTAACCGGTCTTGTTGTAGTGAGAGGCTCGGCCATTCTCCCACAACTCAATCTCCTCTTCGATATCGACGAGAGTTTGTCGGTAATCTGCCTCCAAGCGGGGTATATAGCTATCAAAATGACAAGCCCATGAGTATAGGGTTAAAGTAGGGATTGAATCATAATGTTCAGGAATGTGGGGGGGATGGTTTTAATTTTCGAAAGGTTTAGGGGCATAGTCAGAAATTTTAGAAAATTTAGGGCTGAGATGTATTTTATGAAAAAGAGTGGGTGCCAAAACAATTTTCAGGAGTGGATGGGGGTGGGTATGTTGGTGTATCAAGGGTTGGTTTAAGGGAATAAGGAAAAATTATGTTTGGGTAAGGTTGATTTTTTTTTTTTTTTGGGTTGGTGTTCTGCAATTTCTTGAAACCCAAGATGAGGGATAAAATAATGATTAAAAAGAGGGGTAGAATGGGGTATCACCTTTGGTAATAGTTGAAACCCTAGATGGCATCCCTTCTTGCACAACCCCAGATTTTACCTCACCTCCTACTTGCTGCAATCCGATCGCCAGGGGAAACAGTGATGGCCGACAGAGGAAATGTTCACCTGTGGTCGATGAAGTGGTCCGATGTGCCGATGATTCAAATTGCTTCGAAAAACTACGGTTTTCAGTCCCTTGAGGTCTTGATTTGTTGAACATACACTCAAATGGGATTCCTATTGGCCCAACCGGAACTCCAGTGCGGTTTAACTCCGTAAAGTGGTGGTCGCCTAGGCTCAATGGCAGCGAAGGTTGGCTAAATGTAGTGTTGAGATGTATTTCGGGTTGGGTTTCACCCGATCTAGGGTTTTTGAGTGTTTGGGCTGCTGGAAGTGGAGGCGTGGGTTGTGCAAGTCCGACGAGGGGTGGATGGGGCTCGGAGTTGACCGACGAAGATCGCCGAAGGTCAAAGGAGAGGGGGCGATGACCAGAACTGACATAGGATGGGTTTGGCTTTTTTTTTTTTGGGTTTTGTGGGGTTGTGGGTTGAAAGAGAAGTACGGGGTGGTCGGGAGTTGGTCATCGAGACTCATCGCCCGTTAGTAGGAGTTGCCTAACGCCGGGAGTGGGTGTTTCTCCAAATCTAGGGGTTTGAGGGGGATTTTGGATTGTGTGTTAGTGGACATGAAGGGTTTGTGGTAGGATATTGAGAATGTTGTGCGATATCGATTATCAATTTAATTCGTAAATTTCCAAACTTTCAACTTATTTAACTAGATGTCAATTTTTTATCCAAATCAATTAAATCTTAAAACATGCATCTAGGTGAATAAATTAATCATGCCATAAAAAACAATCACAAATTGCTGGACACACTAATTTCAGGAAAAATCTCCCGAAGGGCGTAATCTTTATTTCTATAAATGTTTGCAAATCGCAACATACAATACACTTATAGAAATCTGCAATGAATCTACATCAGCAAACTCATGTAGACCGCAACCTCGAAACCAGCAACGGACTCCTGCAAGAACTCACAAGAACCGCAACTCTATCTCCAGCAAGGAACACCCTCAAGGCTTCCCAAGTGATCGCAATCGTCAGCAAGCAACTCCCTCAAGAGCTACCAATTCAGCAGTAGAGATGACACTCCACAAGAACAAACTTTAATGGAAGTATTTGGGTTCCACAAATTGATTCACAAAGAATTGGGATTGAATTTGGTGAATCAAAAATATAAAAAGCTCTAAACTTTGAAGACGGTTGCAGTTTCATTTTGCAAAAAGTCTTAATGAAATAGGTCTCCAAAGCAGGTATTTATAGCTGAACAAAAAAGTTAAGGCGGCGCAGATCGTTCGAACTACTTCAAACGACATCTTCATGTCGGTAGTAAAGACCTTACAAACGACCAGTTAAAAACTAAAACAGTACGAGTTCGTTTGATCCAAGCTTCAAACGACATTGAATGTCGTTAGAAGCTGTTGTTTGAACGACATGAGTGAGAAAATTTTATTTTTAAATGCTCGCCTGCGGGTCTTGAAAAAATATTTTGACTTGGAAAAAACGCCTCATTTTGTTTAAAATCAGTTTCGAAAAATATCCAATATAAATGTAAACCATATACGAAACTTAAACACATTTTAATGAAATTGTACCTCATGTTGCGCATATGTTGAAGTGTGCTTGAAATTCGGATCCGTCGTTTTGAACAAATGAACGTAAGCTTCTTCGACGGTTGTAGCGGTATATGACATATCCTATATAAACTACGGACTATGGAAATAATGTTTTTACAAATCTTTTTATGTCTAATAAAAATATCCGAATTATCAATCAAAATGCCTATACAATTTTAATACCCTCCCATGCAACCCAAAAGCGAAAAGGTACTAAAAGTGCAAGTCTTCAAATTCTTCAACTTTGACATCTTCAAATCTCCAACGTTTCTTTGTCATCATCAGGGTGTGCAAAATAATGATCCTCAAAACTTGTACCTACACACATGAGACAGGAAACAAATACCTTCGTGACGTATTGAGTTTGAAATGAGATAAACATAAATCAAATCAAATCAAATAAATCTCAAATCTCCCCCATAATCCAAACTCTCACTCCCCCATAATTCATCATAATTCATGATTCGTTCTCCTCCATTTTATTTGTCTGAAATAGACAAGGAAAAGAATAAACACAAATATAAACACGGAGTGACACAGTTAAGTAAATCATCACGAATAAAGCAACTACGATCATGCAAGGAGAAACTTAAAAATATCCACAAGCTCTTTTTGATTTTTCGAATTTTTTCAAGCAAAGAAAATTTATAAAAACAACACACCATAAGTTTACACTAAGATAATCAAATCGAGGAAGCGGAATGAATGGGTGTGAACATATTCAATAGGTAAATCAACTCAGACATACATAACAAATATGCACGATGAATATGGATACTCCTAACGAATGAACTTCACAATCATCCTTAGGTGTATAAATTGTTGAATTCAAATGATATCAACTCAATCTAATCGACAAATCAAAGTCTAAAATGATTTCAACACCAATAACGTTTAAAACTATTTAATGCTTTTTCAAGACTTTGTCTGGACGTGCAAACCCGTTGATATATTTCCAACCAAACTCCCTCAAATATAAGATAATGATCTTAAATGGTTTTTCTTTTCTTTTGAATGATCATATTAACATAAACTAGTTTAGCCTTGGCTACTTTTTCCAATGCCACACTTTTTGGCTCTTTTTAAACTCTTTGGGCCTTGGCTACTTTTTGCAATGCCACGCAATTTTTTGGTCCGATTTAAACCGTGGCTTAATCGCAAAGGATGTGTTTCTTTCGTAGCCCTTTCCCGTTTTTACTCATCATATTTTCTCAATAATAAACAAATCTTCACGGGAAATGGTTCTTACATGTACTACTTTCATTGTCAAGTTTTATCGCATATGGTTTGTTTTAAAGACAGGATTGAGATGGAAACACTTCGACCAACATGTGATAGACAATTACAATTACAATTATCAAACAAATCCATGCAAGTGTGCATTAAAGGAAATCATGAGTTAAACATGTAGAAAGAAATCTCAAATCTCATCTTAATAACTCCAAACATTATAAAGCACATGGATGAAATGGTGTATCGTCTCAAAACGCTATCAAATAGTCACATGGATATGGAATGATGTTGTGACTTGGTCATCCTAAATGTCCATCCATAAACGGTGTAAAACAAAATACAAAAATCTTTTTGTCTTTTTTCTAAATTTTGTCAAAATAAAATCTTTTTGGCTTTTTCAAATTTTCTCAAAAAAAATTCTTTTTGTATTATTCCAAAATTTTTCAAAAACAAAAATCTTTTTGGTTTTTCGGCTTAAAATATCATCATGAAAATCATCCTACGCTAACAAACAAGTCTAATCTTCATCCATTAGGTGCGAAGGAATTTTCCATCGGTGGTGATATCCTATGAAAAATATCCATCAAATCATGTGAAGTTTTGACTAAAAACTTAACTTGCTCTCGAATATGTGCAAACTCTCTCATGTAATCTCTCGGAGCCATGGTTCAAAGTATCGGCCGAGTCAACTCGGAATCGGAGGGCACCGATCCGATACCGAGAGACGTTTCAAAAAAAATACTGAATCGGCCGAGACAGCCGCGATATCGCCCGAGACAACCGATTCCGAGACGCCTCGCCGCGATATCGGCCGAGACAACCGATTCAAACGATATTGTCAAATTTTGTTTTATTTTTTGATAAAACTTTTATCTTTTACCATATTTCCTCGTTGTTGAAAATATATTGTAACATTTAAAGAATGGTATTACTTTTTCAAAAGTATTAACATTAATTTTTTAAAACATAAAACTCTTTTTTTTTTTAAATGACTCTACTAAAAAAAATATATAAATCTTTGAAAAAGTAGTACTCTTTTTTTTAAAAAAATGACTACTAAAACTCTTTTTTCAAAGAAATGTTATTTTTTTACAAAAAATATTCAAATCTTTTACAAAAAATATATAATGTACATTTATGTTTGTAAAAAATGTACATTTCTGTACAAATATTATTTTGTACGTTTTTTGTAAAAATGTACATTTTTGTTATAAAAAAAATGTACATATTTGTAAAAAAATATATATTTGTACACATTTGTAAAAAAAGTGTACATATTTGTAAAAAAAAGGTACATTTTTGTAAAAATGTCCCTTTGTACGTTTTTGTAAAAATGTACATTTTTGAAAATTTTTGTAAAAAATGTTCTTTTGTACGTTTTTATAAAAATGCAAAAAAAAATATACATATTTGTTAAAAAAATGTACATTTTTGTAAAAATGTTCTTTTGTACGTTTTTGTAAAAATATAAAAAAATGTACATTGTTGTTAAAAAATGTACATTTTTGTAAAAATGTTCTTTTGTACGTTTTTGTAAAAATGTAAAAAATTGTACATTGTTGTTAAAAAATGTACATTTTTGTAGCAATGTTCTTTTGTACGTTTTTGTAAAAATGTAAAAAAATATACATTGTTGTTAAAACAAAATGTATATTTTTGTTTTTCGATATTATTATTGGTTTACTATGCAATATTGAATCTGACAACTCTGCCGCGCTTCAGTATAACCAATTCTACAATGCAATGCATATTGAATGATGGGTTTGAATGTATCTCATTGGTCCACATTGTTAATCTTATTTTTTTAAAATTTTCTATATTTTTTCCGGAATTTTTTGCGCTCTCTAAATAGTGTATCTTTGCGTATCGCCCGATACCGCGACCGATACAGCGACCGAGTTGAAAATCGGGTGTCCGATACCGGGACCGATACCGAGACTTTGAACCATGCTCGGAGCAGGCAAAGTATCATGTGTGTGGGTGCGTGTGTTGGAACACGTGGCAAAACTCTATGTGACACACTATCCAACTTAAAACAAAATTCCCCAAGGTGTCCTCTCATCTTGCAATGAGTGCAAGCATATACGATCAAGGTTCTAAAAAACGCGGGGGGTGATTGAAGCGTGGAGGCCAAGCCTTAGAAGCCTAGGCGGGCCTTAGGCGTAAAAAGGTGTTTAGGCCTTCTTAATATATTTTAATATTTTTTAACCATAACAAGGCCATTAAAATACTAAATTTGTACATGTCATAAAAATATGTCTGAATATATGCAATTTAAAATACTATTTGATTATTTTGGATGAGGTAATGGTCCGGTTTGTAAGAAATTTCTTTAAAAGGCGACATCGTTTCACTAAAGCATTGTTGTTTTTAGAAAAAAAGTGCGCCTTAAGGGTTTTACCAAGAATAAGGCGTAAAAATCTTAAGGCGGGCAATGTTTAAAAAGGCGAAAGGGGAGGCGAGGCGAGGCGAGGCGAGGCGTTTGAGGCGTAAGCCTCACCGAAAATAAAAAAAAAGAGCAAAATAATATTAAAAAAATACTAATAAAACCATAAAAATAAAATAACAAAGAAAATATAAAATAAAACTACAAAAAAAACATCCTTGAGGGCTTTCTCACATAGTTTGACATTTTTTGGTTCCCCCCAATATAACTTTTTTGAAAAAGAAAATCAATTTGAACATATTGGTTATTTTAAATATGACAATAAATTAATCAATGCAAAATCGTATTGGCAAAATCATTTTTTTAGCTTCATTCACATATTGGTTCGTTTATAATATGACAATAAATTAATCAATGCAACTTAACAAGCAAATTTATTAAAAAAAACATTGATTTTCAAGCTAAGATTAAAAAAATAGCAACTTTATTAAAAAAGTAATAAAACATATTAACCTAAGTTTATTAAAAAAAAACAACAACCTTTAAAATATATTAGTATAAGTTAAAGAAAACATATTAATCTAAGTTGAAAACCAAAAAATAGAAACCTTTTAAAAAAAAGTCATATTGAAGTTAATTTTGTACATTTATTTCAAACAAACTATATATTTGTAACAAAATATAGTCTCAAACAAATTTATACACTTATTTCAAACAAATTAGTAAAGAAAAACAAAATTAAGTGCAACTTTAATACTAAACTAAACTAAAAAAAGAATAAGAGTTAGTAGATTAAAACAACATTTTTTTAAGTTAGGTGCAATTTTAGAAAAATGAAGAATTTTAACCTTTAAACAAACAGACTTCGTGATGAAAGAATTTTTTTTTTTTTTTTTTCCTGCGCCTCAGCAAAAAGGCGTGAGGCGCATTAAGGCGTAAGCCTCAAATTCAGCCCTGAGGCTTAAGCCTCGAGGCTTTTTTCCAGCGCCTCGCCTCGAGGCGTACGCCTCTTCCGCCTTTTTAAACATTGAAGGCGGGGCATTTCTCCCAAGCCTCGAGCCTAGGCGTGCACCTCTCACAAAACGTCTAGGACGCGCTCTCTTATTGGGTAACGGACGCCTAGGTGGGTTGGGTTGAGAGCTATATGGATCTATCACAAACTCGGGAACCGACTTGACTGCAATGTGGGAAGTAGATGCATTGTCATGACCTATTTCTAATCTCTCAACATTACCCAAAGCGGGACCAAGGAGCATCTTTCCTGCCTTCTTAGATGTATCCTCTATAGTGACCTTTACCTCCCGGGCTCCTTTGAGAACTCTCTCTAGTTTTGGACCACACGGGTTTCAAGTTCACTCATTGCCCGACCTATGACGATCAATTGCTCACTCAAAGAAATCTTCACCTTCTCGAGTTGACTCTCCGACGCCTCAAATCCTCTCAACTTCCATCTCTCTCTCCAAATCTAACACCTCAAGACCTAACTCCTTATTTAGCTTCTTCGTCTTTAAGGTCTCGGCAAACAAATCTCTAAACGCTCTTTGGAGTTCACTTTCATCTTCACTTTTAACCTGAATCTCACACTCACTTGAAACACTCAAATCATCATCGGGAATCTCACGTACACAAGTATCCTCATCGTCGTGGGACAAACTAGGTGTGCTCACGTGACTTGCCATAAAGGCGACACATACCATGTGATGACTCATCCCCGGAATCATTCACCTCTTCATCATTATCGCTAAGAGTGGCTGGCATAACAACTTTCTTACGCTTTCTCTTAAGCATAGTGGGACATTCAAATGCTTTGTGCCCTTTGCCCTCGCACTCAAAACATCTCTCCTCTTCCGCTTTCACTTTCTCACTGCTCTCTTTGGCCTCTCTTTTCTTTTTATTTTTCTCAAAAATCTTTTTATTGGAAGAATTTTCTTTGGAAAATTTGAGAAACTTTTTAAATTTTTTAGCAATCATGGCCACATCATCAAAATCAAATTCATCCTCACTCACAAACTCTCTTTCTTTTTCTTCTCTTTCTTGGACACTTCCTCACCTTTTCTAGATTGGGCCTTAAGTGCTATCCCGCTATCCTCAGGCTTGACAGTGTCAGGTTCAATTTCATATGTCTGGAGGTCTCCCTTCCAGTTCTTCTAACTTAAGATTGCTCAAATCTCCTAAGGAATGCAACACACTGACTTTGGGAATAAAACGTTTAGGCAATACTCGTGCATCAGGAATGTGTTCACCAAGATTGAAACTAGTATTGACAATATCATACAAACTCATACAAACGAGCATAAAACTCATCAAAACATTCAGATTCAAGCATGGTTATTGTTTCAAATTGAGTAGTTAAATTTTGCAATTTAGATTCTTTCACTGCATTTGTGCCTTCATGGGTAAGTTGAAGAACATCCCATGCTTCCTTTGATGTGGTACATGTCATGATGCGTCGAAACTCGTCGGGTGTGACGGCTCCAGAAATTGCACTTAGCCCATGAGGATTATATGTGCTCCATTTAAATTCATCCTCAGTCCAGTCTCACACTGGTTTAAGATTTGTCACATGATCTACGATGACAGAAGGAGGAGTCCACCCTCTTTCACAAACAACCCAAACGCGTTCATCGATAGGCTTTAATGAAGATTTCTTGCGGGCTTTCCAATAGGAGTAATTAGTGCCATCAAAGACTGACATCCGATTAAATAAGTTATCCATCGGAAAAATTGCAAAATTTTTCAAAATAATATTAAAAAAAAAAATCGATATCAAAATTTTTTTGCGAAAAAAGAATCACTCGATAAATTAGAGTAACCTGCTCTGATACCAATATGAGAATGTTGTGCTATATCGATTATCAATTTGATTCGCAAATTTCCAAACTTTAAACTTATTTAACTAGATGTTAGTTTTTTATCCAAATTAATTGAACCCTAAAATATGCATCTAGGTGAATAAATTAATCATGTCATAAAAAACAATCACAAATTGCTGGACACACTAATTTCAGGAAAACTCCCTCGAAAGGGCAAGCGAAACCTTTATTTCTATAAATGTTTGCAAATCGCAATGTATAATACACTTACAGAAATCTGTAATGAATCTACCTCAACAAATTCACATAGACCGCAATCTCGAAACTAAAAATGAACTCCCGCAAGAACCCACAAGAATTGCAGCTCTGTCTGCAGCAAGGAACACCCTCGAGTCTTCCCAAGTGATCGCAATCGTCAGCAAGCGACTCCCTCAAGAGCTACCAATCCAGCAGTAGAGATGGTACTCCACAAGAACAGACTTCAATAGAAGTATTTAGGTTCCACAAATTGATTCACAAAGAATTGGGATTCAATTTGGTGAATCAAAAACATAAAAAGTCCTAAACTTTGAAGACTTAAAGGTCCGCCAAGATGTAGTTTCGTTTTGCAAAAAGTCTTAATGAAATAGGTATCCAAAGAAGGTAAATATGGCTGAACAAAAAAGTTGAGGCAGCGCAGGTCGTTCGAAAGACTTCAAACGACATCTTATGTCGTTAGTAACAACCAATTAAAAACTAAAACAGTACGAGTTCGTTTGATGCAAGCTTCAAACAACCCTTCAAATGACATTGCATGTCTTTAGAAGCTGTTGTTTGAACGACAGGAGCGAGAAAATTTTATTATTAAAAACTCACCTACAGGTCTTGAAAAAATATTTTGACTTAGAAAAAACGCCTCATTTTGTTTAAAATCAGTTTCGAAATGTAAACTATTTACGAAACCTAAACAGATTCTAAAGAAATTGTACCTCATGTTGCGCATATGTTGAGGTGTGCTTGAAATACGGATCCGTTGTCTTGAACAAATGAACGTGAGCTTCTTCGACGGCTGTAGCGGTATATGACATATTTTATGTAAACTACGGATTATGAAAATAATGTCCTTTCAGATATTCTGATTTGGATTTAGAGGTTACATAGGGTTTTTAATGGGGGTGATGCTGCTTGACCGCGGGGGGCAAGGCTTGGTGTGGAGGAGTGGTCCTCCGGTTCCTCCGAGCCTTATTCGTGGCTTTACAACAATTTTGGCGACCATCTGAGGAGAAAACACATCTTTGATACCTATTTGATGTAAGTGGAATCATGATTGCAACAACAATAACATTTGTTTAGTGGCCAATGGCCTAATTTCTCTCTATTTCTCATTTCTCCAAAAGTAAAGTACTTACAAAGAGTAGCCAAATGCCTTGTGAAATCTTGCTATTCAAGATAACCTAAAGTGTATACATTGTAGACATTAAAAGACAATGTCACCCTTTAACCTAATAGAGCAACTAAAAGAGGGAAATAACCTAATAAAATATGAAAATAAAATAAACAAGAATTACAAATAAATCTTGGGACCCTCATATACGTCATAAAGAATTAGTGGTTCTTGCAGGTGGATCAAGAGGCAGAGATGGGAACGAACAACATAATTTGATTGAATCTTTATTGCGTTGGGTTTTCAAATAACTCATTTTTTTTGTCATGTCAAAACATTCTATTATAAAACTTCAAAGATATATTACTCATTTACTGTGTTAGCGTCCGCTTTAAAGCTATTACACCTAAATTAGTGATTCCAAATGTAACCTTAAAGTCATATGGGTTCAGTTACTAGTTGCATTAGCACCCATGGTCAAAAAAATATACTTGATTGTGTACGATTTCAGTTCAACTCGTCCTGGATTGACTCTATTAGGGATAATTTGCCAAACTAATTAAGCTAATTCGTGATTAGCAATCATATAACCTAATACTTCGTATTTCATATAATCTTCATGTTGATCTTTTTTCCTTCTTTGTGCTCCAATTTAGATGATTCGTAAAACAGATCAGAGGAAATAATCAGTTGACATTCTTCTCTATCAATTTGCCAGAGCATATTGAGCTGACAGGTCCCTTTCATTTATAAATGGGTTCAATATTAAATGTAGTTCTACTAAATATAAAAAACGATCATTGTAGTTCGTCACCTCTTCTAGCTACATCAATTATAAATATGCGGGTTTATTATTATAGGCCTAAACATTTATGAACTGAACTTGGACAAAAAATATGTATAGACATAGTATTCTATCTCCCTTGTTATTTTAAATTTCATATAACAGGATGAGAAGTATTGGCCCTTGATGCCTCCTTTACCGTCATATGGATACGGAAGAGAGTGTCCAGGACCTCGCTATGGAAGTCTAATCCATGGTCAAAATCTCAAGGATGTTGTTATCACAGGTCAGTTTATCCGCACTATTTCACTTTGTAGTAACATATGACACTTAATTTTTTGAAGGTAGAAAATAAAGGGTGGTTATCTGGCATGCCTTGTCAATATATCAAAATTTGATATGCTCAAAAGGAAAGAGTTAAAAGAAGATAATTGTTTCCAGCTTTAATGGAATTAACCAGATGTACCTTTGACATGTACTGAAAATAATTGTGACAGATTAAACTTAATCTATTTATTTGTTTGGTGGGGGCAGACATGCGTACAATACCTTTATCATTAAGGCATATCAAGCCATTGTCAACTTGATGTAAACTAGTGGTTCTTACACAAAAGAGGAATTGGGGTTTAATCTTCTCGATCTGAATATCTCTGATGTGAATAAGGGCCTTTTCGTCATTTTTGTCATATTTCTTTTATTTTTAGTATTCATTGTATTTTGGCTTAAATACCAAAAAGTCCCTCAAATATTTTTTAATACACGTTTATTCCAAGCCTTTTTTTTTTGTACCAAAAAGTCCCTCAAACACCCATTTAATTAATATTCTCTTATTTTTAAAGGTCTGCACCAGCGGCATGGTGAAGGATTTTTGGAGCAAAATAAAAAGGTTCGGACTAAACGTGTATTAAAAAATGTTCTAGGGACTATTTGGTTTATGCCCTTTGTATTTTTCCTTTTGTTTAGTATTTAGAGGAAGGAAGATTAATTGGCACTTAAGGGCATAATTGTAATTAGTTTCTTAGCTTAGAGGCCAAACAACATCCTTCCTATAAATACTCATATGTAGCCTCATTTAAGGCATTCTACCATTTTGAGATATTGAGATTACAGAGAGTTTAGACAAGAGTTATTTTCTTCTTACTTCCATTTGACGTCATTTACGTTAGTTGGTATCAGAGCCTTATTGGTTCTACCTGTTGTTGTTGTGTAGACAAAATCGTAAACAACGCCAAAATGGGATCGAGAAGAAGATACGTACCCGTGGAGACTCGTACCGATCGTTTCGAGGAGGTTCTCAACCTGTTAGTGGCTCAAATTGATGCCATTGATGCCCGCCTACCACCACCGGAAACAACCACCGATCGCCCTCGCACCGCCCCTACACCCTCAAAACCCTAACCCTAGTTCTCCAATTTCTACCCACTCCACCCCCTTCTTACCAAAAAAACCAAATCTAGCAAACCCTAATGCCATATCTACACCCCCCCCCCCCCCCAAGGCAGTCGATGGTGCCAACAGAGGTGGTCGACCTCCGGCCAATCATCTTGAGACAAATTCGGCGCCAGAAGTTGGGTTTACACACAAAAATCCACGGATCCAGGTAACACCGCTTCATCCCAAGGTCGGACTACCTTGGTGGTGGCCAACGAAGGCCCATATGCCACGATTTTGTCCCCTTGGTAGTTAAATAGCCCTTCCGGCAGTCGCCTAGTACAAATCATTACGCCCGAGCAGTTTTCGGCGTCAAACAAACCCAACCAACTTCCAATATCTACCTATTATTCATCGACAACCTAGATCCGAGTCCCAATCCATCAGATTTGCTCCACCGGAGGTCGTGCAACATCGGTCGGACTTGCAAACCCCTTCGCAGGTGTAAAATGCTCCAATCTGGAGCCCTAGTCAGCAGATCTGTTCCGCTGGAGTTCGTCCAGTACCGGACGACCAGCCCCGCCCTTCTCCGAGGCAGTTCGCCCCTACGGTGGCCGAAATACACTCCCCAACGATCGCAGAGATCATCCGTAATCTTCGGCATCCAAAGAAGGCACAGATCCGACCTTGTTACAATCAACCGACGGTGTTCAACGATGTTTCGACCTCAATCCGGTGTTAGATGACTCCGTAAGGGTTATTGACAAAGAGTTTGAACAAGAAGCCCTAGGGTTTCAACTCCCACATGCCCAAGAAAGTTTAAACACAAACCCTAGTCTCTACCAACATACCCTCACCCTCCAAAATCATCAAGAATCACCCGAAAACCCTCCACCACCACCCAATTTACCATTACACCACCATCATCTCCCATCCCTACACCTTCCCCCACCTCGCATTCTCGTCCCACCCCATTTACTCCCACAACTTCACCAAGACTATCCCACAACCCCTCATCATGACCCAACCCTACGCAATATTTCGACATACCCTCGCCACCACCCACAGAGGCACCTGGAGACCCATCATCTTCCTCCCATGCCACCAGCCCCACCTACTACTATCGACCTTCACTCCCCTCATATTGCTTTCCCCACATTTCCACCCCCACCTATGCTACACACTTCACCACCCACGGGACACCCGAGACATGCTCCCCGCCCCCATTCTGTGTGGGATGCACACTGCCCATTCTGCCCCTGTTGATTCCTTTGAGCGGGTACGGGAGTGGGCTAGTCTCCCTTCACCTGACGGTCCACCCTCACCCCGACCCCACTCTCTCCCAGACATTGAGCCTCCACTACCCACTGAGTGGCGCACCCATATGTCCCCCTTTGACTCATTGAATTCGAAGGTCACCGCATAGGTGCCCATCACTGTGAGGCATTGCTTTTTGTGCTATCAGAGAGGACACTTGATGGACCATTGCCCCTACCGATAGCCTACGGTTCCTGCTCCATCTCATTCCCCACCTAGGGAAGCTGTACCACCCTATATTCCTCTCCCTCCACCAGTCCCTCTAGAGACACCACCGCCACCACCACCATCACCATCATCACCACCACCACCACCAACTCCTGATCCTCCTCGTCTACCGCCTCAGAGACAGCCACAGAGAGTCCGGATTGTTGAGCCTCCATTAGGCGACGATGACCTGGATGAGGATGCCCTTGCCCAACAGGTTGGAGATGCCATCACACAATTAGCCCTTCAGTTACTATCGAGGAGTATGCAGGGTGATATTCGGGTGGATGTTTCGATGTTCGATGGTCACTTACAACCCGATGCCGTTGTTGATTGGCTTACCGCCATGGAGCGGATTTTTAAGTATAAACGGCTGAAGGTTTGTCGATGTGTTTTGCTAGTAGCGATCAAGTTCCAGGGCTATGCCAGTGTTTGGCGAAATAATTTGGAGCAACGATGTGTCCTTGAGGTCCTACCTCTTATCCAGTCCTGGGCTGAGCTCCGAGCACAGTTGATGGCCGCCTTTATTCCCGCTACCTATGAGCGCGACCTCTTCCTGCGAGTACAGACTCTCCGACATGACACTTCAGTTTTAGACTGCGCGGAGCGCTTCCAGCTTATGTGTGCTCGTGCTCGTCTCGGCAAGAATGACGAGCAGTGGATTAGTAGTTATATCCATAGGTTGCAGAGTTATAAATAGCGGTATCTCACTTTACGTGACGTCACCTCCGTTGCAAAGGCGGTCGAGTATGCCACTAAAGTAGAGTCCTTCCATCAGACTAATCTTCCTCCTCGTGACCGCGCCACTCCAGCTGCTCTAGTCCCTGTGGTTTCTAGTGCTCTTGTGGCCTCACCTACTTTAGTTGCTATGGCATCCACTGTCCCACCTCCTGCACCCTCTTATCCGGTAACATTTAAATGTTACAATTGTAGAGGCCATGGAGCTTTGGATTGTTCCCTTCCCCGCTGTCGTGCTCTCCCAGCTTCGGTGATCCTGAGTATCTTTAGGAGACGACATAGATTCCACCCCAGCCAACTCTCATTACGATCCTCGATGGTGACACGGACGGCCTTCCCTTTTGAGTTTGAGGACGAACTCTTTCAAGGGGGGAGAGTGATGTGAATAAGGGAGTTTTCGTCATTTTGTCATTTTTGTGTATTCATTCTATTTTTAGTATTTAGAGGAAGGAAGGTTAATTGACACTTAAGGGCATAATTATAATTAGATTCTTAGCTTAGAGGCCAAGCAACCTCCTTCCTATAAATACTCATATGTAGCCTCATTTGAGGCATTCTACCGTTTTGAGATATTGAGAATAGAGAGAGTTTAGACGAGAGTTATTTTCTTCTTGCTTCCATTTGACGTTATTTACGTCAATCTCAATCTCTCCCAAAATAGTCCAGTGATGAGAAAAGAAGACCAATCCCCTTCATATGCTCAGGGAGAGGATTCATGATCGAGATACTGCATTATAGTCAGCCTGACTAATCACAATGCCCTTCTCTTAGAATTATCCCCACCCAAGCACTGAAACTACTGTTAACAATATGTGCCAGGCTGTCAATATGTGGTATTAAGGAAGTGGAAAACTGCAGAGAGTGTCACTGAGACAAATCCCCCAGACTACCATTAACAACCTCTGTCTAGTTGTCAATTTGTGGTGGAGTGCAAGTGGAAAATTGCAGGGAGTGTCGCAGTCCACATTGTGTGCTAAAAATTCTCATCAAATCGTATGGCCTCGTCAGATGTTGTTCCCTCGTACAATTTTTTTTCGTAATCCCGAAGGAAAATTCTTAGACACTTTACTATAATTCCTGAAGAGTATACAATCTTGCTGCTCCGGGGTAGGGAGCGTACAATTCAACATTACAACTTTGTTTTCTTTCTAAGGTCTGACATAGGCATTTGTATTGCTCTCTATAGATGGCTAGAACTGTTGCTCACGCAAGGTAGCTAACATGCGGGCTTCACCAGAAACCCAACTAAATCCTATAGTAGATATCTGAAATAATATTCTCATGTAAAGAAGATGTTGGAATGCCAAGTGCAGAGCCCCTGAAGAGGAAACCATATTGCAGTATATATTGGTGGACGCACCATCCTGCTGGTTCTATTCCAAGATAGGACCAAAGAATGGATCATTTGAATATATGCTCCGAACTTGTCAAACCCTAACACTGTACCCTTCACCGCCATAGCGCCGATTACACTCTTCTTAGATAAAACCAAAGGATGGGTCAATATAAGCTCCGAAACTCGTCGAATCTAAAAGCTGTACCCCTCACCGCTAAGGCCTGTGCCCATCAGCTAATTGCATCAGCAATCTGGTTCTCTTTACGCTCATACCATCTCCCATCCTTCGACATTAATAATGTGAGGATTACACAAAAGGCCATGTAGCTCGTCATGCTTAGTGGGTGACATACGCTAGTGTGGTAGGTTGGGAAATTGAGCCCCTCGTATGAATCCATGATATAAATTCAATAGCGTACGTATGCCTTGAAGAGGGGGTAACTCATCGAGTGGGTTATAAACATCCACAAACGAATAAAAGGATGCAGTGCCGGGGGTACACCTTTCTCTGCAACGGACAAGGGACTCAGAGATGAATAACACGTACTAATCTCCCCGTTTCTCACTAAAAGTCTGGCCGTTACCGGAAGGGAGGGAGAAGAAACTAGAGACATGAATGGTTTTGGTGGCCACAACTTCTTCATTGGATCTAAAGTAATCTCCTTGCTATATGATACGTGAGTACGGATGTATTCGCTTCCCATAATGGTATGATTTATACAGCTACGGACGACCTAGGAGTAAATGGCAGACATCCATCTCCGCCACTGTACAAATGACCTCTTCATAATATAATCTAATGGGAAGGAACCCTGCACTGCATATTATGTCTCAAGGGAGTGCCTAATGGTTAGGCTGGCATTGCAACCTTAATTAATGATTACAGACGAGCTATGTCTCATTCAGTCAGTCTGAACCTATGAAGCACGTACACGGATACAGGTGTTGTGTCCGACACGACACGGACACGCCAACACAGCAAACCTAAAAAAGCTAGGACACGACACGACCGACAAAGACATGTCGACTATATATATATATAGAGAGAGAGTTGAGAGCTAGGCTCCTGTGCACATCGTTTTTTTGACATAGTAAATAAATTATTTTTGAGTTGAATTTTTTTTTTTGTAGTATTTAAACATTTCAAGGAACCAACATAAAAAAAAAACCCTCAAAAATTTTTTTTTTGTTATTTTAAAAAAATCGGTCAAACTTTGCAGCTTTTAAATCAAGATAGCAAAAAAAAATTTTTTAGTTGATTTTTTTTATATGGGTCCCTTGAAATATTTTAATATCACATAAAAAAATTCAACTCAAAAATATATATTTTTTAATATTTAAAAAAAATAGGTTTGTGCCAGCAAGTATGCAAACTTGGTGTGCATAGGAGCCTGCCTCTCCCCCCTTCTCTCTCTCTCTCTCTCTCTATATATATATATATATATATATATATATATACACACACACTTTCATCTACTTTGCATGTCAAAAACAAAGAATAGTTGTGAAACTAATTTATTAAAATTAATATGGTCCACTATTTCATAATGGCAGTTAAATCGTAAGTCAAAAATACGTATTTAAAATTAAGCGAGATAATGACTTCATTCTTTTAACTTTTCTGCTTATTATTCATACACCCTTACACGATTTAATTTTACAAGATGACACTAGAATTTCTTAGTGTTCTTTAATTTTGGCATCCTGTCGTGTTCACGAAATGTCTGCGCCGTGTTCGTGAAGTGTCCGTCTTTTTTTAAATGCCAAACAAATCTGACAAGCCACGCGGAGTGTCGTACGAGTGTCGGAGTGTCCAACACGGGTACGTCACCCTCAGAGAAATGTCCGTGCTTCTCAGGTCTGAATTAGTTGAGATGGAAGAAGTCAAAAAATATCCCACTAATAAAGTCGTACCTGTGCTACGCTATACTGAGTTGTCCCTGATGCCTCACAACGCACATCAGCCCAAGTTGGAGTCAACTATTGCCAAATACGAAGGACTGACCTTGTGTTATGTTATATTGGTCGTCGATGAGGTTGTTTAGGTGACGCGACTGGCTGAAGGGGTAGGGTCTGGTGCTTGGGTTTTGGTTAGGGGGCTTGGTCGAGGGGTTCAGAAGGAGGGGTTGTGGTTTTGGTTGAGGTGGGCGAGAGGTTTTCCAGGTGGTGGGTGGCATCAGGTTGACGGGATGAGGGTTATGGAGCTATGGAATTGCAACTCATGACCATGGTGACCACAGCCGCATCGGAGGCTCATGAACTCTGTGAGCATCGGCTTCCACTCATTCGATTCTCGAACTGACCCATCCAATGTTCCAATCAAACCAAACCGGATCCAACATATTGACGCTCTCAACAACTAACGCCAACTCTGATACTAATTATTTTTTTTTTCTAATGTAAACTAACAGAAATGGATCAACATTTGATTACATACACGTACATAAAAAAGAGGAATTGGCGTTTAATCTTCTCAATTTTTCTATCTCAGTATCACTCAAAAATAGTCTAATGATTAGAAAAGAAGACCAAAACCTCCATATACTGTGTGAGGGGGTGGGGGGCAAAAATATCGTTAATGAAATGAAACAAAGACACGCTCCTGCGTCACAATTTGTGCCTTGAGACTGTCCGGTCAAGTTAAATTTATAAACAGCTCTGAAAATTTAGGAGTAGCATCTTTGAAGAAGTTTAAGAGTTGTTCTGAGTAAGATCTTTTTAACTTGTAGTGTCCGATGCCGATGAGAGATATTTTGCAGTCACAGGCACCTGAAGACCTGACCGCTTCTAATTAGCTTATTATGTGGATAATGTGGTATTGTTGTCCTTCAAGCAGCATTCAGTTATTTCCAGAAAATATTTATGTTGAGTTTTTTAATTTTTATTTTTCCTTTTTCTCTGAGTAAAAGCCAATATCTTGTAATAGTTATAATGTCAAAGATTTTTGTCCCGTTAAACAAACATCTTTTTTTTGATAAAAAGAAAGGATCACACGGTAAAAAAAACGACAAAGAGGTCCACATAAGAGGCTTACAAATGTAATATAATAGAAAAGTCTTCCCCTAATATATTATTACCCAATTACCATTTCCAATAACCCATCATTAAGGGGACAATTTCGGGAAGACTTCATTGCGAATACCTTTAGAGAAGCAAGAAATTTAATTCTTCCCATACTGCTTCCTTGATATCTTATCTCATCTTAAAAAAAATATTCCATTTCTTTGTCTATACCACCAAGGTCATCATAATGTATCGTTAAAGATCCTAGTCTTTTCCCTATATTACACATCATCCACCGCAGTAGGATCACTCGAAAGTCTTGACAATGCGACCCTAGTTCGCACGTGTAGAGTAGCAACATATGCAAACATTTAAGGAAGTGTATAGAACAATGGGGAGATTTGAGTCAAGTGCGTGTCAAGACCTAGTCTGATGACATATTAGCGAACCCAATCCAAAACAATTTAGCAATGGGTTTAGAGTCTCATTCAAGTTAGTCTTGTAGGCTTGAAACTACCAATGTGGGCCAAAGTCCAACACCCCCATCCGAGATATGCCCAAATCTTTACTCCACACAGGAAGTAAATGTGCAGGAAGTAAAATATGCCCCACAACAAATAAAGAATGAAAAAAAAGCAACTTCCAACCATGAAACAAGTATGATAAAGAAAAGAATCCACGTCGAGAAGTAAACTCCTATGGACACCTGTTGGACTCTCTCCATTGAGCACTAAAGCAGTTCTTGTTGAGGGTAATTTTCCACAGCCACTTTCCTAAAGGGGATAAATTCCTATTTAACAATACTACCCCCCCCCCCCCCCCCCCCCCTCTCTCTCTGCCATCACGACACTATTTTCCACTTGAGCAAATGGTCTTTCTTACCTTATAAAAAATTAAAATTGTTTCTTTCTTACACTTGCATGATAATTCAGTTTAGGGAATACATTCATCCTTATGATTTGGTTACAGTATCTCCTAGTTACAAATATTTGTACCCGTTTGTTGTTTTATATGACCTTTTCAGATTTTAAAAGTGATTTATACAGAGAAATAGGAGTGGAGGCCTACTATTGACGGGGGGAGAATTTGATCTCATTTCTAGGGAAGATAAGAATGAGTGGAGAGTTCATTTTTGGGGAGGAAGCTCCACAGGCTTTGCATTCTGTGAGTGGTGACAAAGCACCTGATTCGGATGGTTTCACCTTGTTCTTTTCCAGGAGTGTTGGTTGGTGGTTAAGGGGATGTCGTAACTCATAAGGTGGGCATCTAGGAGTAGTGTTGCCATAAGACAGTGTTGCAATGCTGCCCTTTCTCATGGAACACTTCCTAAATAGTCTTATATAATCACCTTTCTCACGGAACACTTCCTAATTAGTTTTATACGATCATCAGAAGGTAATGATGAAACCAGCCCAAGTGACAAAGTGTCCATCCATGTAATCGAGATAGTGAAATCAGACTAGCACCATTCCTTGCGTACCAATGAGGAAAAGAGACTAAATGAACTTTTCATAGTGACCAAGGAGAAGACCCTCGCTATTGCAAGCTGTAGCTATGCATCTTTCGTGGATTAGAATTCCTTTGCCTTAGGCTTATCTGGAGCCTGTTTTCTGGGGTGTACTCGTACGGCTCCCCCGGCGGGTTTTTCTGATATCTTTTGTACTTGTAAAAAAAAAATTCTAAAAGTTGTGGTTTGCAGATTATTTGACACAGAACTTTAATTTGGTTTGGACTTTCCTGCAGCTTATTAAATTCCTAGAGCACTTGTGCAAATATCTTGATATTAGATGTATTTATGCTTATTATTTATTACTGAGTCAATCAGAATATATTAGTTGTACGTACATGTAAGTTTATTATCAAGGTTATAAAAGATGGTCGGCGTTGCATAATATATCATGCAATACACACTGCGATTTAGCCACATAAACTTTAAAAGATATGGATTAACTACTACATTTTCTTAATTGAAGAAGTTTGATTTTGTGTAGGCATGACAGTCGTGGTTATTTAACTGATCAACAGGACACAATGGTACCATAAATGGACAAGGTCAAACATGGTGGAAGAAGTATCGTATGAAGCTTCTCAACCACACGAGGGGGCCCCTTGTGCAGTTAATGTGGTCAAGCAACATTCATATTTCTAACATAACTTTGCGTGACTCTCCTTTTTGGACACTCCATCCTTATGACTGCAAGAATGTTACAATCAGCAATGTAACCATCCTGGCTCCATTGTCTGAAGCCCCTAATACTGATGGGATAGATCCCGGTAACTCTTCTTCTCTCTTGGAAACTTGGCTGTTGTTTCCACTTCAGTATATGTTAGCCATGTTGTATGTGGATTTTTCACGTCTCAACCCTCAATGTAATTCATCATATTAATAATCTGATTATAATTGAGAAGTCAAGGGCCTTATTTATAATAAACCTACGACTTGTTAAGCAAGTCTTCTAATCAAACTAGGAAACTATTTAATAAAAGGAAACCTAATTAAACTAGATAACGAATAACCTAATAATTATCAAAACAATATCTAATTAATAATAAGATAATACTTAGCATTTACCAAATACTAATAATATTAATAAGACGATATAATAAAGGTCGTACCCAGTGCACAAGGCTCCCGTTTAACTGCAGGGTTTGGGAGAGGTGGATATCAGCTGGGCCGACCTTACTCTCATATATGGAGAGGCTCCTTCCATGTCTCGAACCCGAGACCAACCGTAACTTGGGCATCGCATATATTATATTAATAATACAATATAATGTATAATATATAATATGTAATATATAAAATATATATTTTCCCAATTCATGAGATTCCCCCCTTATTCGACAAGCTCATCCTGAGCATTAAAGCCTTGAATTTTGAAGATGCCAAATAAGTAAAGTCCTCCCCTTCTTCGAAAAGCGTTACCGCGAACTGTAGGGGAGATTTGTAAAATCTCGTGCCACACCCATAAATACTTAGAATATTTTGGACCTTTTTTTAACTTTTATTGGCGGTGGAAAGTAATTTTTCTGCAAAATTTGGATCCAAATAAAATATTTTCTAACATTTTAAAACTTGGGGACTGTTCAAAATTTTCCACACCAAAAAAATCAAAATTTTGACCATTAACCTCCAATCCAAATGGTTTGTCTTAAAAAAATGGGCTAAAGTCAAATAAAGATCACTTGGGCAGCCCATAGTCTTCAAAAGCCTTTAGGTCCAGCTTTTCACTTAAAAACCCCATTTCATCACAAGAAACCCTAGTTGCCACTTTCTCATTACAAGCCCTAGCAGTATCTCCTCCAAACTCTAGTTCGACACTTTGTGGACCAACCGGAGCTCTACCGGAGCAGCCTTCAGTCCAGTAATCTTCGCCACCTCCGACGAAGTTGTCGGAGTCATAAAAGGGGCGGAACGACGGTAAGGGGTTGTTTTTATGGCGGATCTTGGATTTTCATCGGTGGGGGTTTGTGCGAAAAAACGGGTTATGGTGGGGTTTAGCCAGTTGTTACTAGGGGTTTGGGGGCCACCTACCAAAGGCTAGGCAGTCAGTGGTGATGAATGACGAAAATCTCTGGGAGGGTCGGCATGTTGTCTAGTAGGAGATGATCTTGAGGATCCATTGACGATGATCAACTGTTTAAGTATCGAGAAGCGAAGGATCGTTCGCGGAAGAACGATATTACACTTATGGTGGCCAGTTTTAGAGTATTGATCGTCGCCGACTACACGCCCTACGATAGGTTGCTCCGAGCTCTTGCCATAGCTTGTGACCTCGATACACACACACTTGTGTGGAAAATCAGGTGCGGATGCAGTTCTGATACCAATTTGATGTGAAACGCAGCCGAATAATAAAAACGCACAAGTTAGACTTCACCTCTCAACCCTCAATTTAATTCATCATATCAATAATCTTATTACAATTGGGAGGCCAAGGGCCTTATTTATAATAAACCTACGACTTGTTAAGCAAGTCTTCTAATCAAACTAGGTTACTAATTAATAAAAGCAAGGTTTTAAAAGGCGCGAGGCGTAGTTGAGACATTTTGCCTCTGTGAGGCGAGGCGTAAGCCTCGAGGCGGTCCGAGGCTTAAGCCTCAACTTTTTTCCACGGAAATCACTAAAAATGATATAAAAATAATAATTAAACGAGGAACAAAATATGTATCACTTCTATCATGAAAACAAATGATGTAAACTCGATTCCACAACACAATACAAATAATAACACCATCCTGTCATCATCATAATACATATTATACCGCCAAGACTCCATAATAGTGACAACTCACAACAATATACAAGTAAAATAAAGTCAGTTTATAAGTAAAATATAAGTAAAAAAAACAAGAATTTAACGTAAAATAAAAAAACCGAGTATGTATATATATATATATGACTAGTCCGCATTTTAAGAATGCGGACCGGACATGTGTCACCTGACGGTGCGTCAGAAATTATCGCCTAAATTATAGGCACACACTCTCTCTCTCTCTCTCTCTCTTCTGGGCTCACCGTCAGGTGACACATGTCCGGTTTGCATTCTTAAAATGCGGACTAGTCCGCACAAGAGCAGGACTGTATATATATATATATAGTAGAAAAAAAAAAACCGGCATAGAATTCGATCGGCTAGGGTTTTTGGGTTGGAATTATCTTTGGGCATCAAACGACTTGTTTTGTGTTGGAAATGACAATATTTTTTTTTAAACTTTTGACCACTTTTACCCTTAATGAGGAGAGAAAAAAGAGGCGTAAGCCTCAACAGCCTCGAGGCGTAAGCCTCAGTTACAAAAGGCGCAAGTCTCAGATAATACAGTAGAGGCGTAAGCCTCAGCCCGCCCACTTAGTGCCTCAGCTCGAGGCGGAGCCTCATTTCGCCTTTTAAAACCATGAATAAAAGTAAACCTAATTAAACTAGATAACTAATAACCTAATAATCAAGGTTCTAAAAGGCGCGAGGCGTGGTCAGGGCGTGGAGGCCAAGCCTCAAGCCTTAGGAGCCTAGGCGTAAAAAGGCGTTTCCCCCTTTTTAATATTTTTAATTATACTAAGGCTAATAAAATAATACATATCTTGACATTTGAAAATATATCCGTATATTTGGTAATCCTTTTTCCCAAATGTATAATATATTTCAATATAATATATTTCAAATATAATATAATATCATATAATATAAAAACTTAAGCAGAACAAAAAAAAAAAAGTAAGCAGAAACATCATCCTTCTCTGACAGAATAAGAAAGAAAAAACATAAGTAGAGCGAAAATACTTATAACAGTACAAGAAAAAAAAACATTAGCAGAAACATCATGAAGTAGAATAAAAAAAATTATACACAGAACATTGTGAAGTACTATACCAATTTGGTTAGGGGTTTTGTTGTTTTTTTGAAGGCTTTTTTTGATAAGAAATAAAACTTTAAAAAAAAAAAACTTACAAAAAAAACTAAAATTTTTTTTTTAAATAAAAGGCGCACGCCTTTTCATGCCTTTCCGCGCCTTTTTGCACCTAGGCGCGCGTGGACCGTTGACCGCGCGTTGACTACACCTTTTGTCACGCCTATGCCTTATGCGGGGCGTTTCTAAAACGCCTCACACCTAGGCGCGCCTTTTAGAACACTGCTAATAATTGTCAAAACAATATCTAATTAATAATAAGATAATACCTAGCATTTATCAAATACTACTAATATTAATAATATGATATAATATATAATATATATATTTTCCCAATTCACGCCAGAGAGAGAGAGATACCAATTAGATGCCACTTGGCCTACATGCTGGTCGTACTAATAACCAAATTTTATTGCTTGCCATTGGTGTTCGTTGCATTCTTGCATAGAGTTATAGTTATGAGAAATGGACTCTCTAAACAAAATTTAGTAAGGTGATTTATATATAAAACCATAGATATTTAAGGCGCAAGGCACAACAAAGCGCCAATGTCTCCTTAGGCGTAAGGCACTAAGGGCGTGTCAGATCGAAGCGAGGTGTACATTGTACAAAACCTGCAAACATTCTATATCTATAACAATATCATTTATGATTTAAAATTTGAAATAATTAGCGTAAATTATTATTATACAAGTTTATGAAGAGATAATACACCATATATATATATGTGTGTGTGTGTGTGATTAAAATATCAAAATTTATATAACATTTTAATCATCAAATAATCAACAAAAGCAAATATTAATATATTTAAAACAAATATACTCCAGTATGAGCAAGGAAAAATCAAAACCAAAATTAATCGTAGACGCAAGATTGTAGGAGTTTTCTTCTTTTTTTTTTCCTCCTTTTTTCCCCAAGTAGTGACTAGTGAGAAAGATAAAGTTCCTCCACAACTTGCGCTTGACTTTGTTTAGTTTCGGAGTGGAAAATGGTTCAATTCTTCATATTTTATTGAAAAATACGAAAATTCAACATATAAATTGGTCCGTTCTTGTATTGGAGACATTATTAAGAAAAAAAGTTTGACAAGGTGCACCTTGAGCCTGGAGTGTGTCTTGCTTGCTGAAGGGGCCTTGCTTGAGGTGAGGCGAGGCGATGTGCCTTTAACAAAGTGCACCTTGAGCTTGGAGCACGCATTACTGAAGGTGCCTTGCTTGAGGTGAAAGCGAGGCGTCATTACTTGCGCCTTGTGAGCCTGGAGCCTAATCGCGCCTCTAGGTGTGCCTTTAACAACTATGTATATGTATAGAACATCAATGAAGATGGGTACAAATTATGAGTAACAATTAGTTCCTTTATTTATTTTTCCTTTTTCCTTTAAGAAATGACCAAGTGTTAGGAAGGGAAGACGATATTCAGGTTTCAAGGATGATCCAATATCCAACAATCTTTACCAACTAAGCCATGGAAAATTATGTGGGTTTAGAAATTTCATCAACCTCTTGTTTACCACATAGAAGCATAAAATAGGAGCTTTTGTTGTCGTTTCCCTATATTATGAACATTTTTGAAGAATGTTCTTAACTTATATCAGCAATATGGGAAATGAACTAGACCTAATGCATTTCATTCATCAATCACTAGATATTTTGTATTTGTTCTTAGGGTGTTTTCGATTTACACTACATTAATTTTCATGGAAAATCCCACTTTTTACTTATTTTTTAACTTTTGTTGTGCTTCCTCGCAAATATATTGTGTGGGAACAAAATTCCTAAATGCGACACGTGTTCCATCTTTTCCTTAATTTTTTCACCCATTGCCTAAAGGATTAGAATTCATGGAGAATCAGAAAAGTAAGAAAATGTATTGCTCCATCTTTCTGCAACTTTTCATAATATTGAAATGCTTTTAATTTTTTTTCAACTTTGTAATCAAACGAACCCTTATTGTTATTCGTTTACGAGTATTTGTTTTATTAATTTAAATTGCAGATATCTTGAACAGCGAGTTCTTGATATCTTGAATTTGTTGTTCAAGACAATAGTCATATGTCTAATAACTATTAAGTTGTTTTTGTTTTTTTTGGAGTCCAAGGTGTCTTAGGTTTCGGTTGTGAATCCCTAATATTTAACAATCTACGGCAAATTCATTGACCTAGATAAGATGAATACCAATTTTTGAAGTTATAAAAGTAAATAAGACTTGAAGTTCTGTCTTTCAGTTCCCAGAATGTTGAGGGGAATTATTTTATGGGTTTGAGGGTGAGGTCAGATGACTGTTGTAAAGAAACTAGTACTACTTCTCAGTACATCTTGTGCTAATTGATGGAGTTGTTATTATCAGGGGCTCTTTCCATCAAAACTGGTGTCCTGTTATTATACGTTTTGCATATGCATGGCCACCTTGCATGCATTTGAAGCAACTGAGCTGAACAATGCTCGGGCATTCCTTCTATCATTGTTAATTTTTTAAAACATTTGAAGCTGAGTTTGGTGCTTGTGACTTATGCAGATTCATGTGAGAACATGGTAATAGAGGACTGTTATATTAGTGTGGGCGATGATGCGATTGCAATAAAAAGTGGCTGGGATCAGTATGGAATTGCTTATGGCCGGCCTTCCACCAACATTCTCATTCGTAATCTCATTGTACGCTCGACAGTAAGGTGAGATTGCTTATAGAACTTCCTCACTTGTGGGTTCTCTAACAGGTAAGTTTTTTGTGTTTTGGGTAATTAAACTGAAAAAACTGTTCATCCTAAACAGTGCTGGAGTATCAATTGGCAGCGAAATGTCTGGTGGAGTCTCAAATATCACCGTGGAGAATCTCCTGGTATGGAACTCAAGAAGGGCCATTCGTATCAAAACTAGTCCTGGTAGGGGTGGATATATTAGGAATATAACCTATCGGAACCTAACATTAGACAATGTTCGGGTGGGGATTGTGATTAAAACAGACTACAATGAACACCCAGATGAAGGATATGACGAAAAGGCCCTTCCGATTATTGAGGGCATAAGCTTCACCGGAATCCGTGGTTGGGGGATCCGCGTGCCAGTTCGTATCCATGGTAGCCGAGAGATTCCCGTGAGGAACGTCACTTTCACAGACATGTTGGTGGGAATATCTTACAAAAAGAAGCATATCTTTCAGTGTTCTTTTGTTCAAGGTCGTGTGATGGGTAAAATTTTTCCTGCACCTTGTGAGAATTTGGATGTCTATGATGAACAAGGCAGACTAGTCAAGCAAGCAACATCACAGAATAGTACTACTGATCTAGATGATGAAGTTTGAGAAGGGCAATTTTGATGTGTTTTTGGCTTTAGCCGCCTTGCCTTTTATGAAAGATAAATGGATGTATTTTTCTTCGACATCTGCATATCTTGATAGCTCGGAGGTTGGGAATGTTGGGAGGGACGTTGCAGTTGTCCTCGACTTCCAAGAAGTAAATGTAAAAAAAAGGTGGATTGTCTGGCGCTTTTATTTTCCGGGGGATGCTTATCAATGAATGTTATTGTTGTCAAGGAACTGGTTTTGTATGACTCTTCGATATATGCTCAGCACTGTTGTGAAATTGGAGAAATGGGGATACTATTACTCGGAATTGTGAAGGCAGGTGAGGCTGATGGAGATGAATTTGCTCGTGAGAGAGTTTACATGAGCACTACAAGAAAATAGGTTTTTTGCTATGGTCAAATCATGTCGCTAAAAGCTCTCTGGCCATTGTGAATACCTCCTGTGATTGCTAGATAGCTATTTACGTTTATTGACCTGTATTGCCTAATATTTACTGTTCTCTTAGGTCATAGTGTTGGATTGTTTTTTAACATATTACTTAGAAAAGGAGAGATTGGTAGTCCACACAAAACCTTGGCAAATATACACAGTACACATAAATACACCCCCCTCCGTCCGTGCACACAAGGGACAAAATTGCATTGATTCTCTTTAAGATTTACTTGGATAAATGCCAAATACTTTGTTAGAGAGTTTTTTTTTTTTTTAAATAAATGTACTAAAAACATTTTATTCCAAAACTACAGCAACTGAAAACTTATTTTCAGAACTATGGATGTCCTAATGTTGTTGTCCAAGACTGTTGTCTTGGAAAACGACATTAGGATCTCATATAAAAGGTCTTCTCTTTCTCCCAAGTTTATTTGTTGGAACCCTAACCTCTATTAACAATGGTTCCGTTGATTTCTTGATTTTTTTCCTGCTAATCCTGGCCAAATCATCAATAAATTCGGCCTTTAAACCAAGCAAATTTTTGTAAAATGTTCGTTTGTTAATAGTTGGTAATTTGATATTTTCTTCCGTTATTTTGATGTGGCTGAAGCCAATGTACGCTCAACTGTTATGGCATTCAACACTACAAATATGGAACATTGGTGGTCCCTTGAACATCCTCAACATTTTTCTTTAGTATCCATATTTGTATTGATAACACGTAATGTTTTATTTTTATTTTTTTTAGCATTTAACTTTTTTAGTTGTGATTTTTTTATCTAGAACATATAGATTTTTTCTTTTTCTTTTAAATTTTACTTAACCCTTGATTAAGTATGAAAATCAAATGTTAACAACAATTTTTCATAAAATTCGTAGTAAAAAATGTATGCTCTTAATGAAGTAGAAGTATGGATGACTTGGTGTTTGAAAATATATTTTTTTGATTGAATGCTTTCAATGAGTTGGGTTGAACTTTGACAGTATACCTAATTTGTCTAATATAAATTATAGTGATTCCTCTTTGTGTGTTTTTTTCCCTTTTAAAATTACAAATTATTACGCTATGTACAAAGGCGAATCTTCCAACAAGAAGGTGAAGGTCACCCGCAAACGATACAGTTCAACGGTACATAAACTGACTAGCGGAGCAACCAACAACTTCCTTTGATCAACTGGACCAACTAGTGTGGCCAAGGTTTTGAGAGACAAGGAGGTGGGTAAAGCTGTTGGCATAACACCCCCACCCCCCACCCCAAAACACACACAACTATCATCTTGAGGAGGTAAAAACGATGATTTTTCCAGACATCCATGGACTACGGCAAGATTATAGTTACTTGTAGGTGGAAAAATCCTATTGTAATGAATTCAACACATTTAAGCCAAATAAGAATGAAATTTCACAATCACACAGTGGCACAATATGTACGTGGCTTAACAATGTGCCTATGTTTACGAGGTGTTGATCTTCTCTTTATTGATCGATTCTTGATAATAAAGATTATATGACCTTTTTGTCAGGGGTGTGGGTTACATTTATAGAGAACAAAAAGAAACTAAGTCGTATGAGACTCCATGGTATTGGATTGCTATTACGATTTGATCAGGTGAATTAAATTTCGAGATTTTCGCTGATCAGCCTCTCTTTGTTCTAATCTTTGAGTTGCTATCGCTTATTAAGTTTGCTGAACACGTGTCGATTATTCCTGCCTGGTTGGATAATTCCCCCACAATTGCCCTTAAAGCTTTGTAGCCTGATTGGGGTGCAGAGGTTCGATCGCCTGTTGAATGTAATTCTGATTATGGTTAGCAATGAAACTTGATCACCCATAGATGCTATGGTCTGAAGATGTCAACACTCGGTGTTTTTTAAGTTAAAAGTTGCCTTTAGTTTGCCCATTAGACCCAAAGGACATGCTCCCTCATTTGCCCCGGTATTTCAGGGGTAGGCTGATAATTGTGTGTTGATGAGATTAAGAGGCGGTAACGTCCGTGTCAGTCATCATCTGGGGTCGCGTTTCAAATGATGACTTCGTCTTGAAAGTTGAACTAAGTCACTTAATGATTTATGTACCATCGTTTTGGAGTGCATTCTCACTCTTCATTGTTAAAAAACACTTGGCAACTATTTCCCCTCATTATTCAGTGTAAGTTCTTCTCCCTCATTTCTCTGTAATTTTCTTCAAGCAATCGTCTTCATCTTCTATGTCGCTTTTGTTTCCTCATTGAGAAAATGATATACCAGTTAGTGAGGGTTCCACAAAAGAGTTTAGGAAGCGATTTTCCATCCCTGAGTGGGTAGTCATTGAGTTTGGGAAAAATCCCAAAGATTATTATGATATTGAAGGAGAACATTGGATGTTCTCTCAATTTATTGCTAAAACCGACATAGTCTTTCCTCTGAAGCAACTTTTCTTGGAATTTTGTGAGTATTTCTACGTGGTTCTAGATGAATGTTTCCCAAATATATAGAGAATAGTTAATGGGGTGAATAGGATAAATGAATGTACATAACTCAGTTAGGGATCCTAGAGATACGCTGGAGATCCACAATTGTTATATGTGGGTGATAACAAATGATGATACCTTCTACCTGAAGACTAGGAGAGCAGAAAGGGTTCTAGTGGTGAATTTATCAGATTCCAACAAAATTTATAGGTCTCACGACTTCATTGTAAAGAAGTGGGAGCACCTGCCGAGTCTTGATGGCGGCAAACCCTATAAGGACTATAGGTTTTCAATAAGGGGCACGAAATAGGTTAATTGTTGATTTTTGTTGTCCTCCATTTTGGTCGACCCAAGTCTTATATAATTCTTACTGACGTTCTTCTTTGTCTTATGCAAAAAAATCGAAGAGGAAAGAGCCCGACCAAACGCACGTTAATTTTGACGAATTGAACATGGTCTAGAAATTTAAGAGACCTTTGTCTGCTGGTGCCGAACATCCAAGGTCGGATTCATTGTTGTTGAATTACACCTGCACCACCACTTCCTTTGTCTCCTGATCGGTCGATAAAGAGCCAAAATTCATTGCCTTGTCTAACGGGTAAGAGTCTTCAACTATGACCACTTCAGGCTCGTTTGAGTTTGTAGACATCCCATCAATCCCAGTCGTCAGCCCTTCTATATCTGAGGAGGAAATGCCTCCGAGGAAGGAGGTCGTGGGTTCGTTCGACCCCGTTAACTTAGGAGATTATCTTGATAAGTCGCAGGCCAACCCTGTGAATAAGAGCAAGACTGCGACAAGTCTTACAACTTCTTTGCCCACCAAGAAGGTGGATGCCCCCGCTAAGGGGAATAACCCTGCTTACATGTCAGTGGCTAAGTATGTTGATTTATCCCCTGCATTGCTGAGGAGGCCTACTTACGAGCTGACCAGGACGTGGTCGGTAACGTGTCAACTGACCAGCTAGTCTCTCACGCTGCTCAAATATTTTTCATGGTAAGTCCTTATATCCTGTTCTGATTTTCACTCTGAAAATTTCTACTGTACTAACTTTTTTGATCAAACTTTGTCTCGTAGTTCCTGATGGACTTTGTCGACATTCTGAACAGAAGGGTCGACCATGACAAGGACAATGCTAATCTGAGACATTCTCTAAATGAGTCTTAGAAGACCCTGAAGGCTACTGAGAAGGCCCGCAATACCGTGATAAAGGCCAAGGATTTGGAGTTGGATAAATAAAAGTCTAAGATCGAGGAGTTGAAGAAAGATGCTGAAACTCTGCACAGACCTTGTCTGCCGCCTTAGAGGCCAAAGATAAGGCCTATGACCAGTAATGGGATCATGTCTTTGGTTAAGCCAAGAAACAACTGATTAGTCCAAGAAACGACCAGGGATGGGATGATACCTTTGGTCAGGCCAAGAAACAACTAGACTTCATCCGCAAGTCTTTCTTTAAGAAAGGATGGAATGAAGCCTTGGTCAAAACTGGGGTCACTCCTGAGTCTGAGCTCTTTGAAGAGCACGATCCAAGCTCTCCCCCAAACGTATAGGAGGAGGAAGAGGGTAAAGCAGCTGTAGCCGACCAGGAAAGGAGGATGCCGAACAAGCAAAGAATCCCATATACCAAAATAAGGTCGTGGCCGAACAAGAGCAGGTGACCACAGAGAAAGAAGGACAATCTAGTTAGATTAGCCTAGGAGTTCTTATACTTTGTATTTCCTATCTTTTTTGTTGTTTTCTTTGTAAGAGCTTGCCCAAAAAAATTTATTTGATTAAAAAATTCATTGTTTTGGCTTTACTGTATCTTATTTGATCACTTTTGATTACTTGTCCGCGCATGCTTGTTCTATCTCCAGTTTGAATACCTTTTCTTTTTTATATTTATAGTCGGATAATAGCCTGGCCTTAGTGCCAATGACTCAAGATAATGAGGACTTCATTCTTGGTCGGGATGCTTCTGGTCGAGCCCGAGAAGCATTCTAATCTATTTGACAATCATTTCAAAAGATGACAAGTGCTTATGGTGAGTATTCCTGTGCGATCACATCTCTTAGGGACGAGATCAAAGATATTGGGGACATTGTTGGTCTACTGGAGAATGAGAATAACTCTCAAAGGGAGAAGATAGGCAAATACGATCAAGCTTTTAAAGAAGACCAAGCGATTAAGAGGGGCCTTCAACATAAAGGTGATGAGACTGATTTATTAGTTTCTTCATGGATTTCGTGTAGTCTGGCCGGACGGTTATGATGAGGGTTGGATGGACGTTTTGCCTCACTTGGATGAAGCCTGACATGTCGCTTATAAACGTGGGCGACTGAATGTTTTGGCAGTCATGAAAGTTCCTTGTGATTCCCAATTCTGGCATTGGTATGGGGTCGATTTCCCCTTTATTCAACTCCCTCCACTTGGGAGTGAGGAATCATGGACCCTTGCGGATGCTATTACTATTTCGACGATAAGGCACTATCTCCTCGATCATGACAGTGATGATGAATTTTGTCCTGATCCAGACTATGGTTGTTGTGCTTCCACGAGTGCTGAGCTTAATCGCCAAAGATGAAGCAACTATGATCATCTTTTGTATTGATGTTTCGCAATGTGCTGATCTGACTACTTGTAATTTAAGTGAATATGAATGAAATTATTACTTAATTCCATGTTTTTCCCTTTCCTATTTTCTATACCGAACACACACACACACACACACACACACACACACACACACACATATATATATATATATATATATATATATATATATATATAATCATTTCTCTTACCTTTAATAAGGTGTCATTACACCCCCTTAGACCGAGAAATAATTGTGTAAAAAATGCACCTAGTTGTAGGGCCATCCACCCATTCAGGATTTTAACCGACCAAAGTTGGGACATTTAGTGCTTAGGGATCCCCCGTAGGTCTTTTTCTTGCCTATGAAATTCTTGATGTTTTTGTGTTTGCTAGTGACAAAAACATGTAATCTTAAGATATGATTAGGTGTAATAATCTCACTAAGGCATAAAAAGGGTGATAAGAGATTGATCGGACAAATGTGAACAAATTTGTAATAATGGTTTTACCATAATGATTACTTGTAATTAAAGAAGTTGGCATGCCATTTGGAATTATAAGAAAGATAATTGCATTAATTGAACTTAGATCATCCAAAAAGTTGGAATAAGAAAACGATTAGAATTTATAAAGAAGCTTTAAAAATAAAATTTCGAAAGATTGGTTGTGTTCTAGTCCCTAGGTATCTCCTTGCCCCCATTGTTTCCAGATGGTAGGCTCCTGAAAGATGTTCCTTTATTAATTTGAATGCTCCCTCCCAGTTAGGTACCAATTTTCCACCTGATGGCTTCCTCGCGTTCCGATCACTTTCCTCAACACATGATCTACAACCCGAAACTTCCTCAGATTGACTCCTTTTCTGTACTGATTTTCCAACTGCTTTTGGTAGGACACCGTTAAACGCAATTTGAGGGATATTGAATTTGATCTATTTGCCATCTCAAGTGCCATTTGTTTCTGGAATTCAGAATTTAATTGCTTCAAATTCAATATTGGAACCACTACACCAAAATGGATAAATTGACACCCTTCCAGCGGCTAGTCTTGTCACGGTCAATGACCGTGACAAGCTCGTGACAAATACTTGTCACAGTCAATGATCGTGACAACTATACTTGTCACGAACTTGTCACGGTCATTGACCATGACAATCCTTATAATATTATCACGGTCAAGGACCGTGACACGTCCGTGACAAATGTCCCAGTAATAAACCGTTTCCCTTTATTTTTTTCCCCCGCCGATTCTTGCCTCCTTTTTCCTCTCTCTCTCTATACTGCTCTCTCTCTCTCTCTCTCTCTCTCTCTCTCTCTCTCTCTCTCTCTCTTCCAGTTATATATATATATATATATATATATGTGTGTGTGTGTGTGTGTGTGTGTGTATATGTGCGTGTGTGTGGTGGGTGGGGGTGGGGAGGAAGGTGGGGCAGAGTGGGGGAAGGGGGTGGGGCAGGGGGGGAGGGGGCAGGGATGGGGGGGCTGTTTGTGTGTGGTGTGTGTGCGTGTGTGTAGTGGTGTGTGTGTGTGTGGTGGGGGAAGGGGGTGGGGCAGGGTGGGGGGATGGGGATGGGACATGGATGGGTGGGGGGCTGCGTGTGTGTGTGTGTGTGCGTGTATGCGCGTGTGTGTATATGTGTGTGTTGTGTGCGTAATGTCCCTTGTAAACGAATTGATTGGTTATTAATTTTTTAGTAAATTAATATATGATTGCCCCTCATTTAATATATGATTGCCCCTCATTGTAAATTAGTAAATTAATAATTGTATACTTTAATTGTTAGTTTAATTGATGAAAATAATTAATTGAGTAGATGAATTAGAAGGAGTACGGGATACACATTTGTTATTGACATTGTTGTTAGATCGATGTTGGGTTGGTTAGTTTTAAAAGTGGTATGACCACTGGATTATTGTCCATATGGGGGTGGGATTTTTCAATTTTTTTTGAAAATTACTTTGTATATCGAACAATATATACATAGTATGATAATTAAATGAAACATACTTGAAATTACATATAGTGCGCATAGATACTAGCCTTCTAGTTCTTATGCGTACGCATTCAATAGCCCTTAGACCTGTTCGAGAGTCATTAAACCTGTAATGAGATCTCTCGAATCGTCCCGTTTGGACAGTTTGGGACTGCATAATTTCTGTATAATATTCTTAGTGGCTTAAAGTTATTACTTTTGGAGGAAGTTCTGCAGTCGTATCCTAATGTTCTCTGGGTGCATACTAGATTGACAAGTGTGACTATTATTTCAATTGATCAATTGAAATAACACTCACACTTGCAAATCTACGTCATGTACTTGGAGAACTACGGGGATATGCTACCAATTTTTTTTCTAATCGTAACAATGTGCATGAGCTGTTAAGTATATTACAGAAAATGCGGTCTTGAATGGGATATGACCACTTAGCCTTTAGAGGAGATGGAGGAAATAGAAATTTCTATTATAAATTGAATTTGAATATAAATAAGACATAATTAAATGAAACATACTATAAATCTAAGTTTTGTTTATACTAATCCATGAATATACGTTTCGTACCTTTAATAGGTGATTAGTTGTGGTAGCTGTGATGGGATATCCGAAATACAAAGAGTGGATGGGTGAGACAAATAGAATGGGGGATGTGTTTTGCAGAGATGCTAACGAATTTGTGAAATATGCAAAGAGATGTCATAATGATGAAGAGTTTCCGTGTCCCTGTGCTAGGTGTAAGAATGGTAAGGTGTTTGAGTGGTGTAAGGACATAAATTTCCAATTGAGTCCCCGTAGTGTTTTGACTTAATTTCGTGAACAAAACTGTGTTTGTAATATGTCATAGGGAGAATTTAATTTTGTCATGATCCCACTTGGTCTATGACGTATTGAAGAAATTGAAGACGTTGTCAAAGAAATAATCATGCCGATGTTTATTTGGTGCAAGTTTAATCGTCTTCAAAGTTAATTTCATTCCGAGATCACTCAGGTATGAATGCGTATAATATATGGTGCTCGGAATTATTTTATAAAAGATAAGGATGTAATTTTTATGATTAAAAATGATTTTAAATGTTTTAAAAGTGTTTTAATGATTTAAACTTCGTTTTATGATGATAAGCTCGAAACAGAGTTTGACTAATTTGTATCTCTTTGTTAAGAGATGTTTTTATCTGAAAGTCAAAGAAAGTCAAACTTTGCGAGGTCGCTCGAACGACATTGGATCTCGTTTGAACGAGATACAATGTCGCTCGAACGACATGCTTAAGTTGTTCGAACGACACGTTTTTTGAGGCGGTGTTTAAATCCTATTTAAACAATGTTTGCATCATAATTTCGTAAGTGTGCTTTCTGGAAAATAGTTTTTACGAACCAGAACCTTGTTTGCACATGTTTTCTAAGGTTTAAAAGTCTTAAACACATCCTTAGAGTTTGCAAAGATCCGAGTTATCATTCTTATATGTTTACGTGATCTTGCTGCACCAAAGTTGTTTGTTCTACACATTGAACACAAAGGGTTTTGCGGTGAAGAAGTGACGGACATCGTGTTCGACATCGTAGACGTATCAAAGCCATATCCGAGGACACCGAGACATACGTGGACGCGTGTGTTGTGGACAGAGATCGTGGAAGACGGAATTTCTACGTGGGCACTAGTGAGGAACGGTTGAAGATCAGAAGGAGCGTCAAGACCCGTGGGGATCGAGTCTTAGTGTAAGGCTAATCTGTCTTTGTAAAACCATTATTCATACTGATTGTCTGGCTTGGGACGTCCGAGGTTGTTTTTCCGTTTTGGGTTTTTTCCTCGTACATCCGACATTGTGAGTATTCTTTACTTTACTTTACTTGCTTTAATCACTAGATGCGTGCTTAGGATTAATCAAGATAAAATTGGTTTAAAGTAAGAATTGGGATTTCACAACTTGGTTTGGTGCATAATTAAAAGTTGGATATTTTTCAAAGAAAAATTGGTTTTATTTGAAACACACACATATTGGGCCACTCCTCATATTGGTATCAGAGCTAGAAAACATTTTTATTTGTTTTGTGATCCTGTGTTTGTTTATCTCTCCTGTGTTTGTTTTCTCTCGATGGATTCTCTAAGCTTTGATGATTTACATCGCTTGAATTTAAAGTTTGCAAAACGTATAGAAGTTTTGGAAAAAGAAAATTCCAGTTTTAAAAATAAGATTGAATATTTGCAAACTTTTCAAATTCAAAGAGATGTATGTCGTGAGAACTTTAGTTCCTTGTTTAAAGATTTTAATATATTAAAATTAGGCAAAAAGGAGAGTGATGATAGAGTCCTCGTTTTAGAAAAAGAGTTAGAGAATTTAAAAAATTCTAGTATTTGTGCCGTTGAGGAAAATAATTCGATTAATGACATTGTGGCACGTGAAAAGGCTCTTAGGGATAAGTTTGCTCACATTAAGGGGGAGCGAGATAACCTTCTAGGGGTTATTAAAATTTTTAAGAAGGAGTCCCTAATGTTGGAGGAATCTAATCGTTTGCTTGAGTCAAAAGTTTTAAAGTTAAAAAATGATTTAAATGACTCTAGTAGTGATGGTAGCGGCTTATCTTATTCTAGTAGTTTGAATGTAAAGGCCAAAACCATAGTTTGTTTTAGAGCGTCAACCACATCCGAGGGTATTAGAAAAGGTCAACCTAAAGGTCCCGTTCCCCGTCGTGTTTTCACATGTTCGCATTGTGGTAGGAAAGGTCACCTTAGGAGTTTCTGTTTTGATCTTAGAAAAGACCCTAGGAAGATTAAACGTAGTGTCCCATTGGTTCCCAAAACCCGTTTTGTTAGGTATAGACCTATTTGGGTTAGAAAATCCATTTTGGAGATGCTAAATGCTTCATTGGTTGATTCTCACATGCATGCACATGATTCATCTCTTGCTATTTCTTATGGATAGTAGCTTGCATGTTTGTCATATGCTAGTTTGCTTCATGATATATTCATTGCTAGTGTTATGACATATGTATCATTTTGTATTTTATTTTTCACTTGTTTGAGTCTTATTGAAAAATACAAAAAGATTTTGTTTTTGAAGAAAACTTTTGAAAAAACCAAAAATAGTTTTGTTTGTTTTTGTTTTTGAGTATACATGTTTGATGTGGCATATTGGTGTGCTTGGACCCCCCCCCCATCGTTTCATTATCCATGTGGCTAGGACATTTGGTCATTATTATCGATGCTTAGAATGATCTTAACCATTGTTTATATGGGGTTGTTTCGAAGTTGATATACATCTTGATTCGACTTTGTATATATGCCAACATCGCACACATGCACGAGTTTATATGGATGTTTGACTTCTCTTGCATATTTAAATTTGGTAAGGCGTTCTTATCTCAATCTTGTCATCTATGCGTAAGTAAACTTAAGGAGAAGTGTTCATGTAATAACCGTTTACCGTGAGGATTTAAAATTGGTAAAAATGATGAGTGATTCACGGGAAATGGCTGCGAGAGTTCAAAATTAACTCGTCGTGAAAGACACCGTTTAAAAAGAGCCCAAAAAGAAAAGGCAAGATGCTTAGAAAAGGGCCAATAATATTTTCTCTAAGTTAAGAATGGTAGAAACCTCAAAAGAACTTGAAAAAGTATATATATATATATGAGGGAGCTTGGTTGGAGAAAATTTAAATGGGTTTGCACATCTAATCCTAATGTTGAAACATTACAATTTGACGCTATTGTTTGTAGATTTGTCAAAATTTTGGATTTGTGTGCATGTAGTATGTTTAGTTCATTAAGCTCACACTTTAATTGTCATTTGGCTATGATAAAGTTTGATGATTTATCGCTATCAATTAGATCTTCTTGATCTTTTCGATGTGTTGGAATTGTGACTCATTTGTTGTAGTTTCACGCCCATTCATTCCATGTCCATATTTGAGCACATCGGTACTATGTTTGCATGTAACTCGCATTTTTAGTTTTAATGAGTTTTTGCGTTTTGTGCAAAAAGCCTACTGTTTTAGCACTGTTTTGCTTCTGTCAGTCCCTTCCTGGAATTTTTTTGTGGAAATTTTTTCACTGGGCAATACTTTATAATATTTTTGGGAAACTGGGAATTTTTTGCAGGTCGCGCGAAGTCGTTCTAACAACATTGCATCTCGCGCGAACGACTTCTATCTTCGTTCGAGCGACTTCCTCATCTCGTTTGAGCAAAGTCCCTGGCTCGTTCGAACGACAGGGTGTAAAATTGCTTCTGATTGGTTTGTAGTCCTCTGGTTTAATATGATATATTTTTGGTACTGCGGGAAGCATTTCTGGACTGTTTGATTATATGCAGGTTCTGTTATGTTCCAAATTGGTATTTTGCATATGAATCCATTTATCACACTTGATTTGATTGGTATATTCTTTGTGTGATTCCTTGGTTTACTAGCTACTGATTTGTCATTACATGATCTTATTTAGCTAGTGGTTTCATGTTTATCTAGCGGTTTTCATTTTTCACAATTGGTATCAACTTAATTCTATTTGGTATCATATTCTCATGCTAGATATTTCATATCGATTTATCTTTTCATCGGATTGTCTATTCGAGACAAAAAGGGGGAGAGATTTGGTATGTGATGTAGGGGAGATTTGTTGAGCGCTTATATTTGTTTCAAATTGGTATCAAATAATTGCTCACATGTTTCAAATGATTTGTTCTTATTAAAAATATAAATTGGTACCATTTGTTCCTCCATACTTCACTGGGTATCTGTTTGTCTGTTTCATGTGTGTAGGTATGCTTCAGCGATTTGAGATTTCAAGTCTACATCACTTACAGATAGTTCATGCTTGCCGGTGCTACATATACTAGTCCGTGTCCTGTATTTTTGATTTTGGGTTTATGGGATTGGATTTAGGCGTCATACGGCTTAACAGCCCGGTTAGGGATTTCATTGGTTTAGTTTTGTCTCGGAATAGTCAAAGGGGGAGATTTGTAAGGACATAAATTTCCAATTGAGTCCCTGTAGTGTTTCAACTTAATTTCGTGAACAAAACTGTGTTTGTAATATGTCATAGGGAGAATTTTATTTTGTCACGATCCCACTTGGTCTATGACGTATTGAAGAAATTGAAGACGTTGCGACAAAGCTTCAAAGAAATAATCTTGCCGATGTTTATTTGGTGCAAGTTTAATCGTCTTCAAAGTTAATTTCATTTCGAGATCACTCAGGTATCAATGCATATAATTTATGGCGCTCGGAATTATTTTATAAAAGATAAGGATGTAATTTTTATAACGAAAAATGATTTTAAATGTTTTAAATGTGTTTTAATGATTTAAACTTCGTTTTATGATGATAAGCTCAAAATAGAGTTTGACTAATTTGTATCTCTTTGTTAAGAGACGTTTTTATCTGAAAGTCAAACTTTGCGAGGTTGCTCGAACGACATTGGATCTCGTTCGAACGAGATACAATGTCGCTCGAACGACATGCTTAAGTCGTTCGAACGACATGTTTTTCGAGGCGGTGTTTAAATCCTATTTAAACAATGTTTGCATCATAATTTCGTAAGTGTGCTTTCTGGAAAATAGTTTTTACGAACTATAACCTTGTTTGCACATGTTTTCTAAGGTTTAAAAGTCTTAAACACATCCTTAGAGTTTGCAAAGATCCGAGTTATCATTCTTATATGTTTACGTGATCTTGCTGCACCAAAGTTGTTTGTTCTACACATTGAACACAAAGGGTTTTGCGGTGAAGAAGTGACGGACATCGTGTTCGACATCGTAGACGTATCAAAGCCATATCCGAGGACACCGAGACATACGTGGACGCGTGTGTTGTGGACAGAGATCGTGGAAGACGGAATTTCTACGTGGGCACTAGTGAGGAACGGTTGAAGATCAGAAGGAGCGTCAAGACCCGTGGGGATCGAGTCTTAGTGTAAGGCTAATCTGTCTTTGTAAAACCATTATTCATACTGATTGTCTGGCTTGGGCCGTCCGAGGTTATTTTCCCGTTTTGGGTTTTTTCCTCGTACATCCGGCGTTGTGAGTATTCTTTACTTTACTTTACTTGCTTTAATCACTAGATGCATGTTTAGGATTAATCAAGATAAAATTGGTTTAAAGTAAGAATTGGGATTTCACAACTTGGTTTGGTGCATAATTAAAAGTTGGATATTTTTCAAAGAAAAATTGGTTTTATTTGAAACACACACATATTGGGCACTCTTCAAGTGGAAAACAGTTGAACTACATTTGTTAAGATCGGGTATGCAAGATAGTTATCGATTTTGGAGTTTTCACGGTGAATTGAAAGTTCCTTTTATCCCCGACTAACCTTCACTACAACATTCAACAAGTAGGATATATGTAGAAGGGGACGACGTATATCACAATATGTTAGAGGATTTAGTTGATGATGCGTACGGAGTTTATGAAGCAGAAGAGAATGAAGTTACTGATGATGTAGAAGGTTCAAGTGCTCGTGAAGATATCACGATAAAACTTGACGATGACTACCAAAGTTTAAAATTTAAGGCGACCCAACCGTTATACTCTAGCTGTGAGAAAGATCAAACAACTTTACATGCCATGGTTGGTTTGTACAGTTTGAAGACGCAATACAGTTTGTCTGGCAATAGAGTGACATGAATTCTGAAATGGGTGAAGGGCTTATTACCCAAGGAGAATACACTTCTGAATAGCTATTCTGTTATGAAGAATAGTTACAAAGATTTGGGAATGAAGTATAAATCGATTCATGCTCGTTGTATGACTGCATACTATACCGAAAGGAGTATAAAAATCTCGATCGTTGTCCAGTATACGACGAACCTAGATATGTCCAATCTACTAGTAAGGAAGACACAAGCTCAAAAGTGCCTAAAAAAGTATTGAAATATTTCCCCGTTGGGCCTAGATTAAAACGATTATTCACAGTACCATGGATAGCAGAGGCAATAACTTGGCATGCTAGGGCAGAATTAGGGGTTAATATCATGCGTCATCCTATTGATTCTACTGCCTGGAGGAGGATGAATTATGAGTATCCCGATTTTGCTCGAGAACAATGCAACATTTGTTTGGCTATATCAACAAATGGTTGCAGTCCATTTGGAAATCTAAGCACCAATAAGAGTGTATGGCCAGTGATCCTAGCCCCACTCAACCTCCCTCCTTCACAGTATATGAGACCTGAATTTTTGATGATGGCTTTGTTGATACCTGGGCCAAGGGCACCAAGTGATGACATCGATGTCTACCTGGCTCCTTTCGTAAAAGAATTAAATGAGTTGTTATAAAAGAAGAGTTTGCGCTGAAAGCTATGTTGATGTGGGCAATTCATGATTTTCCAGCTTATGGGACATTATCCGGTTGTGTAGTACATGGTTATTTGGGGTGTCCTATTTGTGGAGAGGAGACTGAATCTCTTCGTGTATCATTTAGCTCAAAAAATTTATACCATTGCCACAGGAGGTTTTTACCCCCGGCTCATAGTTTTAAATTTGAGAAAGGTTCCAATTTTTTATTGGGCGGGGTTGAACATAGGCTACCGTCGAGACAACTTTCGGGTTCAAAAATTGAAAGTTAATCTTTTGAATGTGACCCTAATATGCCAGGTAAGAATCCCAAATTTAAGAATGTCAAGCATAAGAAGTCCCCAACTGGGAATGAAACTGAGACAAGAAAGGCATGGTCTAGGAGGTCAATTTTATTTGACTTGCCTTATTGGAAGAATAATTCGGTGCGCCATGTATTGGATGTGATGCATGCAGAGAAGAACTTCGCTGAACATATTGTGGGAACTTGCCTTGGGGGGAGTCATTCGAAGGATGGAGAAAATGCACGAAAAGACCTTAAATCGTTGAAACTTAAGCCACAACTATGGTTAAAAGAAGATAGTAGGGGCAGGACAATAATTCCCCCTGGTGCGTTTACTTTGACAAGTGGGGAAAGGAAAGTGCTTTTAGACACAATATATAATTTGAAGGGCCCATCTACTTTTTCGTCCAACTTACAAAGGATTGTGAATTATGCTACTCATGATTTATATAAGTGTAAGTCCCATGATTGTCATGTGATCATGCAATTGGTTCCTTTATTGTTTAAGCACTATTTCTCCAAGCACAAGGATTTGCGGAGGCTATTATGCAAATTAGTATTACCTTCTCACTCTTGTGTGAGAAGGTAGTCAATCGAGAACACATAGTGGCCACAAAATTGGCGATAACCGAAGCGATTTATGTGTTGGAGAAGTACTTTCCCCTAACATTCTTTGACATAAGTGTTCATCTGTTGGTACACCTATGCGACGAGGCATTTCTTTGTGGTCCAGTTAGATATTGGTGGATGTATCCATTTGAAAGATTGATGAAAGTTTTTAAATATTACGTCAAGAATACGCGATACATTGCAGGATCAATTGCAGAGGAATACATCACCGTGGAGTCATCAATATATACCCGGGAATATATGCTTGACTCGACTAGCATTGATAACACTGATGAGTTCGTCGAAGATGGTGGCCATGTGATGGGAAAACGAGTGAAATTAACGAGTTTGTAACATGAACAAGTAGCTCGTTATCTATTTGACACACATGAAGATGTCGAAGAATGGAAAAAGTAAGTTTCGATTATTATAATGTTTATCATTATTTTAGATTATTTTATACATGACTAATTCTGTAATATGCAGAAAATATGAAGCCCGTGAGAACAATAAAAGACGAAAAATAATGGTACAATTAGACAGTGAATTTAAGCTGTGGTTGACACAAGAGGTAATTATAATGAAAATGGCCATTATATAACGTTACATTACACTCAAATTTTACAACTAATATAATTAATTTATTTATATTCTCAGCTCTTAAAGACGGGTGATGCGACATCAAGGCTTGCTCGTCTAGTCACTGGACCCTTGTTCGTGGCACAAGAGTACAAGAAGTATCGATTGAACGGTTACATTTTTGGCGCTAAAGTGTACGAGGAAAGTACAAATGTATAGAACTCGGCATTTCATACAAGGCTCTTACTTTCTTTCGAGCGAGCGCAAAAGATAAAAACCTCGTTGAAGCTGAAATGACTTACTATGGTATAATTCGAAATATATTTGAATTGGATTATATAAGCTTCAAAGAGGTTGTATTTTACTATGGCTGGGTAAGACTTAAGGATAAAAATGCTTGTAAAGTTGATCTTTTCACCAATTTGATCATGGTTGACTTGTCCAAGTTAAAGAGTAGTGACCACGTGAGCGATGAGCCGTTTGTTTGTACATTTCAAAAGGGTTAACCAAGTGTTTTACTCGGAGTATATCAACAACGAGCCGTGGTCAATTGTCCAACACGCGCAAAAATGTCTAAATAGTAGTGTGGATGACTTGGCTGCTCCTACCGAATATCAATCCATTTTTGATGATAACCCGAATTTTAAATAATTTTTCAATTTGTAATAAATATTCCAATTTGTAATAAATATTCCAATTTGTATCAAAACATCCATTTTTAATGCTTTTAATTGATTTGCACTTTATCATTTTCACTCTTGTGTAGTGTGCGTGTGTGTGGGCAGTAGGGGTGGGGGTGGGGATGTTTTGAATTTTTAGTAATTGTACATATTATGAGCTAGATGCTGTTGTTTTGGAATACAGAATTGAGGTGTTTGACAGTAACAATTCATTTTTATTTGTAGTAATTGTACATATTTGCATGTCTTCTTTTAATTCATTTTGATATGTACTAATAACATTTTTTTTATAACAAATGTCTCCTTTAGGTATTAAGGCGAGGGTGATGATGCTTGTTATGATGATGTCGTCTCGGCTCGTGGTAGCGGAGGCGATGAGGGTTCCTCGGCCCCTAGGCTCCCCAAATATGGAAAATTGGGGATGTCCATCGAGAACAAGTCGGGGCTATTAGCGAGATACCTCGAGCTGGTAAAGACGATCATCGACCCGGGGTACATTAGTTGGAAGGAGGTGCCATATGAGCTCAAGTTAGGTGTTTGGGTGGTACTACAGGTAATGTATTTATATTTATATTCATATGAATATTTTAATTTCAATTTCGATTTCAATTTCATTTTATATTTATATTTATATTTATTTGCAACTAACATTGTATTTGTTGGACAGGAACAATTCAGCCTGGATCCAAAGCTACGCGATTCCGTCTTGGAGAATTTGAGGGAGCAACACAAGACGTGGAAGAAAAATATGCGGACCCGATACTTTGGGAAGACACGAGAGTCCATTATCCAAAGGCATGAATCCGTCCCACCGAAGGAACCAATCTCATTGGCACAATGGCAAAAGTTCGTTGACAATGAGATCGGGGAGCGACAATTGGCATCTCGCCAATCGGGGAGGGAAAATCGGGCAAAAAAGACGGATGTCCACTACTCCGGCCGGACGTCTTACACTGAGGTGGAGCATAGGATGATGGTAAGATTTAATTTTTCTATAACTACAGAAATATATTATTCTGTATTATTTTTCTTTGCGGGGCCGATACTAATTTTACTTTATTTTATTTCAGGGGACAGGGAGTGGCCCTGGGGGTAGGCCACATAGGCTCGATACTTATGTGGCTCTTCAAATGAAGAAGGGGAAGGACAAGGAGGTGTCTCCAAGTGTCGTGGCTACGATTGTAAGTAATCCGACAGTTTACTTTTTGTTAATTACGTTATAATTTTTTAATTTACTTATTTTACTAATCATGTGCTTTTTGTCATTTCAGGCAAAGCTTAAGGAAGTGAATGAGTCGCAGTCTGATGCCGACAAGGCATCTTTGTCCACAGACGCACTCAGCCAAGTGCTTGGCTATGATTGCAAGGTGAGGATAAGTGGGTGAGCTCGCGGGTGGCCAAATCTAAGATCATTGGATTGGAGACAAGCGACACCGAGTTGGCTCTAATGGCGGACTCGCATGATGCGAAGATGTCCCGTTTAGAGGCGACGGTCCAAGATATGTTCTCATTCATGAAGCGTTCATTGGGCGACGAAAAATGCAAGGGGAAAGGGAAGAAGAAGGTGGTGGGTGAGGGGGTGCGGGAGGACGAGGTGCAGGATGAGGAGGATGTGGACCTCACTGCTTCATCGCTGACACGTGCGTACTTTGATGATACACTTCCCTATTTGGCTCCCTTCGACTGACCGACCGATGTCGACACTTGGTTGGCCGAGCGTGTTTATACTGGACATATTTGATGGCCAGCGGATAGGGCGGGCATTGAAGGACCCGAATATCATCCAGGGTGGACTAGTTTATGGATGTGAGATTCAAGACATCGAGTTCAAGGCGCTCGTCACGCATGTGATACCCGGGATGGAGAACTTCCCATTGTGGTTGCGCGAACAGTGCAGCACGATGTATATCACTGGGTGTATCAATTCGTATATCATGTGGCCTACTCACCTCCTCGGATTTAACCTTACCCAAGACATGTAGTGACATTATTTGAATTGAATTGGATTATTTTTAAATTGTTACATTTGAATTATATTTGGATTATATCGTGATGCATATTGTCTCTATTTTGAATGTATATTTGCACTATCTCTATTTTATTTGGATATGTAATATTTGAACAGGTACAACATTACTATAACAGGTACAAATATACTGCTGGGCAGTGGTAGTGGCCATACTGTCCAGCAGATATTTTTTTAATTTTACCCATAATTGTTACGATCATTGACCGTGACAAGTCCATAACAAAGAAAGTTATCACGGACTTGTCACGGTCAATGACCGTGATAATTTTTTATTAAATGTCATGGGTTTGTCACGATCCTTACCCGTGATAAAACTTATCACGGTCAAGGACCGTGACATGAAGGTGATAATTCTAATGAACTTATCAGTGTCAATGATCGCAACAATTCCGTGACAAAAAAAGTTGTCACCCACAGAATTGTCATGGTCATTGACCTTGACAAGTCCAACTTGTCAAGGTCAATGACCGTGACAATTCGATAGATTTGGTGTAGTGAACGACATGTCCCATTATTTTGGATATTTGTTAACTGATCGGGTTCAAGTCTTTGGGAGAGGTAGTTCATCCTCACATGCCATCAATTAAGGTTTCGTGGACAATAAATAGTAGAATCCCCATTTTTCTTATTCCATATTCATGAATGCACATATATAAAACACTCCAAGTGTAATTGATAAGGATATTTTCTTATGTTTTGGTTGTCAAGGAAGGTGTTCTGTGTTAAGTCCCAAAGAGTAATGCTAAAATATTCTTTCTGTGCTGCCAATATTATGAAAGGTAAGTAACTTTATCTCGCTCCTTATTTTTTGGGATCTATTTATAAAAGTTGTTCTGAAATTATTGAGAAACCTTTTGATGCTAAGAAAGATGCGCCCTTATAATTCCTTCAAATGTGGCTTCATGGTTACTTTCCAGAGATTGGGCATGTCAAGCATGATTCTAAATATATCCATTGCTGTGTTTATTGTCCCTCTAAACCTAGGAATAAAATATTCGAAGCCCTCATTACCATATTTAGAAATATGTCCATTGATAAGCCGAGAATCTGTTTGCAACCCCTGTTGGCCCCCACTAAAGCACCCCTTTTGCTAGTTCCCATTTTGGATAATCCTCACATTGCATCACATATTGATCCTTGTTGGGGAAGTTTCTTAATTCATAGGGATTTGTATTTTGGAACATCGTCTCCTTCTTCCTCCAATTGTATGTCTTTTGGGGAGATATATTTTCTTTCCCAATTTGCAAGGCAAATTGGTTTTTATCAATCTATTCCAGTTCCAATGAGGAGCCAAGCCAATTTTCTTGTATTCCCCAGGTCTTTTCAACTTTTGAAGATAGTTATTTTGTAAGGTATATCTGAGTATTATAAGGTTCGAGGTACCTTTAACTTGGCCAGAGATGAATTCAATGCAAGGATTGGTGGTCCAAGTACATCTAGTTCTTCTTGAAACCATTACAAGCATCCACAGAGCCTTCAAAGGATTCTTCTTATGGTAAGGATTTTATCTATTTCTTGTAATTCTATCCTTATTTGTATTGTCCTTGATTAAGCCAGTTGATTTTCTTGTAAAAGTTCCACCTCTCGAAGATTATGAATCTTCACCCAAGAGGAAATTAACCCCTGAACCAAGGGAGGCTTTAAACGAAAAAGCTTTGAAGGAAGCTATGGAATAAGAAGAAGAGTTTCCTCTTGTTAAAATAGATATGTCAAGGTCATCCTCTGACAATTCTACTAGTACTTCATCAAGTACTACCGGGCCTGCTGAGCTTCCTATCTCTGCTATGTTCATCATTCACAAGAGGGTGCACATAAAAACTATAACTACAAAATTTATGAATCAAGCTCAGTTGGAAGGTATGCCAATACCTTTCTCTTAAAGCAATTCATCAGTTTGACATTATTACAGAAATAAATTTGACTTTGAACTCCTTTTTACTTTTTGTTAGTTCATATGGTACATTAGATAATATGGGTGAATCAATACCAATTGGAGATCCTAGAACACCTCCTCCAACATATCCAATCAATTAACCAACAAGTAAGCGAATTGATGTTCCTGCTTCATTAACTAATCCCACTTCGAATCCAGCTATTAAAGAAGAGACAGTTCCAAAGACTGTTAATACTCTCATTTGCAAACCTTCCTCCCAGGATAAGACATATGGAGCCCCAATTTAGAAGGGAAAATAGCTTATGGAGGATCCAATCTTGCTAAAAATGCTCCAATACCACCTGCTCTTTCACTCATTTCAGAAGATATTCCAAGATCAAGGGCTTCACCATAGAGTGGAGCATCCCCTGAGACAAGGGTCAATCCTCCAGTTGAGGATGTGCAAAGCTTGATGACACCAACCAAGGTCATTTCCTTCCATAGACAACTTTCGTAGATCATGTCTAAGGCCTTAATTCAAGCTTGGGAAATTATGTCTAGCAGTATTGGAGAACAACTAGAACATCTCATCCAAGTTAAGCCAACTCATCCTTCTTGGCAATTGGAAGCTCCAATATCTCTAGAGCTTCTTTTAAGATTTGTCAGGTTGACATTTGAAGAGTTAATTGACTTTATATTTACTAGCGGACTTAGATCAACTTTCTCTTATGTTTCCAAGCTTCAAAGTTTAGAGAGAAGTGTTGTGAAGGTAGCATACACTAGGATTCATTAACTTCCTTATCACCTTACAACCATGGATCAAGCAGAGGCTGAGGAAAATACCTTATCTATAAACAAAGTCCATTTTTAAGCTAGAGAGTTGAATTTGCTAAGGATTTACAGGACTAAGGGATCATTAAAAGCATAAAAACAGCTGGTGAGAGTCAATGCTACTTTAGGGTATCCATTATGGAGGAGGCAGATTGTCAGCAAAGAACTGGCCAACTGGTTGATGAAATACAATTCTCAACTAATGATGTAGCTCAGTTTGATGAGAAGGAGGTTCAAATCAGAGCCAAAAATCTTGTTTATGAAAAATTTTGGACCAATTTTTGGTCTCTTGTATTCAAGCATTTTCATTAATTCGTAACGTTGCCAATATCCAATGAAATTATGCATTTTATTCTTTTTACCTTGCTTCCCAGATGGTTGAGTAATATTGCTCTAAAAATTTGGCCTTTTTTCCTCATGTTAATGTAACCATTGATGTATCTCAAATGGTATAATCTACCTTTGAATGCTCTATAAATTTAGGATGGTCCTTTCCACTTTGGGGAGCATTTACCATAAGATGGATCTTTTGATCCTATAGGCAGGATGGATTTCCAAGCCAAACCTCCTTCCTTTAATGTCCTTATATTCATTTTCTTATTATACCTATCAATTATTTTCTTATTTTGGACCAAAATATTATTTAATGTTCCGACCCTATCCTCATATATGTTTTGTAATTCCATGTGCAAAGAATGGTCATAACCTTTTACTGTTAATTCATTTTGGGATACCACTCTTAATGAATTAAGAGTGATTTAAACTGGTAAAACAACATCATGCCCATAGGTTAAGGTATATGGGGCTACTTCAGTACTTGACCTTTTAGAGGTCCTATAAGCCCATAAAACGTCATGCAACATATTGTGCACATCCTTTGGATTCTTCTCAATCACTTTGCTTATGTTATTATTGATTACCTTATTAGTAGTCTCTCCCTAACCATTTGATTGAGCATAATAAGGTCCAGCTTTTGTCAAAGTTATTCCTATCCTTGAAGTAAATTCTAGCACCATCTCTAATTCAAAAATGCTTACATTGTGTGAGGTTACGATTTATGGGATCCCAAACCTATATAATATCCTATATGAAATATACCAACTCATATAGGTAACTACCTTCAAATCTCTTTCTTCTCCCCATTTGGTAAAGTAATTTGTTCCTACCAATACAAAGTTGTGTAATTTGGAGGATGGAGGGTAGTTTTTTTCCAATGACATTAATAACCCATCCTCTAAATGGCTATGGCTTCACTACATAATGCAGGTTTATAACAGTCACATGTTTCAAAGGACCATGTTGTTGATATTTTTAGCGTCCTTTTGCAAACTTAATATAGTCTTGTAGAATGCATGACCAATAAAATCTATGACTTCTTAACAATCAACCCATCTTAGGACCACATTGATGAGATCCACAAAGGCCTTTATGGACATGTACTATCATTCTTAAGCCCTCATCTCTACTTAGGCACTCTACGATCATGCCATCAACACATCTTTTGAATAAATTCCTACCATACATAACATAATTTGTTGCTCTTAACCTGATAACCTTACCACTCTTGATATTTAGGTCATTCAGATATTCAATTAATGGTTTTCTCCAATCTTCTTGAATATCAATCTTCTTAATTTTAATAAAGTGTTATGAAGTATATGTAAGAAACCATCAATGACATTAAGTTTTAACTTTGTTTCGAAGTTATCATTAATATTAAAACCTAAAAGGTTTTGAGCCATTTCATTGGCCTCTTCATTTAGAAATCTGGAACATAGTATAGTGTTACCTCATCCAATTTAGACAAAAAATTCAAAGCCACTTGGTTATATAAGGTTAATCCATCGTGAACACATCTATATTCACCAGTTAATTGTCTTATAACCAATTAGGAATCACCAAAGACTTTTATTACTGAAGCATTACAACTTAGAAGGATTTCTAGGTCCATTATCACAGTCTCATATTCCACTTGATTGTTAGAACATATATTTTCTTCTAACATGTATCCATATTTGATTTTTATATGCTTAGGGGATTCAATTACTACCCCTATACATGACATTATCTCAGTATTCGAACCATCAAATTATAACTTCCATGGGATTAGGGATATGTATCTTATTTCATATTCCCCATCTGGCTCATCTTCACATGGACGATCTACCAAACAATCAACTAAGGCTTGGACCTTTACTGCCCTTTGAGGTACATAATGCAGGAAAAACTCATATAGAGCTAACACCCATTTACCAATGATATTGCACAAAATAGGTCTAGTCAACATATATTTGAATAAATCAAATTTAGAAATGACAAAAATCTCTCTATGAAATAAATAATATCTTAATTTCAGAACATCAAAGGACAAAGTTAAAAATAATTTTTTCATTATGTAATATCTACATTCACTATATTTGGAAACCTACAAAGGTAAGACACAATATGCTCTTTGTGGTTCTCACAATCTTGAGCCAATAGTACTCCAATTGATGCATCAGAGGCTGAAATGTACAACTTTAGTGGCTTGTCATCACTTGGAAGTGCCAAAGTAGGTGGATTGACCAGGTATCTCTTGAGTGCTTAGAAATCTTACTCATTCTCGCCTTTTCAATCCAGATCCTCTTGATCTCTTAGATTCAAGAAAAGAGAAAACACTTTAGTTTCTCTTACTGAATTAGATATAAATCTACAAAGGAAATTAACTTAACCTAAAAACCTTTGTAATCAAGTTCTATTAATTAAGGTGATACTAGAAAGTGAAACAAATTAAAATATCATTCTCACCATGTGACAGAAATATGAGACAATTAACCAAATAAAATTAATTAAGGTGATACTCGAAAGTTAAACAAATTAAAATATCAATCTCAGCATGTGATGTAAATATGAGATAATTTAAAACTTTTCTTAATAAGAATAATATATGCTAATCAACAATGTAAATAACCATGTATAAAAATTTTCATTTATTGAAATACTCCAAGTACAATCAATTCACTATCTCCATATAATACAAGGCAACTAAACGAAAAAATATGTCTTATATACAACAGCTGGAAGGAAAACTAAAGAATACAAATAAGAAATCAGTAAATATTCCAAGTGTATCAACACTCCTAGTTATTTCTCACGTGTCTCCAAACCATCATTGCCCCGTAGTTGCAATTCAACTCTAACTCAAAAACTAAAATGTTAGTCAATGAAGATCGGGTCAAAACCCAACAAGTATACCAGCTACATGATCCTAAATGGGGTACAAAGACCCAATCATAACTACCAGATGCACTAAATACCACAATAGAGTCTTTTAATTAAACAAATAATATATAACTACGGGGAATAAATGAATTTCAATGAATAAGAAACCAATAATAATCGAACATACTAGTATATTAAAAATGTTCCTCAATGTTCATTATCTAACAGTTGTAATTATTAATAATTAAATTTCTATATCATTATTAAAAACCATGAACGTGTCCAGCCCTCCACTCCCCCTCGAGGAAACTAGTTCCATGTCATGCATAACAAATTCCAACCTACACTATATACACCCCAAAACATTGTCATAATAAAAATCATTATTGTGTCTGGTCCTCAGTCCCCATTGGGGTCACCAGTCCCACGATACGTGCAATAAAACCATCCTACACCATATAGACCCCAAAATTGTGATTGTGTCTACCCCTTAGTCCCCATTAAGGTTGATAAATCCATGACATGCAAACCCATTATAACAAAATCCAACCTCCATCGTATGCATCCCCAAACACATCATCACAATAAAAGTTCAACCTCCTCCGTATACATCGTAAAACCGTGATAGTGTCTAGTCTACCACTCCCCTCCAAGATAACTGGCCCCACGACACATAACTCATCCAATATTAATGAAAACCACAAGAATAATTGAATAGAGTTATCCCTCTCATCACACAAACATGAATTATTATATTATTACTCATTAATATCCATTCCCAATTCACTTGTTTAAGAATTTCCATCGGTATCGTGCTTACCAATTATAATCTAGATATATACTTTTGTAGGGGGTATCTCCCCCCCCACATAGATGATTAACTTTGCTAAGAGAGTTGATTGCTTACAATAAATATGTCCTACAAACACACTTCTAAGATTCTCCATGTAAGTGGTTCTCATCACTCTACCTCAAAGAGCCTCCAACGGACTTGGCTCGAAGGACCCAGTTAAAAGAACAAAAGTCACCCGGATGACAATAGTTTGTAATAAGAAATAGAATGTTGTACTCTGTACTTTATCTTGTGAATGTATATGTTGAGTGAGGGTGTTTGGTACCCATGAGGGACCATGCCTGACAGGGCATGGGAGGGCTTTCATGCTCTATCAAGTAACCTCTTCTTGGGAACTTCAGAGGGATATGGTTTGAAGGATTGGGAACAAGGAAACATTGGGAATTATTACCAACCCTCTTGGCACACTTGGAAAAAACTTCACCCAGGACAAATGTTACTCGAGCCTACTCATTTCTCACCTATTCGAGTGAACCTCCTCAAGTCATTCGATCTCCCTCAATAATTTCCCCATCGAGGTCACCTCCTCAAGGTACTTGGTGTAACACCCCAAGACTTTTGAGACTGAGAAATTTAATTTTGGGAAAATTAAATTTAATTAAATTGGAGAACTTTAAAATTTGGGAATTTAAGTCCAAAAATAGAGGACGTTTCAAAGTATTCCGGATGATATTTTTGAGGGTACCATCGATCCCGGAAGGGTCGAGATAGTCAAAATGACTGTCATTGGGTTTTATTTCGGCTCCGGAATGTTTTTAAGTTGTTTTGACTTGAATTGGAGTCAACGAGTCATTTAAAGTGTGTATTAACATTTAAAACTGGGATTTTGTTTTAAAAGGTTGGAGGCTTACGGATGAAGTCATTTCTCATTTGAGAGAAAGAGAGAAGAGCCCTAGAGAGAGAAGAAGAAGAGAAAGAAGAAGAAAGGGAGAGAGAGAGGAAGAAAGCTTGGAGATTTCCGACCCTACCGCGACATCGAGGACGATTCAACCTCTACAAATCTGAGGCAAGTGTTTAATCTTGCTAAATAGCTATTTGTGTATTTCATTTCATAATTTGTGGGTTAAAGAAATGGATTTTTGGGTATTAATGTCAAAACCTAGATTTTTAGGTTTAAATCTTGAAATCAATTTAATGGAATAGAAAAGTTTAGGATCAACTTTGGGTTGACTTATGGGCTTAAAATAATAAATTGATGAAGGTTTAAATGTTAGAAATGAAAATTTAGGGTTTAGAATTCGTGGGTTTTGATGAAGAAGAAGAACCCTTCAAAAATTGCAGGTCCGAATCGATTCGCCCCCTCAAGCGAATCGATTCGGTTTGGTGAAATTGGCAGGTCTGCATTGACCGAATCGATTCGGACCCCAAGCCGAATCGATTCGGCCTATTGCAGAAGCCTAGGTCTTTGGACCCGAATCGATTCGCCTTGGAGGCCGAATCGATTCGCTAGTCCGAATCGATTCGGCTTCCGAATCGATTCGGAACAGGGCCGAATCGATTCGGAAACAGGGCATTTTGAGGTATTTTCTCCATAGTGATTTCAAACCCCTTTTTGGTTGGGTTTATTGATTTGGGGCCTTCTCTTATGATGAAAGAGATATGTTCTTGGAGACACATAAGGAGCTTCTCACACATTAGAATTTTGGGGACTCCTTAGGGTAATTTGGGAGAAATGTATCCATGTATGTAGTTGGAGTATGTATAGAGATTTTGGGGAAACCCTTTGGGATTGAGAATACTAATTATAGATTAAAAGTAGGTATAGATGTGATGTGAGGCTAAGAACTCTTAGAGAGATCTCAGACTAGGGTATTCACAAAAGTGATTGAACCATAGTCGAAATCGAGGGAAATGAGATTATCTGATGATTGAAAGAATGAGCTTGAGGCTGATAGACTATTAGTTATATGTATACCGATAGTCAAATGATTACTAGATTCTTTAATGTACTCTCAGATATAGATGAAATGTGTAGTGAAGGATTCCTACGCAAACTCTTGGGTGATAGCCCTAATGTTGAATATATATAGGTATAGATATATACATATGGTTTGGGAGACTATTCATCATAGGAAGATGATCGAATATGTTTCAAGTATGGGATTATATTCACGTATCGGGGTAAATTAAAGGAATTGTGGTGACGGCTTGCATATTTAGGACTATGTATACTTATAGCCAGGTATATATATATCTTATACCTATGAACGAGAATTAGTTTATATATATAGATAAGGATATGTGAATATGTGTTGATATATATATATATATATATATATATATATATATATATATATATATATATATATATATATATGTATATAGATATATGGATATCTTTATGTTGTGGACATACATGGTATGGATATTTAAACCGTATATGATGGTTTATTATTTGATCATATGATTGGATCATATGGATTATATATATTATGCATGTAAATGATATATATACTTAATTGGTTAAGCATACCCCGCTCATGCTATCATTGGGAAGTTGCGCGCGTAGAGGGTGAGCATCCTGGCTAGAAAAGCAGGGTGTGGATATTCCCCAGGTCATAGTCGTCCCGTGTGTTATTATATGATATATATATTTATTTTGGGATGAGACGTGATGGGTATGTTTCGTCTCATTGCCGGTTTGGAGCTATGCCCGCTTCCCGGGACGTCGTGTGCGTGAGTTTACCACGAGATGGGTGTCGTTTAGTCCCACCATGGTGGCCCCAGTTTTGCTACGTGAGCCGGGCACTGGGAAGATGATAGCATTGATGCAGTTTATCGGCGATATATATATAGCCGGGTATATTATGTGCATGGCCTTGTACATCATATGTAGTATGTACACTTGGCTATTGGATTGATGATATATATATACGGTTAGAAATAAATACCTATATATATATAAATATTTATATATATATCCGATAGATGAAAAGATATGGACTTTTATGAAGTACATCTTAGATGATTATGGTGTACTAGATTGATGGGGGTTGATGTATCGCACATAAGGTATTATTCGGTTACATCATCCCAAGGATATTATTGGAGGTTCTTTTATTTTATTTTATTTGTTTTCTTTTTCTTTTCTTCTTTCTTTTTTCTAGTAGTTATAGTTAGTAATAATGGTAGTATTAACTTGTATGTTGAGGATTATGGAACTCTAGGATCGACATTGCCCAGGAGTAGTGTAACGAGGTGGTTCCTTGTTTGAATTTCGCTTTGCGAGACACCTCACGCACGAAACGCAGTGCCATGTCGAGATTTGAGAGAAGTAATTCCATAGGTGGCCTCTCGGATCTCTGGTCTTGACCTTGTCAGGAGTAGTGTAACGGGGCGGTTCCTTGTTTGGATTTCGCTTTGCGAGACTCCCCACGCACGAAACGTAGTACAATTTTGGGATTAGAGAGAAGTCTTGCCAATATTCCATGTGCATGTTATTAAGTATATTAATTCTTACGTTTTTAGCCTATATAGGTATATATATATGTATGTATATGTATAGGGGTAATGTTTTAAGAATTATGATGATTATAATTCATAAGATTATTAATCGGAATTCATTAAGCCTATTATGGCATAATTGTTGCAATCATAATCTAATAGGATTAGAAACGGGTGGATCCTTAGATTATGACGGGAAGGTAGCTCTCGTGGATATAGGCTAGGCCTGATAAGTTAGGTTGTCCTAAAATCAATGGGGGTAATTTAACTAAAATTCGAGGACGCGAATAGGTGCGCGCTTTTAGATGAGAGGTGAGTTGGGGTTCCACGAGAGTGCGGTCTCACTTATTTATGAAATTAAGTACACCGGTATTTATTATGCATGGTTAACACACTTGCTAAATATTTTACACATTCGGGGCTCTGACCCGTTTACTTCTCCCTCCTTCTTGTATATACATATATATTTCCACAGGTATCCTACCGCAGGGATGCCGGATGACTTTCTATCTAGAGTCTTGGGAGCCGTGACAGGTGCGGACTGTTGCGGGATGTTTCATGTAGCCGCTTCCTACTTCTTTAAAATTCTAGGTAGGATTCATGTTGTATATCGGGTTTGTTCCCAAGGGATATTTACATACATGTTTATATTTATTCCATTCAGTTATTGTATTGGCTGTGATCCGACAGCTTATTCGGGTCTACTTTTTGTAGTACATTCGGTTGTATTTAATTGGTTCATTTTATTTATTATAGTTCTTTCTTGCATCTCTCATATTCATTAGTAGTTTTATAGTGTTGGGTTGTGTATGTTGCAAGTTTTAAATTTTTATAACATCTTGCTTATATGATTTCGGATAGTTAGTCTTATATTATATAGTACCGATAGTTGATGTTGAGACTGGACCATCTGGAATTCCTGATTTAATATAGTATAGGGCTGGCCACCCGTTATTATTTTAGGCGGGTTGTTACAGATGGTATCAGAGCATCAGGTTCTAGAGTCCTTAGGATCTGTGCGAGCTTTATGCATTCTTCCGTTAACGTTCTTGACATAAAGCCCTACAAATAGGACTGTTGTGTTCATTGCGTTGTTTTCTTCTGTGAAGTATATTCACTTGATTGGCGTTCTGATAACAGTTGCTCTTGTTTCGTTTCTGACGTCGCCTAGATTTTTGTCGTCTAGGAAAGAATAGGTTTAGAAATACGGAACCCATAGTATATTTTGGGTACACTTTAATCGGGGGTATTTGTTTTTCCCCGATTTAGGAGGAAATATTGAGGATATTTCTAACAGTGGTTCGAGGTGATTTATCGACGGTTGAGTAAGAAAGGAAAATTTACTCGAATGACAAACCTTGGACTTAATAAAGTAAGTCTGAGGAGAGGTTATTATAGTCTTTGGGAGGTTTGGATTTAGAAACCCGTCAACCTTCGCTAGGAAGGATTTTGAGGAAGATGTTTCTCTTGTGAAGAAATAGTCTTAGGGATAATGATTTTCCTGGAAGGGGTTTAGGACCCTGAGTTGAGATTCTAGGGTGAGGGGAAACCATTAGGTTATGGAATTGTAAGGTAGAATACCTTTCTTTGGGTTTAAGTTACGCTTTGTGCGATGATGGGAACGTCGCGTGTGAGGTGTGATGAGTAGCTAGCCGCTATACCACTAGGGGGTATGGAATTTTCCTAGAGAAGGAAGTGAGCAAGTGTGGCCTTGGTATGGCGTCTTGGGAGATGATACACCTTTTCGTAACGAAATAGTAGGGAAGTTTTAGAATCCCAATGAGGGAAGGATTTATTTTTATATAAAGGTGTTAATATGATGTATAGGAATTTCATGACTGAGAGGTTCAGAGTTTGGTAGATTTGTGAGGAGCGGATAGTTAGCTCATAGTTATGCTAGTTTTGAGAACCTAGTTATTGGCTAGAGTATTGTATTAATTGAGGCCTTGTGTTTTAAACATAAGGTGTTTGTTTGGCGTGTCGAAAGGCGCGGAAAATATTTATATCGTATTATTGTATAGGCCCTCGGGCAATATCAAAAATATGGAAATCTTTTTTTTTATATAAAACCTTAACCCTGGTTCAACTAATCTCAATCCCCGACCTAGCTACACAGTAGTGTATTGGGAGGGTTCCTTGTTTGGATTTCGCTTGCGAGACCTCCCCCGCACGAAGGTGGCTAGCGTCAGGAATTGAGGAGAGTTCAACCAGTGGAAATTTTCAAACTTTTATATATTTAGTATATTGTTATAGATTATATTACCGAGGGTTATCTTACAATTTTGAGGCTAATGGAGCCTGATTAAAATTCTACGAGTGGAGACTCAGGTACGGGGTGTATGGGCGCCCTGAGTAGTTAGTTTGTTTTAAAGGCTATATGGTTCGACGTGAGAACTAGAAAGGATCGGCATAGTGATCTTGAGGATTGATGTAAGGACTAGATGATATCGATGTCCTAGGCTCATCTTAAATTTCGCGGACGAAATTTTTGTAAGGGGGGAAGATTGTAACACCCCAAGACTTTTGAGACTGAGAAATTTAATTTTGGGAAAATTAAATTTAATTAAATTGGAGAACTTTAAAATTTGGGAATTTAAGTCCAAAAATAGAGGACTTTTCAAAGTATTCCGGATGATATTTTTGAGGGTACCATCGATCCCGGAAGGGTCGAGATAGTCAAAATGACTGTCATTGGGTCTTATTTCGGCTCCGGAATGTTTTTAAGTTGTTTTGACTTGAATTGGAGTCAACGAGTCATTTAAAGTGTGTATTAACATTTAAAACTGGGATTTTGTTTTAAAAGGTTGGAGGCTTACGGATGAAGTCATTTCTCATTTGAGAGAAAGAGAGAAGAGCCCTAGAGAGAGAAGAAGAAGAGAAAGAAGAAGAAAGGGAGAGAGAGAGGAAGAAAGCTTGGAGATTTCCGACCCTACCGCGACATCGAGGACGATTCAACCTCTACAAATCTGAGGCAAGTGTTTAATCTTGCTAAATAGCTATTTGTGTATTTCATTTCATAATTTGTGGGTTAAAGAAATGGATTTTTGGGTATTAATGTCAAAACCTAGATTTTTAGGTTTAAATCTTGAAATCAATGATTAAATATGGATTTAATGGAAAAGAAAAGTTTGGGATCAACTTTGGGTTGACTTATGGGCTTAAAATCATAAATTGATGAAGGTTTAAATGTTAGAAATGAAAATTTAGGGTTTAGAATTCGTGGGTTTTGATGAAGAAGAAGAACCCTTCAAAAATTGCAGGTCCGAATCGATTCGCCCCCTCAAGCGAATCGATTCGGTTTGGTGAAATTGGCAGGTCTGCATTGACCGAATCGATTCGGACCCCAAGCCGAATCGATTCGGCCTATTGCAGAAGCCCAGGTCTTTGGACCCGAATCGATTCGCCTTGGAGGCCGAATCGATTCGCTAGTCCGAATCGATTCGGAACAGGGCCGAATCGATTCGGAAACAGGGCATTTTGAGGCATTTTCTCCATAGTGATTTCAAACCCCTTTTTGGTTGGGTTTTTCTCTTATGATGAAAGAGATATGTTCTTGGAGACACATAAGGAGCTTCTCACACATTAGAATTTTGGGGACTCCTTAGGGTAATTTGGGAGAAATGTATCCATGTATGTAGTTGGAGTATGTATGGAGATTTTGGGGAAACCCTGTGGGATTGAGAATACTAATTATAGATTAAAAGTAGGTATAGATGTGATGTGAGGCTAAGAACTCTTAGAGAGATCTCAGACTAGGGTATTCACAAAAGTGATTGAACCATAGTCGAAATCGAGGGAAATGAGATTATCTGATGATTGAAAGAATGAGCTTGAGGCTGATAGACTATTAGTTATATGTATACCGATAGTCAAATGATTACTAGATTCTTTAATGTACTCTCAGATATAGATGAAATGTGTAGTGAAGGATTCCTACGCAAACTCTTGGGTGATAGCCCTAATGTTGAATATATATAGGTATAGATATATACATATGGTTTGGGAGACTATTCATCATAGGAAGATGATCGAATATGTTTCAAGTATGGGATTATATTCACGTATCGGGGTAAATTAAAGGAATTGTGGTGACGGCTTGCATATTGAGGACTATGTATACTTATAGCCAGGTATATATATATCTTATACCTATGAACGAGAATTAGTTTATATATATAGATAAGGATATGTGAATATGTGTTGATATATATATATATATATATATATATATATATATATATATATATATATATATATATATATATATATATATATATATATATATATATATATATATATATATATATATATATCTATATGTATATAGATATATGGATATCTTTATGTTGTGGACATACATGGTATGGATATTTAAACCGTATATAATGGTTTATTATTTGATCATATGATTGGATCATATGGATTATATATATTATGCATGTAAATGATATATATACTTAATTGGTTAAGCATACCCCGCTCATGCTATCATTGGGAAGTTGCGCGCGTAGAGGGTGAGCATCCTGGCTAGAAAAGCAGGGTGTGGATATTCCCCAGGTCATAGTCGTCCCGTGTGTTATTATATGATATATATATTTATTTTGGGATGAGACGTGATGGGTATGTTTCGTCTCATTGCCGGTTTGGAGCTATGACCTCTTCCCGGAACGTCGTGTGCGTGAGTTTACCACGAGATGGGCGTCGTTTAGTCCCACCATGGTGGCCCCAGTTTTGCTACGTGAGCCGGGCACTGGGAATATGATAGCATTGATGCAGTTTATCGGCGATATATATATATCCGGGTATATTATGTGCATGGCCTTGTACATCATATGTAGTATGTACACTTGGCTATTGGATTGATGATATATATATACGGTTAGAAATAAATACCTATATATATATATAAATATTTATATATATATCCGATAGATGAAAGGATATGGACTTTTATGAAGTACATCTTAGATGATTATGGTGTACTAGGTTGATGGGGGTTGATGTATCGCACATAAGGTATTATTCGGTTACATCATCCCAAGGATATTATTGGAGGTTCTTTTATTTTATTTTATTTGTTTTCTTTTTCTTTTCTTCTTTCTTTTTCTAGTAGTTATAGTTAGTAATAATGGTAGTATTAACTTGTATGTTGAGGATTATGGATCTCTAGGATCGACATTGCCCAGGAGTAGTGTAACAAGGTGGTTCCTTGTTTGGATTTCGCTTTGCGAGACACCTCACGCAAGAAACGCAGTGCCATGTCGAGATTTGAGAGAAGTAATTCCATAGGTGGTATCTCGGATCTCTGGTCTTGACCTTGTCAGGAGTAGTGTAACGGGGCGGTTCCTTGTTTGGATTTCGCTTTGCGAGACTCCCCACGCACGAAACGTAGTACAATTTTGGGATTAGAGAGAAGTCTTGCCAATATTCCATGTGCATGTTATTAAGTATATTAATTCTTACGTTTTTAGCCTATATAGGTATATATATATGTATGTATATGTATAGGGGTAATGTTTTAAGAATTATGATGATTATAATTCATAAGATTATTAATCGGAATTCATTAAGCCTATTATGGCATAATTGTTGCAATCATAATCTAATAGGATTAGAAACGGGTGGATCCTTAGATTATGACGGGAAGGTAGCTCTCGTGGATATAGGCTAGGCCTGATAAGTTAGGTTGTCCTAAAATCAATGGGGGTAATTTAACTAAAATTCGAGGACGCGAATAGGTGCGCGCTTTTAGATGAGAGGTGAGTTGGGGTTCCACGAGAGTGCGGTCTCACTTATTTATGAAATTAAGTACACCGGTATTTATTATGCACGGTTAACACACTTGCTAAATATTTTACACATTCGGGGCTCTGACCCGTTTACTTCTCCCTCCTTCTTGTATATACATATATATTTCCACATGTATCCTACCGCAGGGATACCGGATGACTTTCTATCTAGAGTCTTGGGAGCCGTGACAGGTGCGGACTGTTGCGGGATGTTTCATGTAGCCGCTTCCTACTTCTTTAAAATTCTAGGTAGGATTCATGTTGTATATCGGGTTTGTACCCAAGGGATATTTACATACATGTTTATATTTATTCCATTCAGTTATTGTATTGGCTGTGATCCGACAGCTTATTCGGGTCTACTTTTTGTAGTACATTCGGTTGTATTTAATTGGTTCATTTTATTTATTATAGTTCTTTCCTGCATCTCTCATATTCATTAGTAGTTTTATAGTGTTGGGTTGTGTATGTTGCAAGTTTTAAATTTTTATAACATCTTGCTTATATGATTTCGGGTAGTTAGTCTTATATTATATAGTACCGATAGTTGATGTTGAGACTGGACCATCTGGAATTCCTGATTTAATATAGTATAGGGCTGGCCACCCGTTATTATTTTAGGCGGGTTGTTACACTTGGGTGCCCGCCCGCCTGACTTATTTGACTAGATACCTAACTATGTTCACTATTTGAATCACTTCCTGACGTCATAACGTCAGACGTTTAGGGACTCAAGAATGCAGCACTCAAGTGCCTTTATCCTTAGGATGGAAGATCTAGTTCACCAAATCTGATCATATAGCCATCCTAGAGTAAGATGCAAGTTGACAAGTCATATCCCTCATAAAGTCCCTCAATACTTCCAACCAATGAATGTTTTTCCGCCAAAACTATCAGATCCCATGCATTAAATGCAGTATCTCATGCATTTAATGCACCACACCAAAGGGATCGAGGGCATGCTGACTCGAGCAACCTATCCCTCTATATAAATAAGACCCAAAACAAATAAATCAAAAGAAAGAGTATCCAGATCCCAGAATTGCTGCCCAAATTTCCTTATACCAGAGAAATATCACGAGAGCATTAACTCCTATACACATTCAATGCACCCATCATTGGGCATTAACTGAGCTTGAAGTTACTGCCTTGTCTTTATTGTGCCTAGAGTGCCTGTTCTTTCTCCATCCGACCACGCTACCTTCTGGTACCATTCATTTACTATGTTTGCTATATGCTACTCATATCAATATGTTCATTAATGAAACTTTCAATATTGAATCTCTCTATCTCTGATTCACATGTGGCTCTGACCTAATTTTATATATATCGGTGTTACTCCCGATCTTGATAAAGGGGTTACGCCTCACTCAATACTAATGGTATTTGAAGAACCCACATCTTACATTTTGCAAATTTGATAGGGAGGTATTATTTTTTTGAAAAGATGCCAGATGACAACATCATTAAAAACATTGATTTCGACGCCATACAACATCAAGAAGAGGCAAATAACACTACGTTGACTCAAGCAGGGAGAACGACAAGGATGGAGCCTAATGCACCTGGAGTTGGTATCACAAAGATGATGGCCATGCAAGGAGGATTAGGCCAGGTACAGATGCATGGGCTGATGGGACTATTCACAGAGTTCGTTAAGACGCCGATAACCCAAGCAATATTGGGAGCCCCCAGGGGAGTGAGTTCCTTTACCACACCTCCGGCCAATATACCAGCTCCTACTGTTACTATGAGGGTAGGGGGGGTGCCTTCTTCCCTTAACACCTTCCCCATAGTTCCACCACCCTTAAGCAGTGCGTGTCCTACCACGATCCCACTTATGACAATGGGACCAACATTGCAAAATGGGTGAGTAACTCCAGTCGCTCTAGCTGTCGCGATAAGTCAAGGAGTAGGCATGCCAACTTCAACAACTTGGGTGATAACAACACCGTCATCAGCTAGCCCCCCGTCAGCCATCTTAGAATATATGAAGAAAGAGCTGCTAAAGTTCATAGCTGTGTCCAAAGGGGAGAGATCCTCCATATACGATGACTTTCGTACTCCCTACCCAAAGGAGTATAATAATGAACCCTACCCAGTGGATTATATTCCCCCAATCTTTGAAAAGTACAGGGGGAAAGGTGCGAATCCCAAGGAGCACGTGAAGAGGTTCATCGAGAATCTGGGGGCCCATTGCAATGACAAAAAGTTAAGGCTAAGGGAGTTCTCAAAATCCCTGACAGAGAAAGCCTACACATGGTATTCCCACCTAGCTCCAGGTAGTGTAAATTCTTGGGAAGAATTTCATGTTTTGTTTGTGCAAAAGTTTTTCTTGGCTGAGGACGAGTTCACACTCACCCAACTCACGCCTGAGAAGAAGAACCAGGAGAGGATGTTGTGGCCTATATCCGAAGGTTCCACGAGCACTCCTTAGACGTGAGGGAGGAGACGTGAGAGGACAAGCTTTTACAAGTGTGTGCAGAAGGCTTGCTGCCCGAATACATATGTCACCTGATTAACGAGACAAGAGAAGGTACGTTTGCATCCTTTTTGAAAGTAGTAAGGAATATCGCATTAGTAGTAAAGCCCATAGTACCCCCCCCCACTTTTCCTAGCTTGCTGATGAGGCCAACAATTTCCTTGAGAAGGGGAATACCCTCGAGTATCAATTACGCAAGCGAGGGGGCGGAGAAGGAGGTAATGGTAATCGAGTAGGTAGAAGGGGTAGAAGCAACAAGAGAAGGTTTGAAGACGAGGATGACCCATCCTGAGCTACCTTGCACGGTGGAGTAAGCTTTGAACCTGTACGATAACATGGTCCACGTTAAAGTTTGCAGGCCGATTAATGTCCACACCGTACCACTCACTCGAGAAGATAGAGAGAAACCCCATTATTGCGCATTCCATAACAGGGTAAATCATCCTACTAAAGTGTGTTTTTATTAAGAAGGTTGATTGACCGCCATGTGAAGAATGGAGACATGGAGTTATCGCAGAACAATGTAAAAAACAACCCTTTACCTCCCCATGGGGTCCATATGGCTAGAACCTTTGATGAGGAGGTTGAGTGATCAATGATGGAACAGTGGCTCGGAGGGAATGACTTCGAAGGCACTCCGGATAGTGGCTTCGAAGATTCTCTCAAATAATGCACTTTTGAGTTGGCTTGCCTGCATTTAAATGATGAGACTGAAGATGAAGAAGACCAAGAAAGAGAAGCATACGATGTTGTTGAGATGCTCAGCGGGAAGATGGGAGCTTGTTCTCTGAGAGAGGTCAACGCGGTAGTAACATATGATGAGGCTGTATATAGAGATATAGAAGAAGTTTATGAGCTCAAGGATGATCAGACAGATATATGGATTGAGTGTGCATCTGTGGCTAGCTCTCTAAAGTTTGGCTGGTTCTTCGACCAGTTTTTCCTTCCCGATGATTCTCGGCTGGAGGTTACAAGGGACATTCTAGAGATTACAAATAAAAATATGCCTCCACACTTGAAATGGAAGGGGACTATGGCTAAATTGGTGAGTAGATATCTCTCAGAAGTCACATTCTCGGAGGCAGATAGGATGATCGGGTATCCACACAATAGACCTTTGTATGTTACTCCATCGGTGAATGACTGCGTTTTATCACGAGTATTATTGGATGAAGGGGCATCCATTAACATAATGCCTGTGGGATCCTTCTATGCTACCGGGTTTTCTAAGACAAGGATAATGCCCCATTAGTTGGCATTATCGAGTTATGACAATCAGTCCTCTAAGTCAGTAGGCTATGTCAATATGGGTATTACGATGGGGAACATCACTTCCCCCATTAAGTTCCACATTATGAATTGCGATCCGTAATATCATCTGTTGGTAGGTAGGGTATGGATGCAAAACCATGGGTTGGTATCCTTCACATATCATCAATGAACTAAGGTAAACATAAAAGGTAAGGAGGTGGTGATACGAGCTACCAAGAAATCTTTTGCTAAGGAAGAAGCCCACATGGTGGATGCAACTTTCTATACCGATCTGGTGAAAGAAGCTATTAAAGTGACAAGATATACCGGGGGATAAGGATCCCGTCAACTAGAGAGAAGGTACCTTCACCTGCTCGAACAATTGTGACTTATGAAGAAGAACGTGATCTAGGAGAAGTAAGGCCCCCCAGCCTGTCAAGATAGTTTCATAATCGGATTACCCCACGAATTGATCCCATTGAGCACCAAGTTTAGACACAGAGAGTTCTCAATAGGCGAACGAAGAAGGAGGTGGATGAGAATTATAGAAAGAGACCTTTCCAAAGAAATGCGGTTCGACAGTGCAAACGGGTGGTTTTGACTAACGACAGAATTATTTATAGATTATGAAGGTGTGAGCGGGTAGCCAAGAGACCGGACGATGAAGCTGACCCAGTGTATGAATGCTTCCTGGTGGATAACCAGGGCAATGCTTAGTAATTGATAACTCTAGGATCCAAGAGTTTATAAAAGAAGTGGAGGAAGAGCCAGAATGTATGAAAGATGGCCCTAGGCCATAGATCCAAGAATTGGAAAATATTGATTTGGCTAAGGAATGTGGGGATTCGAACCCCATCTTTATCTCGAAGGACTTGGAGGGAGCCCCTCGAGAGGGGTTAATTAAACTTCTGGTAGAGTTCAAAGATGTCTTCGCATGTAAGTACACTGAGATGCCTGGGGTTGACACGGAGGTAAGTTTCCATAGACTAAATGTCTTGACCTCAGCAATCCAAGTGAAACATTCCACTTGAACATACAAAGAAGAGTTGGATTTGAAGATCAAGGAATAAGTACAGAGGCTACTGGCAATAGGGTTTATAGTTTCGATACAACACCCGATATGGCTATCCAGTATTATACATGTGGGGAAAAAAGACAAAAGCCAAATCAGGATATGTGTAGATTTTAGAGATCTGAACCGGGCGTGCCCGAAGGATGAATTCTCACTGCCCTCCATTAATATTTTGATCGACGCAAAATCGAGTCATGATATGTACAGATTCATGGATGGGTATGTGGGCTATAATCAGATAAAAATGGATCCAACTGACACGGAGAAGATTGCCTTTCGAATATGTACACGATCATGCCTTTCGAATTGAAGAACACAGGAACCACCTATCAGAGGACAATGATGGCCATATTCCATGACCTTTTCCACAAGACGGTGGAGTTTTTTGTTGACGACTTGGTGATTAAGTCCAAGAAAGAAGAATCCCACCTAGACAACTTGAGGAGAGTATTCACTCGCTGCAGGAAGTATAAGTTAAAGATGAACCCTCTCAAATGCGCCTTTGGAGTAACGAGTGGGAAATTCCTGGGGTTTGTGGTAAACCGCTAGGGAGTACAAATGGACTTAGATAAGCGACGAGCCATCCTTGATATGCTAAGGCCAAAATCAGTGAAAGAGCTAAAGAGTTTCATTGGTAAGGTGTCCTAATTGAGGCGGTTTGTCCCGGGGCTGACCGAGGTAACACACCCCTTAATGGAACTTCTGAGGAAGGGCATGAAGTTTGCATGGGAAATAATGCACGAGGATGCCATGGATAAGCTGAAGGCGCTCCTTACCTCCCTTAAAACAATGATCCCTCCGAAGGTAGCTACCCCTTTATGCTTATATCTCACACCAACAGAACGGTCTATTGGGGCTTTGTTTGCCCAAGAAAGCGAAGGCATTGACAAACTTGTTTATTATCTAAGTAAAACTATACATTGGCCTGAGGCCAGATACACTAGCATTGAGAGGCATTGTTTATCCCTCGTATTTGTAGCACAAAAGCTTAGGCACTACCTGTTATCATTCACGGTTCATATTGTAACTAGATATGACCCCATAAAATTTTTTCTTTCTAGAACTGTATTGATAAGCAAGGCAGTTAATTGGTTCTTAATCCTCTTGAAGTATGATCTCAAGTGCGTGGTCCCTCGGGCCATCAAAATTCAGGCATATACATATCTATTGACCATTTTCCTCTTTGGGACGTTTGAGCCGCTTATTAAGAGCTCCCGGGTGATGACCTTGAGGAAAATTTCGTAGTAGCCAGCCTAGACGAATGGAGTATGGAGTTTGACGGCTCTTCAGTCGAGAGAAAGGATGAGCAGGAGTCATTATGCGAAGAGGTAGTGAAGAGATTCGTTTGTATTTCAAATTGGAGTTTGAATGCTCAAATAACGAAGCTGAATACGAGGCATTGGTCCTTGGGTTGCTCGAAGCGCTGAGGAGGGCCATTCAAGTTCTAACAATCAAAGGGGACTCAAGCTTGTTAGTGAAGCAAGTGACAGGGGAATTTGCATTGAAGCACATGAGTCTGGCACCTTACCGCATGATCATCCAGCAACTACTAGGCCAATTTGAGGTGGTAAAGATAAAAAGTTACCCCCAAACGATGAACAGGCATGCGGATGCCTATGCCACCATCGTACAAAAGATTACCTTTAATGGAGAATCAACCGTGGTCCGAATCACAAAGATAACTGCCCCCTCGACGATATCTGAACTGCTGTCATCAGAAGATAAAGATGATTGAAGAGGTGAAATCAGAAAGAAGCTAGAAAGAGGGGAAGGACCACTTAGCTTGGCTGACTTATCACAATACTTTGTTACCAGGGGAAACTTATGTTTAAAAAACAAGGGAGGTTGGCTATCGAGGTGTGTGGACCCTGAAGAGGCTAAGAGAAGATTGATCGAAGTACATGAGAATAGCTGTGAGATTACCGATATCCCTCTATATAGAAGGATACAGTGGGTGGGGTACTACTGGCCCTTGATGAGACAAGAAGCCATTACAGTACAAAGAGAGTGCTGCCTTTTCTATCAGTCGACAGAGTGCAACTTCATTGACCAACCATAAGACTGGAGACAGCCTTACATGGATTTCTTGATAGATGGAGTAGTGCCAGCAGATAAAGAGGATGCTACAAAGATAAAGAGATGGGAGCTATACCGACGAGGCTATCCTGACAAGCCTCTAAGGTGCATAAGAAGCGAAGAGGCCGAAGAGGTGTTGAAGCAAGCTCACGAGCCAGGTCACATTGGGGGTGGGGGAAAACTTTACAATTACCTAATGATCTTGGGCTATTACTAGCCTTCGATGGAAAAAGACTCAGCTGATTTTATTTGAAAATGCAAAGCCTACCAACTACACAAGAATATGATCCATGCCCCTTCAGTGGACATGCACTTTTTGTCTACACCATTCCCATTCCATACTTGGGCATTTGACCTGGTAGGGATCATAAACCATTCGCCATGAGGAAATATATAGATTTTAGTAGCCACAAAATGTTTCACAAAGTAGGCGGAGGCCATACCGCTCAAGAAAGCCACTACGGGGGTAGTAACTCGATTTATAAAGGAATACATTATTTGTCGCTTTGGCATCCCGAAGGTGTTTCTGTCGGACAATGGTACCCCCTTCGTGAATAGCAAAGTGTGTTTAATCATGGAGAAGTATTCCATCATCCATGATAAGTCAACAGTGGCCTACCCAAAGTGCAATGGGAAAGCAGAAGCTACCAACAAGATGTTGGTGAGAATTTTGGCAAAGATGTTAGAAGACTTCCCTGACATGTGGGATGATAAGATCCCCGAATTTCTATGGGCCTATCGAATGACAAAAAGAAATCCAATAGGGCACCCACCATTCTCTTTAGTATTTGGATCAGAAGCCATGCTGCCAGTCGAACTCGAGGTACCTTCTTCTCGTTACAACCTACAAAGTGCTATGCTCCCTCATAACCTCCTTGTACAACTTAAAGACTTGGAAGAACATAGGGATATTGCCACTAGGCACTTTGAGATATACATAAAACAGTTATCCAGAGCTTATGACCAATTGGTGAGGACAAGGAATTTCAAGGAAGGATACTTGGTTCTAAAAGCATGCCCGAGACACATAAGAGGCTTGTCTCTACCAAAGTTCAAAGCAAACTGGGAAGGGCCTTACATTATTCGAGCGGCCCACGATTCGGGCTACTACGAGATATATAAGCTGGAAGATCATGTGGCTTTCAAATTGAACAACAAGTGGCTGAAGATTTATTACGTCTGAATGTATGTTCTGTCACTCCCATACAATGACTTGTTTTTTTGTTTAAACCATAGATGTATGCTTTAAAGCAGTTGGTCTCGCCCATTTAATATAGTCAAAAAAAATTCGTGAGGCTTATGCTAGATCAATATTTTATTTTCACAAGTTCACTAATTGATCCCTTTACTATGCATGATGTACTTAGCATTAATGTATAAGCGTAGCCAATATTCAATTAAAACAACAAAAATAAAAGGAAACACCAAAGTTGCCAATGTTTCTTTATTTCAAATAAGCGATAACATTGTGGTTACAACCAAGTTAGAAAAATTCAAAATTTCACAGAAATGGGCAAGACCAACAAAAGAAACGCTGAATAATGAAGCTAGGGGTCGTCCATGATAAAGCGAAGATTCTCTGAACTAAGTAGCCGGTGATGATGTGGGGGAAGATTCTGCTCAAGCTGATTTTGCTCTGCAACAAGGTTAACTAGATTCTTCTGGCGAATTTCTCAGATCTAGTAGATGGTTTCTAAATCCTACTCTTTCTCAACCAACTGTGCCTCTACACGAGCAACCGCCTCACGAGCTTCTTGTACTGCTTGCTTAATTACAAATAACTGGGATTCCAGACCCACAAGTTCTTCAGAAATAGCCACCTGCTCGCGATGGGAATTCTGGAGGCAATCATAGACGTTGGGAAGATCACTCTTATTGAAACTCCGTAGCAGCTCCACCAGCCATGTCATGGAAAAACCATCATTGGTTAACACATTAACCCTACCCAATAAAGCTTTGATAGTGTTAGGGCTAAGGGACATAAGGGGGGTGCTGAGAATTTACTCTAATACCATCGTGAGCCCAAGCAATCAGCAAGCCATCATCCTAGGAATTGGCTACAGGCAGCGAATAGTAAAGGTCAAAGGAAAGCGAGCCAATAATTGCTCGATCAACAAACGGGGACCCTCAGTTCGAACATAAGGGAAACTAACCAAAGTTTATTGCACAACCAACTCGGGGGCTACCTCAGGCGGATGAATACTAAAAATTCTATCATTAGGAGATGGTCGCCTGAACTTGAGGAGATCCTGGTGCAGGAGTATCACCAAGTACATGATCACCGCCCAAAGAAGCAAGTGAAGCTACTGTCGGCACTTGAACTAAAACTTAAACAACATGCTCAACTTCGAGCCTATGAGTTGCTAGTTGATCGAGCTCCACCTAATATGCAACAAATAGTTGAAGTTAGAAATAAAGAACAAAGGAAAGCATGAATTAAAACACTACGCTAACTTAGGGATTTATGCCTATAAGACTAGGCCCGCCTGACCCTCGGTTATGGGAGATTTATGCCTATAAGACTAGGCCCGCCTAACCCTCGATTATGTGAGATTTATACCTATAAGACTAGGCCCACCTAACCCTCGATTATGTGAGATTTATGCCTATAAGACTAGGCCCGCCTGACCCTCGGTTATGGGATATTTATACCTATAAGACTAGGCTCGCTTGACCCTCGGTTATGGGAGATATTGATTTTAAAGTCCTATAATACTAGGCCCGCCGACCCTCGGTTATGGGAGATATTGATTTTAAAGCTAACATATTTATATGCAGAAAATAAATGGAAGAGTGGAAATACCTCAGGGCATCGCTCATCTGCAAACTCGCGAGTGGCCATCTGGACCACGTCCTACCCTTCAATCACAGCAGGATCTACCAATGGGGGATGACTTTGGGGGGCAATCACATCCCCCCAACCACAGCATCCTGCTCCTGCCTATTCCCCACCGTCTCAACCACATGTTCCTGCTCACCCTCTCCTTGAGTAACTGCAGCTGGCTCAACACCTTCTTGATTTAAAATGGAAGGACCGAACATAGATACAAGCATATGGTTATTCAAAGGAAGGTGGGATGAGTTAATAGCTTGAGCAAGTAAGGGTGCCTGCAATGTAGAAGTTAAAAGTTAGACAATAAGATGAAAGAGCAATAATAACTTATATAAGAAAACAACCCACCACAGGCACAATGGACTTCGGTACATCTCCAGTAGCTCTCATATAGGAAACATCCCTCTCAAGGCCAGCCTGCTCGCACAATAAAAAAGGTCAGGGGAATAGCTACTGCTAGATGTAGTATCAGATACAACTGCCCCTAGGGGGAAATGGGTGACTACCTAAGAAACAATAGGGGTAGCTACTTAGAGAGGAAGATTCTCTCCAACATCATCATGCACATCAACCTGCACACTAACCTGAAAGAAGAAAAGAGTAAGTTATAACATAATGAGGCCATCAACATAAGAAGGAATGAATAAAATATGGACATTTAGAGTAAGAGACATTAAGAGACTTACTTCCTCTTGCATCACATCCTCAACGATTTCATAATCTTGGGGAGGCGAGGCAGATTTCGAGGATGAAACTATCACCCTCAACCATGCCTACCTACTAACACAATCTCTTATTCCTCTTCTTCTTCTTCTTCTTCTTCTTCTTCTTCTTCTTCTTCTTCTTCTTCTTCTTCTTCTTCTTCTTCTTCTTCTTCTTCTTCTTCACCAGCATACCCACCAGACAAATGCTCCTCATCAATCTCCTCCTCTCTGGACCCACCCGACTCCTCCATCACAAGATTGAGGGGGATAATAGCTTTCCTCTTTTTACTACCCTCAGTAGATTGGGGGTCATAAGAAAATCCACGAGCATACATCTCGGCTGACATAAAAGCTCGGTTTTCTTCACTAAAATGTTCCCAAGTCTAGAAAAGACGATCCACCATCTGGCTCATCGCTTTGGAAATCTTTGGGTCAGGAGTAAAGGATAATGGAGGCTGTGGAATGGTTTTAAGATTCTTCAAGGGTGCCTTTCGAGTGGCCCTAACTGCTAAACCAGTTGAAGTAGGGCGAGGAGACTTGGTCCTTCCAACCGGCCTCGAAGGACTAGGGGAAATATTGATTGGAAGAATGGAAGGTTTAGTGGTTTTCTTTCTCTTCACAACTGCCTGATCCATAGGCGCTAGGGGAGGCAGCTCAAGGGGGCCATTGGTGTTGGCTGTACCTAGGGGAAAAACAGAAGATTGGGTGGTACATTTTCTCAAACCCAACTTAGTGGGTGGAAATCTCTCAACTTTGGGAAAATGGGGTTCCTTAAGAAGGTTGGTTTGAAAGCAAACCAATTGGTTCTTCCAGAACATATTTGATGTACATCGCTTATCTCCCTCCTCGAGCTCCCTTTCTCGGGATCACAGGGTTAGCAGGATAATGGATACACAAACTGGCAACAATAGACATGAGGAAATTCAAATAAGCAAACAAAAAATTAATGGGCTTCTCTCTCGTGAAATGGGTTAATAGGGGGCCCCTTAATCATAGCCAAACTGTATGGAAACCCGATGGGGGATATATACAGAATAAAAGGATGACCATTCGATATATGAAGGCAAATATGAAGGGATCAACAACAGGGGGACACTGTGCTTAGGGAAATTTTTGGCAAGGGCTTCTTCAATAGGAGCAATGGGGATGCTCCTCTTCACCAAATAAATTATTTGTAAAAAATTGGCTCACCCCAACATAAGGGCGAGGATTGAATAAATCATCTCGGTTAATCAGAGCTATCAGAGGTTTATTCACACTCTTATTCCTCCAATAACAAATACGGGGGGCTCTCACTTCCCGTGAATTGGGGAAGTGGCCAGCGGGGGCATAATCCTTAAAATGAGCATAAAGGAATGCCGTCAAAAGAATACTACTTTCATAGTTAGACATATCGAACCTACCAATGCTTCGAGCTGAGTCTGTAGACACACAGTCTAACCAAGTGTATAGAGACCCAAGAATAATGGCAGCGAGAGGGATCTTTACACCACAAGCCATTCGAACGGCCATGTTGATCGGTCCTTATGGGGACAGTCGTGGGGCTTACCAGGAAGGTATACCTTCGACAACATCACCCATATATACCCCGCCAGCTCAATTTTGTACTCATAGCCTTTCTAAGTTGGAGGCTGCTCAAAAACTTCTTTCCCTCGAGGGTTCTCCCTAGTAGCCTCACGGGCTCTAATGACAATATTCTCTTCAATGAAATAAAAGTAGTGGGTGACCTCAGAGTAGGTAAACTTGTTATAAGTGACCATGCAATCCTTCATAATGGCTTCTAACTCACTCCTCAGAGTTTTCTCTTCACTAGAAACAACCTCCTCGAAGAAGGTGTCAGATCCAGCAGCTTCCAGTTCCAACAGTTCGCAAACATTCTCTAGGGAAATAGTAAACTCACCCCAGGTAGCCACGAAGGTGTGTAACCTGTGTCTCCACCTGGACACCAACAGTTATAAAGAGGTGTTATTATTAGCCAAACTAAGATCACGAAACCACTAGGGCCAGTTGAACAGAGTACTTTGCATGGGTATACTCCATCCAAGGGCCCAACCCTTCACTGGAACCAGAGGATGCCTCGAATTCCACCTTGGAATAGGGGAAATCGTCACGCTCTATACAAAAATGAGTAACAATAGTGGTAGGGATATAAGCGAAGTCTTGAGTGTCTTCACTTTCATCCATCAACAAGTTTGGCTCCTCAATTGGCACCAAAGCACCGGGAAATCGCTCTGCCGTCGCCCAGAAATGATCGTTCTCTCCAAAGTAAGGGACACGAAGGTATCATGCCCACTGAGCCTGGTGTGATTGGGTGGCAGGAGAGGCGCCCCTGACGAAAAGAGTTATCTTTACTGGTGCATAGTAGATGAGAGAAAGGAGAATAGAAGACAAAGAAAAAAGGGTCAAGAAGTTGAAGAAGGCAATAATTTCTTTGATAAACTCTCACCAAAAATCTTGAACTCAGAAAGTTAAACCCGAAGGTGAGTTTGAACTAAAGGTGCATCCCATTTTATAGGGGAAACACGAATTCTAAAAGACGGTAAAAAAGTGACGATTGGAAAAGCGCAATGATGGCATTTCAGAATTATATGGATGGCATGTTGGCCAAACGCTCATGGTCACAGAAGACCAACGGTTTTTATGATGATGATTCGAGGAACGACGCGTCGAATGGTTGCATCGTCTTTACATACTCGCCTTGGCACTACCACGTGTGGCGCACTGAAACACAAACAACAACTGCATTTAATAAGGCATGCCTGGGGGGGGGGGGGGGGTGTTGTCCATCTTGGGGAACGGAGAGCTTTGGGGGAAATTTGAATAAATCTCTTCATTTCCCCAAAAAGGAAAATCATAGATAAATGGAAGTTTCGTACAAATATTTCTTCATGAAATAAATAAATATCTCTACGAAGGGGTAAATGTAGGGGGCATCCCCCCCCCCCCCCCCCCCCACATAGATGATTAACTTTGCCAAGAGAGTTGATTTCTTACAAAGAAAGATGTAAAACAAACTTCGAAGATTCTCCATGCAAGTGGTTCGCAACACTCTACCTCGAAGATCCTCCAACGGACCTAGCTCGAAGGACCCAGTTCGAAGAACAAAGGTCAGCCGGATGAAAATAGTTTATAACAAGAAATAGAATGTTGTACTATATACTTTATCTTGTGAATGTATATGCTGAGTGAGGGTGTTTGGTACCCACGAGGGACCATGCCGGGAAGGTCCTGGGAGGGCTTTCATGCGCTATCAAGCAACCTCCTTTTGGGAACTTCGCAAGGACATGGTTTGGAGGATTGGGAACAAGGCAACACTGGGAATTATTACCAACCCTCTTAGCACACTTGGACAAAACATCACCCAGGACAAATGTTACTTGAGCCTACTCATTGCTCACCTATTCGAGTGAACCTCCTCGAGTCATTCGATCTCCCTCAATACTTTCCCCCTTGAGGTCACCTCCTCAAGGTACCTTGGGTGCCAGCCCACCTGACTGATGTGACTAGATACCTAACTATGGTCAATGTTTAAATCACTTCCTGACGTCATAACATCAGACGCTTAGGGACTCAAGAATGCATCACTCAAGTGCCTTTATCCTTAGGATGGAAGATCTAGTTCACCAAATCTTATCATATAGCCATCCTAGAGTAAGCCGCAAGCTGACAAGTCATATCCCTCATAAATTCCCTCAATACTTCCAACCAATAGAATGTTTTCCCACAAAAACTATCAGGTCCCATGCACTAAATGCAGTATCTCATGCATTTAATGCACCACACCAAAGGGATCGAGGGCATGCTGACTCGAGCAACCTCTCCCTCCATATAAATAAGACCTAAAACAAACAAATCAAAAGAGAGAGGATCAAAAGCCTAGAATTACTGCCCAAATTTCCTTATACCAGAGAAATCTTGCGAGAACATTAACTCCCATACACATTCAATGCACCTATCATTAGGCATTAACCAAGCTTGAAGTTCATGCCTTGTCTTTATTGTGCCTAGAGTGCTTGTTCTTTCTCCCTCCAACCACGCTACCCACTGGTCCCATTCATTTACTGTGTTTGCTATATGCTGCTCATGTCAATATGTTCATTAATGAAACTTTGAATATTGAATCTCTCTGTCTCTGATTTACCCGTGGCTCTGACCTATACTTCATATCTAGCGGTGTTACTCCCGTTCTTGATAAGGGGTTACGCTTCACTTAATACTAATGATATTTGAAGAACCCACATCTTGAAACTTTTAAATTGTACTTTCACGTTAGTCACTTTTAGAGTTCATTTCCTTCAGGCATCCTTACCAAATTCCATATAAATATATATATATATATATATATATATATATATATATATATAACATTGCCATGTCCTTTTGAAATCATTCTTTTAGGAATATATCATATAGATAAATAGCCACAAGTCCCATAATCAGGATAATTACTCAACCAAATTTAATCTTTAAATTCACGAATTAACTATATTTCATTCCCCACTTCATCTTTTCATTACATTAATAAATTAATTGTTATAAAACATCGTTATTCATCATATAAAATCTTATTATAGTTACCCTGTTATTTCCAACTCCTAACCAAACTAAACATTATGTTGGGACATCTCATATTCGAAATTCAAACAAGGAACCCCCTCTATACACTTATGTACAGTCTAGGTAGTCGTATGGATCTAACGACTACCAAACTAAACATTATGTTGGGACATATCATAGATGAGTAATAATACAATCCATTACACGCATAACAATTAAATATTACATTCTTGTACCACTACCATCTTATCATTTTGTTTTAGAGAATAATTACCTATTACTTCCTTCGACCATGTCACTAATTTCAACGTATCATCGTTCATCTAACCTGTCCATAGATTAAGTAAACCTTTTCACAAAGCATCTCATCATAATATTCTATTAATTTTGGGGTTTTTACCAATTAGTCCTGTTTACTAAATATGTAGTTCAATAGGTCCCAACATCTTTTTTTGCTCCATCAGGTCCCATGAAATAAGATTTTTGTTCTAATAGGTCCTATTTGTAAACATACAGTGAATATTCACTGTATGTACAAATAGGACCTATTGATAAAAAAATATTGTGATAGGACCTATTAGGAAATATCCCCTTCAAACAGGACTTAATAGGAAGATCCCCATTAATTTCCACTATCATTCCCTGTTAGTGTAACATATATATATATATATATATATATATATAGAGAGAGAGAGAGAGAGAGAGAGAGAGATGTTCTCTATTGAACCTAAAAATTGAACTTTTTAATGAACCTAATAAAACATGAGAAAATAATCTAATTAATTTTAATTCTTTGTCGTAATAGGTCCGCGTCAACGGCAACAAATACGCGTGTCGATTCAATATTTTTTTTACAACTCACCCACCCACCCCACCTCACCCCACCCCACTTCAACCCAAATCAAAATACTGGGACCTACCTTCATACCTGCCACTAATTAACCTCCATACCTGGAGCTAAAACCCCTACCTGATTTACCCCGCCGACGGTCATCCATCCCTAATACCAACCCGATTCAGACAACCGACGTCCCAAGGTCCGGGCACTTTCCATCAAACCCGTCGGCGACCCAGCTTTCAAACCCGGCCCTATTTCACCTGTTCCGCCCCGACGACCTCCAACCATTACTCTCTAACCCACTTTCTACCTCCGGTGCATCCTAAATAGGCACAACCTCTATCGTAGATTTCAATTGGGTACCAGGTATGGTCGGGTTAAACCTGGGAAGAAGAGATTGTCAAGGTTGGGGTGTAAGGAAGCTGCCGTTGTTGGTTTAGTTAGCCGGAGGTGGTGAGTTTTCTGGCTGGAGGTTTGTCCAGCGGGTTGGGAGTGTGAGCAGTGGGCCGGATAAAAAAACTTAATGGAACTGGGGTTTGCGTCAAGTTTGACAGATGGGTTGGTGGTGGGTAGGGGGGTGGGGTTTGGGGTGTGTGTGTGTGTGTGTGTGTGTGTGAAACATGATAAAAATGCGTGTGTGTGTCACACGCATGTTCGTTGTCGCTGACGCGAACCTATTACAACAAAGAATCAAAATTAATTGAGTTATTTTCTCATGTTTTATTAGGATCATTAAAAAATTCGATTTTTAGGTTCACTAGAGAACCCCTCTCTCTCTCTCTCTCTCTCTCTCTATCTATCTATATATATATGTGTGTGTGTGTGTGTGTGTGTATGTGTGTGTGTGTGTGCGCTAATCATATTCTTATGTCCTAACCAACATTTGTATCACTTAAATCATATTATATAACCTATTCTAACATTCTAAGCACATTCAATATCTTAATGATTCGTACAATACAATATTCAATTATCACTTTAATTTATCTTATTTACGTTAAATTCCATTATTTGCTACATACTTGTATACCATCACTTCTCTACCACCCTCGTCACTATTTGGAATCCTTTTCAATTAACATTTTATTTAGTATGTGAGGGATATATGTATCAAAATCCTATAAGTTATTCCAACAATTTTCGATCGCCTTTTAAGTCCAAAATAATCAATTATACTTAACTCATTTTATGTGAGACATCACAATATTCATGAATTATATATTCTATTAAGACTCTAAGATGAATGTACTATGCTGTTTGAATAGACCTCCCCGTCCCTTTACTTGTCATATTTTAATTTCCCAAGACTATTTTAGAATTTTCTTATCACCTTCATACTACGTTAGTGTATATTTTATTCCTTTTATATCATAAGCACACATCCTAATTAACGTAATAACACAAAACACTACTAATATCCCCATCCATAAATTTATGAAAATCTTATGACACTAAGCACATCTCAACGATACCTAAAAGTTCACAATATCATATCCATCATTTCTTTATTTTCAACCTAATACATCTATTTGTTTGCTATGGGTCTTTCCATTCCATCATTTGAATAACACTAAGTTCTTATTCAATAATACCTCTTCTTATCATCTCCCAACTAAGTTACATAAATTTTAACGTTTCTTATAAATTTTCAAAAAAATATGTACTTCCACCCAACTGAATCTAATCCTAATCATTAATAACGTTCAAGTGACATTTTCATCATATCAAAGATAATATCATATCGAATTTGTGTTCAATAGTATCCACCAAATTTTAACCACTGCTATTAAAATTCCAAATTAACAATTTAAGTTCCCAATTCTATGTCCAATTTCATCAAATTTCATTCAATGATATGAATATAAGTAAACATCAAACTTTATCGTCATGATTACGAATCAACAATTACAAAGAAAAATTCATTTGAACGAGATTTCGTCATGATTACAAAGAAAAACTTTATCGTCATGATTACGAAGACTCGTTTGAACGAGATTTCGTTCGAACGAAAAATGTCATTCGAACGAGATTTGGGGGGAACAGGTATTTGGCAGTTTTAAGCAGTTTTGACCCACTTTCTCACTTGTTTTTCCCACTATCTTTTGACAGAATTTCTTAAGTACAGAAATGAACTTTTCCAAAAAAAACATTTCATTCCATTCTAACTTCTAGAGAGAGTTTTTGAGAGCACATTTTTCCAAGAAAAGTTCATGATTTTGAGTGTTCATCTTTCAAAGAAAAATTCATTTGACACTCTAGTTTACACCCAATTGTTTGTTTAATCCAAGTTCCATGTATATATACATTGCTTGGAGTTTTGGCACCAATTTTTCATCTCTACCGTTTAAAGAGATGTTTGGGTTTAATTCTAAATCCCACAAAGAAGAAAAGGTTTGCGTTGATTTACCCACTTGGAGAAAGGCTCCTTGTTCGGGTGACAGTGACCATATAAAGTCCGATCTGTGGATTTCGAGACTGCAGTGGAGCTCCGTGGTTATTCTCTAGGGAGAGGTTGATACAAGAAGGAGCATCGGGGCTTGAGAGGGATCGAGTCGAGTGTTGTAAGTCTGCTGTCTTGTATTTGTAAATTTCGTACTTAGTGGATTTGAGGCTAGGGCCGTCCAAGGTTTTTTTCCCGTTGTGGGTTTTCCTCTTACATCGCGGCGTAGTGATTTATTGTTTATTTTATCTTACTATACTCACCTAGAATGCATTCTTAGGTAATTCAAGATAAAATTTGGTTTTAATCACTACATGTTTAATTTGGTGCTAAATTAAATATTGGGTAATGTGTAGTTAATTCAAGTCTTCAATTTAATGTGTTAAAATTTGGTTTGGCCTAATTTTTTAAAATTGAGAAATATGACTTAGGCAAATTTTCTAGGACTTGGGTTAATTAATTGTGTATAAGTGAAATTAACATAAGTGTGTGTTTTAATCTAATTTCACTTGGTTTTATTTTAATTTGAAGTAAATTTAAATTTGGTGTTTTGGTGAACCTTCTTACGCTTCTGCATATCTCAACAAGGAAATTGATTTTATAGTATAAGAATTTTATAATTGGGGGCCTATCGCACCTTTCATATTGGTATCAGAGCCAAAGCATTAAATTATTTCATTAAGATCCTTTAAATAATTTTTGGGTAAAATGGAATTTTTCCCATTCTTAAAATTTCCTATTTTTGATGGTTCTAATTACGCGTATTGGAAATGAAATCAACACTTAAATCTATCGACGAGAGGGTTTGGTTATCGGTAGTTAATGGGTGGTCTCCACCAACTGATTTAGTAGATAATGAACGTGTTCCCATACCGGCCGATAGTTGGAGTGAGAATGAATTTAAACTTTCAAACTTTAATTACCGAGGTTTAAACGCCTTGTTTAGCGCTGTCACACTGGATGAATTTCGACGCATTATGACGTGTGAGACCGCTAAAGAATCTTGGGATATTTTACAACTCACTCATGAAGGTACAAGTGTCGTTAAAGCTTCGAAACTTCAAAACCTCACCACTCAATTTGAAACTATCAAAATGAATGAAAAAGAAACTTTTGATGAATTTTTTGCTAGACTTTCTGATATTGTTAATTCATCTTTTAATTTGGGAGAGAAAATACCCGACAAACTAGTAGTAAAGAAAATTTTAACCCGATAGATTTATTCCAAAAGTGACCGTATTAAATTCTTTACCAACTTTAGCCTCTACGAAATTAGAAGAGGTTGTAGGTGATTTACAAACCTATGAACTGGACCTGTTTCCTTCTAAAACTAAAAAGAAAATTGAAAAGGGCATTGCTTTAAAAGCCCGAAAAGAAGAAAAACAAGTAGTAGAGAGCGAGAGTGATAGTGACTCGAAAGATATGGCCTTGTTTGCTAGGAAATTTAGAAAGTTTCTTAAAATTAACAAAGATAAATTTAAAAATGACTTTAAGAAATTTGAAACTTCTAAGCATGACAAAGCCGAGAGGATCCCTAAAACTATTAATGAAAATTTAAATAAGGAAGAGTCAAATAGGTATTTTGGTTGTGAGGGTTATGGCCATAGGGCTTCTGAGTGCCCCACTAAACTAAGGAGAGAGGGTAAGCGATCCATTTTATATAATGCGACCCTTAGTGATAGTAATAAGGAAGAGGAACCCGATTCCCCCACTAAGCCCAACTTTATGGCTTTTATGGCTAGTCATGTGAGTGATAGTGAAAACTCGTCTATTGATGAAACTATAACACATGACACTTCCAAGGTCATTGTTTATGATTCCCTTATTTTTTATGATAGTGAGCGTGAAGAAGAAAGAAAGAGTGAAAATGAAGAAGAGGTTAATGTGAGTGAACTTCAAAATGATTTTTAAGAATTATATGAAGAATCAATTAAATTGAAAAGAGAAAATTTGAAGTTAAAAGCAATTTAAAAGAGCGTGTCAAGGTTGTCGATGATAGTGTGTTGGTAGAAAACCTTAGGACACGTGAGAGGACTCTTAGAGAGAAGCTAGAATATGTAGAAGGCGAGAGAGATAGCCTTAGGGGTTTAATGGAATCCTTGAAAAATAAGTTTCTCGAGTTTGAAGAGAGAAATGTGTTGTTAAAGTCTAAAATTGTAGAATTAAAAATTAAACTAAAAGACTCTAGAAAAGCCAAATTTGATTTGGAGTGTAGGTTCGAAAAACTAGATAAGATCTTAGGAACGGTCCAAATAAAAAATGACTTGTGTGGTTTAGGCTTCGATACTGGTAGTGAATCAACACATAAAGTCAAAACCAACATTTTAGGAGAATGGCCTAGGAAAGCCTTTAGAGATCACTCCTTTGGTAAATCTTTTCGCCATGAGTTCAAGTGTTCACATTGTGGTTGAAAAGGTCATCTTAAGAATTTTTTTTTGATCTTAAAAGATTTTCTAGAAAATCCCAACGAAAGGCAACCAAGGTAGTCAAGATTCCTACACCCCGAGATAGTTACTCTTCATTAGTTTGGGTTAGGAGATCCGACTTGGTAGCTTTACAAAATAGGCTTTTTGATTCATACTTTAGCTTTTATGCTTCATGCTATATCACCCATGCTATTTGTATGCATTTTTATTCATTTTCTAGTCTATGCTCCATGCGTAATCACATGCTAGAATTATGATTTTTGTTTATCTTTTGTATTATATTTCCTTCATTTTATTTGCATTAAATGAAAAATACAAAATATTTTTGGTTTATCATTTGCATTTTATCTTTTTAGCAATTTATGATTAGTGAAAAATACAAATGATTTTTGTTTGACTTTTGAGTATATATTTTTATTTTTGGTTAAAATTTTCAAAAACTCAAAAATATTTTTTATTTTGTGTGTATTTTAGTTTGACACACTTTATGTGGCACATTCTTGTGTTTGAATCCCATCTTTTACGCTCTCATCTGGCTAGAACTTTTGGTTTAGATTGTCAATCCTTATTATGTTCTTTATCATGCTTACATGGAGTAGTTAGATTTTGTGTTGATTAAATGGATTCTATTTTTCTATGCCTCTACCACGAGCTCTTTTGAAATTTTAACTTCATATGTATATTTGAGCTTTGTGAGGTGTTTTCCTACCAATCATGTCATCTACATATTTGTGACCTAGGAGGACTAGTGTGTGTCAAAATTCGTTGCACGTGAGATTTGTGTGAAAAATAAAAACATGATAAATATAAATGTGCACGGGGAACGGCTCCGAAAGGATCCTTTGTGAATACTAAGCCACCGTTTGTTTGGTCCTAAAAGAAATACGTGGTTCGAAGGCCTAAAAGAAAATATGGCATTAAGAAGAAAAATAATTGCCAAGGCCTATGTTTAGTTGATTTATTCATTCAAAAGAATAATATATATACTTATTGAGGGAGTTTGAATGATATATCAATGGTTTGCACAATGTCCGTTTATCCTAGTTGCATTTTCAATGTCATAGCTCTATTGGTTTGTAGAATCATCAAAAGTTTAGGCTTGTATGCATTGTGTATGTTTGTTCATTGAGTTCAATCTATATTGTCACATGAGGTTATATTCAAATGTGATGAAGTTTGCAATCAATTGAGAACTCCGTGAACATGTTTTAAGTGATTGGGTCTAAATTTAATTGTTTCTAGTTCACACCCCAACACTTTCGTTTCCATATGACACATGTTTTCCATACGAGTGTGAAAAGCTTATCGTATTTTGTGTCATTTGTATGTTTATATCTATATTTGTGTACTTGAGTCTATTTGGTATATATTATATATCCATATATATGATATTTTTTGTTTAGTCTTTGCCTTGCTTTCTAGTCCATCTATGTGTTAATTCATAATTGGTATTCTTCTTGTTGCATTCGTTGTTGATATCACATACTTAATACTTATGTATCATATTGGTATGTGTCTCTTGCATCTTAGTTGATATCCATTATTAATTGTTGGATTAGTTATGATTTTGTTGCCCATGTGCTTTAATGTTCTCATCACTTCATGCGCCTTTGCATTGTTAGCTTGTTATCCCATTCTACTGATCCCTTGCTTAGTTTAGAGGGTGTATATGCTTTAATTGGGGAAGATAAGTTAATATTTTAATTCTTCAGCCTTTGTCTATTCCTGAACAAAAAGGGGGAGAATGATAGGGGGAGAAATGGTATCTAACCTTATTGTAATCGTATCTTAGTTTGGGGGAGAATTAATTTAAGGGAAGTACTTACTCTACTTGCATTAAATATTTTGATTTGATATTCCCTATGCGTGTAATGTGTTTGCTTAAGTGTGCAAGAATTATATTATAAGTGGCAACTCTGGACCGACAAAGATTGTGATCCTTGGATTGTTTTGAGTCAAGCATTGTATTTTATTTTGGGTGAGACTTTTTGTCAGTCTAGTAGAGCTTGACGACCCTTTAGGATTTTTTGTTGGTTTTTGTGGGGAGATTTGTAAGGACACAAATTTCCAATTGAGTCCTTTGTAGTTTTGGCTCAATTCCGGACAAAAATGTTTGAGTCATAGGATAGAGTATATTGATCATCCTTTAAGCCTATGACGTGTTTGTTGAAGGCGTAACGACCAAGAGTATAAAGATTTATCACATTGCTGAGTTTGTTTGTGCCTCGTTTCTACGTCACCAACATGGTTCCATTTCTCCTAAGGTATGAATGCATTTTGATTATATATATAGGAGGTTGGAACATTTTATATTAGGTGAACGTTTATTTAAAACTGTTATTTAATTTCAGAAAGATTTCATTTAAACTTTAAAATAAAGAATATACAGTTTTTGGGAAAAAATCGAATTTTAAAAACTTTCTGGGAGTTCGTTCGAACGAGATTTTCATTCAAACCATAAGTCGTTCAAATAAGTTTGCCAACGAGTTCCCAGATTGTCCACTGGAACTGCGCTTGAAATGTCGTTCGAACGAGATGGCTGTTCGAACGAGATTTCCAATGAGATTTCTAATTGTAATAATCCGAGGTCTCGGAGACGAGGATTTATTTATTTTGGGATAAATAATATTTTATTGGAGAAATAATAAAATTGGCAATTGAGGTCAAAATTTGAAGTTGTTAGAAAGAGTGTCGAATGTCGATTCTGAGGGTACCATAGTGTCCGGAAGGGTCGAGAAAGTCGAAATGACTGTACTTGGGGTCTATTTAGGTTTCGAAATAAATTAGGACCGTTTGACTCGAATTAAAGTTACCGAGTCATTTAAAGTGTGTATTATCATTTAAAGATGTGTATCTTGGGATTTAGGGCTTATTAAGCCTACGGGAGATATTTCTCCAAAGAGAGAAAGAGAAAAAGAAAGAAAGAAAGAGAGAAGAAGAAAAGGAAGGAGAAAAGAGAGAGAAAGTGGACATTTTTGGCCAAATACGCGATCTCAAGGCGGATTCAGACCCTACGAACCCGAGGCAAGTGATTGAACTTGCTAAATAATTGTTGTGTACCATTTATTGCATGATTTGTGGATTGATATTTTGGGTTTTTAGTTTAGTTTAACAAAACCTAACTTTTGGGTATAATATTAGATTTGAGAATAGAAATTAGTTTATATGTATTCTAGGATGATTATTGATGATATATATGTGATTGGGTCGAAGAGAAATGGAGAGAAAATGATAAATATGAATTTTGGGATTTTTGGCTTACTAAAAAGTAGCCATTTTCGAGCCTCCAGGTAGGCCTGTAACACCCCGCATTTTTCATGCATTAAATATTTAATTAATTCGGGAATTGAAAATTACTTGTGAGTCATAATTTAATTGAATTAATTAAGGAAATTTTATTTAAATATTAACCGAGGAGTAAATGGTTAATATTTACGGGAAGTTATTTACTAAGTGAATAGTAATTATTTATTTAAGTCATTTCGAGTATTAATGACAGGGTATGCACTTATCTCAACCGGGAGTCGGTACAGACTAAAGGGGTGAGGGGATAAATATTTTTATAAATTAATTCGGATGCCAATTCTGAGTGTACGGTTGAGTCCGGATGGGTCGAGATAGTCGGAAAAGTGTACCCGGGGGTAGTAAACGGGTCACGGGGCGTTTTTAGACATAGCCGTGCCCACACGGGGGCATTTGGGTCACTTGGGCTTGGCCCATTAGGCAAAAAACGGGATTAGGTAAATTAAGAAATTGGGAGGAATAATAAAATGGCTGATAGGGTTTTAGAAAAGGCTAAGTGTACTAAGGAACCCTAATAGCAGTTAAAGGCAGTTTTGGGATCACTAGAGAGCCAACAAGGATCGTCTTCAACCTTGGAAATTCATCTCCGAATCAGACACTACGAAACCTAAGGCAAGTGGATAACTTGCAATAGTATTGAATCTGTTTTGAAATTCATATTCATGTGATGTGTTTGATCAAAATTCGTTTTGAGTGTTCATGGCATATACATGAGGTTTTGAAAATAATAATCTGATCTACGAATTTGAATGAGGATTCTTGTAGAAATCTGGTATTATAAATTGATACATATCTGGTAGGATGATATCTGGATAATTAGAAACGAATTTGGTGAAGGGATTTGGGATGTAAATGGGTAAGGAATTAAAGATGGATATTTACCCAAATTCAGAAATTGTAGTTAATGGACGAATTAATGATGTTGGTGGACATTCTGGAGGTCCCTAATAAGGTTTCTAACATGTATTAATGTTAAGAGGGCTTAAGGTTGCTGGTAGAGAAAACTAGGGTTTGGGAAAAATCGTCCATGGCTGAATCTGTCTTCGCGAAGGAGACGAAGACCTGCTCGATCGATCGATCGAAGTCTGGGGACAATCGATCGATGGTCGGCAGATTTTGACAGTTCGCCCAGTTTTCTTTTATATGAAGAAAATTTTAATTTAATCTTTTCCATGAATTAATTTGGTGAGAAATCTATACGTGGGTTTTAAATCTAATTAATGGTGAATAAAGCTAATTTAGAATTTGGAGACAACTTAGTGTGACATCATAATTTAAAATTGTTGGGCTTTGGAGAAATTAGGTGTGACACACTAAGGTTGAATTTTTGGGAAGGTGTTCGGAAGAATTAAATATAGAGGTAGTGAACAAGTCCGGGAATAGCGGTTAAGGAATACCGAGTGATCGATCTTATTTAGGTAAAGGCTAAATAATTCGGGAGTCGAGAAGTTAGACTCGGGTGAGGGTAATTCGGACTTCGAGAGTAAGTTCAATTTTATGGTGGGGGCGACACCAAAGGTGACATAATTAATTAATGTGCGAATTAATTAATAATTAGAGTTGGGCCATAAACTCTTAATAAATTAAATAGGCTTATGTTACGGGTTTTGTACATGGTGTAGCCGGGACGTTTTATATATATACGAAGGGTGATAGTATATATATATAGTGTGTGTGCATTAATATCAGTGATTGAATATTATTAGTATGTACTCTAGTGCTATAGGGGGAGGTTGCGCGCAGTGGATGAATCCCCTAGCTTGAGGAGTAGGGCGAGTATAATCCCAGGTCATAGCGTCCATTGTATGGGTGAGGGGCATCTCATTTTTAGGGAAGAAATATGACCGCCTCCACTTCGTTTATATTTTGGTCCAAGTTAGTGAGCGATTCTAACTTGGGGAAACTAGGTTTTGTGAGCACCCCTAGTGAGATAGCATTCTAGAGGGAATCATCCGTTGAGGGTAAACTCGGAAGGATGGATACACGTATGATATATGTGTGGATGTTAGTAAAGGTACGTATAATATGGTAGTAAATATTATATGTAGGTGATAATACAGTGTGTGATGTATTTACCTTATATAACTCGGGTTACAGTTATATGCTGTTAATTAATGAGAAATTAATTAAGTTAATCATTTGTGGGAATAATACAAAGTGCGACGTATTAAATTTATATAACTTGTGTTACGGTTATATGCTATTCATTAAGAAGGAATTAATTAAGTTAATCGTGAAATAACTTATAATTCAAAAATCATTATACTCGGGTTAGAGTAGTATGGCAAGGGATGGTTATACCAGGACTAGTAGAATGGGGTAGTACAACTAGGTGGGGTTAGGGTAACCGGTAGGTGTGCACAATAGTGGAGGGGTGAGAATGTCCACAAGGGAGTGCGACACTAACTTAAATATGAAGCGCATTCATGCATTTTAAATTGTTGCAGTTAATTCACTTGCTAAATATTTTCAAAATGTTTTGGGTTCTAACCCTTGCTATAAAACTATTTTCAAAACCTTTTAGGTGTCCAGCCACAGGGACGCCAGGATTGATATTTTATTCCAAGGACACCGAGATGCGGCATATGTGGATGCTAGCAGGAGTTTGGATTAGATGCATCATTCATTCATTCCTAGAGTAGGAATCTTTTATCAGTCTCAGTTTTATTTAGGGCTTGTAGCCCAGACTTCTCGGTACAATTTTCAGGTGTAATTCATTCAGGTGTTGAATATTGGTATTGAATTATTTATTTGGTGGCCGGTGATTTATTCGTCAAGTTGTGTAATTATTATCCTATTTACTTTCATTCAGTTGTGTGAATGGTCTATATTTTAATTCCGCATGTATTGTTTTGTTTAATTAAAAAGTTAAAATTTGCACCAGTTTTTGGAATACTAGGTGGTTAGTAAGTTTTAAAAAGTTTTCGACAGTGATGCTAAGGATGATCCAACTAGGATTCCTGTTTTAATCTGGTATAGGACTGATCACCCGGTATTTTATTAGGCGGGGTGTCACAAGGCCGAATCGATTCGGTCCCCTAGCCGAATCGATTCCAAAATATGCAGGTGCCCAGGTCTGAATGACCGAATCGATTCGGATCCCATCCGAATCGATTCGGACTGAGACAGAATCCCAGGTTTGATGACCCGAATCGATTCGCCTTCCTGGCTGAATCGATTCGCTGGGCCGAATCGATTTGGAATTGGCCCGAATCGATTCGAATACAGGGCTTTTGAGGTATTGTTTTTCTAAAAAGGGTTTCATCCCATTTTGTTCGAGTTTATCGATTGGGGATCTCTATAGGAGATATTTGGAGTATGTTTTGGAGACTTTTAGAGAGTTTCACTTATAAGAAATTATTGGAGTCATATTGACTAAATTTGAGGAATTCCGATTAAAGATTTTGGTATGTTCTAAGTGGGGAAGCCCACCTTGATTGGAGATTTGATTTGAAGATGATAATTATATTCACATGAAAGAATGAGATAAGTTTAGAGACATTGGATCTTAGGATCAAATACCAAATGGGATAACTTTAAAAGGTTCATAAAATGAATTGAACCCCATTATGGATGGAGATTTATAAATGCTATTCGATGTGCATACGGATATAGAAATATCCTTATTAATGTTTGAATTGGGAGATATCTCACACAATGAGAAATGTGAATTGAGGTGCATTCGGATATAGAATATCCTTAACTTAATTAGAATTGAAAGAAAATTCATTATTAGTGGCGGCATGTGAGCTTCAAGTGAGAAATAGTATAGTGTATACTAAGTGGGGAAGATGTGTGAGAATTGACGATTAGTATACCTTGAGAGTAATATACTAAACAATGATGTTAATCAAATTGCGCCAATGGGCGTATAATGAAAATGAATATGATGTTGCAAGTATACCTTATATGATGGTATATCTTTATTATTTGGGATGTATGTATACCTTATATGATGGCATATATACATGTTAGGCATATCCTCTCCTTGCTATCATTGGGAAGTTTTGTGCGTAGATGGTGAGCATCCTGCCTCAAAGAGCAGGGTGTAGATATTCCCCAGGTCATAGTCGTCCATGGTGGTAAATAAATGACATATATATACATTTATTTATTTTGGGGGTGAGGGGTCGTGGGTATGTGTCGCTCTCACTTACCGGTTAGGAGCTATGATCGCTTCCCGGACGTTGTGTGCGTGAGTTGATCACGAGGTGGGTGTCGTTGAACCCCACCACGTGGCCCCAGTTTGCTACGTATATTGGATGCTGGAAGATGATAGCATGTGAGCCTGCGTACTTCGAGTTATAGTTCGGTTGGATGGTTATTATTTCTTATGCTTGTACTTGGGTATCTAGGGCATAATGGACCTCAAGGACTGACATTGCCAGGATTAGTGTATCGGGGGGGTTCCTTGTTTGGATTTCGCTTCGGCGAGACGTCCCACGCACGAACAGCTGTGTAATGTTGGAAATTGGGGATAAGTTAGTCCTTAATGCTCATATTTATATATACATATATCACCTATCCTGACTATCGACAGTGTCAGGAGTAGTGTAACGGGGGGGTTCCTTGTTTGGATTTCGCTTCGGCGAGACGTCCCTCGCATGAAATGCCGTGTACTATTGAGGTAAGAAATTAATTAAAATTTGGATAATAAATTGGGTTAAATGCATCTTGCATTGAGGGCATAATGAACCTCGAGGATCGATACGGTCAGGAGTAGTGTAACAGGGGGGTTCCTTGTTTGGATTTCGCCTCGACGAGATGTCCCACGCACGAAACGCAGTGCCGTGTTGAGCATCGGGAGGAGTTTAGTCCTTAACTCTTGATGCTAATAACTCATATATAATAAGTACATATATATATTGTTTAAATGCCAAATAAGGGCATCACTAGAATATAATATTCTAGTAAATGAGGATGTTGATGTATTGTGATGATGTGGTTATGATATGGATTATGCAACTTTATATGTTCAACAAATGAACATTATAAAGATAACTATAACTATTACATTAAAGTAATGTATATAATTTATAGATCATAGAAATAAAAGGTAGATTGGGAGATAGGTTAGACGGTTTCACTTAAATACTTCAATTGGGTTTAAGTTAGAATCCTCTTACCTCAATTATAATCGGGAATACATCTGGAGATCACGTGCATACGCTTAGTGCGCGCTTTAGATGAGAGGTGAGTTGAATTATTATGGAGAGTTCGATTTCACCTTAATGATGTAATAACGCAGTTATAATCATTATGCATTTTAATACACGTGCTATAAACTGTTTTTCAACTCGGGCTCTGACCCGTTTATATTTTATCCTTCATGTATATATTGTATTAATTTAGGTGTTCCTCCGCAAGGACGCCATTGATTTTCATCCATCCTGTATTCGCGGAGCTGTGGCAGTTGCGGACTGTTACGGCACGTTGTTTTAGTCGATTCCTATCTTTGTATATCTAGATTAGGATTCAGTTTGTATATTGAGTTAGTAATCAAGTGTTGTGGATTAACACTTTCATATTTCATTTCTCAGATTATTGTATTGTCTGTTACCCGACAACATATTCGGGTATTTCATTGTTGAGATTTTATTTGTACATTGTATTTGCACTCTTGTATATATTGGAGTTTGCACTTTTCACTCATCATAGTTAGATTTATATTATTGGTTATGTGCATTATTGGTTTTGTTGTTGTTGTTAAATAAAAAGTTTTAAATTTTTGGCGATTCGCTTTTAATGATTTCGGGTAGTTAGCCTTATATTGTTAGTATTGTCTGTTGATGTTGAGACTGTGCCATCTGAGATACCTATTTTAGTGTAGTATAGGGCTGGCCACCCGTTATTATTTTAAGAGGGTTGTCACAGATGGTACCAGAGCATCAGGTTCTAGTGTCTTTAGGATCTGTGTGCGTTACTACGATCTTCCGTAAGCGTTCTTGATATAGAACCTTATTGCTAGGACGATTATATTCCTACGTCCATATCTTTCTGTGAATCAAAAATATTTGAAAGGCGTTCTGATACAATTGTTCTTGTTTCAGATGCCACCGAAGGGAGGTCGTTCAGTCAGGGCAAACAAAGGGCAACCCCAAATGCCTCAAAGGAACATGACTACGGATGATGTTGCCAATATTATGGCACAAGCAGTAACTGCTTCCGTTTTTACGATGGCTCGACAATCTTCCGCTCGAGCAGCCCCACCCCATTTAGGATTGTCTTTATGGCAGAGAGTGAAGGAAGATTTTAGTAAGGGGCATCCTCCCGAGTTTGCAGGGGGAGTTGATGCAATGGCTGCAAGTCAATGGAAGAATAGTATACAGAGGCACCTTCGTATGGTTGAGTGTTGTGAGGTGCAGAAGCAGTTTTTAGCCACCTTTAGATTATCGGGTGCAACTCTCCATTGGTGGGAGTCTGTCACCACATCTGAACAGAGAGATACTTTACCTATAAGAGAATTTTGGAAACTTTTTGATCGAAGGTACTTTCCTTCCTCTTCTCGAGATATAAAGATTTTTCAAGGAAATAGAACAGTGGAAGAATATGAGGAAGATTTTTCTAGATGGGAAAAATTTGTACCTGATTAGGTAAATACGGAAGAGAAGCGTATATTAAAGTTTGTTCGAGGTTTACATTGGAAAATCCAACAACATTTGTTTGAGAGTCCTAAGTTAGTTACGTTCATCGAGGTAGTGAATGCAACGCTATTTAAGTGTCATGAATATCGTCTTCATTCGCAAGAGGGTAAGAACTTTGGAGATTCGAGTTCATCAAGTAAGTTTGGCGATGAGAGTGCTAGTAATGCCAGTGGGCAAAAAGGATTTGTGGGTAAGTGTTTCTTTTGTAAAGAAATAGGTCATAAAAAGAGAGACTGTCCTAAAAGAGGTAAAAGACCGCGTTTTGATGAAATTTTGGAAGTGCAACCCCTACATCATATTCGAGGTCGTTTTAGACCAGGGGACTTTGTTTGGGAGCCCATTGATTAGGAAGGGCAATCGGATTAGAGATGGATGATGTAAGATAATTTTCCTGTATAATTACGATAATTACTATATGAAGATTTGGGTATATCGTATGAGAAATATTTGTAAAAGGGTAGTACTACTATAGCCCTATTACGTATGTAATGACCCTAAGGGGAAGTTTGAGCAATATAGGATCTTATTCTATTATTTTGTAAAAGAATAGATGATTTTTCAAGGTTCTCAAAAAGAGCTTTAAACATTGTGGTAAATGTAAGAATGGTAATGGTGATAAGTAGTAATGATAAAGCTACTTCTTTTTATATAGTCATGATAGACTATGCTAATTGTTGTACTCCAGATATGGATGAGCCTTATAAATGGCAATATATTGAAATGATGTAAGATGTTTATGTTTGAATGTTGAGATCATGGATTGTTGGGACGCAGGAAAATTTTAGCTCATGATTATGATAATATTTGTGAGCTACATGTTGTTATATATATATGATGATTTAAAAGACCTTGTGTTGGACATAAGGCATTTTATATTATATTATAATATATAAACCGTTTTCAAAATAAACTATTTTCAAAACAAAACTTTTGTCGGCCTTCCGGCCCTTTCAAAATGATTTTCATAATTTTTTTTTCAAACTCTAATCCGGATTTAACAAACTCTCAATCCCCGACGTCGCCACATAGTAGTGTATTGGGAGGGTTCCTTGTTTGGATTTCGCTTTTGCGAGACGTCCCCCCTCACGAAAGTGGCGAATGTCAAGAATTGAGAGGAGTTATTTCTTTGGACCATTCAAAATTTTTACACTACTAAAATGTTAGTGTTATATTTATGGAAATGTGGAACTTTGGAGGCAAATAAAGCCTCATTGTGATTGCTGTGAGCATAAAGATCAAATATAAAGGGTGTATGGGCACCCTTGTTGTGGAAATTGGTTTTATTTAACTCATAATTAACTTAAGATAAAATTAATAAAATAAATTCGTCGTGGGAAGTTAGAAGTTTGGAGATACGATTAGTGAGTACGGGTAGATTAGAAGTAGTTGAGCTTTGAAGAATTAGGCTTAGCTAAAATTTCGAGGAAGAAATTTTTGTAAGTGGGGAAATTTGTAACAACCCGAGGTCTCAGAGATAAGGATTTATTTATTTTGGGAGAAATAAATAATATTTTATTAGAGAAATAATAAAATTGGCAATTGAGGTCAAAATTTGAAGTTGTTAGAAAGAGTGTCGAATGTTGATTCTGAGAGTACCATAGTGTCCGGAAGGGTCGAGAAACTCGAAATGACTGTACTTGGGGTCTATTTAGGTTCCGAAATAAATTAGGATGTTTGACTCGAATTAAAGTTACCGAGTCATTTAAAGTGTGTATTATCATTTAAAGATGTGTATCTTGGGAATCAGGGCTTATTAAGCCTACGGGAGATATTTCTCCAAAGAGAGAAAGAGAAAAAGAAAGAAAGAAAGAGAGAAGAAGAAAAGGAAGGAGAAAAGAGAGAGAAAGTGGACATTTTCGGCCAAATACGCGATCTCAAGGCGGATTCAGACCCTACGAACCCGAGGCAAGTGATTAAACTTGCTAAATAATTGTTGTGTACCATTTATTGCATGATTTGTGGATTGATATTTTGGGTTTTAGGTTTAGTTTAACAAAACCTAACTTTTGGGTATAATCTTAGATTTGAGAATAGAAATTAATTTATATGTATTCTAGGATGATTATTTATGATATATATGTGATTGGGTTGAAGAGAAATGGAGAGAAAATGATAAATATGAATTTTGGGATTTTTGGCTTACTAAAAAGTAGACATTTCCGAGCCTCCAGGTAGGCCAAATCAATTCGTTCCCCTAGCCGAATCGATTCGGAAATATGCAGGTGCCCAAGTCTGAATAACCTAATCGATTCGGATCGTAGCCGAATCGATTCGGCCTGTGACAGAATCCCAGGTTTGATGACCCGAATCGATTCGCCTTCCTGGCTGAATTGATTCGCTGGTCCGAATCGATTCAGAATTGGTCCGAATCGATTCGAAAATAGGGCTTTTGAGGGATTGTTTTTCTAAAATGGGTTTCATCCCGTTTTGTTCAAGGTTATCGATTGGGGATCTCTATAGGAGATATTTGGAGTATGTTTTGGAGACTTTTAGAGAGTTTACCTTATAAGAAATTATTGGAGTCATATCGACTAAATTTGAGGAATGCCGATTAAAGATTTTGGTATGTTCTAAGTGGGGAAGCCCACCTTGATTGGAGATTTGATTTGAAGATGATAATTATAATCACATGAAAGAATGAGATAAGTTTAGAGACATTGGATCTTAGGATCAAATCCCAAATGGGATAACTTTAAAAGGTTTATAAAATGAATTGAACCCCATTATGGATGGAGATTTATAAATGCTATTCAATGTACATACATATATAGAAATATCCTTATTAATGTTTGAATTGGGAGATATCTCACACAATGAGAAATGTGAATTGAGGTGCATTCGGATATAGAATATCCTTAACTTAATTAGAATTGAAAGACAATTCATTATTAGAGGCGACATGTGAGCTTCAAGTGAGAAATAGTATAGTGTATACTAAGTGGGGAAGATGTGTGAGAATTGACGATTAGTATACCTTGAGAGTAATATACTAAACAATGATGTTAATCAAATTGCGCCAATGGGTGTATAATGAAAATAAATATGATGTTGAAGGTATACCTTATAGTTGGTATATCTTTATTATGTGGGATGTATGTAAACTTTATATGATGGTATATATACATGTTAGGCATACCCTCTCCTTGCTATCATTGGGAAGTTTTGTGCGTAGATGGTGAGCATCCTGGCTCAAAGAGCAGTGTGTAGATATTCCCCAGGTCATAGTCGTCCATGGTGGTCAGTAAATGACATATATATACATTTATTTATTTTGGGGGTGAGAGGTCGTCGGTATGTGTCGCTCTCACTTGTCGGTTAGGAGCTATGACCGCTTCCCGGACGTTGTGTGCGTGAGTTGATCACGAGGTGGGTGTCGTTGAACCCCACCAGGTGGCCCTAGTTTGTTACGTATATGGGCTGTTAGAAGATGATAGCATGTGAGCCTTCATCCTTCGAGTTATAGCTCGGTTAGATGGTTATTATTGCTTGTGCTTTTACTTGGGTATCGAGGGCATGATGGACCTCAAGGACTGGCATTGCCAGGATTAGTGTATCAGGGGGGTTCCTTATTTGGATTTAGCCCGACGCATGAACCGGAGTGTAATGTTGGAAATTGGGGATAAGTTAGTCCTTAATGCTCATATTTATATATACATATATCACCTATCCCGACTATCGACAGTGCCAGGAGTAGTGTAACGGGGTGGTTCCTTGTTTGGATTTCGCTTCTGCGAGACGTCCCACGCATGAAACGCCGTGTACTGTTGAGAATTGGGAATATTAATTAATTAAAATTTGGATAATAAATTGGGTTACATACATCTTGCATTGAGGGCATAATGAACCTCGAGGATCGATACGGTCATGAGTAGTGTAACGGGGGGGTTCCTTGTTTGGATTTCGCCTCGACGAGACGTTCCACGCATGAAACGCAGTGCCGTGTTGAGAATCGGGAGGAGTTTAGTCCTTAACTCTTGATGCTAATAACTCATATATAATAATTACATATATATATATATATATATATATATATATATATTGTTTACTTGCTATAAACTGTTTTTCAACTCGGGCTCTGACCCGTTTATATTTTCTCCTCAATGTATATATTGAATTACTTTAGGTGTTCCTCCGCAAGGATGCCATTGATGTTCATCCATCCTGTATTCGCGGAGCTGTGGCAGTTGCGGACTGTTGCGGCATGTTGTTTTAGTCGATTCCTATCTTTGTATATCTAGATTAGCATTCAGTTTGTATATTGAGTTAGTATTCAAGTGTTGTAGATTAACACTTTCATATTTCATTTCTCAGATTATTGTATTGTTTGTTACCCGACGGCATATTCGGGTATTTCATTGTTGAGATTTTATTTGTAAATTGTATTTGCACTCTTGTATATATTGTAGTTTGCTCTTTTCACTCATCATAGTTAGATGTATATTATTGGTTATGTGTATTATTTGTTTTGTTGTTGTTGTTAAATAAAAAGTTTTAAATTTTTGGCGATTCGCTTTTAATGATTTCGGGTAGTTAGCCTTATATTGTTAGTATTGTCTGTTGATGTTGAGACTGTGCCATCTGAGATACCTGATTTAATGTAGTATAGGGCTGACCACCCGTTATTATTTTGAGCGGGTTGTCACACTAACGAGTTCACACTGGAACTTCGTTAGAAGACTCGTTTGAACGATATTTTGTTCGAACGAAAATGTCGTTCGAACGAGATTTGGCGGGAACAGGTATTTGGCAGTTTTAAGCAGTTTTGACCCACTTTCCCACTTGTTTTTCCCACTATCTTTTGACAGAATTTCTCAAGTACGGAAATGAAATTTTTCGAAAAAAAACTTTTCATTCCATTCTAACTTATAGAGAGAGTTTTTGAGAGCACATTCTTCCAAGAAAAGTTCATGGTTTTGAGTGTTCATCTTTCAAAGAAAAATTCATTTGACACTCTAGTTTACACCTAATTGTTTGTTTAATCCAAGTTCCATATATATATACATTGCTTGGAGTTTTGGCACCGATTTTTCATCTCTACCGTTTAAAGAGACGTTTGGGTTTAATTCTAAATCCCACAAAGAAGAAAAGGTTTGCGTTGATTTACCCACTTGGAGAAAGGCTCCTTGTTCGGGTGACAGTGACCATATAAAGTCCGATCGGTGGATTTTGAGACTGCAGTGGAGCTCCGTGGTTATTCTCTAGGGAGAGGTTGATACAAGAAGGAGCATCAGGGCTTGAGAGGGATCGAGTTGAGTGTTGTAAGTCTGCTGTCTTGTATTTGTAAACTTAGTGGATTTGAGGCTCGAGCCGTCCGAGGTTTTTTTCCCGTTGTGGGTTTTTCCTCGTATATCGTGGCGTAGTGATTTATTGTTTATTTTATCTTGCTATACTCACCTAGAACGCATGCTTAGGTAATTCAAGATAAAATTTGGTTTTAATCACTACATGTTTAATTTGGTGCTAAATTAAATATTAGGTAATGTGTAGTTAATTCAAGTCTTCAATTTAATGTGTTAAAATTTGGTTTGGCCTAATTTGTTAAAATTGAGAAATATGACTTAGGCAAATTTTCTAGGACTTGGGTTAATTAATTGTGTATAAGTGAAATTAACATAAGTGTGTGTTTTAATATAATTTCACTTGGTTTTATTTTAATTTGAAGTAAATTAAAATTTGGTGTTTTTGTGAACCATCTTACGCTTCTGCATATCTCAACAAGGAAATTGATTTTATAGTATAAGAATTTTATAATTAGGGGCCTATCGCACCTTTCAGACGGTGGACCATAAAAAGTTGTATGGTATGCTTCATCCTCTACTAATTCGTGAATAGAAGTGGGATAACATCTCAATGGATTTCATCACCGGGATACCTTTAATGCCTTACTATCATGATTAAATTTGGATGATTGTTGACTTCCTTACGAAGGTAGTACACTTTTTTTTTTCGTTCGTACCGATTATTCGATCGAGAAACTTTCACGTTTACATGTGATGGAGATTATCTGTTGGCTATTATCGATCATTTCAGATTGTGGCCGTACATTTGTGGCAAAATTTTGGGAGAGTTTTCAGCAGTCCATGAGGACTAAGTTGCACCTTAGCACAACATACCATTCACAGATGCATGGACAGGCCGAAAGGGTCAATCTGGCATTAAAGAACATGCCACGTGCATATGTGATGGATTTCAAAGGTATTTTGGAGACTCATTTGACTTTAATAGAGTTTTCATTTAATAACAGTTATCAGAAGTCCCTTTTCGTAGAACCATATGAGTAACTCTATGGGAAACCGTGCCGATTGTCGGTGTATTGGTTAGATACAGGTGAGGGTAGACATTTGGAGTCAGAGTTTATCGAAGAGATGACCGAGAAGATTAAGTTGATTAGTGAGCGAATTAAATTCGCTCAGGATATAAAGAAGAGTTACGCATATAAAAATAATAAACCTATGGAGTTTCAGGTAGGAGAACATGTCCTACTTTGGGTATCCCCTATAAAAGGGGTGATGATATTCGGGAAGAAGAAGAAATTAGTACCGCATTATATTGGGTTGTTCATGATTATATAGAAGGTAGGGAAGGTTGCATATCATTTAGCACTTACGAACCTCCTAGATTGGGTGTACGGCATGTTCTACGTGTTCCTACATCGTCGATTTTTACACCCTAGGGTCGCATATCAAAATATTGAGTTAGGTGAGACAGTTACACTCAGACGCATCATATAGTGAGCATCCAATGGGCATTTTGGATAAGCGGATTCAAAAGTTATGTTCCAAGGAGATAGTGTTAATGCCTGTGTAGTGAAACCATCATAATGAGGAGGAGTCCACTTGGGGACATGAGAATTTGATGAGGCAAGAATACCCACATTTATTTCCTATATGAGGTGTTATTATTATTTACTCAGGTATATGAGGTGTGATTATTTTTTACTCAGGTATATGAGGTGTGATTATATTTTACTAAGGTATATGAGGTGTTATTTTTAAATTTCGTGGACGTAAGTCTTTTTATTGGGGCGGGGGGGGGGGGGGGGGGGGGGGGGATTGTAATACCCTATAATTTTAAAGGAATTTAATCAATCAAATAATTAATTAATTATGGATTTTGGGAGAATTTTAAATAATTATTTTAACTAAAAAACCCTTATTTTTTATAATTATTTATGTGAACAATAAATTTTATTTGTGTTAATGGAAGTTGAAATATAATTTATGAAAGTTCTTGTTATTATTATTATTATTATTATTATTATTATTATTATTATTATTATTATTATTATTATTATTATTATTATTATTATTATTATTATTATTATTATTATTATTATTATTATTATTATTATTATTATTATTATTATTATTATTATTATTATTATATTTCAATTGATGAATTTTATAATTTATTTGATGAATTAATAAAGTGTATGGGCCTAATTATTAATAAATAAAAGTATGAGATTTAATTGTAATTATATGAAGTAAATGAAGAGTTTGGCACAAAAGGAATTATAGTTTAAGGCTTAGGGTAAGAAAGTAATTAAGAGATTACTTGGAGAATTGTTTAGGCTTAGGTTTAATTAATAAAGAGAATTAAAGAAAGAAAGATAAATTTTTTCTTAAAAAAATAGGTAGCGGATGCATTCTTAAAAAGGAGTGCTTCTGCTCATTCTGTCCATTTTCCTCTAAAGCCAGTAAAAAAAAAAACCTTACTGCTTCTCAATCCTAATACAAAATTTGACCCTTAAAACCCACCCAAATTCTACAATAATTATATATTCCCAACCCTAAAAATATACCCTTTTATTTAAGATAAAAATGACATTTTTCAGGAAGAATTTTAGGGACAACTCTAAATAAATTCTAAAGGACTTTTTTGGAGGGATAATTCACCAATTTTCAAGAGGAATTTTTCTATACATTTGGGAGATTATTTTCATCAATTGAGGAGAAGTTTAGGAGGGACTTACTCTACAATTCTTCTTTATTATTTTCAGAATTTTCTTTAATTAAGGAAATATAATTCTACTATAACACCCCGTAATTTTGAGGATTGAGAATTTAATTATTTTTGGGAGAAATAATATTTATTTAAATTGGAGAATATTAAATTGGGCAAATGAGGTCAAAAATTTGAGGATGTTACAAAGTATTTCAAATGACGATTATGAATGCGCGGTTGATTCGAGATGGGTCGAGATAGTCGAAATGACTACACTTGGGTCTTATTTGGGTACGGGAATATTTTAAGTTAGTTTGGCTCGAATTGAAGTAAACGAGTCATTTAAAGTGTGTATTATCATTTAAAGTTGGGTAATTGGGAGATGATGCTTATGTAGGGCTCTTGAGAAGCCAATCTCATTTGTGAGAGTTAGAAATCCCTAGAGAGAGAGAGAGAAGAGAAGAGAAGAGAAGAGGAAGAAGGGAAAGAGGAGAAAAGCTTGGGGATTCCGGCCAATACGTGATTTCGAGGAAGATTAAACCTCTACAACTTTGAGGCAAGTAATTAAACTTGCTAAATAATCTATGTGTGTAATTTATTTCATGATTTGTGGATAAAAATATCGATTTTGGGTTTATATGTCAAAACCTAGATTTTTGGTAAAATCTTGCTTTTGAGATGTGTTGTAATACCCCGTAATTTTAATGACTTTTAAAATGTGTTATATTTTAAATTAGTGGATTAATTAGATTTTATTATAAATTAATTCATTTGGGTTTTATCCGAGTTATGGATATTAAAATGAATGATTCTGTATATTACTTAAAGATATTTAGGTAATATGTGAATGTGATGTTATTAATATTGTTGTGAGTTATTAATTCAGTAATTTGAATTTTTAGTCGGACGCGGTATGAGACGTTCCGGGACAAATTTGTTAAATTAAAAAGGAAACTCATTTTTACATCAACCTTATAGTCATTTCGAGTGCGTCGTTGCATCCGGAAGGGTAGAAATAGTCAGAAAAGTCTATTTGGATGTTGGTTTTGGGTCTCGGGTCATTTGGAAATGAAAAGACACCCAAAAAGGGTATTTCGGTTATTTTTATAGGAGGATGAATAGTGATTTCGGATTTTGTCTTATTATAAATATTTGGAGATTAGTTGTACGTAGGTTCATTTTCTCTTCTACACAAATTCAGAGGTCACCTTTTGAGAGAGAGTGAAAGGGTGCTTGGGAGGAGAGAAGCTTGCTTGGAAAGGAGGAGAACTAAGGGCCAAAGGTCACCACCACCAACCGCCACCGGAAGTTGACCGGAGAAGGGGAGAAGCACTAGTGATATACAACCCCAAAGGACCAGACCTTCATTAGAGGCAAGTATTTGATAATTGCAATCTAGTTAGTATATTGTCCATGTTAGGATAGTTATTGAAAAGATGAGATTTTCATGTTTGGAAGATAAAGATAGAGTTGTTGATTGATTTATGGATAATGGAAATATATAGGAATCAAACTCATGTTGTAGGTAGATAGTAATCCACGAAATAATCATTAAGTTGTTGAATAAATTATGAGAATCATTGGTTTGTTCTTGAAGATATCATGTTTATAAATTTTCTGGAAAAATAGGATAAATATATGCTTTTAAATCAAACTCTTAATGATTCTAGGATGTTTAGAGCATTAGAAATAATTTACATATGTTGTTATATCATGTAGTAAGGATTATAAGGAATTTGGGTTGTTAATATGAAGCTTTGAATGATCAAAAGTTATGAAACCCGTAGTATAAGAATTGCAGAAATCTGGGCTGATAACTGGGCGATCGATCGACCCCCTACGTTCGATCGATCGACCTCCCCAGAATTCATGAAGTTGTTTCTTTTTAATCCTTGATCTTATCCCAAATATTTTGTAAATCTTTGGTGATTATTAATTGGATATAATGGGACTTAGGGAAGATCAGTAATCCCTAGATAAGAATCGAATTAATGTGATTGGGATTTAATTGATGAGAATTATGATAATTAAATTTGAAAGAAATTTCAGTTGCAAGATTCATGTGTTGGATTCTAATTTGTATGAATGAGGATTAAGGATAGATCCAGTAAGGGAAATTCTATAAGTCACCTGGGCAGCCTTAGGTTTACAAAAAGGTTTAATCCTAAGTGATCTAAGAGGTGTTTATAAGAGATTAGAAACTATCGGTTATAACTCTAATTAATGGAGAGTTTAATTCGTAGTAATTCGGGAGATGAGATGGTATGGACCAGTAGGATATTAGTGATGTCTTACTGAATACATATATTGAGGAAAACCTATTTAAACCTTGAGTAATGAGTGAGACTCTGATATAATTAAATTGAAGAAGTAAAGTCATAATATTTAATACGTAGGATTTAAGAGATATAAGGCTACGTATGGGAATTATCTTATGATAGTGTGATTACCTTGCTGATATTATATCTATAGGTAGATGATAATGCCTATTTGATTAATTGATGATTTATGTGTATGACATACCTAGCTTAATTGCTATCGACGGGAGGTTTGCACGTGAGGCCAGTCATATCCTGATGAATCCATGGGATTTTTGATTTGTCGCTCGAGAACATAGGTCTATGAAAGACTTATCGGGGAGTTGATAAGTCTGATGACTATGGGAACGTAGGTATGTGCGTGACCCATGGATACCAAAACTATGTTCGCCTCCAATTTTGTGTTGTTATTTATGGTTCGAGGAATCCTTACCGAACCTTTTGTCCCCTATTCGGTGACCAACGATACTGGGACATGATAGCAGAGTAATACATGAACCGTAGATGTGTCTCGGGGGACGTATTATTTATGCATATATATAATGAATTAAATGAATGTATATATAGTGGTTAGATTAGTCTACTATGTGATAAATGTAAATGACGGTGAATAGAGAAGAAGAATGGAATTAAGTTAATGAATATTTATTCTTATAGATTTGAAAAGTTTAATTCATATTAATGAGAAACGTATATGAATGATTATACTACGTATGGTATGGGACATAAGGGGTTATGATATGGGATAGAATCATATTATGGAAACTAGTTAGGAGCATTCATTAACGAGGAGGTTAATAGAAAACGTTAAGCGTGCACTCTAGATGAGAGGTGAGAATATCAAGTGAGAGTATGTAGACTAACATGTACATAATAAATGCTTCATTGCACTTGTTAAATACTTGTTGTTTTCAAAATTATTTTACATCGGGCTCTGACCCGTTTCCTTACATATTCTCTTTTCTATTGTACCATCTATATCAGGTGTCCAGCAGCAGGGACACCAACCTTAGAGGATTATGACGAGCTATGGAGCTATAGAGTATTGCTTAGACGCCTATATTCATTTGATACATAGTGATCTTTTATTTAGGGCATGTCTCCCGGAGGAATTCAGTTATTTCTTTTCTATCTGAGTTATATAGTCTTGTACTCGTGTCATTTTAATACTTTTGTTATTGTTGGGATTACTGTATTGGATTAGTATGTGGGAATGTTTATTCCAATTGCATTTAAATTCTTTTGAGTTATCTGTTCAGTTATTATTGTGTTACATTAAAATGTGTAGTGTTATTCGTAAACTAAAAATGAATTTTGTTGAATTAAAATTTGGAAAGTTTTTAACACCAGCTTAATTGGGTGTTGGATGATTAGTTAATGTTTTCGACAATGATGCTAAGAATGAGGCAACTGTATATTCTGTTTTAATTTGGTATGGGACTAGCCACCCGGTATTTAATTAGGCGGGGTGTTACATGTGTATATGGATTTGAGGTTGTATAATTAGTTGGGTTGATATATTTAATGAGTTTTGATGTTAGAAACATGATTGGGTTGAAGATTTATGGTTAGAAGATGATGTATTGGGTTTTTGGAGAGTTAGGTTTAGTCCAAAATAAAGAATGGACGAAATATCTGGTATGGATGGTCGACCGCGGCCAGGATGCCGGTCGACCGCGCCTCAAGGGAAAATCCTACTAGTTTCTTCGCAAGGCAAATTCCATAATTGCGGTTGACCGATGGTTAGGGGCCGGTCGATCAATACTATGTTTTTAGCCCAAGAACGGGATTTTCTTTCTACCCATATTTCCTTTGGGTCTAAAACTTAGGGACCTTCTTATAATATCAAGAGATTGATACCTCAGGATAGTAAGGTGGTATTCGGGCCTATTTTAGGAATGGCTTATAAGGGTATGACACCTCTTTTATTAAGGAAATGATTATAGTACTAAAAGGTAGTTGTATTATATTAATTTTATTGCGGTGGGCTATCATTAAGTGGTTATACGTTATAGAGATAGTTCCTTTTTACTTATGTGCTTTCGAAGTTAAGTGGTATCACAGTTTATGTTTTAGTATATCACCGACTAGAATAGTTTGTGTTTATACTTATAGCCACAATATTGTTATGTGCATACAAACATAGATGGTGTGTATGATGATGATTGTATATATATATATATATATATATATATATATATATATATATATATATATATATATATATATATATCATCTGTATATGATAATTAGGTAGACATACCTAGCTTATGTTATTATGGGAAGTTGTGCGATGTGGGTGAGGCCTCTGTCTTGAAAAGCAGGGTGCATATAGTCCCCAGGTCATAGGCGTCCACTAATTGTATCATGAGCTTTTGTATCAGGGGTAAGACATCTTGGGTATAATTCGTCTTATTTTCTGATGAGGAACTATGACCGCTTTCCATGCGATGTAATTTGATTATTTACGAGGGCGGTGTGATAATAGTCCGGTGGCTAGCAACCCGGGAGAATTTGAGTAATTCCTAGAAGATGATAGCATTGCAGAGATTATATAAATCCCATAAGTGAATGTGGTATGTGTATTTTAGATGCACGCTATGTGTATTATGTGTACTTGTTGGTTAGGTTTGAATGATCATGTTTTATAACTAGGATAATGTTATATAGACCGTAAAGGTGCCGTGTGTTATATTATTTGTGTAATTAGAGATAGTTATTCATAATAAATAGCTAATGTTGTATGTGTTGTCTACCGAGGAAATAATGGATCTCGACGATCAACATTGTCAAGGAGTAGTGTATCAAGGGGGTTCCTTATTTGGATTTCGCTTTGCGAGACGTCCCACGCACGAAACATAACGCATTGTTGGGAGTGGGGAGAAGTTTAGTTCTTAGTACTCGAGTTTATGTGTTATAGTGAAACATTACTTTATAAGATAAAAAGGTGATGTGCGACTATTATGATGCTAATAACTTGTTTAAGTTAATGATTAGAAACTGATGAATTCTATTAAGTTACATATATATTAACTTGTAAATTTGGGTGTAAGCTTGGGCAGCGATATAATATAAAGCTAATAGTTAGGTTTTAGATAGTGGGTTACGCGGGTGTAGATCATGCGTAGATTAAGATTGAATTATCCTTAGAATACATCGAGTAGCTTAATTGAGGTTTGCATACGTTTAGGTGTGCGCTTTAGTCGAGGGGTGAGTTTGAGTCCCACGAGAGTGAGACTCCACTTTAATTATGAAATTTTGCATTTATAGTTATTATGCATTTTAATGCACTTGATAAAATGTTTTCCCACCTCGGAATCTGACCCGTTTATATTTCTCTCTTGCTATACATATATTGTAATATATTATAGGTGTCCCCCCGCAAGGAAGCCAATGATGCTTTTCTATCCAGTGTCCTCGGAGCTGTAGCAGATGTGGACTGTTGCGGGTTTTGTTATAACTGCTTCCTATCTTTTGTAGATCTAGCTAAGGATTCATTTGGTATATCGGGTTTATACCCAAGGGCTATATATGTAGTACCTTTATATTTTTCTCCTCAGGATGTTGTATTGTCTGTGACTCGACAGCATATTCGGGTATTTCCTTTTGTGTACTTATGCTGTAATGTAGGATTAATTTATTTTACCTTGGTGTGTGTGTACATATTATCATGTTCAGTAAATAATATGTTGTTGGTTTGTTGATGTTCATTGTATGATTTAAAATTTTGGCATTCACTTATTGTAGTAATAGGTAGTTAGCTATGTTTATTTACTGTAGACAGTGGATGATGGGAATGATCCACTTGAGATTCCTGATTTATTTTAGTATAGGGCTGGCCACCCGTTATTATTTCAAGCGGGGTGTCACATCTACTCTCTCATTTCATGATATAAATGGTATTTTCTACCTAAAGATGTTTTTTTATAAGAAATAATTAGGTGTTATTCTTATATTGATCACAATTTTAAAGTTGGGATTTGTGTGAATAAAAAAATAAACCCAATTCTTGAATTTTGATGCTAGATTAATTTAGTTAAATTAATTATTTGGGATTGGATTTTTGAGAATTGTTTCTTCATAGTGAAATTTTCTCATGAGAAAGTTAAATTTCCCATAATTGGAATTATATATTGTAGATTATTCTTTTGATATGAAATTAGGATTTTCTTTCTAATTATAATGTTTTAAAATTGGGTATGGATTATATGTTGAATTCTCACTACTTAAGTATGAAAGTTTGAATTTTAAAGAAGGGTTACAATTTTAATTAAAGTGTGTCGATGAACCTTAATTCTTAATTGGAATTCTATATTTCTTTCTTCTCCATAATATATTAAAGGTTAAAGAATCGAATACTCACATGTATGATTAATACTTATAATTCCTTGAAATTTTGTAAGGGTAGTGGATTGGTAGATATGAGTAGCCAACTCAAAATAAAGAATATATTCCCCATGAATTATAACATTATAAACGATAAGACATAAAATATATGTTGAGATTAGCCTTCATGTATTGCATATGCATTATTGCCCTTACACATAAGCGGTGGGTTCAAATGATTAAAAGATGAAATAAACTTCTTGAATATCATTAGGCTAAATAGTATGGGATGGATATAACTGTGTTGTTATATTGCATGGGTCGGGATAGAGTCATGGTCTTGCTATATATATATATATATATATATATTATGCTTTATGGTATAGTTATTTGGAATACATCCCAGTTATTAATATTGTGAAAATTATATTTATTAGTTGTCTCTTCATATAGGGGAACTAGTGGGATTTAATTATTGTTGTTGAATATACAATTTGAAAGAAATTACACCGATAAAGAGGGGGGGTATATCTGTTAATCCAATAAATTTAGAATTATTATTTATACTCATGATTGATTGTTTTACTAATTGAGTGCATATCTATTATCTTGTTGTGGTGGGTTTGACATGTCGCGTTATTTCAGGTGCTTTAGTGTAGCCGACTTAGTTTCCTACTCGATCACGCAATCTTTCATTTTAGTCACTATCAAATTTTGGAGATGTAGGTGTTGGACCTACTTTTAGTTTTATTTACTTTATCTTTTTAGAGATGCGAGGTTTACTTTATTCCTAGCATTTGTACTCAGTTTTGAAGACAGTATGATTATGGGAGATTTGGTATATAATAGTTCTTATCAGACAATTTTTACTTTACTTAGTGGTGGTGATTGATTCTATTCATATTGTATGATCACTCAGGATTTCTCATATCGTTCTCTACTTTGATTTGTCCTTATTCATTGATTCTTATTTTATGCTAAGGATGATAGTTAAATTGATTTAGCAAACTGTTTTATTTCATAAATAGACTTGATCAACCTAATTATTAAAAATTATGGGGTGCTTTAGGAGTTGTACTTTTAATTATGGATTTCTCTTTGTTATGATCAAATTGTATTCCATTTTAGTGTACTAAATACCCTCGATAATTTCTTGCAAAAACTCCAAAGGCACATTTGAAAGCATTTATTTTAAGTTGATAAAGCCTCATCCTTTCAAAATATTTTTAAAGGTGTGTTAAATGATGAGTTATTTTTTTGATTTGACAATTATATCATCAAGATAAGACTCCAAAAAGTTTCGAACCATGTCATGAAAAATGATATTTATTCTCTTTGGTATGTGGCCCTTACATTCATTAATCCAAATAGCATTTTATCCATTCAAATGTCCCCAAATTACCAGGAAACCTAAAAGTAGTTTTATGCTCATCTTTTTTAGCTATGCATATTTGGTTATAACTAGAATAACAATCCATCATAGGCATGATAGTATGACCAGATGATTTATCAACCAATAAATCCACTACTAGCATTGCATTTAGATTTCTAAAGTCAATGCGTACACTTAATTTTCTATTTTTCTTGATTACTAGCCCTATATTGGAGATCCATTCAACATACCTGGCTATTTGAATGAATCCAACCTTTAACATGCTCTTCATTTGTTCTTTTATTTTAGCTATGACATTTGGAGTCATTTATCTTTGCAATTTCTTGACAATTTATAATCTTATTTGATTGGTAATCTATGTTCCACCAATATTCTTCATAATCCAGGTAGCTCATCATACTCCCAAGCAAAATTATCCTTGTACTGATGTAAAAATTCTACTACCAACTACCGGTCTTCTTTGCTTAGGCTGGTACTGATATAGGTGACTATCCTAGTTTTTCAGCTCCCAAAATTGATTTTTATGAATGGATCTAGTTGATTCACCATAATTTTTCATATTCTATTGGTGAACTTTATAGTTCACAACTACCTTGAGAACTTTCATTCTCCAAATTTTTTTTGAAGACATAATTAGCACAATTAATGGTCTTTTCCTTAGCAATTCTAGTGGTCAATTCCAAATCTCTGAACTTATACAAAACCATGGCCAAAATTTCATTGGCCTCCTCAATGTCAATAGGTGTGCTATCCATTAAAAACTATTTTATTTTTTTCAGTTTTCCCTATGAGGCCAAAAACTAACTCATCCAAAACCTCATTTGAAACCTCTCCTTCTGATACTTCTGTAACTAAAGCGTATGCCTCCATTGGTCCCACATTCTCTTCGTAGAAGCCATCCTCAACACAGTCGGATCTAGTATGAAAAGGCAATGGATCATGATTGACCTTTTCCACAATTCCATCCTCTTTAATCAAAAGTAACTTCTGATGCATAAAATAATTAATACATTTATTAGAGTGAATCCAATCTTTACCAAGTAATGCATGAAATCTTCGTTTACCTTCAATAATGAAGAAGGAATTTTTGGATTTTCTTGTGCCTACTTCAATATTAATAGGTAACACACGTTTGGTTGACTTTGATCTCCAGCAATATTTGAGATAATTATTTAAGTTTGAACCAATTTGGTATTTTGTTTGTTTATTTAAAGAAGCATGGAATATGTTATTATATTAACAATTGTGTTGTTATATACCAATATTTTATTAATTATAATTTCATTTATCAAAGATTTTATAAATAAAGATTTGATATGATTAATCATATTCTTAGTAGGCTCTTTGAACCCATATATTATTTCCAGAGAAGATAAAAATAAATCGAAGTTATCTACCTCTAACTTCTCTTCTTCATCCACCTCCATCACATGTGAAAATGTGCGAAACCCCCCAGTTTGAAATTCCTTTTAAAATTGTAATATATTTCCTTGTTGAAATAGAGATGCGGAAGCGTAAAGATGTGTGATGGTTCAACAAAACAAACGAATACTAAATTTTAATTTCGATTTCAAATTAAAATTAAACCCAAGTGAAAATTAATTAAACATACACAAATATTAATTTCACTTAAACACAATTAATTAATACAAGTCCTTGAATTTGTCTAAGTCATTTTTATCAAAATTTTTAAATTAGGCCAAACCAGTTTTTAACGAAAGGCTTGAATTAAATAAATAATTACTCAAATTTAATTAGCACCCAATTAAATTAAGTGTGACAATTAAAACCATTTTTATCTTGAATTATCCTAAGCATGAGTTCTAAGTCATTATGCAAGATAAAAGTAAATCAATCACACTACGCCGCGATGTACGAGGAAAAATTCACAACGGGAAACAACCTCGGACGGCCCTAGCCACAAATCCACTAAGTACGGAATTTACAAATACAAGACAAAAATGCTTACAACACACGACTCGATCCCTCTCAAGCCCCGACGTTTCTTCTTGTAGATACCTCTTCCTAGCGGATAACCACGGAGCTCCACTACGGTCTCGGAGTCCACCGATTGGACTTTGTATGGTCATCGTCACCCGAATAAAGAGCCTTTCTCCAAGTGGGTAATGCTGCAACAAACAGCTTCTTCTTTCTTTGATGGATGTAGAATCAAACCCAAAAACTTCTCTTTGAACGGAAGAGATGAACTCGGTGCCAAACTTCAAGCAAGATATATGAATATGGGAACTTGGAAGAAACTAATTTGGGTGTAAACTAGAGTGGTATATATTTTTCTCTTTGATAAAAACTCACTCAGAACATGATCTTTTTCCCTCTTTGATTTTACTCTCAAAACACTCTCTAGGAGTTAGTAGGATATGAAAAAGATAGATAATCAAAAGTGATTCCCGCACAGTGATATTTAGCAAAAAGTAGTGGGGTAAAACCAAGTGGGAAAGTGGGCAAAACTGCTTAAAACTGTCAAAAACTTGTTCCCGCCAAATCTCGTTCGAACGATATTTTGTTCGAACGAGTCTTCTAACGAAGTTCCAGTATGAACTCGTTAGAAGCTCGTTAGAAATCTCGTTAGAATGACCATCTCGTTCGAACGACATTTTGAACGAAGTTCCAGTATGCCATAATGGAAAGTCGTTGGCAATGTCATTCGAACGACTTGTGGTTCGAACGACAATGTCGTTCGAACGACACTTCAAACGAACTCACAGAAAGTTCAAAAATTCTTTTTAAGCCCAGAAACTTTTATATACTTTATATATAAGTTTTAATAAAAAACATTTTGAAAACAAAACGCAGTTTTGAAAACCTAACACCCAATATAAACTGTTCCAAGCTCCTATATATATATATATATATATATATATATATATATATATATATATATATATATATATATATATATATGTAATGCCTTTATACCTTGGGAGCATGAAACCACTGTTGATGACCTTGAAACGAGGCACATAAACCACGACATTTTGATGAAGCTTTATACACTTGGTCGCTACGTCTTCAACAAACACGTCATAGGCTTGAAAGATGATCAATATACTCTATCCTATGACTCAAACGTTTTTGTCTGGAATTGAGCCAAAACTACAAAGGACTCATTTGGAAATTTGCGTCGTTACAAATCTTCCCCTTTGGCTATTCCGGGACAAAAACTATACAAAAATCATAAAGGGCCGTCAAGCTCTACTAGACTAACCAAAAGTCCCACCCAAAATAAAAATACAATGCTTGACTTAAACAACCCAAGGATCAATATCTTTGCCGATGTTGAATGTTGCCATTTAGAAGTATTCCTGCACACTTAAGCAAACTATCAAACGCATAGGGAATATCAAAATATTAAATGCAATTAAATAATTACTCCCCCTAAATTAATTCTCCCCTTTATCAATCAAATGACCTACTTAGAAAGACGTCTCCTCCTAAGATAAATCTCCCCCAAACTAAGATACGATAATAATATGATTAGATACCATTTCTTCCCCTATCATTCTCCCCCTTTTTATTCAGGAATAGACAAAGGCTTAGAGAATCAAACATATTTATTAAACACACAATAATAGTGATGAGAACGTGCAAGCATATGGGCAACAAAAATTCAACTAATCCAACAAATAGCAACTTAGACAAACTAAAATGCAATAAAATGATACCAATATGATATATAAAGTATTGAGCATATGAAATCAACACAGAATGCAATAAGATGGATACCAAGTATGAATTAAAGCATATATGGATTAGAAATCAAAGCAAAGACTAAACAAAAATATCAAATATATGTATACATAATATATATCAAAGAGACTCAGGTACACATATATAGATATAAACACACAAATGACACACACAAAATATAATATGAGTCTTTCACACTCGTATGGTAAAAATGTGTCATATGGAAATGGAAGTGTTGGGGTGTGAACTAGTAACGATTAAATTTAGGCCCAATCACTTAAAACATGTTCACGGAGTTCTTAATTGATTGCAAACTTCATCACATTTGAATATCACCTCACGTGACAATATAAATTGAACTCAATGAACAAACATACACAATGCATATAAGCCTAGCATATTGATGATTCTACAAACCAATAGAGTCATGACATGAGATACGCAACTAGGATAAATAGACATTGTGCAAACTGTTGATATACCATCCAATCTCCCTCAATAAGCATTTATATTAAATTTGAATGAATATATCAATCAACCATAGGCCTTGGAAGTTATTTTTCTTTTAGTGCCAATTTTTCTGTTTTTAGGCCTTTGAACCACGTATTTCTTTTAGGTCCATTACAAACGGTGGCTTAAAATCGCAAAGGATTATTATTCCTTTCGGAGCCCTTCCCCGTGCACATTTATATATATCATTTTTATATCTCACAATCTCACGTGCAACGGATTTTGACATGCACTAGTCCTCTTAGGTCATAAATATGTAGATGACAAGATTGGTAGGAGAACACCTCACATAGCTCAAATATACATATGAAGTTAAAATTTCAAAAGAGCTCGTGCATGTGTGAATAGAGGCATATAAAAATAGAATCCATTTAATCAACACAAAATCCAACTACTTCATGTAGGCATGATAAAGGAACATAATAAGGATTGATAATCTAAACCAAAAGTTCTAGCCACATGAGAGCATTAAAGGAGGGATTCAAACACAAGTATATGCCACTTAAAGTGTGTCAAACCAAAATACACACAACATAAAACCTTTTTGAGTTTTTGACATTTTTAACCAAAAATAAAAATATATACTCAAAAGGATAAACAAAAATCATTTGTATTTTTCACTAAGCTTAAATGAAACAAATAAAACACAAATGAGAAAAAAAATCTTATTGTATTTTTCATTTAATGCAAACAAAATGAAGAAATAAAATACAAAAGATAAACAAAAATCATTATTCTAGCATGTGATTAAGCATGGGGCATAAACTAGAACATTATTAAACAAGCATACATTTAGCATGTGAATATAGCATTAAGTACAAACGCTAAAGTATGCAAACACTAACACATTCATCCTTTAGATTTAGCAAGGGAGGAAGCATGTGAAAGTAGATGAGAATCAAAAACCCTATTTTGCAAGGCAACCAAGTCGGATTTCCTAACCCAAATTAATGAAGAATGACTATCTTGGGGTGTAGAAACTTTAACTACCGTGGTTACTTTACGATGGGATTTTCTAGGAATTCGTTTAAGGTCAAAACAAAATTTTCTAAGATGACCTTTTTGACCACAATGTGTACAAGTAAAATTACATCGAAATTTGGTACCTAAGAAATGATCTCGAAAGACTTTCCTAGTAGATTCTCCAAAAAAATTGGTTTTGGCGTTATGAGTAAATTCATTACAAGTATTGAAGCCTAAACCACAAGTATCATTTTTAATTTGGACCGTTCCTAATATTTTATCTAATTTTTCCGAACGACACTCCAAATCAAATTTGACATTACTAGAGTCTTTTAATTTATTTTGCAATTCAAAAATGTTAGACTCTAATAAAACATTTCGCTCTTCAAAAGCAAGAAGCTCCGTTTTCAAAGATTCCATTAAACCCCTAAGGCTATCTCTCTCACCTTCTATATATTCAAGCTTCTCTAGAAGAGCTTTCTCACGTGTCCTAAGGTCTTCAACCAACATACTATTATCAATGACCTTGACACGTTCTTTCAAACTAGCTTCTAACTTCAAATGAGCTCTTTTTAATTTAATAGATTATTTATAAAGTTCTTGAAAAGCATTTTGAAGTTCACTCACATTAACCTCTTCTTCATTTTCACTCTCTCTTTCTTCTCCACTCTCACTATCATGAAAAATAAGAGAATCATAAACAATGACCTTGGAAGTGTCATGTGTTAACGTTTCATCAATCGATGAGTTCTCACTATCACTCACATGACTAGCCATAAAATCCACAAAATTAGGCTTAGTGGGGGAATCGAGTCCCTCTTCCTTATCACTATCACTAAGGGTCGCATTATATGAAATAGGTCGTTTAACCTCTTTCCTTAGTTTAGTGGGGCACTCAAAATCCATATGGCCATAACCCTCATAACCAAAACATCTATTAGACTCGTCCCTATTCAGTTGTTCATTAATAGGTTTAGGAATCTTCTCGACTTTGTCATGCTTAGAAGTTTCAAATTTCTTAAAATCATTTTTAAATTTATCTTTGTTAAATTTAAGAAATTTTCTAAATTTACGAGCAAACAAAGCCATGTTTTCCGAGTCACTATCACTCTCGCTCTCTACTACTTGTTTGACCTCCTTTCGGGCTTTTAAAGCAACACATTTTTCAATTTTCTTTTCAGTTTTAGAGGGAAACATATCTAGTTCATAGGTTTGTAAATCACCTATAAGCTCTTCTAATTTCGTAGAGGCTAAAGTTGGTAAAGAATTTAAAACTGTCATTTTTAGAATAAATCTATCGGGTAGGGACCTTAAAATTTTCTTACAACTCGGTTGTCGAGTATTTTCTCTCCTAAATTAAAAGATGAATTAACAATATCGGAAAGTCTATCATAAAATTCATCAAAAGTTTCATTATCGTTCATTTTGATGGTTTCAAATTGAGTGGTGAGGTTTTGGAGTTTAGAACTTTAACGACACTAGTTCCTTCATGAGTTAGTTATAAAATATCCCAAGCCTCTTTAGCGGTTTCACACATCATAATGCGTCGAAATTCATCCGGTGTGACCGCGCTAAACAAGGCCTTTAAACCTCGGGAATTAAAATTAGAAAGTTTAAACTCATTCTCAGTCCATCTATCGTCCGGTTTGGGAACACGTTCATTTTCAACTAAGTGAGTTGGTGGGGACCACCCGTTAACAACAGACATCCAAACTCTCTCGTCGATAGATTTTAGTGCCGATTTCATTCGCGCTTTCCAATACGGGTAGTTAGAACCATCGAAAATAGGAAATTTTAAAAATGAAAAAAATTCCATTTTAGCCAAAAATTATTTAAAGAATCTTTAACGAAATAATTTATCGCGTTGGCTCTGATACCAATTTGAAAATGTGCGAAACCCCCCGATTTGAAATTCCTTTTAAAATTGTAATATATTTCCTTATTGAAATAGAGATGCGAAAGCGTAAAGATGTGTGATGGTTCAACAAAACAAACGAATACTAAATTTTAATTTCGATTTCAAATTAAAATTAAACCCAAGTGAAAATTAATTAAACATACACAAATATTAATTTCACTTAAATACAATTAATTAATCCAAGTCCTTGAATTTGCCTAAGTCATTTTTATCAAAATTTTCAAATTAGGCCAAACCAGTTTTTAACGAAAGGCTTGAATTAAATAAACAATTACTCAAATTTAATTAGCACCCAATTAAATTAAGTGTGACAATTAAAACCATTTTTATCTTGAATTATCCTAAGCATGAGTTCTAAGTCATTATGCAAGATAAAAGTAAATCAATCACACTACGCAGCGATATACGAGGAAAAACCCACAACGGGAAACAACCTCGGACGGCCCTAGCCACAAATCCACTAAGTACGGAATTTACAAATACAAGACATAAAGGCTTACAACACACGACTCGATCCCTCTCAAGCCCCGACGCTTCTTCTTGTAGATACCTCTTCCTAGCGGATAACCACGGAGATCCACTGCGGTCTCGGAGTCCACCGATCGGACTTTGTATGGTCACCATCCCCCGAACAAAGAGCCTTTCTCCAAGTGGGTAATGCTGCAATAAACAACTTCTTCTTTCTTTGATGGATGTAGAATCAAACCCAAAAACTTCTCTTTGAACGGAAGAGATGAACTCGATGCCAAACTTTAAGCAAGATATATGAATATGGGAACTTGGAAGAAACTAATTTGGGTGTAAACTATAGTGGTGTATATTTTTCTCTTTGATAAAAACTCACTCAAAACATGATCTTTTTACCTCTTTGATTTTACTCTCAAAACACTCTCTAGGAGTTAGTAGGATATGAAAAAGATAGATAATCGAAAGTGATTCTCGCACATTGATATTCAGCAAAAAGTAGTGGGGTAAAACCAAGTGGGAAAGTGGACAAAACTGCTTAAAACTGCCAAAAACCTATTCTCGCCAAATCTCGTTCGAACGACATCTCGTTCGAACAACATTTCATTCGAACGAGTCTTCTAATGAAGTTATAATATGAACTCGTTAGAAGGTCATTAGAAATCTCGTTAGAACAAACATCTCGTTCGAACAACATTTTGAACGAAGTTCCAGTATGCCATCATGGGAAGTCATTGGCAATCTCGTTCGAACGACTTGTGGTTCGAACGACAATCTCGTTTGAACGACACTTCGAACGAACTCACAGAAAGTTCCAAAATTCTTTTTAAGCCCAGAAACTTTTATATACTTTATATATAATTTTTAATAAAAAACATTCTGAAAACAAAACACAGTTTTGAAAACCTAACACCCAATATAAACTGTTCCAAGCTCCTATATATATATATATATGTAATGCATTCATACCTTGGGAGCATGAAACCACTGTTGATGACGTTGAAACGAGGCACATAAACCACGGCATTTTGATGAAGCTTTATACACTTGGCCGCTACGTCTTCAACAAGCACGTCATAAGCTTGAAAGATGATTAATATACTCTATCCTATGACTCAAACGTTTTTTTCTGAAATTGAGAAAAAACTACAAAGGACTCAATTAGAAATTTTCATCCTTACAACATGGACCTCCTATCCTTCTTTAACTTCGAACCTCTTTGGGAGGACCATAGCCATATTGACTGGCATTTGTTGGGGGCAGAACCCCAAACTGGATGAACTATTATTGTTCAACCTCTTTCATAGGAACTATGGCATCTACTTCCATTATATAATTCTTTTTTTCTTCACCAAAAGAAACTATCTCCAAATGAACTGTCCCCATCCACACTCATGGATTTTTTCAGCTCTTTGAGCCTTTCAAGCAATAGGTTTGAAGAGGAGTTTTTGCCTTCTAGTTTCCTATGAAACCTTGGATTTGGCTTTGATGATGAAGAAGAATCCCTCTTTTCCACTGATATATACAATCATAGAGTCCTCTTGTCAATACCTATATTATTTTTGAATAGTTTTTTGTTGGGTTCGAGAAATTACCATCGCTTGTTTCCTGCTCTTTAACTTGGGTGTCTGCACCACATGCCATATACCCGGGGTCACCTGCTGGGACTTCACTGCATTCGGTGTCCTTGGTATTTCATTATATTGTTGTGACACCTTTGTATCTTGTAATACAAACTAAGATGACTCCTTTCACCATTGAGATTGACTTAGGGATCTTCTAGGTCTTGTATTCCCAAAATATTGATGTGATTTGGCCTCTCTGAAGACATGCTTAATGTATTAGTTGTTTTGCGACATCTTAGTAAGTACTTAAGGGTAATAAGGCCAATAGAATGACCTCATATTGTTAAAGTATTTTCTTTGAACTTCCTCTTGATTTCAGATCATTGGGGCTTTGGCAACTTAGCCATTATTCCCATTGTTGTTGCTTTTGAGATGTTGCATTCCATTCGAAGTCACCAGCTAGCATATTTATGCATAATGTTCCCCACATCTAAGTCATAGGTGAATCATGGCCTTTTGGTCCCCATCCTCAGTCATTTTCGAATTCAAATCCTTTGATTTAGACTTAGTCTTCATTTTAAACTCAACATGGACCTTATTTCTAGGCAGTTAAATGGACTGCATATTTATCCCGACCTCTTTGAGATTGGGGAATGGGTTATCATCTACACACATGGTGATTTCTAGTTTCCCAAGGAATTTGATTTTACCCTCCTGATTGGCTCTTGAATCCTATAGTGAAACATAGAACGTGCATTAGTTGAGTGGGAGAAAACATTGTGTCATTTAGAATAATTCTTCCCTTTAATTTCATGTTGCTTTTTAGCATCATTGTGTGGTTTCAATATTTTGGCATTTAAGAGATAATAAAAAATATCATCAGCCTTAGAAATGTCAAATGGGTACTTTTTTTTTAATCATTTTGTTAGTTTTGGGAGAGAAAAACTCCGTTGTTATGTCCTTTCGAACCAATGGTTCACAAACTATAGGATCAATTCCTATAATTTCAACAACATCCATTTTGAATTTAGTATCTTTGTAATATTCCTGGAAAGAAAAAAGTATTTATTTCATACTCTTCTTATACAAGATCCTCATATCTAGATACCTTGGTAGTTAACTTGAGAAGTACCAATAGTGCTTAGGCATGGATGGTCTAACAAAAAAAAAAATAGAATTTTCAAATTTAATGAATAAAACTTTAAACATATAAAACCTAACAAAACTTGTGCACCAATTCTAAACCGTTATGAAAAAAACTGATTTACCCAATTTGATCTTTTCAACCTAAAACATGCATCTATGTGATAAGCAAAGAAAATAAGTAAAACACAAATTTTGAGGTGATGAACTCATTCACAAGAAAACCTATAGTTCGTTCAAACGAAAGGCTTACTTCATTCTAATGAAACTCAGGTTCATTCGAATGAATAATTTTTTTTTGTTCCAACGAACATCCAATGAGCTTCTAACGGGTTTCATTTTTTTTTAACAGAGAGTGTTCATTTGATGTTCGTAGATGTCCATTTTAATGAGGTTCCAAAGTCGTTTTAATGAGGTAAAGCTTCGTTCCAATGAAAATCATTTTTTGTTCCAACGAGGTTTAAGACTCGTTCTGATGAACTCAGAAATAAAAAACTATTTTCCCCAAAAATAATTTTAAAAACATTTCCAAATGATTTTGTTTAAAAATAAACACCCAAAATATATTTCCAAGGATCATATTCGAATTTATACATACCTACGAGATCCTCGATAAATGTGGAGAGAGACTTAGTACAAATACGACATGATACATATCCGCTACGTCTTCATCAAACATATAATAAGCTTACGAGATCTACAATATAAAGCCTAACCTATGACTCAAGTGTTTATTCAGAATTGAGACAATTATAAATAAATTGACTCGATTTTAAACTCAGTGGTAACAAATTTCTTTCGAAGCCTAAATTTTAGATCGTATTGTGCAAATTTCACAAATTCAGACTTGGGTAAGACTATTTTATATTTTTTTAACCATTTTAACCTATTTATGAATGTTGTATCCTTTTCATCAGGTTTGTGGATTAAAACCTAGCTAAGTCAACCATAGAGACTTTTAACTTAGTTTGGAAGACTTGTTCATTAAACATATCTTCCATTTGTTGTTAATTCTGAATAAAGTTAGGTGGTTAGCCTAAGAACTATGTAAAGGTTTCATTAGTGAATGAAGTAGAAAATAAGCGTAGTATTAACACTCATTTATACCAACATCGGCACATTGACTAGTGAATTTAACAATCTGTTCCACATTAGACTGACTTTTATCCCCTACAAAGAGGGTAAAGATTAGGAATTTAAAACCTTTTGGGAGTTCAAACCTATCTATCCACTCAGGGTATGGCTTCTAATAAACTGGAATGTGCACCCCCGAACCACTGATCCACATGTTTCATGATTGAGATCCACAATATCATTTCTCCTTACTCTCCCAGGTAGTTGCCTATTTTGTGGAGAAATTACCTGATTTACTAAGGGAGTTGGTTGCACAAATGGTGGTAGCACTTGTGGAGGTACATTTTGTTATTCTTGACAGTCCATTGGCTGAGAAACTTGGGGTGTATGGTTACCAAATATCCTTTTATTCCCCACCCCTATGTTCTTTTTCAAACACAAGATTACTGATAATTCTATAGTTCGAAGCAGGTGGGAAGTCTAGATTAGCCTCATTTTGGTATAGCCTAGGTTTCCCTTCCTTTGGGAGAGATTTCTCCCTAGTGGGTTATTGTAACCCAACTGTTGGTTGGTATTAAATGATCCTAAACTTTCCATTGGGTTATGAATGCGTAGATGGTACGTCATGAATATTGCATAATCGTGCCCATTATTTTTATTTATTCAAGAACGTTTTGTGTTCTTTATGCCTATATTTATTCTCATTAACCATACAACCTCTATTATGTATGTTTATATGCTTTGCATGGTTTAATTGAGCTTTTATAGGTATTGGAATACTTAAAGTGAGGATTGGTTGCATTGCTGAGAAGTTCCATCGTCAGACTTAACTTGAAGGTCATTTTAGACATTTCATACTTCATCTGCGGCTCAGTGGAATTTCATAGTTCATTGAGTTTACTTCGTATGGTCACAAACGACACAACGTTTCGAGTTCTGATGATCGAGTTATAGACGTTTTCATTTTGAAGCTTTTTCTCCCTTTTATGGACCAAGCCTTGCTCAAAATAGGGGACCGGTCGACCCGCCTTGGGACCCCGATCGACCGGTGATTGCAGAATTGGCCTATGCGCAATCAGTATTTATGGCACCGAAAATACTGAAGGCTCGATCAATAGAATAAACCCGATCGATCGATTGATCAAAAAGGAAAAGTTATTGTGTTGTCACCTATAATATATAAAGGGTTCACTTCTCCACTTCTTTCCGCTAGTTGGGTTATGTAATCTCACCCACACAATTGTTTGAGTGTGTTGTCAAGTCCATAACAAGGAGAAATTTCACGCTATAGAACACTTTCACATACCTCTTTATAGCATCCACAATGGTGGAGAGTTTGGACAAAGAAATTTGCAAATTTACAAATCGAGAGAGTTACACTGGTGAGACATAATTGACAAAATTCGTAGATGAAAAGGTAAAGGATTTGCGAAGTTACTGGATGGCTAATGAATCTGTAAAACCATCCTACGAACTTCTGAACTTCGTAGCAACTTCCTACGGACTTCTTTTGTTCGTAAGAAGTCCCTACAAACTTCAGAAGTTCGTAAGAATTCCTACGAACAAAAGAAGTTCGTAGGAAGTTGTTTTTATTGCTACCCATTTTCACGACCGTTGGTAGATTTTTGTTATAAATACAACCCACATTCCTCAAACATTTTCATTCTCACCCTTTATAAATTTTGAGAGTATAATTTCCTTGGAGTGATTTCATTATTTCTATTTTTAATATATTTTATTTCTACACAAAATATGTCTTCCTCTTAACCGATTAGTTTCGGTACAACTCAACAACCTAATATGACTCCTTTTGAGGACCAAGTACTATGTACAATTTATGCTAAATATACAGCCCGAAGTATTGAAGGAAACTCGATATCATCGGGCACATTTTGGGACATCGTGAAAGATGAGTATAGCGTCACGCATGGAATTACAATTACTCGTACGAGATCCATACTATCAACACGTTATAATCATATATCGCATCAAATAATGCTATATATTGCAAAGCTTTCTCACCAACTCAAGGATGTGGGAAGCGGGACGAATGATTTCCAAGCGATTACTAATGCACGCAACGCGTACCGCGCCGAAACCAACAAACATTTAATGTTCGATAACTGCTATCAAATTTTAAAAGATTTATCGTCATTTGACTTGGAAAATACAGCGGAGAACAATGACATCCCTGCACCTTTATGCGAAGATGACACTCCCGGGGTACAAGACGTACCGGATAGACCCCCAGGCAGGAAGGGTGAGAAATAATGTGCACGTCAATGAGCGCGTTCTGACAGCTTGGATTGTAACACGGCAGTACTCAAACATTGCCAAGACTTCAATCCAATGTTTAAAAGCAAGCAGGAGTGGAAGAATAATCGTGCCCTTAAATTTGACTCTCAAATGGATGCGTTCATCAAGATGAAGCGAGCTGATCAACTTGCCAAAAACAAGATCAGATCACCAAAAAACAAGATCAGCTGGTGCGCCTAGGCCGAGAGCAGTCTTACATCATGGAGCTGGATATGAACAATATGAATGATATGCAAAAGCAGTTTCATTCTAAAAGGTTCAACAACCTAACAACGATGGTTACTGCCATCGAAGTGTAACAACCCTCGCGTTTAGGAGGCTAATTTTATATTAATTTACCGTATGAAATAATTATATAAAATGTTGGAATTGGAGTAAATATTAATTTGATGAGTTGAAGATTAATATTTACTGGGTTATTTCATATTTACTACATGAGAAAGTAAATATCATTCGGTTGTGTGTTTTATGGTGTCATATTATTTAAATGACATTATGGTTTAATTGAAACCGGAACTTAAAATATTTTATAAAATTTTCGGATGACATATTTGTAGAAGGCGTAGTTAGTCCAGGAATGTGCGAGACAGTCAATATAAGTGCCATATTGTATTTAGGTATTTCGGGCACTTTTACCTGGTTTTAGCTTAACGCGTATTTGCGAGTCATTTTAAAATGGTATTAACCACTTAAGTTGGGAGACTTATGTTAAGCCCCGATTTTAGTCTTCCAAATCCCCTAATTACCCCATTTTATGTCTTAAACATAGAGAGAAAAAGGAGAGAAAGAGATAGGAAGAGAAAAGTGGAGAAAGAAGGGAGAAAATGGAGATTGAATATGGATTGTTGCTATTACACAAAGGAATATGAGATTTCTACTTCAAGGAAAGTTTTCTACTTACTAATATGTGATTTAAGATGAATAATTTGTATGATATTTATGTATTTGCATTTGGAGATCAAAAATGGAAATTATGGGAATTAAACCCAAATCTTAATTTTGATGATGAAATTATGGATTGTAGTAGTTATAAATCATGCAGGATAAATTTTGGATAGATAAATGTTGTTGGTTGTGGGTAAAATGGAAGAGATTTGAGGTTTGGGAAAATTAGGGTTCATAACCCTTAAGACAAAATTAGGCAAATCTGCAGAACCGAATCGATTCGGCCTGGCCGAATCGATTTGCCTTGAGACAATTTCCAGGTCTGGGTCGACCGAATCGATTCGGATGGTCCGAATCGATTTGAAAATTTATGCAGAAGTCAGGCTTTTCTGGCCAAATCAATTCGGATGGTCCGAATCGATTCGCTTTCCTAAAACCAAATCGATTCGGCTAGGCCGAATCGATTCGGAAGCCCTGCACTTTTGAGTGATTTTCTTAGTTTAATTCCAACTCTTTTCTTTAAGTTTGGGACTTAAGAACCTTCTTATATGAAGTAAATTTAGGGTCCTAGAGTCCTAGATGAGTGAGGGATTTCCCTATGTTAGGAATGAGTTATGTGGGGGGTTTTCGGGGATATGCCAATTGATGTTACAGCATTCTTTCTTCTAGTTGATTTTTATGAAACTAGGAGTTATAGTGTTATGTTTGGGAGATTATAGAAGCTCGTAGAGCTATTTTAACCTTGATGGTTTATAATAACACCATAAATGAATGTTGGGAGAATAAAATTGAAAGTTATTCGTTCCCTTGAGGTACGCTAGTCTTGGGATTGTAAAGTAATACCCTGAAATATTTGGAGGTTATTAAGATTTTATCTACTCCTTTGAGGTTGTAGTAACGATAGAATTTATCGTATGGCTACAGATAATGAGGTGAATTATTTACAAAATGTAAATGATTATGGTTTCGAATAAAAAGAAACATACAACGTAAATTGGATTTGAAAATGAAATGTAATGATGTTGGTAAATGATAATTTACTAAATCATGAATATGGTAAATGCTAATTTACTTGAACACACCTCTCTAATTTACTCATGATTATCATTCATAACTGTCATACTCTTTATTCATCTGGTAATCATATAAAACCGGGCCCTGACCCGTTTATATTTCTTATTGTACTTGCATCTTTTATCCGCTCAGGTACTCCGCCGCAAGGATGCCTGTTCTGACCTTCCTATTCCGGTGGTTTTTGACGAGCCGTGATGCTTTGCGGGTATTACGGGTTATATTGCATAGCCGCTTTCTTTTTACGTTCTAGTTAAGATCAAGTCTTTTATTTGGGCGAGAGGCCCAAGATTTTGTAAATGTCTAATGTAATGTATTATATAAATTATTGAATTGGTTTAATACTACTGTAGATTCTGTGGACCGACAACATATTCGGTCCATTTTATTGTATACTTGTTGTTATTGTATATATAAAATCTTGGGGTTCCGACTTTTTGTTTTCAGCATCGGGTTGTTTAATTTCTTTATTTAACAAAAAAAAAAAAAAATGGCAACCCGTTTTTTAAAATATTGGGTGGTTATCCTAGATACTCTATATTTTATTGTGATGCTGAGAATGATTCCATCTGGGACTCCTATTATATTGGAGTATTGGGCTGGCCACCCCTTATTTTGGTGAGCGGGTTGTCATAGATGGTATCAGAGTATTAGGTTCTAGAGTCCTTAGGAATCTATGCGGACACCTTATGTTTTCAGCGTTGCATTTGATTTGAAATAGAGCCCTAGGATTAAGATCGCTGATTTCTCTTGTCAGTTTTCGTTCTTCTGCCATGAGGTAGAACCTATAGAATCTTTTGTGCATTCGTGTGATATTCTTTGGTCGATTGAAGAAGGAAGCCAGAGAAGGTCGTCGCGAAGGCGTCATGGGAAGGGTTACTAAGAACTGTAAATCGTGGTCGGGGATGAGGACTGCCTTGGAGGTCGCTTCCTTTTTGTGGCATTTTCTTATTTTGCTATTGCGACTACTAATTACAGTGGATGTAGTTTTCCCAGTACCGCTTGGAATAGAGAGTGGTACTAAGCTTGGGATTCCAAGCAACGTTAAAATTGAAGTGGAGAAGAGCCATGGTAAGGGCCACATGTTGGAGTAAGATGGAAGAGATGCGTCCCCACTTGGTGGATGCATGAGGTCCAAGAGCTTTGGCCCTAAGGAAGGGGTGTATAAGTGCCCAAGTCTTTCACCGTAGGAGTAGTGTTGAAGTGGTGAGAACGTAGTCACCACATTTGTGGGTGAAGGAAGTTAGACCCATGGAGAAGCCCGGTGGACACTTGCAACGACGAGTTTCTCTGGGATAGCTGGACTAAGGAGAAGGTGGATTCTCGAATGTTTACACGAGGTTCGGTCAGAGGCCGACAGTGAATAAAGTGTTGTACGGTTAGGAATACCGTGCACCATAAAACGATAGGTTCCAGAATAAGTGTCGCTAACACTTCTGAAGGAGCAAAGTTCATGAAACCCCTTTGGTGGATATTCGCTATCCACTCGGGGAGGATTCATTGAAATAAGGAAATGGGAGGTTGGTGGCATGCTCTCTTTTGTTGAAGAAGAAAGGGGGCTGTGTGGAAAATTATTGTCGGCCAGGGTTGGAATAATGGCTATGACGTAGGGTGTAGAATCACTCTTATTGATTTTGTTCATTGGGGAACAAGGGCAATGATAGATTGCCTAGTCAGGAGTTGATGGAAGGAATATTGGTTCGGATAAGACTCGAGTATGGTGTCTGAGAACCATTAGTATTGACTATAGTGATTTAGCCAGAATGTTGGTGGGAATTCCACCTTAGTATTGGGTGGTGCGTCCCCCATAAAGTGATAGAGTAGTATTGTGTTGACTCTAGATTCGAGTGTGTATATCGAGTTTGTAGTAGTATTGACGCTATTATAATAGAGTAATTATATGACTTCCGTAGTAGGGAAGTCTTATGTTTTCTTCACTCGTCATGAAGATATTTTAAATGTATATGTGGCATATGTGTTACTTGCATTAGGGTTACGTGGTTTGAGTGTTTTATGGTTTATTTGCATTGTATGTAGTTGTTATGACTTATCTCCACGACCAGCAAGGTTAAGTAGTAATGCATATGAGGGATTCCTTGTTTGGATTCTGCTTTTGCGGGACGCTCCACGCGTGAACCTTAACGACGTTGGGAGTGGAGAGATGCCACTTTTCCTTTCTCTTATTTTATGTATAAAATGCGAGTAAAGATATTTTGGCGTGGTTGGGGTGATAGCTGGCAAATAAATTTCAAGGCTATCTCACTTCTAGTTTCAGAATGAAACTAGTGGTTCTATAATATCTCTCCTGGATACAAGTTGAGACTTTATAGAGGTGGATCGAGGTAGATAGGAGATTTTTTTGTTGTTGTTGTATTATCTTGCGTGAGTGTTTAATTGTTAGTTTGCCTTGTTTATGCTTATTACGCTTTATCTCCATGACCAACTAGTTAAGTAGGCATGTGTCGGAGGGGTTCCTTGTTTGGATTTCTCTTTGCGAGACACTCCGCCGCATGAACACTTAACGATGTTGTGAGTGGAGAGGCGCTACTCTTTTCTTTTTCTTTTATTTATTTATTTTTGTTGTTAGAAGTTGGGTTGAACGGTTGAGCCGAGAATCTCGTAGTAGAGTGATTAAGGGCTACTAAAGTACGAGATAAAAGCACTGGATATAGTTCTCTCCTCTGATTGATGCGAGGGAGACTGTGATATGAAGTCGAATTGAGACTTCTGGATTATGCCTTGATGAGAAGGCCATGTTTATATAATAGAATATATATTTGAAAGACTTTACAGAAAGTAAATGTCCGATTTGTTGAAATTCTAAATTTTAGTATGGTAAGACATAGAAGTAAAATATTATTAGTAAGGTTGTAAATTAGAATTTACCGGTCACGATTATGTGTCTTAGACCGTGATATCTTGATGACCGACGATGCGAGGCAGTAGTGTAACGGGAGGGTTCCTTGTTTGGATTTCGCTTCGACGAGACGTCCCATGCATGAAACTGAGCGAATGTTGGGAGTTGAGATAGGTCTGGGGCACTAGGTATATACTTAGTATTCTACGTCTATGACTTAGATAGGATAGATATAGATCGACCTTAGGTTTATTAGGATGTAAGGCCTTTAGGGCATGTGACGATTGATTTAGAAAGGCTATAGGTAATCACAGTTAGGTCGTGGGTTAACTCTAAGAGGGATTAGGTCTCCGGGAGCGAGTAATATGGAATCTTGAGTGATTTTGTAGGTTAGTCCAAGGAGATGAGGCCTTTCTTAGATAGAGTGTTACGTTGGTAACTTAACTCGCGGGGAGTTGAAAGGATAAGTTGACTTGTGCTCCTGAACCCATGTTGTTAAACTCGTGGGTAGATTCAATGAATCAGTCTCTGCTAGGAATGGAGAGTAATAGTACTGGAGCATGGGCCCATTGTCTATGCATCTCGTAATCTTAAATTTTATGGGAGGTATTACTCCACGCTTGAATTGAAATTCATTGCGGTAGAGATCGCCTTAAAGAAATAAGGCACTACTTCCTGGGCAGGAAATCTGGTCTTTCTCGCGAGCGATAAGTTGTTGCAATGTGTAGTTGGAGGAATTGAGTTGGTGTATAAAGTTCATAAAGGACTATCGATTGGAAATTTCCTTTCTCTAAGGTAATGCGATTGGGATAGTATATACGTCAAGTAGAAAACCAGTTAGAAATTTGTGAAGGCATGAAAGCCAATTAGAAAATGCATAACTCGGAAGACTTTGTAGCAAAAGTATTTATGTCTATAATTGACCATTTCACCTACTCGTGCAAAAGAGAGTAGTGGTGGAACGGAGAAGGGAATATTCATAGATATTTTCTTTGAATTGCCGGCACCAAACTGGTCGTGATCCTAATTGAAAAAATTATTGATCGTTCGACCAAATTGTTGCTTTTTCAGCCATTATGGGTGGGCGATATTTAGAATAGTGCACCCCGCTCTATATGGAAGAGTGATAGAGCTGCATGAAGTGCCCCTGGTCATGGACCGAAACTAGATATTTGTGCCGAAAGGCATATCTTGAATGTGTGCCTTAGGATACATGACTGATGGAGCTGTAGTGTGTACGGATGGAAATTCTCTTACAACCATTAAGCTTTTGAATGGCCTTATGGATATTTCCTATGCTATGGCACCGTGAGTGGATTAGTGCAGCTGATTGAGTAATTCGCATACTCGATGGATGGAACCAGCGGATCATTTGTTCCTTGAACTTAAATTAGTTTCAGAACATTTCTTTAAAGATTGGGCTTTTAAGCCTTATGCTTGAAGGGCTACGCCTATGTGAAGAGAAGTTGTGTAGTGTTGGGGTTAAGCCATTTAGTATTGGTGTAACTATCCATGAGGAGGGATGTAAAGAGAATTAGGGAGTAGAGCGGTTTATGCCGAGTTGTGTGGGTATCTCCTTCCGTTGTCAGACATTAGAATTGATGGTTCGTGAGGAATGATTTGGTGCTATGCTTGAGCACTAAGAATGTAGACCGAGATCGATATAGATGACCTTAGTCCGAGTCCAGTTTAGGACGCTGTAATAACGAGGGTTTGTTAAGGGCGATAAAATAGTAGTTTAATATAGTATACCCTTTATGCGTATAGGGTATGCCCGAATTTTGAGGGCAAAATTCCCTCATAAGGGGGGGAGTATGTAACAACCCTCGCTTTTAGGAGGCTAATTTTATATTAATTTACCGTACGAGGTAATTATATAAAATGTTGGAATTCGAGTAAATATTAATTTGATGAGTTGAAGATTAATATTTACTGGGTTATTTTATATTTACTACATGAGAAAGTAAATATCATTCGATTGTGTGTTTTATGGTGTCATATGATTTAAATGACATTATGGTTTAATTGAAACCGGAACTTAAAATATTTTATAAAATTTTACGGATGCCATTTTAGAGGGCGTAGTTAGTCCAGGAATGTGCGAGACAGTCAATATAAGTGCCATATTGTATTTTGGTATTTCGGGCACTTTTACCTGGTTTTAGCTTAACGCGTATTTGCGAGTCATTTTAATGTGGTATTAACCACTTAAGTTGGGAGACTTATGTTAAGCCCTGATTTTAGTCTTCCAAATCCCCTAATTACCCCATTTTATGTCTTAAACATAGAGAGAAAAAGGAGAGAAAGAGAAAGGAAGAGAAAAGTGGAGAAAGAAGGGAGAAAATGGAGATTGAAGATGGATTATTGCTACTACACAAAGGAATCTGATATTTATACTTCAAGGCAAGTTTTCTACTTGCTAATATGTGATTTAAGATGAATAATTTGAATGATATTTATGTATTTGCATTTGGAGATCAAAAATGGAAATTATGGGAATTAAACCCAAATCTTAATTTTGATGATGAAATTATGGATTGTCGTAGTTATAAATCATGTAGGATAAATTTTGGATAGATAAATGTTATTGGTTGTGGGTAAAATGGAAGAGATTTGAGGTTTGGGAAAATTAGGGTTCATAACCCTTAAGACAAAATTAGGCAAATCTGCAGAACCGAATCGATTTGCCTTGTGATAGTTTCCAGGTCTGGGTCGATCGAATCGATTCGGATGGTCCGATTCGATTCAGAAATTTATGCAGAAGTCAGTCTTTCCTAGCCGAATCAATTCGGATGGTCCGAATCGATTCGCTTTCCTGAAACCAAATCGATTTGGCTAGGCCGAATCGATTCGGAAGCCCTGCACTTTTGAGTTATTTTTTAGTTTAATTCCAAATCTTTTTCTTTAAGTTTAGGACTTAAGAACCTTCTTATATGAAGTAAATTTAGGGTCCTAGATGAGTGAGGGATTTCCCTATGTTAGGAATGAGTTATGTGGGGGGTTTTCAGGGATATGTGTTAGGGCATTCTTTCTTTTAGTTGATTTTTATGAAACTAGGAGTTATAGTGTTATATTTGGGAGATTATAGAAGCTCGGTGGAGCTATTTTAACCTTTATGGTTTATAATAACACCATAAACGAATGTTGGGAGAATAAAATTGAAAGTTATTCGTTCCCTTGAGGTACGCTAGTCTTGGGGTTGTAAAGTAATACCCTGAAATGTTTGGAAGTTATTAAGAGTTTATCTACTCCTTTGAGGTTGTAGTAACGATAAAATTTATCATATGGCTCCGGATAATGAGGTGAATTATTTACAAAATGTAAATGATTATGGTTTCGAATAAAAAGAAACATACAACGTAAATTGGAATTGAAAATCAAATGGAAATGGTAATGATGATGGTAAATGATAATTCACTAAATCATGAATATGGTAAATGCTAATTTACTTGAACACACCTCTCTAAATGACATCATAAGGGAAGTTCGCGCGCTTGGTGATGCCCCCTGGCTAGTGAATGCAGTGTGGATATAGTCCATAGGCAATATGAGCGATTATGTTATATTTTCTGTGCTGGTGAGGAGATTCCGGGTGTGGTCTTGACTCTCCCGAAGGCATATGGCCGCTTCCCGACGTATTGCATTGTAGGTGCCCAGGTTGTCTTGTATAGATAGGCCCTGGAAGATGATGATCATTTAAGGGCGCGCCCAGTGGGGAAACTCGGAGGGGCGGTCTTAGAATCGTTATATGTAAATAAATATAACTGTTCATAACCAAGTGGGACTTGATGTATGAGATATGCCATAAAGAGCATGACGAAGTGCCATAAAGAGCACAATGAAATGCCATAAAGAGCATTTGTTGATGTTAATATTCCTGTTAAGGAATGGAATGCTGGGAAGGGCATGTAATTGAGATAAAAGCCATAAAGAGCTTAAAAATTTGACCATATTTTCCTGTTAAGGAAGGGACTATAAATGGAACAAGGTTTTGATGTAAGTTTTTAATTTAAATGTTAATTATTCTCCTGCATAATTAAATTGTCTTAGTTTATGCAAAATTGTGTAGCTAGATTCTCATTATTTTCTCATGATTATCATTCATAACTGTCATACTCTTTATTCATCTGGCAATCATATAGAACCGGGCCCTGACCCATTTATATTTATTGTTGTACTTGCATCTTTTATCCGCTCAGGTACTCCGCCGCAAGGATGCCTGTTCTGACCTTCCTATTCCGGTGGTTTTTGACGAGCCGTGATGCTTTGCGGTTATTACGGGTTATATTGCATAACCGCTTTCTTTTTACATTCTGGTTAAGATCAAGTCTTTTATTTGGGCGAGAGGCCCAAGATTTTGTAAATTTCTAATGTAATGTATTATATAAATTATTGAATTGGTTTAATACTATTGTAGATTCTGTGGATCAACAACATATTCGGTCCATTTTATTATATACTTGTTGTTATTATATATATAAAATATTGGGGTTCCCACTTTTTGTTTTCAGCATCGGGTTGTTTAATTTCTTTCTTTAACTTAAAAAAAAATTGGCAACCCGTTTTCTGAAATATTGGGTGGTTATCCTGGATACTCTATATTTTATTGTGATGCTGAGAATGATTCCATCCGGGACTCCTGTTATATTGGAGTATTGGGTTGGCCACCCCTTATTTTGGTGAGCGGGTTGTCACACGAAGCTGCGATTTCTGAGTTACAATCGAACTATGGCGGGTCGTCTAACCCTACGTCAAGTCCAAGCGGTTCAATTAATGACTAGTAGTATTTATTATAATTGTATTGAATCCTCGTTATTTTATTTTCATCATTTACTTTCAGTATATGTACATTAAGCCAATTTTCATTTTAATAAATCCAATGTCAACGTTTAAATATATGTAATGTCAATACTGTTTATTAATTTTAGTTTCAATACAATAGTTGTACAATTACAAATTAAAAATCGCACAATTACGAATTGAAAATGTAACTAACAAACCGAATAGCCACAATTAATATCAGAAATATGTTAAACTCTTCAACCCACCATTTCATCACCGTATGTATTCCAAATGTGCTCCACTAAATCATTCTGTAATTGTTGATGTTTAGTTGCATCTCTTATCTTTGCATCCCCCGTGAGGTAGTCGTAGAAATTAGTTTGGACCCTCAAAATATGAGGTATTACATCATTCTGTTCGTATTCATTTTGCCATGGACGGTCTCTACGCTCATCGTCAATAATCATATTGTGCATTATAATGCAAGATTTTATTATGGTTGATAGGGATGCCCTATTCTATAATTTACACGGTTCCCGAACAAAAGCGAATCGGGCTTGTAGTACACCAAAAGCTCGTTTAACATCTTTTCTACATGCTTCTTGGTACTTACAAAATAATTTCTATTTTTGTGTAATCCCTTGTTTGTTCCTAAAAATTTTAACTATTGTAGCGTAGGGAGGGTAAATGCCATCACCAAGGTAGTACCCCATGTCATATGAATTTCAATTAATAGTGTAATTAATGGGAGTTTCCCTTCCATTGCGCAATTCCTGGAAGACGTTAAACCTGTGCAAGACATTTAAATCGTTGCAAGAACCAGGCACACCGAAGAATGATTTCAAAATCCAGAGGTCGTACGAGGCAACCGCTACAAGGATTATAGTAGGTGACTCTTTACGTCCACTATATTGAGCGTGCCATGCTATGGGGCAGTTTTTCCAACGCCAATGCATGCAATCAATGCTGCCTAGCATTCCTGGGAAACCTGCATTTGCATTTTGTTCGAGTAACCTTGTGACGTCGCCTTGTGTCGAATTTCTACTGTACTGGGGACCGAAATTATTACAATTGCCTCTGTAAATCTAATAACAGTTTCTAATAGAGTGGTTTCACTCATAGCGTACTGATCAGACCACACGTCATGGGAACCCCCCATTAGCTAACAGTCGAATTGCCCCCAACACTTTTTGATGAGAGCTTAAACCTTGACGACCGCAAGCATCATTCTTCTGAATAAAGTACTTATCATAAAGGCAAATAGATTCAAGGATGCGATTGAAAACACTATACCTCATCCTGAATCTCCTTCGAAAAAAATACTCGCTATATACCTTATATTCCCTAAAGTAATCTTCCTATAGTGTTGTATGTCCTCATTCTCTCCTAGGATTCACTCGACGTCTCGTTTCAAGTTCTTTCCCATCGCGAATTATATTTTTTTCAGCACACCACTGGGTAATCTCCACCATAATAATAATTTCCTTATCTGAATCATCGGATGAACCACCTTCATTAAATTGTGCATATTAGAGCAAAAGATTTGTCCCTTATCGCTAGAACTAGAGGAGTCCATGATATAATATGGTTACAAATTAATTTAGATGTAGATGAAATATTATACTCTACCTGTATAGTTTTACGGTACAAAGTTATTTATAATTAATTTAGATGTAGGTTGTTATTGGTAAGTGTGCTACAAATAATATCTTGGTATGTGTTACAGATAATATAGGTAAAATCTTATATAGGTAACCGTGCTACAGATAAGTGTGCTACAGATAATATAGGTAAAATGTTAATTTATGTATCCTATTAGTAAGTGTGCAATACAAAATTATTTAGATCAGTGCGCTATATTATCTAGATAATATCTGTGTCCTATTGGGTTGCATGTGTATGTAATTTACCGTATGTAAATATACTGTATGATATTCACATTTTGGTATGTGCTATAGATATTATCTTGGTAAGTGTGCTACGTATATTATTTTGTTATTGGTAAGTGTGCTACATTTGGGGTTCAGGTTGTCATTATGTTGTATGTCAAGTTACTGTATGATAACTACTTTATGTATAGTTAATCTATCAAGTTACTGTAGTTTCCCCTGCCTGAATAGAGTGCCGTAAAAATTTTATGGATTGATGAGCCTTAACCATCTTCGAAAAGATCACAACGACCCCTTCCATGGAGTGAGATAAAACAAACCATCTTTGTCCAGTCTCTACTGCCAACATCTTGCTAACTACTTTCCCTCACAACCACTTCATATAATCTTTGGGGACATGCCAAACCTTCTAGACAGACTATGAGGGATGGGTCGATTTTCCCACAGAGACCCAAGCAACGGACGCAGGCGCTCAGTCAAATCTTCTACCGGAAAGAAGTTTAAGGTCCGAGGGGGCACGACCTGCGCCCAGCTGAATTAGAGCAAAAGCCGCCAAGGGAAGTAAAAAGAGGTCTGTCTGAGACCAACTAGCCACACATATGAATACTCTCCTAGCTCCAGAACAGGCTGCAACTATCCCCACCAAGGCACTGACCAAGACAGCCCACGAGCCCCATATTCCACAAGCCAATTCTCCCAGTTCTCTACATACAGGTCAACGCTGATGAAGTAGCGTGAAAAGAAGTTGGGTACGACCGACAAGGGATAATCTGGAGGAGTCGCCAAATGGAATCTTTCAAATAACCACATGAACAGCATCACAGGGCTACCCCTTAAAAAGTCAGAACGACCTTCTCTTCAGGCATCCAGGCCATTCAAAGTCTCTGCCAATATCACCGTCGCAGGATTGCGATGGTATGACATCCATGAAGTAATGGTTGCAAGTTGTGGGTCCACTTGCACCTCCCCCGTCACCAATAACAATTTTGAAACCAGGCCAGAACAACGGCTCCGGCATAGCCAGCATCACTTACTTCCCGTAAATACACGAACTGCAGCACTGTCGGGAGGGAGATCATTCCTCCAGCAACCAATAATCTAGCCGCTGAAGGCAAAATATAAAGAAGCCCGGTCAACAAATCCCTAGGAGAATGAGAAAACTCTAGCAAAGCCGCTGCAACACTGGGATTTACACCTAGTATGGTAGAAAATTCCTCGTAGGTAGAACAAACTTCTTCCAACCCAAAGCAGAATACATGGTCTTCGGGGTACCAGAATTGTACCGCCGCCATCAGCATATTCCACTCAATAGGACGATTGTGCCACAAGGAGACTCGACGCATGTTGAAACTATCGTAGTCGACATTATAAGAGCATATAGCTTCCAAGGCTTCGAGGTAGTTGGCAAACTCGGTGCTACCAGGGAGAGCCATCTTGCAAGGATAAGAGATCGTGGGCAAGTAGGTAAAAATGCAAAGGTGTGATGAAAACACTCCACCCTTATCCCTTTTTATACTTGAAGATCCTCATAAGAGACACAATCCCTGCAGAAATCGAAGGGAACCCTACCCCACAAGGTACCAAAGGCTAAAAGGGTAGCATTCAAAGCTTTGAATTGATGGGACTGGACTGAATTACCGATAGGCAGGTAAGGGTGCTTGCCGATCGGCAACCCCCCCATGTTTAGAAATTTCCTTTTTTTTCCTCTTTTGTCAAATCAGAATACTCAATAAAAATAAATTGATATTCTCAACAGAAGTTCAAAATCCCTTTAATTCTCCCTTTTTAATAAAAAACTTTACTTCAAAAAATTCCAAAAATATTTCCTTTTTATGGTCTCAGCAGCAAAGTAAAAAGCGCATATGCATACATTCATCATTAAATAAAAGATAATAAAAAAAATTGCATTGCATTGCATATATCTATGTTCTGTGTTACATCATCTTTGCGGGAAATAAAAAGAAAAAAGCAAAAACGGCGGGACTCAACCCGAACCCACATTATTTCTCTCTCTCTCTCAAGAGCTTCCACCCCTGCGGCGTGCTCTCTTCCCCCTACGGCGAAATAATGCGCCACCACTAGCTCGAGTCCTCTCCGAATGAGGCAGACGGCACCAAGCAAGAAGGGACAGGAACCACATCCAGAATGTGGGCAGTCGTCGAAGATATCCAGTCTCTAATGTCCCTGAGCCAAGTGGTCGACACCCGAACATTCTGTAAGAAAAAAGTGAAATCAGTATCAAAGCAGAAATGACCAAAACAGAAAAGAAAGAAAGAGAATAACAGAAAGGTATACCGTAGGTCGAAGGACCTCCTCTATCAAACCCAACTCCTCCGGATACATCGCATGAGGACGGTGCAGTATAGGCACCATCCCTCCATCAGCCTGCCGAATGTTGTATGAAGGGGTATGCAGCCGTACAAAAGGAACCTCTGAGGTCACCGCCGCGACAGATGCCGACGAACCACCACCGCTGTGGGAAGATCCCACTGCCCTACTCGAACCCGTCGGAGGGAGGGGTAGCGCATCATATGTGCTGGGCGCCATCAACCAGCTCATCACAAAATCCATATAGTCATACGGCGCAGCCGTATCGGTGTATAGAAAGTAGGACTCACCGATCATCGTCGCGATCCTCTCATCCTGCAACATCAGTCGCTCCCGCCTCATAGACGTAGGAGGCTGTACAGGTGGCACCACCACCTCCTCTTCAGCAATATGACGAACCACCCTCTCCCCGAGGTACCAGGAATGGCCGAACTCATGCGCCAGTAAACGCCTCATCCGCGCGTTCACCCCGGTCGCCCCCGCATCCTAAATGGATGTCCCCCATGGGTAAAAGGTCACTTGAAAATATCCGAGCAAGCATAAATCAATACCAAGGTTCTAAAAAATGCGGGGCGTGATCGAGGCGTGGAGGCCAAGCCTTAAGCCTTAGAAGCCTAGGCGGGCCTTGGCGTAAAAAGGCGTGAAAAGGCGTTTAGGTCTTTTTAATATATTTTAATATTTTTTAACCATAACAAGGCTATTAAAATACTAAAATTGTACATATAATAAAAATATGTCTGAATATTTGCAAATAAAAATACTATTTGATTATTTTGGATGAGATAATGGTCCGGTTTGCAAAAAAATCTTTAAAAGGCGATATCGTTTCACTAAAGCATTGTTGTTTTTAGAGAAAAAATACGCCTTAAGGGTTTTACCAAGCATAAGGCGTCAAAATCTTATGGCGGGGCGTTTCTCCCAAGCCTCAAGCCTAGGCGTGCCTAGGTGGAGCCTAGGCGGGTTTTTTAGAACAGTGATCAATACAAGACCAGAAGGAGAAAAAACCAAGATTGAAATGGAAAGAGTCTTACCCTACCACTGTTCAGGTCATTCAAGACCTGACGCACCGCCTCCAGGGAGAGTGAGCCCTTCGACTGCCGGTTGGCCTTATGCCATTGATACAATCAACAGAAGTCCCCAACAGTGTCGTCCTTCAAAGAAATCAGCGGGGTATTGCACCCCATAACCTCATAGAACCACGTCTGAATTCACAAGAAAAAAGAGACACATAAGGAAAATGCGAATGCATGAAAAGAAAATGCGAGTGCATGAAAGGAAAATGTGAATGCATGAAAAGAAATGCACAAACTGAAGAATACCTCAAGAAGGTACGTGGCCCCAGTAAAGGTCTGCCGATAGCACCGGCTGAATGCATCCAAAGAAAAGTAAAGGATCGCCAAGGTCAGACTCCCCCAATCAAAAAAGGGGATGTTCGAAAACATCCTCAAGTACGGCAGAAACCATAAATGGACGATGTCGTCGCTCGATGCCACCATGAAACCTCCCAAAACCAGCAGAATGAATAATCGGGCCATCTGCCTCACTTGCAGCCCATCCTCCACATCGACCTCCCTACCCAGCAGAACATCCTTTAGCAGGGACAGCCGGATAGAATCCCCAGAGACTATACTCCCTACATCACCAAGTACCGCACGCACTACCTCCGGTCTCACCCGTAAAGAGCGATCCACCTCTATCTGCTCTCCATCACAATCTAGCCCCAATAGCTGCTGAACGTCTATGGGAGTCACCGTCATCTCACCGAATCCAAAATAAAAGGTGTGGGTAGTGTCCCACCACCTATCTCCCAAAGCGCAGAGGACCGCTGTCGAACGAGGCATCTCATCTAGCGCTAATGCCAACCACCCAAACCCGCTAATGATACCACCCAACGTACCACAGGTGGGAGATACTCCCAGACATCCTTGAGCCCCATTGTCCCGCGGGCACGCATGTTCTTCAAAGAAATATCAGACTGGCAAAAAGAAAAGTCTCATCAAAGGTCAAGAAAGAAAAACTCACCAGAAAGAGAAGAAAACCAAAGGTCGAGTTACTTACATAACCACTGGGGATCACTCTCGAAGAGCGATGATGCGATGGCTCCCGCAGCAAGGTCCTCTCATCCGCAACAGGCTCAAACGCATCAAAGGAGTTCTCACTCCCCAAAGCGGCGCCCTAGCCCTCCACTCTACATTCGCCCAATCATTAACGGTCAACCACTCCCGGTGGACTACAGTGCTCACGAAAGTGGCCATTTCTTAAAGATCGAAATGATAGAACGATTTGCAGAAGAATCGCAGGGAGAGAGAAAGCAAAAGAAGCTGTGACAAAATGAGGGGATTCTCCCCCTTTATATAGGATGCCAAGCGCCATGTCGATCGGAATCTCCCCCTACCATACCGATTGGCACTGTCCCCTTGCCTTCCTGAGGTAGACCAAAAGTCTATGCCACCGTCGAATGGCACCCCTCATACCATGCCGATTGGCACCCCCCCTAAATTTCGTATAGAAATTCCCAGAAAATAACAGAAAGCTTAAAAAAATTCCCAAAAATTCCAGGAGGGATTTAAAGCCTCTTTACCAAGAAAATTTCGCATTCCCCCAAGCAGAACCCATCTTCCCCAGCGGAATCCTCTAAAACCAAGTGAAAACTCCTCCCGGCAAAGCTCTAGACGATCCCTAAGGATCACCTGATCACTTACCCAACGAAATTCTCTTACAGCACCCAAAATAGGTTATTCCCCCCTGCGAGGTCTCCTAAAAGCTTCCCCAGCTATCAGCTCCCCAGCTTAGATAAAAAACACAAAGCTCTTTCTCCAACAAAATCCAATCTTTATCCACTCTTGGGTTGGAATTGGCCCAGATCTTGGATTGTCACCTGAGTTAGGTCAGAATTGACCTCGGTCCTTGGTCGTCACCACTCTTGGGTCAGAATTGGCCCCGGTCTTGGATCGTTACATGAGTTAGGTCAAAATTGACCTCGGTCCTCGGTCGTCACCACTCTTGGGTCAGAATTGGCCACGGTCTTGGATCGTCACCTGAGTTAGGTCAGAATCGAACTCGGTCTTTTTTCGTCACCACTCTTAGGTCAGAATTGGACCCGATCTTGGATCGTCACCCGAGTTAGGTCAGAATTGACCTCGGTCATCACCACTCTTGGGTTAAAATTGGCCCCGATCTTGGATCATCACCTGAGTTAGGTCAGAATTAACCTCGATCCTCGGTCGTCACCACTCTTGGGTCAGAATTGACCCCGGTCTTGCATTGTCACCTGAGTTAGGTCATAATTGACCTCGATCCTCGATCGTCACCACTCTTGGGTCAGAATTGGCCCCGGTCTTGGATCGTCACCTGAGTTAGGTCATAATTAACCTCGGTCCTCGGTCGTCACCACTCTTGGGTCAGAATTGGCCCCGGTCTTGGATCGTCACCTGAGTTAGGTCAGAATTGACCTTGGTCCTCGGTCGTCACCACTCTTGGGTCAGAATTGGCCCCGACCTTGGATCGTCACCTGAGTTAGGTCAGAATTGACCTCGGTCCTCGGTCGTCACCACTCTTGGGTTAGAATTGGCCTCGGTCTTGGATCGTCACCTGAGTTAGGTCGTAATTGACCTCGGTCCTCGGTTGTCACCACTCTTGGGTCAGAATTGGCCTCGGTCTTGGATCATCACCCGAGTTAGGTCAGAATTGACCTCGATCCTCGGTCATCACCACTCTTGGGTCAGAAATTCTCCCCGATATTGGATCGTCACCTGAGTTAGGTCAGAATCAAACTCGGTCTTTTTTCGTCACCACTCTTAGGTCAGAATTGGTCCCAATCTTGGATCGTCACCCGAGTTAGGTCAGAATTGACCTCGGTCATCACCACTCTTGGGTTAAAATTGGCCCCGATCTTGGATCATCACCTGAGTTAGGTCAGAATTAACCTCGATCCTCGGTCTCACCACTCTTGGGTCAGAATTGACCCCGGTCTTGCATTGTCACCTGAGTTAGGTCATAATTGACCTCGATCCTCGATCGTCACCACTCTTGGGTCAGAATTGGCCCAGGTCTTGGATCGTCACCTGAGTTAGGTCATAATTAACCTCGGTCCTCGGTCGTCACCACTCTTGGGTCAGAATTGGACCCGGTCTTGGATCGTCACCTGAGTTAGGTCAGAATTGACCTCGGTCCTCCATCGTCACCACTCTTGGGTAAAAAATTGGCCCCGATCTTGGATCGTCACCTTAGTTAGGTCAGAATTAACCTCGGTCCTTGATCGTCACCACTCTTGGGTCAGAATTGGCCCCGGTCTTGGATCGTCACCTGAGTTAGGTCAGAATTGACCTCGGTCGTCACCACTCTTGGGTCAGAATTGGCCCCGGTCTTGGATCATCACCTGAGTTAGGTCAGAATTGACCTCGGTCCTCGGTCTTCACCACTCTTGGGTCAGAATTGGCCCCGGTCTTGGATCGTCACCTGAGTTAGGTCAGAATTGACCTTGGTCCTCGGTCGTCACCACTCTTGGGTCAGAATTGGCCCCGACCTTGGATCGTCACCTGAGTTAGGTCAGAATTGACCTCGGTCCTCGGTCGTCACCACTCTTGGGTTAGAATTGGCCTCGGTCTTGGATCGTCACCTGAGTTAGGTCGTAATTGACCTTGGTCCTCGGTTGTCACCACTCTTGGGTCAGAATTGGCCTCGGTCTTGGATCGTCACCTGAGTTAGGTCAGAATTGACCTCGATCCTCGGTCATCACCACTCTTGGGTCAGAAATTCTCCCCGATATTGGATCGTCACCTGAGTTAGGTCAGAATCGAACTCGGTCTTTTTTCGTCACCACTCTTAGGTCAGAATTGGTCCCGATCTTGGATCGTCACCCGAGTTAGGTCAGAATTGACCTCGGTCATCACCACTCTTGGGTTAAAATTGGCCCTGATCTTGGATCATCACCTGAGTTAGGTCAGAATTAACCTCGATCCTCGGTCGTCACCACTCTTGGGTCAGAATTGACCCCGGTCTTGCATTGTCACCTGAGTTAGGTCATAATTGACCTCGATCCTCGATCGTCACCACTCTTGGGTCAGAATTGGCCCCGGTCTTGGATCGTCACCTGAGTTAGGTCATAATTAACCTCGGTCCTCGGTCGTCACCACTCTTGGGTCAGAATTGGCCCCGGTCTTGGATCGTCACCTGAGTTAGGTCAGAATTGACCTTGGTCCTCGGTCGTCACCACTCTTAGGTCAGAATTGGCCCCGACCTTGGATCGTCACCTGAGTTAGGTCAGAATTGACCTCGGTCCTCGGTCGTCACCACTCTTGGGTTAGAATTGGCCTCGGTCTTGGATCGTCACCTGAGTTAGGTCGTAATTGACCTCGGTCCTCGGTTGTCACCACTCTCGGGTCAGAATTGGCCTCCGTCTTGGATCGTCACCTGAGTTAGGTCAGAATTGACCTCGATCCTCGGTCATCACCACTCTTGGGTCAGAAATTCTCCCCGATATTGGATCGTAACCTGAGTTAGGTCAGAATCGAACTCGGTCTTTTTTCGTCACCACTCTTAGGTCAGAATTGGTCCCAATCTTGGATCGTCACCCGAGTTAGGTCAGAATTGACCTCGGTCATCACCACTCTTGGGTTAAAATTGGCCCCGATCTTGGATCATCACCTGAGTTAGGTCAGAATTAACCTCGATCCTCGGTCTCACCACTCTTGGGTCAGAATTGACCCCGGTCTTGCATTGTCACCTGAGTTAGGTCATAATTGACCTCGATCCTCGATCGTCACCACTCTTGGGTCAGAATTGGCCCAGGTCTTGGATCGTCACCTGAGTTAGGTCATAATTAACCTCGGTCCTCGGTCGTCACCACTCTTGGGTCAGAATTGGACCCGGTCTTGGATCGTCACCTGAGTTAGGTCAGAATTGACCTCGGTCCTCCATCGTCACCACTCTTGGGTAAAAAATTGGCCCCGATCTTGGATCGTCACCTTAGTTAGGTCAGAATTAACCTCGGTCCTTGATCGTCACCACTCTTGGGTCAGAATTGGCCCCGGTCTTGGATCGTCACCTGAGTTAGGTCAGAATTGACCTCGGTCGTCACCACTCTTGGGTCAGAATTGGCCCCGGTCTTGGATCATCACCTGAGTTAGGTCAGAATTGACCTCGGTCCTCGGTCTTCACCACTCTTGGGTCGAAATTGGCCCCGGTCTTGGATCGTCACCTGAGTTAGGTCCGAATTGACCTCGGTCCTCGGTCGTGACCACTTTTGGGTCAGAATTGCCCCGATCTTGGATCTTCACCAGAGTTAGGTCAGAATTGACCTCGGTCCTCGGTCGTCACCACTCTGGGGTTAGAATTGGCCTCGGTCTTGGATCGTCACCTGAGTTAGGTCATAATTGACCTCGGTCTGAGGTTGTCACCACTCTTGGGTCAGAATTGGCCTCGGTCTTGGATCGTCACCTGAGTTAGGTCAGAATTGACCTCGGTCCTCGGTCATTACCACTCTTGGGGTAGAAATTGGACCCAATCTTGGTTTGTCACCTGAATTAGGTCATAATTGATCTCGATCCTCATTCATCACCACTCTAGGGTCAGAATTGGCCCCGATCTTGGATCATCACCTGAGGTAGGTCAAAATTGACCTCAGTCCTCTGTCGTCACCACTCTTGGGTTAGAATTGGCCCCGGTCTTGGATCGTCACCTAAGTTAGGTCAGAATTAACATCGGTCCTCGGTCGTCACCACTCTTGGGTCAGAATTGACCTCGGTCTTGGATCGTCACCCGAGTTAGGCCGAAATTGACCTCGGTCCTCAGTCGTCACCACTCTTGGGTCGGAATTGGCCCAGATCTTGGATTGTCACCTAAGTTAGGTCAGAATTGACCTCGGTCCTCAGTCGTCACCACTCTTGGGTCGGAATTGGCCCCGGTCTTGGATCGTCACCTGAGTTAGGTCATAATTGACCTCGATTCTCGGTCGTCACCACTCTTGGTTAAAAAATTGGCCCCGGTCTTGGATCGTCACCTTAGTTAGGTCAGAATTAACCTCAGTCCTCGGTCGTCACCACTCTTGGGCCAGAATTAGCCCCCGTCTTGGATCATCACCTGAGTTAGCTCAGAATTGACCTCGGTCGTCACCACTCTTGGGTCAGAATTGGCCCCGGTCTTGGATCATCACCTGAGTTAGGTCAGAATTGACCTCGGTCCTCGGTCGTCACCACTCTTGGGTCGAAATTGGCCCCGATGTTGGATCGTCACCTGAGTTAGGTCAGAATTGACCTCGGTCCTCGGTCGTGACCACTCTTGGGTCAGAATTGGCCTCAATCTTGGATCGTCACCTGAGTTAGGTCAGAATTGACCTCGGTCCTCGGTCGTCACCACTCTTGGGTTAGAATTAGCATCGGTCTTGGATCGTCACCTGAGTTAGGTCATAATTGACCTCGGTCCTCGGTTGTCACCACTCTTGGGTTAGAATTGGCCTCGATCTTGGATCGTCACCTGAGTTAGGTCAGAATTGACCTCGGTCCTCGATCATCACCTCTCTTGGGTCAGAAATGGGCCCCGATCTTGGATCATCACCTGAATTAGGTCATAATTGATCTCGATCCTCATTCGTCACCACTTTTGGGTCAGAATTGGCCCCGGTCTTGGATCGTAACCTGAGTTAGGTCAGAATTGACCTCGGTCCTCGGTCGTCACCACTTTTGGGTTAGAATTGGCCCCGGTCTTGGATCGTAACCTGAGTTAGGTCAGAATTTACCTTGGTACTCGGTCGTCACCACTCTTGGATTAGAATTGGTCTCGGTCTTGGATCGTCACCTGAGTTAGGTCAAAATTGACCTTGATCCTCAGTCGTCACCACTCTTGGGTCAGAATTGTCCCAGATCTTGGATTTTCACCTGAGTTAGGTCAGAATTGACCTCGGTCCTCGATCGTCACCACTTTTGGGTCGGAATTGGCCCCGATCTTGGATCATCACCTGAGTTAGGTCAGAATTGACCTCGATCCTCGGTCGTCACCACTCTTGGGTTAGAATTGTCCCCGATCGTCACCTGAGTTAGGTCAGAATTGACCTCGATCCTCGGTCGTCACCACTCTTGGGTCATAATTGGCCCCGATCTTGGATCATCACCTGAGTTAGGTCAGAATTGACCTCGATCCTCGATCGTCACCATTCTTGGGTCAGAATTGGCCCCGATCTTGGATCGTCACCTGAGTTAGGTCAGAATTGACCTCGGTCCTCGGTCATCACCACTCTTGGGTCTGAATTGGCTCCGATCTTAGATCGTCACCTGAGTTAGGTCAGAATTGACCTCGGTCCTCGATCGTCACCACTCTTTAGGTCAGAATTGGCATGGGTTATTATATCTTGACCCTAATCCCACAGACTCGACTTTGACCCGCAGAATTAATCATCCCTAGCACACTCCTTAGGTCCTCAGAATCGACCTTGACCCTCTGAATCGGTCATACTCCCTCCAAAGCATCATGTGGTGTCTATTCAACGGTCATTATTTGTTCCAAACTCACCCGTCAAAGGGCTCTATAAACACCCCATTATGTTACCACCCTAAGTCCCCTTAGGTCCCTAGTACCTCCCTTCATTACCGTAAACCTAGGCCATGTCTTGAGTACTAACCTGGAGGCCATCGGGAACTCCCCGGCTCAGTTTGACCCAGAAGTCAAACTCTTCTTCTCGATCGAGACTGAATGAATCATCGAAGGGAACCAAATACCCTTTTTAATGGACTGCCCCATCGCGATTCCAACTTACCATGCGGACGAACGATCCGTTTGCATCCGAAACCTGACCTAGAGGCCACCGAGCGCTCCTGGGCTCTATTCGACCTATGTCAAATCTTTGTCTCAACCGAGACTAAATTAATCTTTGAAGGTCACTGAATACCCTTTCCAATGGTCCATCCCGTGTACGATTTCGACTTTCCATTCAGACGAACGATCCGTTTGACTCCGGGAGGTCACCGAACGATTCTCGGGCCCGGTTGACCAAAGTCAACTCTCTAAACTGGGTCAAACTCTTTGGAATGTCAAAGTACATCTCCTAAGCTTTCCAGTGGTCTACCCCGTTCATGATTCAGACTTCCCATGCGGATCTGTTTGCGTCTGAACGATTCCCCGTCCAATGGACCGACAAATGCTTTCAAACCATATTTGACCCAAAGTCAACTCCCGAAATCAGGAGCGGTCCAAAGTACTTTCGAAGGTCTTTGAATTACCTTTCCAATGATATGCCCCGTGCACGATTGTGACCAATGATTTGCCCTCGGTGGCCAATTTTCTGAAAAAGCCTAAAGCGCACTCCCAAATGGCAGGTTCCAGACCCTGCCTATCAGCACCTGCCGATAGGCAGGAACAGGTCTATGCCGATCGGCACTCACCTGGGCCTATAAAAAGAGGCCTTCACCTCATTTGCAAGGGGAGCCCAAATCTAATAGAAATCTCTCTGAACGAATCCCAGAATCCTCTATCGAAGGCATCGTGATTTTAACTTCCAAATCCCTTTTTTACTTCCACTTTTCATCACCCTTTTCATCAAACTTGGTGAATTAGCCACTCTCCATTATCATCCAAGTGCAAGGGATGCTCTCCCACATTCAAGATCAAGTTCAAGATCTTCAAGAAGGTCCAACTTTCTCAAACTCTCTCTTAAATTCTCAGTAACGTGTTTTCTTACATAGCACTTTTCTTATCTCATCTCACACATCCTAATATACTTTTTTTTATCTATTATTATTGCACATCTCCTATGTTCATATAAATAAAACCCAAAAAACAAGAAAAAGAGGGTTTGCTCATAAATTCCAAGTAGGGATTCTCACACTTTTCTCACAATCTAAAACCCTTTTTCTACACACACACACACACTCACAAATAAGAGATTCCCCATTTGGATTTTTGGGATAAACCCCACCCCTCATTTTGTATGCGAACTGCGTGGACTTTGATGCCTTTATAGGCTACGTAGGCATCTCGGCGTAAAACCCGAGACTTGAGTCCTTTTTCCCACTTTTTCTCTCATCTTTGTATCTACTCTAATCTTCTTATATTCTATATACTTGCCCTTAGTGACATATTACCCCACATGCGTTATCGTTCTATTATAACGATCAACGTAGGGGTAATCGTGTAAATCTTATTTTTCTAATATTATTCTTATATCTTCCTACGGATGACTCGCTTTATCTTTTCCATGATACAAGTCTAGGATTCCTACCTCCATTCTATACATACACATGCACACATATCACGGGGGAAAACAAAAGGAAAATAACAAATATTCATGAGAGATCGAAAGGGCGGAGTGGGTGCCTAACACCTTCCCATTTCGTAACTAAGCCTCCGAACCCTTCTCAAATCATCTTGGTTTCTCACGCACCAGTATGTCTTTGGATGCCATCCTTCGAGGTGGCCTCCCCTTTTTCTTTTGTCTATTATGAGTAAAATAGACTGGCGACTCTTAATCTCTCTATATTTTTACAACACAAACGACGTCGGCCGAAGCGCTCCTGAGAGGGATGCGCGGGACCCGAAGGATCCTTTCCTCCATGCTACCCGACCGTGCGGCGAGGATCGGGGATGTCCACAATGGGGTCTCTTCTGGGGATATGTGTTTGTGGGCTTGACTCTATTTACATGAATGCTATATTTGCTTATGTTCCCCCCCCCCCCACCATATCTGCGTGTTCCCCTTTATCGTATGTATCCCATGCTTATGCTTATGTTCCCCCCCAGGTCTACGCCGATCGACACTCACCTGGGCCTATAAAAGGAGGCCTTCACCTCATTTGCAAGGGGAGCCCAGATCTGATAGAAATATCTCTGAACGAATCCCAGAAACCTCTCTCGAAGGCAGCGTGATTTCAACTTCCAAATCCCTTTTTTACTTCCACTTTTCATCACCCTTTTCATCAAACTTGGTGAATTAGACACTCTCCATCATCATCCAAGTGCAAGGTCTGCTCTCGCACATTCAAGATCTTCAATAAGGTCCAACTTTCTCAAACTCTCTCTTAAATTCTCTTAAATTCTCAATAACTTGTTTTCTTACTTAGCGCTTTTCTTATCTCATCTCACACATCCTGATATCCTTTTTTTTATCTATTATTATTGCACATCTCCTATGTTCATATAAATAAAACCCAAAAAACAAGAAAAAGAAGGTTTGCTCATAAATTCCAAGTAGGGATTCTCACACTTTTTCCACACTTTTCTCACAATCTAAAACCCTTTTTCTACACACACTCACAAATAAGATATTCCCCATTTGGATTTATGGGATAAACCCCACCCCTCATTTTGTATGCGAACTACGTGGACTTTGATGCCTTTATAGGCTACGTAGGCGTCTCGGGGTAAAACCCGAGACTCGAGTCCTTTTTCCGACTTTTTCTATCATCTTTCTATCTACTCTAATCTTCTTATATTCTATATACTAGCCCTTAGTGACGTATTAACCCACATGCGTTATCGTTCCATTATAACGACCAACGTAGGGGTAATCGCGTAAATCTTATTTTTCTAATATTATTCTTATATCTTCCTATGGATGACTCGCTTTATCTTTTCCATGATACAAGTCTAGGATTCCTACCTCCATTCTATACATACACATGCACACATATCACGGGGGGAAACAAAAGGAAAATAGCAAATATTCATGAGAGACCGAAAGGGTGGAATGGGTGCCTAACACCTTCCCATTTCGTAACTAAGCCTCCGAACCCTTCTCGAATCATCTTGGTTTTGCACGCACCAGTATGTATTTGGATGCCATCCTTCGGGGTGGCTTCAACTTTTTCTTTTGTCTGTTTTGAGTAAAATAGACTGGCGACTCTGAATCTCTGTACATTTTTACACCACAAACGATGTCGTCCAAAGCGCTCTCGAGAAGGACGTGCAGGACCCGAAGGATCCTTTCCTCCACGCTACCTGCCTGCGCGGTGAGGATTGGGGATGGACACAATGGTCTCAGCTAATATCAAGGTATTGGGCTCGTACATTCCTTCATTTGCAAGACTACATTACCCAAGTGAATATTTATGAACATAGTGCCCGTGATCATAATATTATGAGATACCAGAGTCAGAGCTAAGTCACCTTTACGATCTCCCCTATACCTCCTCTACAGAATGTCATATAAGAAAAAGGTGATTGCTACCATGGTGTTGATTCCCTCATTAATAAGAAAATCATGAGTTATGATGTGATCCACCTCTAAGAGTTCCAAAAGAGAGAAAATGCCCCCTTGACCCAGATAAGGCTTCACTATGTGTTGGTTTACATCATATCCTATCAAAATGCTATAATCTTTGAAAGTTGGGTAAATCTCCTTCAACGCAAAATGAAAGACGTGATTTTTGGATACCGAAAGTGGGTATTAGCCTGTAATAAAGCCCAATCAGTCATAATGGTTCTCCAAGGTAGTAAAAGAACTAATGTGTAATGCTCTAAACCTAAGAGAGACCAATCATCAAAGCTATGAATAAAGGACACAATTTGATGGTTGAGGATAGTTAGGTAGTCAAAACTTTGGAGATCCATGTGAAGAAAGATATGGAAAGAAAAGAAGGTGGTTTTCAATACTATGGGAAAGGAGAGACAGAGATGTAAGTTTCCATACTCGAGTTATGTCCTTATTTATAGGGAAGAACCATGGGTACAAGGAGGGACCTATTGGTCTTTTAGGAAAGACCCACAACTGATCGATCCTCCTGTCATAAGGAATCTATAGCCTGCTCTTGCAGGCCTCCAAACCCCAAAATCTGGTTAAAATGACTATCTACGAGCATGGAAACCATAACAAATATGAAATTATTGAAATAAGATATTTTCCATTTTAGTATCGATTTTTTCTCTTATGTATTTGCCTCATGCATGTGTCACACAATTGGAATAAAAATGACATGTTAGGTTATAGAAAAAATGCAATGTGTTTCTTATTTTTTTAATATACACAAAATTGTTCTTAGGAAATAAAATACAATACCTTTTTTCCCTAAAAATAAAAACACATAAAATATAAAAATTCTCTAAAATCAACTGCCATGACCCATGAATGAAGAGTCTTCGTCTCCTCATCATCATTGCTCAAGTCATATACTAACGACATCATACCCATGGCCTTGTGAATCGTTGGACCTCCTCTAATAGCCACTAGAGATGTAAGACCCCTAAACTGAGGATGCACCCTCTAGGAAGACTCTAGAACACTCGTTGTAGAAGATCCACCGATCGAAGAACCAAAAGTGCCCTAAGGGAAAGACTTTCAGGCATCCTCAATCACTAGAATGAAAGCTAGTTAAGAAGTTAATAATCAGGACAACTTCTCCAATACTGTGCAAGGAACAGTAAAAGCCTATAATAAAAGATCAATGCATTAAAAGGTCATTTAAAAATAAAAATAGACACATGTAACAAATAAAAAGGCCAAGTGTTGCATACCTCGACCTGTGCAGACATAGAAAAGTAAGGTTGAAAAGAAGGGGCAGAGGCCTCATACTCGATTTTGTCAATCACATTATACTGCAGTGATAAGTTAGGCACCGATATCACCAAGGGAGTAGCTAAAGATGAATTAGATGTCGCGACAGCCTCAATTGAAGGACCCTATATGGGAGGAACTGAAGTGGCTTCTGGAGGAGCCTCTCTCGAACCTTATCCCTCTCTTGCCATTGGGATAGCTAGAATCAACTTATTCTTGATTAAAATGGAGAAAGGAATAGTGTAATTAAAGTGGTTATTCTCCATTATAATTCCCTGGGTGTATGCCTACTGGTCATCCGGATAAAGTAGACGCGGCTCCCTCATCCCAAAAGGAGGTGCCACCAGAGGAGGCAGCGTGATACGATTCAACCACTGACAAATGACCCTCTCTCCTAAATAAAGAACCGCAGCTCCATCAGTATAGAGTAGCAGATATGAAACAACCTGAGTAATAGGGATGTCCCCAGACCAATTCTCTCGAGACATATCCTAAGGGAAAAAGTGGCCTGCAAACTAACAAGAAAATATAAAAAAATAAAAATCCAAGAAAGATACATCTAAAATAGGAAAAAATGAGTAAAAAAATGCATATCATCCCATCAGTCAAACCACTTAAATGAGTATCTATGTCCCTCTAGTTATATATATAAATTCCCAATCGGTAGTTGGCTATCTCCATCACCTCCGACAAGGCCAACTACATTCCTCCACCTCTTTTAAAGACTCTATGTGGAGTCCAAATACCTCAAAGGCCCATAATTGTATATAAGAAAGTACGGAGATATACCAGTACTAGAATAAAAGAAAACAAGAAAAAAGAAAAGTAGTATATTAAAACATACCTCCATGATCACCACGCAATCCATAAGACTCTGGGTCACCCTCCTAGACATGGCACTCATGATAGAAAATAGAAAACCCAAGGTCGAATTGAACCAATTATACTGACGAACACCGCTGAAATATTTGAGAGAGAAGAGCACACCATCGTGAATGGCATCATGGTGAGAAGAATAAGTGATCTAGCCCAAAAGAAAAAGCAGGAAAAACCTGGTGAACTAATGAATCTGCGTGGTTCCCCCCCCCCCCCTCCCTCCCCCGATGCGTCATGTGACCTTACATGTAAGCCTCAAGAGATGGAAGAGATAAGGTCTCTCCTGACCAAACATTAGGTGCAAAACCTAAGGTAGCCCGTATGACTGCATTTGATAATTTCACATGGTGAGGGATCATCACCGGATATGCCCCATATGGAAAACTAGTCATCACATGGAAATCCATAAGGGTTAGTGTCATTTGACCCACCACTACACCAAAAAAGGATTTTCATCACCTTTCACCCGACAAGAGTTGTCACGTTAAAAAACTTGACAAAAAATACGGAGATGTTGTCAAGGTTTTTTACCATGAAAACATCATGACACGACCGTGACAACACCTTGTCACGATCGTTTCATGAATTTTGATCGTGACAACAAGGAAATTTGTCACGGTTAAAACCCGTGATACGATCGTGACAACTCTAAATGTTTAACCCTAACAAATCTCAGTTCTTTCATTTTCATATTTACTCAACTATCTCTCTCTCTCAAAATCTCAAGCAAGTTGGTAGAAATCAAATCTCTCTCTCTCTAACTTAGTATTAGGTTATATTCATTTATATAAAAATTATCATGAGGGTTATAAGTTTAATTGATTTGGGCGAGTTGGGCATGAGGGTTGTTGGTTTAATCGTAGCAGGTAGGAGGTGGGTTTAATTTGGTTGCATTTTTTTAGGTTGGGGAAACTAGGGGGTTGGGGTTTTTGTGGGATGGTGTAGGGGTCGATTATGTGTTTGGGGAATGGTGAAGGTGTAATTAGTTGGGCGTATAACAATGGGGTGGTAGGGGCAGGGTGTGTGTAGGTGCATTGGGTTATGGTAGGGGGTTTATGGGGATGGGGGTGCATAGCAGGTCAGAGAGGTGGGATATGGTCGGGGCAGTAAGTGTAGTGGGGTGTGGGTTGGGTGTATGGGGATTGTGAGTCGAGTCAGGTAGTAGCAGGTGGTGGGTTATGGTCGGGGAAGTACGTCTAGTGGGATATGGGTTGGGTGTATGGGGATTGTGAGTTGGGTCGGTAAGTATCCCTGGTACATGAGGCCACAAAACAATCCAACTCGAGATACATAAAAAATTTACAAAGGGAAGTGAACAGACACCGACACCGTCATATGCCTTTATGCCCACGTATAGAAATCATGATTAAATCCATGCATTTACTACTTCTAATGATGACACTCCCCCTAATATCAAGCTTACTGACCTTCTCGTATCTTTACGTGCCTCCCCATCTCTTTGCATCCCCATCTCTTCACTTTCATATCTCTCTCTCTCTCTCTCTCTCTCTCTCTCTCTCTCTCTCTCTCTCATAAAACTGCGAGCGTGGAGTGGGGATAAAAAATTCATGTTGAAACTTTGTTAAATCTGTTGCTGAAATTATGTTAATAATGTTTAATATGTTGAAACCATGAAAATCATTTACATGCTGAAAAATAGTGACTTGGGCTCATAAGTTTAAATGTTGAAACTCTATTTAATATTTTCCTGAAACCTTTTTGTCTTATTTCAAGTATATTATGTAAACAAGGTTTCACATACAAATTCAAATTGTTGTTTGAGGTTCTTGAATTTTTATTGATTACTGAATTTGAACATTTTGATGACCCTTGAGTTGGTTAGCCCTAGGCATTTCTAACATTTAGGGTTGTGTTTCTTCCGAATAGTGACATGTGATGTGGGATGGCACTAGGCACAAATTTAGACATGGAAATATAAATAAGACATAAATGAAACATACTTATCATGGAGATAATTAATGAAATTGCATAGAATAGTTGCAATGATCGATAGTAACACCAAAAATCATACACTCAAAATGTATAAATCATCCCTATAGACTTTAATGGGTAATTGGCGGTAATGTCGGAAACATGCTTTATTTGATGAGTCAAATTTACAATAAAATAGATTTTACCCGCGTGATATAATAATAGGGTGGGAAACAATCGTACACTCAAATAATACCAAATAAAGTCTATAGTGTTAATTTATACATAATTATAAGCCTCTTAAGTTACAGATAGTGCGCTTAGATACTTGCATTCTAGTTCTTATGCTTAAGCATTCAATAGCCCTTAGACCCACTCGAGAGTCATTACCCCTGTAATGTGATCGCTCGATTGTCCCATTTGGACAATATAGTTTTTGTATAATAATGTTCTTAGTGGCTTCCACTTTTTACTTTTGGGGGAAGTTTTACTGTCGTCTCTTAATTTTCTCCTGGTACATACTAGATGATGCAGTGTTGAGGGTTATTTCAATTGATAAATTGAAATAGCATGAACACTTGCGAATCTATGTAGTGTACTTGGTGAACTATGGGGAAATGCTGCCGAATTTTTCTCAAATTGGAACAATGTGGATGAGCTGCTAAGTGTATTACAGAAATATTCGGTCTTGAATGGGATAGGACCACTCACCCTTTAGAGGAGATGGAGGAAATAGGATTCATAATGCATCTTGTGTTAATAATTAAATTAATTTATATTTTTTTTATATTATAACATTGAAAGTGAAATGTCACTCTTGAAATAAAACATGTACTAAAAAATGAATTTTCGCACTTTTGAATATACTAATCCATGAATATAAGTTTCTTACCCATAATAGGTGATTGTTTGTAGTAACTATGATGGGATATCCTCTATTTGGATTTGATTATTCTTACCTATAGTAAATTTTCACATTTACTGATTATTCTTTTTGTTTATACACTTTTGTTTAATGCTTTTATTCATTTGAATTAGATCATTTTCTCTCTCTCATATATATATATATATATATATATATATATATATATATATATATATATATATATATATATATATATATATATATATATATATATATATATATATATATATAGTGTTTTCACTAATAACAATAATTTTTGCAGGAAATATCCACATCAGGGCGTGAGGGAAGTGGGGGCGAGGAAGGCTCGTCTAGCAATAGGCCCCCAAAGTCAGACGAATTGGGGACCGTAGTGGAGAACAAGATATCCTTACAATCTAGGGCCCTAGAATTGCTGAAGATGATTATTGGCCTCGGGTACACGGAATATAAGAAGGTTCCCTACGAGCTTAACGTGGTCATCTTGGGGGGCATTACAAGTACTTGCTCACTTTCTTATTGTTTTGTATTTATATTTATATTTTATAATTTAAATATTACAAACTCAGTTCCTTATTTTTTTATTTTTTTGACTGGAACAGTTCGGCTTGCCCCCATATTTACGTGACTCCACGCTGGAACAATTAAGAGATCAGTATCAAACGTGGAAGAAAAACATGCGCGTACAATACTTTAACAAGGACCGGGAGTCCATGTTACGACTTAGGTAAACGGTACCCTCGATAATGAGGTCTCAGTGAGGCAATTATCTTCTCATCAATCAGGGAGGGAAAATTGGACCAAGAAGGTCGATGTGCACTACTTTGGGAGTATGTCGTACACCAAGGTGGAGCATAGGCTGGTAAGTTTTTAATATTCTTTCATTTTAGCTTATTTTATTCCATTTAGTGATAATTATATACTAATTTAATAATTTTGCATTATTTTACTTCAGGAGATGGGGAGTGGTCTTGGGGGTAAGCCACAAAGGCTCGATGCCTATATGGAAATTCAAATGAAGAAGGGGAAGAATGAGGGGGTCAATCCAAACATGGACGCCACTATTGTAAGCTAAAAATTTAATTACGTTATAAAAGTACAAATTTATGATTACATAATTTTTTATTAAATTATATGATCGTGTACTTTTTGTTGTTTCAGAAAAAGCTTATGGAAGTGCACAACTCGTAGTGTGATGCCGACAAGGCATCTCTGGCTACGGACGCACTAAGCCAAGTTCTTGGGCATGATCATAAAGGCCGTACTCGGGGGTGAGACCTCAAGTGGGGAAGTTGAGGCTCAGAGGGATTGCGTCGAGAAGCACTAGGCTAGCATGCAAGGTGGACGAGTTGAAAACCAACAACTCCGAGAAGGTTGACAACATGGAGAGAACGATGAATTTTTTTTTGCATATGTCAAACGTGCTCTTAAAGTCCAGGTTGAGTCCAACTCAGGGAACGAAAATGATAAAGTGGTGGACGAGGGGACCACTACATCGTCTTTCACACCCTCACCATAATCGATACCCCCTTGTCTTCACATGACATATTCGCCACCCACACCCATGACCTTGTCATACACCATTTTCAATAATTGATTGACGTGGTGTGTATATAGTATACACAGGGTGGTAATAGAATAGCTAGGGGTAAGCGACTCGGATACACGCCTAGGTACTATGGTGCATAACCGTTCGTTACAACCGCACGAGGCACGTGGCCGCGTCACACATGTGTACGGGGGAAAAGAAAATGAACTTTTGTGGTTGAACGAGCAGTGCGTCGTTAGTACTATTGAGGATTTTCTCAATTCTTATGTAGTATTTCCGACCTTCCTCCTTCAAAGTGATGACAAATGAACAATTCTTTGTAATAATTTGATTAGCATTTGTTTATTATGAATATGAATATTAAATATTGAATATTGAATGTTATTTATTGTTTTTTATGAATGAATGAATGATTAGTATTTGTTTATTATGAATGAATGATTTTTGGTTGTGATATATATCATATTATTGTTGTAACAGGTAATAAATATTACTGGGTAGCGGCAGTGGTCATACTGCCCAATAGTTTTTTTCACTGATTCCCAGTATTGTCATGGATTTTGATCGTGATAAGTCCTTAACAAAGGAAACTTGTGATGAATTTTGATCATGACATGTTCCGTGACAAGTTATCAATTATCATGGACATGTCACGGTCAAAATTCGTGACACGTCCGTGATAAAAGATAACGTGTCATAGACTTTAATCGTGATAAGTCCGTGATTAAAAATTATCTCCCTCCCAACATGTCATGATTTTTTACCATGAAAAGTTCGACTTGTCAAGGTTTTAGACCGTGAAAATTCACCAATTTTTGTGTAGTGCACTGGTAGGCAGAAGGTAGTTATCGTATCCTACCACCTCTCAGCAAGCATCAAAATCACAAAAGTCAGTCGAACTGTTAATAGGAACTTCATGAAAAGGAAAAATATAAGCCACGGGCAATCTCTTAAATGACCTCTGGGAAGGACTCCTCAGTCCACAGAGCCACTACTCAGTTAGGGTAACCCCTAAGTCGAAGGCGCAAACTTCAACCCACATACGAGCATTGTAAAGTAAACACACTTATAATAATGTACAAATAAATAAATATGTGAATGAATGAAGGTATTCACGAAATAAAGAATCAAAATAAAAGGACATCTCAGGGAATAAAAACAAGCATGTGTTTGTATGAATTATGATAAATAAGATACATACCTAAACATTACAAGTAATAGTGGAGATATGGCTGTTAAGCTCCCGAAGAAGTTTTTCTGGATCACCTGACAAGGGAGCATAGGCATCCTTGACTATCTCCTCTATTGAAACATCGATACCATCCCAATCTCCAGGCTCCTCAACCTCAGGGAATGGCCACACTCTAAGGAGATCATCAAAATGTATCTCCAATAGCTCCCCAACATCTCTTTTTTCCATCATTAAAAAACTAAAGGAAACTTAAAAGAAAATTGTGAGAAATTTGGTCTAGAGAGAGTTTATAGATTGAATATGAACTAGGAAATGATAAAAATGGAAGGAAATCTCTATTTTATAGATATGGGAAGCCATGTCCAATCAGTCATGTGCGAGTATGACTAATCGGTTATGCATACGCATCGCTGATCGATCCTACCCCCTACCCAACCTAAATGTTTTCTACTTAATCCTGAAGTTCCCATCATCACTACCAATTAATTCCCATCTAAAAATCTCACTCATTCAAAGTGATTCTATATACCTAATGCAACGATAAATAGTTTAGTTATGTGTGTGACCTTTAACAGTCGATGTCTCGATGAGACAATAAATAGCTCGGCCATATATACTGCCTTAAATAGTCGATGTACCGATGTGACGATAAATAGCTTGGTCCCATATGTGACCTTAAATAGTTTATGCCTTTATGTGATGATAAATAACTCAGTCCCATATGTGACCTTAAATAGTCGATGTCCCGATATAACGATAAAATGCTCGGTCCTATATATGGCATTAAATAATCAATTATCCCAATGCAATGATAAATTGTTTGGACTCATATATGACCTTGAATATTTGATGTCCCGCTATGACAATAAAAAGTTCGATCCCATATATAACCTTAAATAGTCAATGTCCCAATGTGATGATAAATAAATCGGTCCCATATGTAACCTTAAATAGTCGATGTCCCTATGTGGCGATAAATAGCTTGTCCCCACATGTGACCTTAAATAGTCAATATCCCGATGTGATGATAATTAGCTCGGTCTCATATGTGACCTTAAACATTCGATGTCCCGATGTGACAATAAATAGCTCGATCCTATATGTATTCACCACTACCCGTCGAAATATTTCTAAAGCCCGAGGCTTGAATAATCATGTCATGTGGTATTATACTTTCAACATTATATATATATATATATATATATATATATATATATATCATCTAACCTAGAGAATACGTACAAATAATGACACATGGTATATCACTTACCTTGTCATCTAGATTGTATTTGTACCTCGGTTATTCCTAAATCCATCGTCTTCGAGATGTTTTTTTTATCAAAACCTCGGTTATGTCCAATGCTGATGGCTTCAAGATGCTCTTTTATTACCCCCTATGTAGGCACCCCATCCCGCTCCCTCGAAGATCTCGGAGGAACGTGATAGAATTTGTCACCCTTTAGATCCCAAATAAGGCCCAAAACCTTAGCAACATGAAGAATAACCAACGGAACACCCCCAAATAAATACTAAAAACCTTGGCAAGCCCAAAGAAGTATTTAAAAACCCCAAAACCTGATGCAGAATTAAGACACACATCAAAGAAGCGTTGCCATGACCGATCAACCCATGGGTAGAATGTGCCATGACCAGTTTGTACTGAAGAGGACCAAATGATCTTGCAACCCAGACAATTTCCCTGTAAAAGGAGGCCTCGTAACCCACTTCAGACACAATTCACTCCGCCTCTTAAACATTATATTTATGTTTAAGTGCTCGTTCTTTCTATAAAAGCCCCAAAACTTTTTTCCTTTTAAACCCTTTTCAAGTAAAGACCTCAACCTCTAACCCACACGTTTCAACTCTTTTCCTTCTCATATAAACACAAAAACCCATAAATACATTGTTCTTTCTTCATTTTCTTTTAAGAATGTACTTCATTTTAAATAAACCATAGATTAATATTCTAAAGAGTTATTTCAAGTCGAAATTCTACCGAAATGGAAAGGCACATGTGTAACATCACAGGTACGCTCTCTTTCACTCTTTATTTCGAAGTTTATACTTAAAAAGAGTGGTTTTGTGATGCAACACCACACATAATTGATAGACAGGGTTTTGCTGCAGTGTTGCGTCACCGACACTGGTCGTTTGTTATATTCGGCTCACCAGCTCTATGCAAAAACCTAAACTGATGACTACACTCAATAAAAGGGAGTATATAGGCCAAGTCCGAGCATCGAAAATCCACAGAGACAAGTTGCTAGAATTTATTTATTTTAGTACTTCTGAATAAAAGTGTAAAAGGTAACGAATAAACCAAAATAAAAGATAACAAAAGGAAAAGATTAAACTAGGCATGTATTTAAACTAGACTAACAAAAGCGAATAAAAACTATAGGTTGCGTCGGATATCCCTCACCCTGAGTTAATTAGTATAAAATAGTTACACGAGTCGACGAGTTATTATGACTGCATCTCATTTTGACAGTTAATTAAACCCAAAGTCGTTACACCCCTAAATTCGCATAAAAGTCTAATAAGATTTTGGCATCAACAAATACCCCGAAAATTACGAACACAAGGTCGTAAGTACGGAGCATACATGATATACCTCGTCAAATCTCCTAGGCGTAATAACTAGGACAACCCACTCGAAATAAACCCGTAAACTCCATCACCAAAGCAGAGAAACACATCAACCCTAGGTGAGTTCAATCCAACACAACCTAGGCTAATTTAACCTAGAAAGCATAATAAAAATGCGGTAAATAAAGAGGTAAATCTACACTAGAAAGCATGTAAATAAACAAAATAAATATAAACTAGAAAGCGAGTAAAAATGCGATAAATAAAGATATACAAACATTGGAAACTCGGATTGATAGAGAAGATGGGGGATAGTGTTCTACACAACCTCGACGGGAAAACCCCTTTACATGAGCAAACCCTCGGAGGGAGAAAATGGCACACTCCCCAAACTCTCCAAACCCTAGCTTCCCTCTCTAACCCTAAGAATGGAAAATGATCTATTATTACTATATATCTCTCAAAAATGAGATAAGTCATCTATTTATACTAAGTTACAAGAAAAGAAACGAAATAAAGGAAAAAGAAATGAAAAGGAACAACGAGAAATTGCCGAGTAACTGCGATACCCAGTCGACCGGCAACAGGGGCACGGTTGACTAGTCCCTTAAGTTGAATCCCACTGGTTACCTCTCAAGGTAAAATCCCAAAACGCGATCGACCGGACCCCTGGGCGTGGTCGATCGGTACTCTGTTTTCTGGTGTTCTTTGGTCTTCACATGGGAGGAAATCTCCAAAACGGAATTGGCTATAACTTCTTCGTATAAACTCAAAATGATGCGCTGTTTATGGCCACGTGATGCTAACTCAACGAAATACGCATCCGTGGAAATTCCATGAGTCGAAGATGAAGTGCAAATTAACTAAAATGCCCTTGAAGTAGCATCATGTGACAAAACTTCTCCGCAATGCAATCGATCCTCAATTTTAGCGTTCTAATACCTACAAAATCAAAATTAACCCGTGCAAAACATATATATGTCCAAAATTGAGGTTTTCTGGTTAACGAGCATAAAGATAGGTATTAGGAATGTAAAATTGCTAGAATGTAATAATCATCTTCTCTTTCATCTCCTACTTGTCCATACATGACTTTTCTCTAAAGGTGATGTTAGAACTATGTTGCTTTGATTCCACCTATGGTGGATATGTAGGCATAATAAGGAGTCCATCACTAAAGCTTAAGTCAGATCTTGTACATATTTATATGTTTCTACTCTTTATTTCTACAAGTATAAAAATAAACAAAAAGCTTCAAACTTATGAAAAATATATAAATATAGTAGAGAATCACTAGATCTAGGTATTATACCTTTTATTTTGTTCTTAATGTTAGAAGTCTCAAAAATATTTGTCCATCAAAGTGGTTTTATGAGTTAAACCATTCCATCCACGCATCTTTCATGAAAACAAGCTCTTTACATTCTCATATCTAGACTTATTTCACTTTAAAATTATTTTGAGACATAAAAGAGAGTTAAGATTCTCACATTGAGCCTTTATAAGAGGTCAAATCCCTCATTGTCCTTCTACGAACTATGTGGACTTTGAATTTCCCCGTGCGAGTACGTAGGCTCACTCAAACTTTTGTTCAAGTGAACAAGTTCGATCTTCTACGTATTTATCATTTGTTTATATTATCTACACACACATCCCAAACAAAGTTGTACAGTCTATTTACATACTAAATATTTTCATTTTATTATTTCATTTATAACAAAATTTGATGATATAAATACTTCGCATATACATTTGAGAACGAAAGGGCGGAGTGGGTGCCTAACACCTTCCCAATCCGTAACCTAGTCACTGGACCTTTAACTCTTTGGTTAAGCACGCAGAACACTTGCCAACACTAGGTTTCTACGGAGGACTACCTTTTTTTGTTTATATTGTATAAAATTTAACGTCGAATCCATTATTTTCAAAGAGAACAAGGCGATGACTACACATCACGACTAAACTCATCTTTCTCCACATTGCTCAAAGGATAGACGTCAGGACTAAACTCATCTTTCTCACACCCTAGGCTATTTTTGAAGCTAATGGCTTTATAATTATTATTTTTATTACACCATCGGTTATGTCCAAATTTTACGATTCTTAAAAGATTATATATTATCCCTTCAATAACTGTTCAAAATACAAGAGCCAAAGGACATGGGAGACTAATTTCATACATCACAAGGTAAAGATAAACTTTGTCTCATATTATATCATCAAAATCCCAAGTGTCAATGACTTGGGGGGATATGGATCAATATTTTGTGAACGATAAGCAATGGTAATTTTTCTTGGGAAAATTAAAAGACAAACCATGACAAAGAGAGCACAATTTAAACACCACTCTAGCTTGACAGTGGAGGTATTAAGCTGTAGGATAAGAAAACTTCAAATTGTACTTTGGGTATTTTTAAATGCCACAAAACTTCATCCATTATTGTTTGGCTATCTATTGAAGTTGAAGACTAAGAAGTAATAATCTTAAAGCATTCGAGTGAGATCATCCTTTAGCTGTCGCTTACGAATAATTGAGTGGGCTTAGGCCCAATATTCATAAAGGTGGAAAACCCAAAGCTTCATGGCCTATTCATAATGTCATTAATGAGAACAACACTTTCGGAGATCAGATTAGGGCTAGGAAATGTCGGGTAGAGAAGGAAATTTCCTCGGCCATTTGGAATCCTGAAATTCCCTTTGGGAATGGGGCGCTGATGAGGGAAAAATATCCCATGTTATTCAACCAAGTGTATTGAAGATGAGCACCCCCGAAGGCCGAATGCTATGGCGGTGAATATTAGTCGTGTCTTAAATGTGTATAGGATCCGTAAAATGATATAAGAATATATCCTACTTGAGCGATAAGTCATTAAAGTAGTGGATCACCAACACTAAGTGAATTTGTAGACACCCCATCCTAGTACCCCTCTAAGTACGTTCTCAAGTACCTAACACTCCTCCACCCTCCATAATTCATGTGTCCTACTCCGAGTAATGATCCAAAGGCCATCGGGTGCTTTTTAGCCCCGTTTGACTTTGGTCAACTCTCCAACCTGATCAAATCTCAATGAAACCTCTGTGAAAAAATTGGGCTCAAGGTTCGCATGAATGACCTTTTTACTCCAAAGATCCTCATCTAGATTCCATTGGGTGTTTTTCGAGCCATGTTTCACTTTGGTCAACTCCCAAAACCGAGAGTAGATCAATGGATTCTTTAAGGGCTCTAAACCCCCTTTCCAACGGTCACAGTTGTGCACGATTCGAACTTACGATTTGCATTTTATGCCCAATTTTCTAAAAAAGTCTGTTCCGGACTGCTTATAGTCACCCCAGACCCCCTGCCCATCAGTAGGGTGGGCAAGGTAGGCACTATGTCGATAGGCAGGGTAGGGGCCATGTCGATCAACACCCCCCAACCCTAAAATAACACTATTTAAGATACCGTGACCCCACTCCTAGGGACTTCCTTTTCAGCAATCAGAAACATTCTCTCAAAATCAAGGTATCATCATTCCCCAAAAAAAACGATTTTCCAACATTCTCTCCATTTCTCTTAGCTCATTTCCTCCCACCTTTGGTCACTTACCTCGCCCTACTTAACCACCCTTATACCACCATAAAATCGGCTTACTCTCCTTCAAAAATCAATTGCAAAAGTCTCCTAGGAGGTCTATCCCTACTCTTTTCTAATTTATCCATCTTAGTATTATTCACCCACTTTATTTCCATTTTTGATATCTTTTAGTCTTATTTCATTATCTCACATAAACTAATATCCTCTTTATTCTTATTATTCGCATAACCTATTTTCATAAAATCAAAAAGACAAAAAAGAAGGTTTACTTGTAAACTCCAAAAGCAAGATTTCCTCGCATTTTCACACTTTTAAACTTGAGCATGCTTTTTTCAAAAAAATTATTAAAGATTAGTCTTAAATTTGGGTTCGTGAGTTAAACCCCACCCCTATGACATATCGAACTACGTGGACTTTGATGCCCCTTGGACTACCTAGGCGCCCCGTGCCAATCCTCAAATTTGAGTCCTATTTTTCCGATTTTATGCTTTTGTACTATCTTGTATCTATTTTATGAGTCACGGACTCCTATATATTTGTGTGTCATTCGACATGTACACTCGTTTTTCTATAGCGACTTGTGATTCGATGGACACTTACATTGTATTTATTTTTAAGGCATGTATGTGTACATTCCTTGAGATGATTTTGCTCCGTCTTTCCCATGACGCGAGTCTGATGATTTCTTTCTCCTATTTTTTCACATTACACATAAGTACACACACATTATGTGTGACACCCCGCCTAATTAATTACCGGGTGATCAGTCCTTAATTAATAAATTTTAGAATATCTAGTTGGTCCAGATAATGAATCACTGTCGAAAACTCAAATTTTAATTTAATAAGAACTAACCATCTAGTATTTAAAAAAGGTGATGTACAAATCATATCTTGTTACTAACCAAAATCAAAGGAATACCAACAAAGGCCATGCATCACAGTAATATAAGTAAAGTCTAACTGAAGTAAAATAAATGACTTGAGTAAAACACATCCAGATACAATCCCACACAATAAATCCACAAAAAGGAAATCAAATCTAAGAGAGGGTTTAAAACAACTAAATCTCTGAATGCAAATATAAGAAAGGACAACATGTCCAACAGAATAGATAACTGCAAAAGCAAGAATAGGCTGAGTCATCTACGAGCAATTATCCTGCAGCTTCTACAGCAGCTACAGCACAGCAACTGAATAGAGTCTCCTAAGGCTAGTGTCCCTGTGGCTGGGCACCTAAAAATAATGGAACAATAGAAAGATATACAGAAAAATGGGTCAGAGCCCAAGTTGAAAACAGTTTAAAATAGCAAGTGCTTAAATTGATTCAATTAGCACAATTATTAATCAAGTTAACTCAGCGTACTCACTTAAGATACTCACCCCTCGATCTTAGTGTGCACGCCTAACGAGCCTAATTACCCATACTAGTCATGATACCCTGAATGGCTACTAAGTACATACAATTTTGCTGGAAAGACTCCCTAAATAACTCAAGGCTGACGTACTTAAGATTTCGATATAGGGTTAGAATTACTTTAGTTTATTCTCACATTCTTCTAAATACCCAGCAGATAATACCACAAGTACACATTTAAAAATAGAGTCATCAACATAAGACACCAAACAGGATTTTGGTTTACACACATTATTCTCTTTATGCATATATATCAATATATATATATATAAATAAATATAGAAATATTGCACCCCTGGTTGAGAAAACCCTTAGTGCTACGCATACTCGGCTATCTAGTCCCATTGCAACGCTCACGCATAGAGTACAACAGGTTAAATCTCTCGAGAACCAGTAAAAACACAAACATTTATTGAAGTCGAACATAGTCCCAAGCCGATGGGCTACGCACATACCTACGCATCCATACGACCTTCATCACTATCATTCTCACGGATAGCCCGTACCTAGGTTCGATGCTCTAGCGGTACGACTCCAAATCCCCTAAAGGCACACAAGATCCATTCGTCCACAAAGCGTTAACCTCTGTTCGATAGCTAATAGCTAGGTATGTCATACACATAATATTTTTTAGCAATAATCATACATACAACTTATAAAACTTCATTGGCCTTCCCATAGCCTAGTATTCGCAGTATGTATAATATATCCCCTAATATACCCCGTACCTTATTCGTATGTATTCTCCCTTGTATTTTTGCATCTCTCTAATTCTATAGATTTGCATATCTTTCGAGGGTCGCATTATTATTCGCTTACTAATAATTACAAGTTTTAAGTCACTCGACATTCATATAGGTCTAACACTCATTTAAACATGCCTACGAAAAGTTTGAAACAAAAATTGGGCGTTAAGAGTCATTCTGAAATCTCGTTAGAAGACACAAAAATCTCGTTCGAACGAGGGTCGTTCGAACGAAGTTCCCCTTACTTCGAACGAACTACTAATCTCGTTAGAAGGGACACTATAATCTCGTTAGAAGTCTCGTTCAAACGAGGTCATTCGAACGACCTGGGCTAGACTTCTAATGAAATTTTCGAAGTTGCCCAATTCATCTTCAAAATTCGTTTTTCCAGATTTTCTCCTCTTCAATCTTAACCTAACCCAAGTACAATGCTCCCAAACTACTCTAAGTCACCCTAGAACACTTCTTAGCATATTTTAGGGATCAAATCCTTCTAATCATCATGTAATTTCAACAGATTCCTAAATTTTCCCATAAATCATATTAACATAAACCCAGAATTATTAATCTATAAAAGCTCCATTTTTTTCATGCTTAACATCTAATTCACCAAATTTCACATTCCTATTAAGGGGAAAAATCCTCTACAACCAAACCCCCATCAGATTTCTAAAATTCCTACATGATTTTCATCATAGGTAAACCCAATTTGGTATTAGTTGTTCTAAAACCTCGACATATGTTAACAAGAGTAATAATTGCTAAGAGAGAACAAGATAATCACTTACCTTAAAAAGGAACTTCTGATTCGCGCTTGAAAATGGTATGGGAACGATCCTCTTGACCCGATCTACGCGTTGGTGTACTTTTTGGTGTGAAATCTTGAGTTCTTGGCTTAGGGCTCTAATGTAATCTTCTTCTTCTTCCTTGGTTCTCTCTCTCTTTGCCTCTCTATCTTACGTAGGTTGAAACTAACTGGCCACTAACCCTAAATGCTTTTAAATAAACCCAATTTTCGTCCACATAATTACCCAAAAATTCTAAAAGACCAAAATACCCCTCAGAGGTGTCGTTTTGGGCTCAAATGTCCTGGACTCCAATTTAAATACCCGAGTAGTGTTTTCTGACAATTTTGACCCTTACGGACACTCTGGCGTACTCAAAATAGTCATCCAAGTTATACAAAAATAATTTACCTTTTTGACCCCCAAATAACTTCTATTGACGCGACTCTTACGCGTCCTAAATATTTATAACATAACTGTCGTGTATCTCATCCCCGACCAAAATATTATTTCAATAACTACTAACTCTCATCACATTAGTGATTATTGTCATGAAATTGAATTAATTATAATTTAAATTTTTCTCCCATTAATTAATTAATCCCCATTTTCCCTAAAAATAAATATGCGTAAAAATACGGGGTATTACATACTCCCCCCTAATAATAGAATTTCGTCCCGAAATTTAGAAAAATATATATACCTGGTAAGAATAACTCTGGATAACGTTCACGCATATCATCCTCGCGCTCCCAAGTTGATTCCTCAACATTATGGTGCCTCCACTGAACACGCACTAGTGGTACTATTTTTGACCTCAACTTCCTCTCGCTATGGTCTAGTATAACAACTGGTCCCTCCTCATAGGAGCTATCAGTTGTAAATATATCTCCTCTAGCGCAATGTGAGTATGAGCCAATTCATCTCGAAGAAATATCCTCAGCGAAGAGATATGAAACATGGCATGGACTCTATGCAAGTATTCCGGTAACCCAAGTCTATAAGAAACTAGCCCAATCCTCTCGATAATAGGGAATGGCCCTACATACCTCGGCGCCAACTTTTTTTTCTTTCCAAAATGGATAACTCCCTTCATAGGAGACACCCTAAGTAACACCTGATCCCCGATATTAAACTCTTGAAAGTAATGTTTGGCATCAGCGTAACTTTTCTACGGATCCTGAGCAACTCGAATACGGCTCCGTATCAACTTTATCCTCGTCGAAGTATCCTGAATCACGTCTGCACCCAGTAACTTGTTGTCCCCCACATCTAGCCAACATGTTGGGGAACGACAAGGTCTTCCGTATAGGGCTTCGAATGGAGCCATACCGATAGTAAACTGGTAGGAGTTGTTATAAGCAAACTCCACCAGTGGAAGGTACTTCTCCCAACTTCTGCCAAAATCAATGATGCCCATACGTAACATGTACTCCAGCATTTTATTCATTCACTATGTCTGACCATCCATCTGCGGGTGATAGGTTGTGCTCAGCCACAACTTTGTACCCAATGCCTCCTGAAAACTCTCTCGAAATCAAGAAATGAACACCTTATCTCTATCAGACACAATATTGAGAGGCACTCCGTGGAATCTCACTATCTCTGTAATGAATAACTGGGCATACTATCCCGCGGTGTAGTCTGTCCTAGCTAGCAAAAAGTGGGCTACCTTGCTCAGCCTATCCACTATCACCCATATTGAATCGTGACCCCACTGCGATGTAGGTAATCCCATAATGAATTCCATGGAAATGCTCTCCCACTTCCACATAGGAAACTCTAATGGCTGTAGAATTCCCGTCGGTCTCTGATGGTCCACCTTTACCAACTGACTAGTACTGTCTACGCATATCCTGGTACATCTTATCCCCATCGGGATGCACTGCAAATCGGGAACCGTGTGACTCTGTCATCACCTTGGGTCTTAAATATTCACCCTTGGGAACAACCAATCTTCCATTGAAATGTAGACCCTCGTCTGAACCCACGGTGTAAGACTCAGCCCCCTCGGCTAGAAGTTTCACTATCTGACTTTGGCCAGACGGATCATCTGCCTGAGCCTGTACTACTCCCGTAATAATCTAGGGTGTAACCTTCATTGCATACATAAACGATCGAGCTACCGCATCCTGGTTCCCTAACTCCTTCCATTTTGATTTTCACACCTGGACTGCCTCACCGACTGGCCTACGACTTAACACGTCTGCTACCACGTTAGCCTTCCTCGGGTGGTACTGGATAATAATTTAATAATCCTTCACAAACTCAAGCCACCGACGTTGACGCATATTTAACTCCTTCTGCGTGAATACATATTGTAATGACTTGTGGTCCATAAATAAACAAAATTCCTCCCCTAGGAGGTAATGTCTCCAAATCCGAAGTGCAAACACCACCGTCGTAAACTTTAAATCGTGGGTGGGGTATTTCCTCTCGTGAGGCTTAAGCTTACGGGAAGCATAAGATATAGCCTGATCCTCCTGTTGTAGTACACCTCCCAGTCCTAATAAGAACGCATCAGTGTACACTAGATACTCCACTCTCGACTTGGGTAATGCTAACACTGGTGTTGAGGTTAACTTGTCTTCAACTCATCAAAGGCTAACTGACAGGCGTCACTCCATATAAACGGCACCCCTTTGAGAGTTAGGTGTGTCGACGGACCCGCTATCTTTGAAAAGCCTCGGATGAACCTCCTGTAATACCCGACTAACCCCAAGAAACTGCGTATCTTAGTTGGTGTCGTGGGCTGTCCCCCACTCCCTCACCGTCGACACCTTGCTCGGGTAACCTGATATCCCCAAATTCTGACACAAGATGCCCTAAAAGATGTACCTCCCGTGACCAGAATCCGCACTTCTCATACTTAGCACACAGTTGATGTTCTCGTAGAGTCTGAAGAATATCTTTCAAGTGCTCGGCATGCGCCTCCTTAGTCTGTGAATAAATTAGGATGTCATCTATGAAGACGATGACAGACTGATCCAAGAACTATCTGAACCCTCGGTTCGTCAGGTCCATGAATACGGCTGGAGCATTTGTCAGCCCAAACATCATGACTCTGAACTCATAGGACTTATTACTCATCAATAAGTAGTCTTTGACATCTCCTACTCCTTGATACACAACTTATTGTATCCTGATCCCAAGCCAATCTTTGAGGGGAAGGTATCTCCCCTCAACTAATCGAATAAGTCATCGATTCGGGGCAATGAATACTTATTCTGTATCGTGACTTTATCATCTTCCCTTATCACTAATTTATTCTTGATGTAAAATATATGATATCACTTCTTACGTTATATCGTACGGTTCTACTGACCGTGCATAGGAATAAAATTAAAGTTAAATTTATGGTTTCCCTTACGGATGATAACTAGGGTACCAAACTCATGTACTAAAGACCAACCATCACCAACTCCCGAAGTTCGCTAGGTTTCATGCGTGGGATGTCTCTCAAAGCTAAATACAAATAAGGAACCCCCCCCCCCCGATACACTACTAACTAACATTGTCGGTCAATGAAAGTTGTGGTCCTTAGTATTTGTCTCGTACCCCACATCCTTGCTTCCTGCTAACAATAGCGCATCTATTCTCATATTACAAAAAATATATTCAACACATTACTCCAACTAATTTGGCGTTAGGCTCTTCAAATTGGTCACAAAATTATTCCCATGCCCAGAGATATTTCATTTTTTTAAATCACTATAGTAAACATTTCTACTCATATGGATTTGGTATTACCCGACGACATACTCCACAAGTCTCTATAGGATTAAATTTTTCCTCTCGAATGACAATTAGCACAAATTTTTACATGTCCAGGACTACAGGACACCTAATATTATTTTAATGGTCTATTATCACACAAACTTGAATGATCCGGTTCGAAATCGGGATTATAATACATTTTACGCTCATGATTCTTAAGTAGCACAAGTAAGCTGTAACGCACATAGGTTATTTGAAATTTTCCTTGTAACTAAAAGGAAACAGTATAAATGATAAAGTATCGTACCTCAAAACGTGGGTGGTAGATGCGGTATCAGTGGCATAACAGCATATCGGGCATTATAGATACTTCCATACTGTACTTCTTGTTGTTGTTGTGAAGTCTGTGTTACTCGGGTGATTATCCTTGTTTCCCCAATTTGGGTATTCTATGGTGTTGCAGGATCTTGAACATCCAATGACTGTTGCGGGATCTTGCCCTTGCTAGGGAAATTTTAACGGTAGTGACCCCGTTCTCCGCATATGAAACACTTACCCACACAGTTTCTGCTCTGCTGGCCCTGCTCAGCACAGTGTTGGCCCTGATGGTCTCGCTGACCATGTTGAATTGGATGAGGCTTTCCTCTATCTCTTTGAAATCAAACTTAGTATTTGTGGCCATTTCTTCCACACTTAAAACACCTCTTTGTGACAGCCTTTTGTCCTTAGCCTTATTGGTGGCGGGTTTGTCTCTCCCCGCGGTTCTCGTAGTCTTTTTGGTTTTTATGTCTCTGAAGATCTTGTCGCTGTTGCGACGGTATTTTCCCCTTGTTATTATTCCTCGAAATTTCATATTGATAAACTTCTCTTGTTTTTTTCCCCTGCAAGCTTCACACTGCAATTTTGGTACTGCAATATTGCGGTAGTCACTGCTTGTGCCATAATGTTCGCAATCTCAGTGATTTCTTCTCTTTCCTGGTGTACCTGAGGTATTTGTTGGGCTTGTCCTGCTTTTACTTCTTCAGCGATGTTAGTGTGTCTCTCCCCCATAGGCGACATCTGAAATTCAAATGAATTTTATAAAACCACCGTCCATACATAACATTATAGCAGAAGTACGAGATCCATAACACAAAATAAGGATACAACAGTCCTAATAGTAGGGCTCTATATCAAATAATGCTACGCGAAAACATAATAAGTCGTACAGATCCTAAGGACACTAGAACCTGATGCTCTGATACCACCTGTGACACCCCGCCTAATTAATTATCGAGTGATCCGTCCTTAATTAATAAATTTTAGAATATCCAGTTGGTCCAGATAATGCATCACTATCGAAAACTCAAATTTTAATTTAATAAAAACTAACCACTTAGTATTTAAAAAGGGTGATGTACAAATATTATCTTGCTACTAACCAAAATCAAAGGAATACCAACGAAGGCCATGCATCACAGTAATATAAGTAAAGTCTAACTGAAGTAAAATAAATGACTAGAGTAAAACACATCCAGATACAATTCCACACAATAAATCCACAAAAAGGAAATCAAATCTCAGAGAGGGTTTAAAACAACTAAATCTCTGAATGTAAATAGAAGAAAAGATGACATGTCCAACGGAATAGATAACTGCAAAAGCAAGAATAGGATGAGTCATCTACTAGCAATTATCCTTCAACTTTTACAGCAGCTACAGCACGGCAACTGAATAGAGTCACCTAAGGCTGGTATCCCTATGGCTGGGCACCTAAAAATAATGGAACAATAGAAAGATATACAGAAAAACGGGTCAGAGCCCGAGTTGAAAACAGTTTAAAATAGCAAGTTCTTAAATTGATTCAATTATCACAATTATTAATCAAGTTAACTCAGCGTACTCCCTTTAGATACTCACCCCTCGATCTTAGTGTGCATGCCTAACGAGCCTAACTACCCATACTAGTCATGATACCCTGACTGGCTACTAAGTACATACAATTTTGCTAGAAAGACTCCATAAATAACTCAAGGCCGACATACTTAAGATTTCAATATAGGGTTAGAATTACTTAAGTTTATTCTCGTATTCTTTTAAATGACCAACTGATAATACCATAAGTACACATTTAAAGATAGAGTTATCAGCATAAGACACCAAACAGGATTTTGGTTTACACACATTATTCTCTTTATGCATATATATCAATATATATATATATATATATATATATATATATATATATATATATATATAGAAATATTTCACCCCTGGTTGAGAAACCCTTAGTGCTACACATATTTGGCTATCTAGTCCCATTGCAAAGCTCACGCATAGAGGACAACATGTTAAATCTCTCGAGAACCAGTAAAAACATAAACATTTATTGGAGGCGAACTTAGTCCCAAGCCGATGGGCTACTCACATACCTACGCACCCATACGACCTTCGTCACTATCATTCTCACAGATAGTCCTTACCTAAGTTCCAAGCTCTAGTGGTACGACTCTAAATCCCCCGAAGGCACACAAGATCTAGTCGTCCACAACACGTTAACCTCCGTTCTATAGCCAGTAGCTAGGTATGTCATACACACAATATTTTTTATCAATAAGAATACAGACAACTTATATAAATTCATTGGCCTTCCCACAGCCCAGTATTCGCAGTATGTATAATACATCCCCTAATATTCCCGTACCTTATTCGTAAGTATTCTCCCTTGTATTTTCGCATCTCTCAAATTCTATGAATTTTCATATCTTTCGAGGGTCCCCATATTCTCCCCTTACTAATAATTATAAGTTTTAAGTCACTCGACATTCATATAGGTCCAACACTCATTTAAACATGCCTACGAAAAGTTCAAAACAAAAATCGGGCGTTAAGAGTCATTCTGAAATATCGTTAGAAGACCCAAAAATCTCGTTCGAACGAAGTCCCCCTACTTCCAATGAACTACCAATCTCATTAGAAGGGACACTGGAATCTCATTAGAAGTTTCGTTCTAACGAGTTCGTTCGAACGACCTGGGCTGGACTTCTAACGAAATTTTTGAAGTTTCTCAATTCTTCTTCAAAGTTCATTTTTCCAGATTTTCTCCTCTTCAGTCTTAACCTAAGCTCATTCCAACCCAAGTAAAACATTACCAAACTACTCTAAGTCACCCTAGAACACTTCTTAGCATATTTTATGGATCAAATCCTTTTAATCATCATGTAATGTCAACAAATTCCTAAATTTTCCCATAAATCATATTAACATAAACCTAAAATTATTAATCTATAAAAACTCCATTTTTATTTTTGTGCTTAACATCTAATTCACCAAATTTCACATTCCTATTAAGGGGGAAAATCCTCTACATGCAAACCCCCATCAGATTTCTAAAATTCCTACACGATTTTCATCATAAGTAAACCCAATTTGGTATTACTTGATCTAAAACCTCTACATATGTTAACAAGAGTAATAATTTCTAAGAGAGAGCAAGATAATCACTTGTCTTAAAAAGGAACTTCTGATTCGCGGTTGAAAATGGTATGGGAACGATCCTCTTGACCCGATCTATGCGTTGGTGTACTTTTTGGTGTGAAAGCTTGAGTTCTTGGCTTAGGGCTCTAATGGATTCTTCTTCTTCTTCTTCTTCTTCCTTGGTTCTCTCTCTCTTTGCCTCTCTATCTTACATAGGTTGAAACTAACTGGACACTAACCCTAAATGCTTTTAATTAAACCCAATTTTCGTCCATATAATTACCCAAAAATTCTAAAAGACCAAAATACCCTTCAAAGGTATCGTTTTGGGGTAAAATGTCCCGGACACCAATTTAAATACCCGAGTAGTGTTTTTTTTACTATTTCGACCCTTTCGGACACTCTGGCGCACTTAAAATAGTCATCCGAGTTATACATAAATAATTGACCTTTTTGACCCCCAAATAACTACTACTGACACGACTCTTACGCGTCCCAAATATTTATAACATAACTGTCGTGTATCTCATCCCCAGCCAAAATATTATTTCAATAACTACTAACTCTCATCACGTTTGTGATTATTATCATAAAATCGGATTAATTATAATTTAAATTTTTCTCCCATTAATTAATTAATCCCCATTTTCCCTAAAAATAAATATGCGTAAAAATACGGGGTATACTCCCCCTAATAACAAAATTTCATCCCGAAATTCGGAAAAATATATATACCTGGTAATAATAACTCTGGATAACATTCACACATGTCATCCTCGCACTCCCAAGTTGATTCCTCACCATTATGGTGCCGCCACTGAACACGCACTAGTGGTATTATTTTCGACCTCAACTTTCTCTCGCTACGATCTAGTATAGCAACTGGTCCCTCCTCGTAGGAGCTATCAGGCTGTAAATCTATCTCCTCTAGCGCAATGTGAGTATGAGCCAATTCCTCTCGAAGAAATATCCTCAGCGACGAGATATGAAACACGTCATGGACTCTATGTAAGTATTCCGGTAACCCAAGTCTATAAGAAACTGGCCCAATCCTCTCGATAATGGGGAATGGCCCTACATACCTCAGCGCCAACTTTCCCTTCTTTCTAAAATGGATAACTCCCTTCATAGGAGACACATGAAGTAACACCTGATCCCCAATATTGAACTCTCGAAAGTAACGCTTGGCATCAGCATAACTCTTTTGCCAATCCTGAGCAACTCGAATACTTCTCCGTATCAACTCTATCCTCACCGAAGTATCCTGAATTACCTCCGGACCCAGTAACTTGTTATCCCCCACATCTAGCCAACATGTTAGGAACGAAAAGATCTTCCATATAAGGATTCTAATGGATCCATACCGATAGTAAGCTGGTAGGAGTTGTTATAAGAAAACTCGACCAGTGGAAGGTACTGCTCCCAACCTCCGCCAAAATCAATGATGCCCATACAAAACATGTCCTCCAGTATTTGATTCGTTCGCTCTGTCTGACCATCCGTCTGCGGGTGATAGACTGTGCTCAGCCTCAACTCCGTACCCAATACCTCCTAAAAACTCTTCTAAAATTGATAAACGAACACCTTATCTCTATCATACATGATATTGAGAGGCACTCTATGGAGTCTTGCTATCTCTACAATGAATAACTGGGCATACTATCTCCCGGTGTAGTCTATCCTGGCTAGAAGAAAGTGGGCTACCTTGGTCAGCCGATCCACTATCACCCATATTTAATCATGACCCCTCTGCAATGTTGGTAATCCCGTGATGAAGTCCATGGAAATTATCTCCCCCTTCCACATAGGAACCTCTAATGGTTGTAGAAGTCCTGTCGATCTCTGATGGTCCACCTTTACCAACTGATTAATACTGTCTATGCATTTCCTGGTACGTCTTCTCCCCGTCGGGATGCACTGTAAATCGGGAACCGTGTGACTCTATCATCACCTTGGGTCTCAAATATTCAACCTCAAGCACAACCAATCTCCCATTGAAACGTAGACCCCCGTCTGAACCCACGGTGTAAGACATAGCCCCCTCAGCTAGAAGTTTCACTATCTGACTTTAGCATAACGAATCCTCTACCTGAGCCTGTACTACTCCCATAATAATTTTGGGTATAACCATCATTACAGACATAAACGATTGAGCTACCGCGTCCTGGTTCCCTAACTCCTTCCATTTCGCTTTCCACACCTCGGCCACCTCATCGACTAATCTACGGCTTAACGCGTCTACTACCATGTTAGCCTTCCCCGGGTGGTACTGGATATCAAATTAACAATCCTTCACAAACTCAAGACACCGATGTTCTCCTCCAGTTTATTCTCCTTCCTTCTCAATTTTGGGCCTAGCCTGCGCTGGAGGAATTCGACCTGAATGGCCAGAATGGCAACTCTGGTGGGGACTTTTTTTAGAGGACTAGACTCTTTTTCCACATGGGTCTTATTTCTTCGCTCTCCTACTTTTCTATATGTGTTCATATGAACTCATATGTATATTCTCCTTACTCCTATGCTTATGTCTTTTTGTGGGAGCCCATTTGTTACAAGTTCATGAGAGTAACCGACCAAAATGACTTGAGTTATTTGGCCCGGCCCAAATCATAACTTAATTTCTACACGGGCAATTTAGTTATAGGTGGACACTCGCAGATATGGTCAAATCAAGTGCCAAGATTCTTGATCGAGATATTCAAGCACCTCATGAACATCCACGAACTATGATAGAGTTCCTTAAATAACTCAAACTCTGTAACTGAGAGATCTATAAATTATACACCCTGACCCGAGGTAAGGGGATGAGAAAAGTGTAACCATTGAGAGACACTTAATAAGAACAAGTAACCTCTTCGTGGACGTAAGCAAGTTGTCGAACCACGTACATCGTTGTTGTGTGTGATTCCATTTGCTTTTTGCCTTTCGTGATTGTTTTCTTATATCCTTTTTTATGAATTTTTCTACACTCACAACTGGCGTTGTCTGTGGAAATCAAATTTTATTCCTACGAAAGCATTCAACACCAGATAGCCAACAATGTCTCACCACAACAGCAACATTACACAAGCCGATGATGTTCAGGAAGAGCCACCCCCTCCTAGGGTTAGGTCAGAAATTTGCCAACAAACAAACCCAAGGTTTTACCAAGAAAAGTAACCTTGAGAATAGATCCATGGACCTTCAAGGTCTTCTAGGCTGGTCGATGCCTATGAAGCTCAACTTTGAGAACCGGAAGAGGTAACTCGTCGCTAAGAAGAAGAAAATGCTCGCCTTAAGAGGCAACTTGAAAGAACGGAGAGAAATCTCCCTAGAAACACAAGGCGGCATCAAGACAAAACTCTTAGCGCTCAAGGAGGAGATTCCCCCAACCGAGGAAGGAGTATTAGGAGTGACCACCAGAGAACTGAAAGTGACAGATCAAATCAAGAATGATCAGAGCATGGTCACCAAGAGAGGCACCATAGGAACATTGATCAATCAAGTGAGGACTTGAGGATTCTGGTCTGTAGGGAGATGGACCAATATTCGGCGCACCGAGGAGCTAGATCGACTAGAGCTTTCTAGAAGAGATCTAAACTCTCAGATGAAGACCCTCTTTTTAAGGGAAATTAAACGTGACGGGCCCCCAAAAAAATTTGTTGTCCCTAGGTTCAAGATCTACGATGGGAAAACAAATCACATAGACTAAGTCAGGTTGTATCTGCAGGCAATGACCTTATAGATCCACAAAGACGCACTAATATGAAGGATATTACCTTATAACCTACACGATGTAGCGCAAAAGTGGTTTTTGAGGCTTCCCCACAGTTCGATCAAGAATTTTGCAGCACTGGCAGAGGCTTTCATGGTACAGTTCATAACAAGCCGCTCCCATCCCAAGTAAATAGATGCACTGCTCACTATGAAGAAAAAGCCTTAGGATAACCTCATAGATTATACCAAAAGATACTAGGAAATCTTTAATGAGATCAAGGACTGCTCGGATCAAGTGGCCGTAGAATCCTTTAAAATCATCTTGTTGACCACCTCTCTGTTGCACCATTCTCTCACCAAGAAGGAAGCCATAAACACCGATGATCTTATGGCATGTACTGAGAAGTACGCCAAGGTTGAAGACGTGGTCCATCCTAATAGGGGAGAAAATGGTCGAGCGAAGGTGAACAAAGGGACGGAGAATAATGACACCCAAAATAAGGGAAGTAAGAATGGTGGCAAGAATGGATCCAAAGGTGGAAGTAAGAATGACCCCTCAAAGGCATTCCAAGTTGTTAACACAGTCTTTGAGGAACCCATTTACAAGATTCTCAGGAAGATCAAGGATGAGACCTTCATCAAATGTCACAAGAACATGGGCAGCGATCCAACCAAGATGAACAACGGATTGAGGTGCGCATTCCATAAGGAGGGTGGTCATCGAATCAAAAATTTTAAAGCTATGAAGTCACATCTAGAAGAGCTAGTTCAAGTAGGGCACCTTAACGAGTACGTTAATAAGAAGACAGAGATGGTCGTAGCTAATGGCAACTAGAAGCCAGAGAATGTCCTCAATGATGATACAGGATACGAATTTGCAATAATTCATGGGGTGTCAAACCTCAGATAGATTCAAGGAAACGTCGTTAGAATGGAACTCAAGAAGGTGACTACCGAGATGGAAGATTTTTAGATCGATCCAACAAGACTCGGGCTGGAAAGCGTCGGCGATAAGAGGATGTTGATTAAATGAAGAACATTATATTCATCAAAGAGGACTTGGTTGGGGTAAGGACCCCACATCATGACGCATTAGTAATGACACTCAGGATTGCTAACTGTGATGTCAATAAACTACTGGTAGACCAAGGGAGTTCATCAAAAGTGATGTATCTGGACCTGTTCCATAAGCTAAAATTAAATATCGCCGACCTCAAAGAAGCCCCTGTTCTATTGGTCGGCTTCATAAGAAGGATTACCATATCATTGGGAAAGATCACCTTGCCAGTTAGAGCAGGGAACATCTCAAAGTTAATCGAGTTCTTAGTTGTGGACATTGAGTCCCCCTACCATGCTATTTTGGCAGAGGTTGGCTTCACGTCATTAAGGCCTCTCCATCCACTTATCAACAAAAGTTAAAATGCATCACATATCGTGGAGTGGTCGAAATTTACGGTGACTAAGCTAAATCCAAAAAATGCTTCATCGCAGCCATCCACCCCAAAAAAAAGGAGCTCGAGAATGCCCAAGAGAAATCCCATGAAGGGGATGTTCTCTCCAAATAGCAACTACGGTATGGTCGACCAGGGGTGGAAGAGACTAGGTTCCACCCCACAGACAGGGTCATTGAAAGACTTGAAGAAGTTATAGACAATAACAACTTACCATAAAGGAAGTTCTTGATTAGATCTACTCTTATCGAACAGGAGAAAAGGGAATTGGTGCATTCCTTAAAAGAAACATAGATGTTTTTACATGTGAGCCTTACGAATTGCCTGGGATTGACCCCATCTTGGTGAACCACCGCCTATACGTCGATCCTACTTTTAAGCCCGTCACTCAAAAGGCTTGCTAAACATCTCCCGAAAAGACCAAGATAGTAGAGAAAGAGGAAGGGAAGCTACTAGATAAAGGATCCATCAGGGAAGTTCAGTTACACGATGGTTATCCAACCTGGTGGTGGTTCCCAAGAGCAATGAGAGTTGGACTGTGTGCATCATTTTCACTGACCTGAATTGAGTATGTCTTAAAGATAGTTTCCCTCTCCCTAAGATAGATCAGCTAGTCGATGCTACGGTGACACACAAAATGATGAGCCGCTTTGACGCTTACTCAAGATATCTTAAGATCCCCTATATGGTCCTGACCAAGATAAGACCTCCTTTATAACCTTGGTTGGTTTGTACTGCTATAAGTTCACTCCTTTTGGCCTCAAGAACGCAGGGGAAACTTACCAAAGATTGGTAACTAAGATGTTTAGCAAACAGATGGGAGAGACGATGGAAGTGTACATCGACGACCTGATCATCAAAAGTAAAAACAAGGACGATCACCTCTTAGACCTAACATTAACCTCGAAATCCTCAGGAAGTACCAAATGAAGCTTAATGCAAGCAAGTGTTCATTCGAGGTCCAGTCAGGAAAATTCTTAGGCTACCTAGTGAGTAAAAGGGGAATTGAGGCCAACCTATATCAAATCGATGCTATCACCAAGGTCCAGCGTCCTCAGACATTAAGAGATGTTTAGAAGCTTACTAGAATGCTTGTTCTTCTCAACCGCTTCATCTCTAAGTCTTCGTAACAATGCCAACCATTCTTCCAACTCCTAATGAAAGGGAAAGGCCTAGTATGGAATCAAGACTGCTCGTAAGCTTTGGAAGAGATGAAGTCTTACCTTAGTAACCCCCCACTGTTAGTAATTCCAGACGATGGAGAATAATTGTACCTCTATCTGGCAGGTTCAGACCATGTTGTAAGCATTGCTTTAGTTTGTGAAAAGGAGGTAAAATATCCTACGATTTACTATGCCAGTAATATGCTACTGGATGCCGAACAATGGTACTTGCATCTGGAAAAGATTGCCTATTCCCTAGTGATATCTTCAAGGAAGTTGAAGCACTACTTTGAAGACCATTACATGACAGTAATCACCTCTTACCCACTCAAGGATGTTCCACGAAGATCTGAACCCTTTGGGCATATTTCAAAGTGGTCAGTCGATCTCGGGAGATTAGACATCCACATCCATCCTAGAACAGCGATCAAGGGACAGATTCGATCAGATTTTATTACTGAGTTCACGGGAGATTGTCCAGTAAATCAGCTAAACGAAGAGAAATTGGTCACATGTGAAGCAACGTCTAAAGACTGGACACTCTACGTTAATAGAGCCTCAAATTCCAAGGGGGAAAGAGTGGGGATTCTTCTCATTACCCCCTAAGACACCATAATTGAGAAGGGAATTAGGCATAGATTTAAAGCTTCCAACAATGAAGTTGAGTATGAAGCATTGATCGATGGTTTTTGAACAGCCAAACTACTGGAGGCAAAATGCCTCAATGTATCCGATGACTCCAAACTAGTATCCAAGAAGGTAACTGGGGACTTCAACGCTAAAGACGATCGAATGGCAGCATACCTCAATGTAGTATGAGGACTCATGGGAGACTTTGATCAGGTGGAAATTCAACAGTTCCACTAAGCTCGGTAATCGACTCTGACCTAAAAGGAAAATCCAGATTGAGTTCCTCATATAGCCTAGTATCGATCATACAATCGTAGCTGAGAAATTCCACCTCACAGATAAAGCCCCAAGTTGGATGGGTCCCATCATTAATTATCTATGGACCGACGTACTTCTAGACGACAAGAGGTCGGACCACCAAATCAAAGTCAAGGCTTATCGTTTCTACCTTAGCCTTAAGGAGAAATTGTATAAGAAGTCATTCATATGCCCTACCTCCAGTGCGTTCACCCACAATATGCCGAGCAAGTACTTAGTGAACTTTACAAAGGTATATGTGGGAGTCACCCAGGTGGAAGATCGCTAACCTTTAGAGCGATGAAGGAAGTATATTAGTGTCCGCACATGCAGAAAGACACTGGCATATATGTTCATAAATGTGAAAAGTTTCAAAATCACTCTTCTATGGTTTACTAGCCCACCAGCGACCTATATTCTCTTCCTAGTCCATGGCCTTTCACTCAATAGAGACATCGTGGGACCACTACCTACTACATCTGCAAATCGTAAGTATTTACTGGTTGCCACTAACTACTTCACTAAATGGCTTGGGGTAGAACTATTAGCAAACATTAGAGACTCTGACATGATAAGGTTCATATGGAGGAACATCATATCTCACTTTGGGATACCAAGGACCATTATCACTAATAATGATACACAATTTGAAAGTAGTTTCCTCTAAGCCTTCTGCAACGAGCACAACATCAAGCACCACATCAATTATGTAGCGTATTCCCAAAGAAATGGGAACGTTGAAGCTTCCAACAAGACCATGATCGATGGGATAAAAAATGATAGGAAAAAGCTAAGGGTGCTTGGGTGGATGAACTCCCTCATATTTTATGGTCTTACCGCACAACGCCCAGGAGATCAACTGGGGAAACACCATTTTCCCTCACTTATGGCATAGAGGTTGTCATCCCTATAGAAGCAGGCCTCCTGATATGAGAACCATATTGGTCGACCAAGGCCTCAATGATGAATCCCTACGTACTGAACTTGACCTAGCGGATGAGCGATGAGAGCTAGCCTTGATCAAGTTGGCCTCTTAGCAGCAGCGACTAGCCAAGCAGTATAACAAATGGGTCAATTCGAGGAAGTTCTCAATAGGGGACTATGTCCTGCGAAAAGTTCTTGATAGTGTTGTGAGACCATCAGACGACAAGCTGGGATCAAACTAGGAAGGACCATTCTAAGTAATTAGAGACGATCTTCAAGGAACATATAATTTAGAAATGTTGGAAGGAAGGTAGATGCTAATAGCATGGAATGCAACCAATCTCAAGAAGTTATACTTTTAGATCTTCTTTTTTATCTTTTAAGTTAGCAAAATTTTTAGTTTTTTGCATTTTTTGTTACTTGATAAGATAATTTGCAATGAATAAATGCCAAACTGGGCAATCTATTCTCAAAAGTTTACATTGGTTGCGTAACTCATTTTGATTATATCTCATTAACTTGAACCTTTTCCAATGATATCTCATTTGGGCGTATTTAACATGTTTAAATAACATGGTAAGCAAGTTAAGGACGAACACTTTGAATCACCCTCAGGCCCTTATCGTTAACATAAGAGGCCTCATGATTTTCCTCGGCAACAACAAAAGCCCTACAGGGGATCCTTAGGAAATAATGCTAACTCTGATTGGTCACCAACTTTTATTGGTCACAAAAAACCTGCTTGGGCGGATTGCCCCTAGCCAAGTACATTCTCGCCATCATCTCACTTAGGCCTAAGGGAGTGTGACAACACGACCTAAAAGATAAAATTAATGGATGATACTGCTGAGGCATATAGGACTAGGAGAATGTTCAAATATACAAAAGGCAGAATGCCAACACCAAAACTTCATTTAGTCGATTACAAAAGCCCAAAATGATTCAAATTAGATATGGATCTACCTAGAGCCTACAATTGGTCTATCAATATCATTTTGGTCAATAAAAATGCTAAGTAACCTACGAGGAGATAAAGCTAAAATATATTTAGTCACCAAACGCTCAAAATATAAGAAAGTTCTTTATTAAAAATACAAGGTTACAATCACAGAACAAAAAGAGATACATAAAATCCTAAGAGGGGGCAGGGCATCGAGCAAGATATTCTGCTATAACTGCCCTCTGACCATCATCTGGCTTTGGCATAAATTCTTCGATATCTTTGTCAAGATATTGATCCAAGAGTTATGGAGGAATAACATCGGCTGGAATGCATTCAACATCTTTGGAGAAGGTGTTATGGCTAAAGGCAGGACATTCAACCTGGTAATTGTACCAAATCTTATATTCCTTTGGAGTTCTCGCCTCTTTAAGAGCAGTCGGCCATCCTTGAGAAACAGTAATGCTTTTAGCCTCCTTAAGTTTTGTTGGGGCATTTTCCCAACCAGCATTACAATTTTCCCCCCAGACCTCTCTGGGCCCCACCTTAAAGGAGTATATCAACTTCTTGACATTGTCTTTTAATACTCCTCTAAAATATTTTAAGTTCGCCACCTCTTTTCGCAGAGCATCATTTTTGGACTGCAGGATCTCGTCCACTTGGTCAACCTCAGTCCTCTCTAGTAATTGGATCGTCTCTCAAGGAATTAACTTCCTTATGAAAAGAAAACATTATCTCCTCCATCTCTTAGAGATTATCTCTCAGTTGTGCAATCACTTCAATCTGGTTTTTGTATTGTTCGTTCCTACCTCTTAGTGACTTACAGATTTTCACGAAGGCTTTGTGAGCCTATAGGATAATGTCAGGTCCAAGAATTCTCCCCAGTTGAGAATTAGGAGAAATATAGTGATCTAAATCAGCAAATTACAAACAATACACATCAAACTAACAGCGAGTAAATTAACATAAATGAAAACAAGCCAACACAATAGCAAGGGGGAGAATTTCATCACCACATAAAATGAAAGAAGACCAATGGACAGTGCATGATGTTCACAAAAATAAGGGTACAGAACAACAAGACTAAAATTATATAAGGGGAATAAAAACTCCTAGTATATAGAGACCTAGTCTTTCATCAGGTCTCCCTCAACTATTATTTTCCCCTTATCGACCACCTGATGTTCCTGGCCAGTACCAGCGCTCCCGCCAATCGCAGAAGGAACAATCTTTGTGTTGCTGGAAGCTTGGTCACCACCTTCTCCTTCTTTTTCCTCAATATAAGGGTCAAGTTTGGGAGAGTGAAGACTGAAAGTATTGAAATCTGTAGGAGCCCCAGCAGCCTTCAAACCCTGGTCCCATCCCTTCTTGAATAAGACCTTAAAATCATAAGACATCTGGCATTTAGAATCCTCGTAAGACTTATAGAAACCCCTGCGGTAGATGTCATCCATGGCTTGAGGGAGGTCGCTCTCTAGTTTGGCAACCTTGTTAGTCAATTTTTTGTTGGCCTTCACTAGTTCGGACTTCTCAGTAATCGGTACCTAATAAGTAGGCCTTAGACATCTCATTCTTTTTATGCTCCCACTCTCGGAGATCATTGGAAAAAGCCACCTTCTCGGCCTCCAAGGCTTTCTTCATCTCCTCCTCCTTTATAAAGTCATCATACTGATTGTCCATAAAGGTAGTGAAATCAGACTACATCTGCGAACAGGGAAGAACAACAGAGAATCATAATAAAAATGAGAAAGAATAAAAGAAAAGAAACAACTAAAAATACTTATTGGATCCATTGCCCCTGCAATAATGAGGGCGAGTTAAGTTATCCCCAACCTCGAGGAATGCTCGCTATCATCAGCGAGCACCAACCTCTTCAGTAGGTCAGGGGCTAAAAAGGGGGAATCACCAACACTAGCCCCCTCAAAATTAGAGACAGTGGGTACTTCAGCAGATTGGAAGGCTAACTTATTCTTACCTTGACCTTCTCTCTCTCTCTTTCCTATTCTCCTTTTATTTATTTCTCTCTCTCTTTCTCTCTTATTCTCTTCTTATTTTCTCTTTTTCTCTCTCTCCTTCTCTTGCCCTCTTCTTTAATCAGATCTTTTAGAGCTACTACCCTTGGGAGAGCCTACTGCAGAAACCTTCAGAGATGGAATCCTGTCAGATGGGATCGTATAATTGTCATCATCTTCAGGAATCCTTAACCTCCTCTCCTTCTTCCTCTTCCTCTATTTACACTTATCCTCCTAAGTCTACTCCCCTTCTTATCTCTTTTTCTCTCTCTTCCTCTTTTTTTTTAAACTTTCGTCTTAATAAAAATTAGATCAAAAGGTCCTACCTCTAGAGATTTCAAAATTATGACATGGCCAACTAGTCGAGTAATAAAGTTGGTACCTATGTTCTTTTATTTTAAGAGAAAGGCTGCTGACCTGGGATGCTCACCTTCTGCCAATCTCTCATTTATGCCCCAAGACTTCATGAGCTCTTTAGTATTAATTTCACTGATGTCAGGCTCTTGGTTCTTGGCAAGAGATGCAATAACAAAGAAGAGTAATATCATCCATAAGAATGAGAAGAGTTCATAAGAATTTAGCAAAAAAAGAGGAAGCGGCCTATTTTGGCCTCTCCATAGTCAAAAATGGGAGGGTCGCGTGGTCTCTCCCTGTCCAACAGTGGAGAGTGATGCCAATTACTTGCAATGAACCCACTTTCCCAATAGTCTTTGTGGAAATCTGGAAGATTTACCACAAGAAATCGCTCAGCTTTTCTGGTTTTTAGATATAACAAACCTTCTTTGGTCTTCGAGAACACATAACAGTAACATATCTCAGCAAGATCCAACTTTGCTCCATAAAGAGTATTTATCCTATGGATACCATTCACTATCTTCTATAAGTTGGGGCCACATTGAGTAGTAATAATGGCAAAGTACCTAAAAATCTAAGAAACAACTCATTTGGGGGGAATATCAAACCCCCCTTGAGTTATCAACAGGGTGTGAATCTAGTGCCCCCCATAAACTTTACGATCATTACGAGGAAGGGTGCATGTCAATAATCACCCAGTTAGGGACGTTATACTTGTGCCTAAATTCTTCTACAGATTTTCCATCTAACATTTCCATAATTGAACAAGTAAGAGGAAACCCTATATACATTAACTAGCTAATACAAAGAAAAGGTACCAAAAAGGGGCAGAGACAATAACTTACAGGCAGTAACGCAGCCTTGAGAAAGCACAGAAGAAGGGTAACTTTAACTTTTGAAAGATTATAGGAGCTTAGGAATGAACTATGCATAAGAATAACCAGAGACAATGAACCAACGTTTGATTACACAACACCTGATCACCACAATACTCTAATGATGAGTTTCAACTTCCCAAGAAGATTTTGGAGATCCAATTTCCTTTTTAAGACAAGCATGCCCTTTGTATAAGCCTTCATATTACAAAGATGCCATTACTGACTTTCACTACATTTTAAGGCCTTGAACCTTTGACCCAGTTGAAATCTGTTGGCCCATGGTTATTAGCCCAAAGATTTCAGGGGAAATTGTGGAGACCATTTTTTACAAGTTCATGAGAGTAGCCGACCAAGATGACTTGAGTTATTTGGCTCGTCCCAAATCATAACTTAAATTTAGTTAGAGGAGGACACTCGCAAATATGGTCAGATTCTAACATAGAGCATTTACATAAAAATTGTTCAGACCATAGTCCTCACTTATTAAAAATTAAATATAACTCTAATTAATTCCCTACACCTTTCAAATTCTAATCTATGTGGTGTATAGATTCAAATGTAAAAGAAATTATTGAAGTAGCATGGGTAACCCCTATTCATGCCCCCCAATGGCTCTTTATGAAATTAAGCTTAAGATTCATAAAACACATCTGAAAAGATGGAATAAAGATCATTCCAAAAATATTTTCCAAAACATACATAATTTAGAGGATATTGTGAAAACCAAAGAGCATGAATTTGAATTATCACCCAAAAAATCTACCAGAGCTGATCTAAACAAACCCAAAGTCGTTCTTAACATAGCTCTTTTAAGAGAGGAAAGTTACCGGTCTTAGAGAAGCCATCAAAAGTGGCTAAAACTAGGTGACCTAAACACTAAATTTTTTTCATGCATCAGTTAAGTCAAGGTTTAGAAAGAGCTCTATCAATAAAATTAAAAACATTAATGATAGTTGGACTGATAACCCTACACTGATAGAAAACTTCTTCATTTCTCATTTTGAGCAAGTATGAAAGCAGACTATATAAATATTGATAAAGAGTTTATAAAGGTGACTGATAAAGAGATCACTGAGGAAATGAACATTCTGAATTTCCTTCTGAATTGGAAATACTAACTGTAATTAAAGGTTTGAACTCTTCTAGTGCTCCAAGGCCTGATGGTTATGGAGGGGATTTCTATACCACTTTTTGTGATGTTATTAAAACTGATGTAATAAATGCTATTCATTTTTTGCAGGAGCTAAAATTCCCAAAAGTTGGACAGCTACTAACATAGCCCTTAGCCCTAAAGTCTCTAATCCAACTACGTGTGCTCAATTTAGACCAATTAGATTATGCAACTTTTCATCTAAAATTATAATAAAATTCTTAGTGAAAGACTATCTTATATTCTTCCTTTAATCATTTCTCCTACGGCTTTGTTAAGGGCATAACTATTCAAGATAATATTTTTACTGGCCCAAGAAATGATTCAAGATATAGGTAAACAAGTTCATGTAAATAATGTCATTTTAAAGCTTGATATGAAAAAATCTTATGATAGAGTTAATTGGCCATTTCTCTATCGAGAACTTAGGCAATTTAGGTTCAATGAAATGTTTATAAATATGGTTTGGAGAATTGTATCTAATAATTTGTTCTGTATTAATCTGAATGGTCAAAGTAAAGGTTTCTTTAAATCATTAAGAGGGTTACGAAAAGCCCCCATGTCTCTAAGTCTTTTCATTTTAGCTGCTGAGAGTCTCAGTAGAAATATTGATAAGATTTTCAAAACAAATAAAGATATTCCCTACTCTCATCCTAGAAATTGTCAATTAATTTCTCACTTGGGATATGATAATGATATCATAATATTCACTAATGGTTCTTGTAAAAGTCTCAGAGCTGTCATAAAGATTCTTAAAAGATATGAGGAAACATCTGGTCAAAAAGTTAATTTCTCTAAAAGTTCCTTCTATACTGATGAAAAATCAAGCATTAAGAGGAGGAATTCTATAGATCACCACTCTGGATTAACTCACAAACATCTTCATATGAAACATTGAGGATGTTGTATCAATAAAGGGAGATCAAAGCTCATTCAATTTGCAAACTTAATTGCTAGATTTAGAGAGAAATTGAACAAATGGTCTTCAAAATTAATTTCTCAAGTTGGTAGAGCAAACCTTATTAGACATGTCCTCCAATCTATTCCTATATACTCATTGTCAGTTTTAAATCCCCTTAAAGTAGTATTGAAAAGATTAAATAATATATTCTCAAAATTCTATTGGGGAGGATCTAACAAGGAGCATCCATTTCAATGGACCAAATGGCAGGAGACTTGCTTCCCATTTGAAGAAGGGGGTCTAAACTTTTGAAACCTAGAAGATATTATATCTACTACTAGTATAAAGTTATACTGGAACTTCATATTTGATAAAGATCTTTGGGCCACTTATATGAGATGAAAATACCAAAAAGCTTTTAATATAAGAAATGGTTCTAATACAATGAAAAGAATGTCTCTTATCAGTGATATAGCTGAGAATAACATTAGCTTTGAAAATAAGATTTGGGCCCCCACTTTTACAGGTAAATTCTCAGTTAAGTCTGCTTCTAATATATGTAGGAAAGTTACACCTTTATCTCTTAGTTGGAAAATTAATTGGGCTTTTAATTGTCCAATGGAGATATCCAATTTCATATGGAAATTACTTAATCACTCAGTTCATTTTGAGAAAGATATTCAAAGAGCATGGACAAAACTATCTACAGTATGTAGAGCATGCTTTACAGATGAAAATTCAAGTCAGCATGTTCTTTTATACTGTCATATTGCCAAAGATTTTTGGAAATTTTTTCATCTCTAATTGTTATTCAACCCAATTATTCCTCTTTTAGGTCTATGCTCCAATCATGGTGGATGGTTAAAACAAATAAAGATTATCAGAGAATCCTTATTTCAATTCTCCCAAAAGTTATTTTTTGGGAAATATGAAAGGCTATAAATATGCTTTTATTTGATAATAAATCTTCTAAACCAAGTTTTATTATTCAACAAGTTATTTATCTTACATCCTCTATTCTTAAAAATTCAAAATGTTATGATACAATCTCAACTGAAGATAAAGATTTCATTGAATGTTTTAACATATCCATATTTCCTAAAGTTGTACAGAGCATCTCTTGTGTTTGGACATATCCTCCTACAGGCCATTTCAAGTTAAATATAGATAGTTCCTCTAAAGGGAACCCTGGACCAAGTCGTATAGGAGGGCTTATCAGATATTCTAAAGGCCTATTTATTGCAGGTTTTGAAAAGTATATTGGAGTTCACACCTCTTTCTATACAGAAGCAAAGGCTCTTTGGGAAGGCATTAATCTTCTTTCTACTCTCAACATTCAAAATGTTATCATAAAGTCAGATTGTAAATTACTAACAGAAACTGTTTTTAAGATAGCTAAACCTCCTTGGCAAGCAAAATATATATTAGATTCAATTATCCTAACAGACCAAATGATTTTCAATCATGTTTGGACGGAAATTAATTCAGTAGCAGATCTTCTAGCCTCAGGGGGAACTTTATCTAACAAAAACATTACATACTGGTCTTTCAACAGTCTTCCAAAACTGGTCAAAGGCCGCATCAATATGGATTTTCATAACATTCCTTGCATTAGAAACAGGATCAAGAAATTGTAATGGGATTATAATAAAATCCCAAGTTTATTTTTAAGTTTTTCCTTTTGTAATGGGGATGAAATAAATACCCAAATTTATTTTGCTTTAATTCTAGAGCAATGGGCCCATCCTCCAGATGTAATTTAAGTTAGTTTTGGGCTTGTCAAGCTTTGGAGAGGCTTTTTCTCCCTTTAATATTTTAATAAAACGTGTGGGGGTACTATCCCTCTTTAATGAAAAAAAACTCAAACTCGGTAACAGAGAGATCTATAAATTATACACCCTAGCATGAGGAAAGGGGATGAGAAAATTGTAATCATTGAGAGGCACTTAATAAGAACAAGTAACCTCTTTGTGGACGTAGGCAAGTTGCCTAACCACATACATTGTTGTTGTGTACGATTCCATTCACTTTCTGCCTTTTGTGATTGTTTTCGTAGATCCTTTATTGTGAATTTTTCTATACTCACACTTATATATATATATATATATATATATATATATATCATTCTTATCATGATGATTATCTCCACCATACTCTTTTCTTACCATATGTATATATCACCTTCTTATCACATGATTCACTTTTTACTCACTTGTATATATTCACCATGCTCACTTCACACACTCAAACTAATATATAGTCTTACTCTTACTTGCATGATTTTCACACTACTTATAAATTATCCATGCTTAGCTTCACTATCACATACCCTCACTTTTTTCTCACTTGTATATATACCCATCCTCACTTATACCTGTTTCACCCACCACTCGTAGATTTTCCAAGTTTTGTCTCACTAGCACACACTTCTACATTTCTTTCACTTGTATATATTCACATGCTTCACACTTTATATCTATCACCATGCTTTGTGTAGTCTCCATACTCCATGTATATACCTACTAGTTTTACATTCCATAATTATCACCTTTATCTCTTGCTACTTATACATAGTGGTACTATTCCCTTTATTTGAAACACATAAAAAACTATCCATAACATAATAATTAATACTCATGCATTTTCATACTACATAACCTTAGCATGGCAATATTGATCAAAAAAATTTCCCATACTGGGGGGGTCACTTCATGATGGTCTTGATCCTACGAGGCACGATTAACCTAAGCGATATGATTCCCACATTCAATTGGCCTCGTACCTTCGACGTATATCGAACGGTACCGTACGCATCATACCACTTGATAGAATTCACAACGAGAAGTATATAGCAAAGAACTCGTTCAGGTACGTTGAGTATATCGAATTATTTCTCACACATATTGTCCCCACGAGATATATCATGAGGCAATTCATGTACACTTAGGTATATCAAATAGCCTGTCCATACGTACAAATGAATGATTGCCCTTATCGGTAAGAGGTATATCGTGGAAGTCATGATAAGGGGGAACCTTTCTACTAGCCCATCAGATGAATCAACTCATATAGGGAGTTTGTCGGTTACAATGTGAAACTCTGCTAAAATTTTGGATCTCCATATTGCCCGAATTTTTGTGCTATTTCTCCCATTTTTAAAGTAGGACCTTGTCCGTGATAATTGAAACAAGTCAAACTATGTTTCGCTTCTTACACCCAATCTTTTCTCCAAGCTCGAGTCATGTTGGTATTTTTCCTACATTCAGGCAAGCATAGTACAAGTGGAACCTAATAATAATAACCATGTTGAGAATTTATCCCTTCTCCCTCCTTTAAAAAAAATACCAAAAACATACCTTCCTTTTTTTTCAAAAGAAAATACCAAAAATATTCCTCTTTCCCTAAAACATAAACCAAAATCATTTTTCCTCTCAGGTTGATTGTATGCCCAGATTTTAGCCTAGCTCCCTATTGGATCCGATCTTCTGTCAAATCACCCTGAAGCTCTATCTCTTCCCCTGTTGTTTCCACTAAATTTGAGATCTACATCCGTAAGTTATTCATAAAGAATGTGGACCAGGCTCCAAATGTTCAACTAAATCTAATGACCATCCTAGACCAGTACCAAAACTGATAACCTCCAGGCCGAAGTCCAGGAGATGTAATGGAAACCGGGCCCAAAATCTCGAGGCTCATGAAACCCAAATCCTCTTTTCCCATTCCATGGGTCCACTTGCTCCAGAACTAATTTGGTTCCCCAAAGTGTATCAACATGTCTCACGTGCCCCACCCATATATAGGCCGCCGCCAGCTCAACTATCAATTCTAAATCTCGCCCGACTAAGGGCTAATCTACCAGTACCAATGGATCCTAAAGAGGAAGAACTGAATAAGGTCAAGGAGGACCTTAAGTTGATATTGAATCAATTTAATCAAGTGAAGAAGTTAGGTAATTACAAGGACTACACTCACATATTTCCCTATCCTAAAGCCAAGCTACCAGAGAAATTTAAGATGTTGAACATTGAGAAGTTTGGAGACAGCGGACCTCCGATTGTACACCTACACAGTTATCACGGTGCCATGACCCTCCCTAGGGATTCAGAGGAAATAATAGACCAAATGTTTCAGTAAACCTAAAAAAAAGTGCCCTCGGGTCGTACTTGTCTCTCGAGGAATCCAGAATCCGTAGTTAGGAGGACGTGGCCAGAGAATTCATGTCACAGTATGAGTACAATGAGGAATTAGAAGTTACACGCAGAGACCAAGAGCTACGCAAGTAGAACTCGGAGGAGTTAGTAAGTAGTTTCATCAGAAGATGGAGAGAGAAAGTTGTTATGATAATCGACATGCCGTTAGAAGAAAAGCAAGTGAGTATAGTGGAGAAAAATTTCCTCCCCCATATTCGAGTTTCAATGGGAGGACAATACTACCCACACTTCAGAGCCCTCCGAGAGGCTGGTGTGGAGATTGAATAAGGGGTTGTTAGTCACAAAGCAAAATTTGAACAGAAAAGACTGATCGAATAATTTACGCCAAAGAAGTATGACAAGATGGCCAACACCTTAGTCTCAACAACCAATAACATATCCCAATCGCCCACTTCCTGGGCACCTAAAAATTATCCCAACCTTGCCAGAAAGGAGTATATTTAACTCCATGCTCCCCTGTCAAAAATATACTATGCCCTGTTGGCCTAAAACCTCATCAAGTCATTAGAGACCCGACTGATGCCAAATCCCCTTCCTAAGAACTTCAAACATGATGGTCATTGTGATTTTCACCAGATCACAGTATACACCTCTGATCAATATTTCCACCTTAAAAATATGATCCAAGGCCTCATAGACCGGGGCATCATCGCTTCACCAATTAATCCTAGACCTAACACCACTGATAACCCTCTACCAGCACATGGAACCAGGGTGAACGTTATCTTTCCAGAAGGAACCCCAGAATTTGACCCATCTACCCAAATCATTTTTCTTAAAACACCTAATATGCCTATAGTCTCACAAAAAACCCTCAAGGTTTGCCCATCCTTGCTCCTACATCCCATAAGTTTTGTCGATCAAGCCATGTTATTAGTCACCTGAACAGGCATTATCATTTGTACCCGATCAAAATGGGGAGCCATGTAATTTCCCATAATTCTGGACCAACTCCGGAGCTTTGGCCTGAAATTGCCCACAGAGATGGATATCGACTGCGAAAGATTTTGCGACCTGCTTATGGAAGCTCGGAAGTAGGCCCAAGAATTAAATGATAGGATTATGCTCATAGAAGAGTTCAACTTGGATGACATCGTATAGATCATGTCAGATGTATTCCTCTAAAAGGGGGAGAAGAGTTTTTGAGTTTCTTACAGTACTGAAGCTCCAAGGGCATCTGGTCCTTTCATTCCTTCACTTTCTCGCTGAGTGGGAAGACTTGTATGATGAACATGTGGAATTTATTGAGTGTGTTGACTACTCTTAACAGGATGATATTGTCACCATGGGTTGGGGTGATGATTTCAAGAGTTCAAACGCGAGTCAAAGGGTGAGAATTTCCCTTTTGTGGGTTCCCTGAGCCATGGTATGACCCTATTGAAGAAAAGATGAAGCGGGGGATGAAAATCTTCTTTAAAGATGACAATGCTTGGGATGAGGAGCAGAAACATGAGGTGGAACCTCTGACTAACAAAGTCACAGAAAGAACTGAAAGCCTTGGGGACACCGACACTGAGGAGTCATTTAACTTGCACATACTGGGGCTGAATCTTTGCATGATCCCCCAGAAGGCCACACCGTCTGACCCGTATGTAAAAATTGCCACTAATAAAACACCTTTCCTCAACTGGCATGCCATTCCAGTCCAACCTTCTCAATTAAATCTAGTCCCTCTTGTCCATTCTCTTCAAGAGATCCCTGAGCCTGTTTTTTCTATCTTTGATATCATTATAAACAAGGCCTCCTTCAATGAGGTCCTCAATACTGTATTTCCTAAAAATTCCTTTAATTAAATAAATGAGGATTTGGGGTATCTTCTTGTGCCTTACATTAACTATCTTGATTCTAATCAAAATTTTGATGATAATAACTCACTAAGTGAACAATTCTTAACTAGTCTCGATAAGGAAAAAAATAAATAACATAACCTCATTCAAACTAATGATGACAAGATAGTTGTTATTAATCTTGATTCTAGTAGACATTTGTGCTGGAGTAAGATAGAGTCCACCCTCAATGAGCATGAGTGGGAATAATTAGAAGAGCTTAGGAAAGAGTTCATGGAATTCTTTGCATGGTCCTCGATGGCATGACTAGGATTGACCCACAGATAGCTCAACACGAGATTCCCACATTCCCAGAGAGTAAAACGGTCAAGAAGAAACTCAGGAAGCTTCAAACAGAGTGATCCCCCAAGGTCAAAGAAGAAGTGATAAAATAATTCAACGTAGGCTTCATTCGCATAGTCGAATACCCGACATGGCTTACATATATTGTCCCTGTGCCAAAATTGGGAGGGAAATTCCGCATGTGCATCAACTATCGATATCTAAACAAACCATACTCGAAAGATGATTACGCTCTGCCCAATATCAACATGATCATAGACAATACGTCTAGTCACATTCTAAATTCATATGTCTATGGTTTTATCGGCTATAAATAGATTAAAATGCATCCTGGCATCCAGGAAAAAACTGCATTCATCACTCCATGGGTAACCTTTTACTACACAGTCATGTCATTTGGGATCAAGAATGTCGAGTCTACCAACCAAAGGGGCTCTATAACCATCTTGTACGACCCCATCCACAAATAAGTCGAGTTCTATATCCATAAAATGATTATCAAGTCCAAGACCCGAGAAGGTCACATTCTTACCGTGAGGAAATTCTCTGAGCGATAGCGACAGTACCAAATGCGACTCAACTCATGGAAGTGTGTATTTTAGGTCACCAAAGAAAATATCATTGGGTTCATGGTTAGTGAAAATGGGATTGAAGCAGGCCCCTCTAACCTAAAATCCATACTCAAGATGTCATCGCATCAGACGGAGAAATAAGTGAGAGGATTCCTAGTTAAGTTACAATACATCGGTTGGTTCATCATCCAACTGACCTCTATCTGCGAACCCATTTTCAAACATCTTCGGAAGGACCAACTAAAGTTTAGAATGAGGCATGATAAGAATCCTTTGATCAGATCAAATGATACCTCATCCGACCTATGGTGTTTATGCCTCCACAACTAAGTCTCTAACCTCCTATATTTGCCTGTCACTGATACTACAGTAGGGGCTTTATTGGACCAATGCATTGAGGAATATCATAAGGATTGAGCAATCTACTATGCTAGTCAAAACCTAGTTGGGTACGAAGTCAACTACACTACCTTGGAGAAGGATTATGTCACCTTGGTTTGGGTCATATAGAAGCTAGGCACAACATGCTTGCATTCCCCATCAGACAAGTATCCCAAATGGATCCCATAAATACCTGCTAGAAAAACCCTTTATGTCCACACGTATGGCCCGTTGTCTAATATTACTAGCTGAGTTTGACATTATGTACATCACGTAAAAAGCTATGAAAGGGATGATCATCTCCGATTATCTTACCAACCATCCCATGGAAGGAACCAAAGTTGGGGTCTCCGAATTTCCAGACGAAAGCATTATTTGCACCTCTCGGGAGGATCTCATGTGGCAGATGTTCTTCTACTGAGAAGCCAACAATAAAGGGTATAGTATTGGGATACTCTTGATCACGGTCGATGACTCTCACAACCTCATTGCAATTAAGATGGATTTCCCTTACACTAATAATATGATATAATACAAAGCATGCACCATATGGCTCAAGATCTCCCTAGAGAAAGGAATCAAGCACATGGACGTCTACGTAGACTCAGCCCTTATTGTTAGGCAAATTCTCAGGAAATGAAAAGTTAAAGAAGAGAAGCTCTAACCCCTCCATGACCATCTAGAAGAGATTGCCTCCTAATTCAAAGATGTTATCTTTCATTACCTTCCTCGCTCAAAAAATAGTCTCGCTGACGCACTAGCAACCTTGGCCTCCATAGTTGACATGCCTGAGGGAATAATAATGTCCCCCTTTTCTGGTTCAAAAATAAGTTGCACACACCCATTGATACCACATTGAGTTCGTTACAGAGTAAGATGCAGATATGGGAAGATTGTGGTACTACGACTTTTGGCACCTTCTCAAACATGGTAGGTACCCTTGAGACGCTAATGAAAAAGATTGTGCGACCATTCCCAAACTGGCTACCCAATACATTATCTGTGATAAAGCACTTTATAAGAGAAACTTTTATGGAACCCGTTTGCATTGCATAGCAGGGGCTGGAATTGAAGAAATGATGTAAAAAATCCACAGTGGGTAATGCGAGCCCGCATGAACGGCTACATGCTCACCAAGAAAATCATCCATCAAGAGTAGACCACTATGGTCCAAGACTGCACTGCCTATGTACAAAGATGCCTCAAATGCCAACAGTTTCTCAACCTTCAGTACTTGCCTTCCTGAGAGTTGTACAATATGACCTCTCCCTAGCCTTTATCCACTTGTGGCATAGACATCATAGGGAAGGTCATTCCCAAGGCTTCCCATAGGCACGAATTCATCTTGGTCGCCATTAACTACTTTACGAAATGGGTCGAAGTTGAGTCATATGCAGTACTGAATGCAAGGAAAGTGGAAAAGCTCATCAGAAAGAATATCATCTATCGCTACGGAGTTCTTAATGAATTGGTATCAGACAATGGACTTTACTTTGAGGCTCAGGTCCCAGAATTGGTAGATGAGTATGGAATTTAAAGGCATAAGTCTTCTTCCTACTGACCCCAAACCAATGGCACTATCAAAGGTGCTAATATGAGCCTCAAGACCATCATGAGAAAGATGAGTGAAAACTAAAGATATTGGGCCGATCGGATCCCATATTCCCTCTGGGACTATCGTACATCCATCAGAACACCCACTGTGGCTAATTTCTATTCTCAAATATACGACATGGACGCGATTCTCCCCGTCGAACTAGAAGTTACTTCTCTACAGGTTATTCTTGAAATTTAGATCAGTGCGAAAGACTAGAATCAGATCCTCTACGATGGACTCTAGCTCCTAGACGAAGAGAGATTAAAAGCTCTATAGCACACACAAGGGTATCATCACCAGGTTATGTGATAATTCAACAAAAAGGTCAAGGCCTGCGGTGTCTAAGATATTTCCCTCATCGAAATTATAGAACCCATTTGGGATCCAAAATAAATTCAAACCTAATTGCAGTGGCTCTTACATTGTGAAGAAAATCCTATATGGAGTCCCCGTTATGCTCATAGATCTTGACGGAGAAGAAATGGTGCATCCCGTCAACTTGGATCGTCTTAAAAAGTTTTACAGTTACTTTGAACTCTAATTGCACTGTGACTCCTCTCATCCTCCTTATTTTCTTAAAAAAATTCCCTCTCTTCATTTCCCTTTACTTAGAAGTACGTGGGACCTTATCCTCTCGAATTCACGCTCTTTTAAAAAGAAGAAGCTCATAAAATTTCAAACCCACAGAGGTACGTAGCCAGCCCATCATGGGCACGGTCATTTCTTTCTCATAAAATGATATTCTTTTCCCCCTTCGAGAATGACGGTCTCTCTCATCATTAAAAAAACAAAATGATTATGTATGCCTTAGTGATTAGTATAAACAGTTAAAACACAAAATTCATAAAAGACACAATAAAATATATCAAAATCATTTTCTTTTATTTCAAATCACGAATATGGCTATTACACGCAGTATCGGTGACGGGAGTCAAAAAAATAACTCCTTCCCTAACCCTTATACAACATACAAATCCTACCACCCTACCATTTATAGCTTCACAAAACATTTAAACACCTACCCAAAACCAAACACATATTTCTAAAAAAACTACACTAGTTTCTCAAACCTTGTCTTCACCTGTCCCTGGAGGCCCCTAGCAATCTTACTCCTGATTATGGCTTCGGATGCGCTCCATGTGACGGTAGGCCTTAATGAGCTTTGATGAAATCACGACACCCTCTTCCAAAGTGTCTAACATGACAAGCCATCTCGGATCAGTTTCCTCTACTAGAACCTTCTCAACCACCAGTTTCCATAACCAATTTAAATACTCCCCTGGTATGAAACCAACCTCTCCAATAGATTATGACGGACAGGTAGATGGCTAGTGGCACTGCCATAAGGGCCCAAGTATCATCCCCAAAGAATCAATCAAATCCTCCATAAGAAAGAACTTAGTTATGCAGGGATGAATAATTTTTTCTCATCCTACTTGGCTCAGCAGCCGCCATGGAAAGTAGAAAAAATTTTGATAAAGACCAACTAACCACATATACTTGTAGTTCCCCAACTAAAAAATGGGTTGTAAGTCCCCTCACCACAGTATAGACCAACGAAGGCATTGGTCCTCGTGCTCCACATGCCAGTTAACCTAGTATTTTATTGATGGGCCGAAGTTAAAGAATAACCTAAAAAAAGTTAGGAACTCCCGATAAAGGGTACTCAAAAGGGGGCCTAGGAGAATCCTCTCAGATAGACATGTAAATAGCATGACAGGGCTCCCCCACAAAAATCCATCCCGACCCTCCTTTTAAGCATCTAGGCCATTCAGAATCTCCGCCATTACCACCATATTAGGATTATAGTTGTAGGACATCCATAATACTATTATGGAAACTGGGGGTCAGCCATCACATCGCCCATCACTAATAAAATCCTGGCAGTCAAACCTAGGGATACATCATTCCTAAAGTTATTGCCAGTAAAATCCCTCCAGCATACCGAGTTCATGACTGTAGGGAGTACGGTGTTTCCCTCATGCGCCAGGGAAATGTGAAGTAACTCTGTTAATGACACCTAAGGAGAACGAGATAAATCCTTTATAGTTACCGTTACACTAGGGTTGACCCCTGGAATCACGGAGTACTCCTCGTTGGTGGGACACACCTTATCTAAGCCAAACTGATGGTCTCCAAGGTACCAGAACTATACTGCTAGTTCTAAGGGGTTCCAGTCTATGAGACGATTACTCCACAAAGAGACATGGCACAGACCAAAAGCTTCCTAGTTGACATTATAGATGCACATGGTCTCTAAATATTTGACGTGATGAAAAATATTTATGTTACGTGTGTACCTATAACTCAAATATAAGTCGATCACTCAAGTAATACCCGGTAAGTCGGATCAAATTCTCAGGGAATAGGACGATAAACGTAACGATAACTACAAGGAAGGCTTCTAAAACCTAGGTATCGAATCTCGAAAAAAGAAAGAAAATGTGATGATTTTTGTGAGAATTTATACTTAACTAAAGCAACCTAACTATCAAGTGCCAGAGGTATCCCAATGGTCTCCACATGCCTACTTTTTGATACTTTCCACTGTGAAGAAAATGCATCTCGTCTTTTCATGAAATGTGCCTTTTCCAAATCATTATGGAGATGGATTGTTGGATTCTTCAACATGACCATCCCAAGCACTGATGAAGTTGATGTTTTATGGGAATTTATTAGCCATCCTCATCATGGCCCTCAATTTCATAACCTTTGGAAAGTTACCACATTGTATGTTGTTTACAAGATTTTATGTGCCATGGATAAACTCATATTTGATAATGTTCCTCCTAATAAAGTTGTAATATGTAGCAGCGTAAAAGCTTGGAACCTTTTTATTAGTCCTTATGTTCCAGGATTTTTATAATATAATCATAACTTTATCATTCTAAAGAACTTAGGCATTCATCCTAGTTTAAGAAGAGCCCCAAACATATCCATTGTCATGTGGAAAACCCCTTAGTTTATTTGGATTAAAGATAATTCTGATGGTCTATCTAAAGGAAACCCATGGCCTTCTGCTTTTGAATTATTTTTAGAAATTTTAAGGGTGAATTTCTTGGCAGCTAGTGTCAGAACATTGGTTGGAATAATTATTTCTTTGCTGAGCTTCAAGGAGATATTACTGCTATTGACATAGCATATTCTAAAGGTTGGACTCATTTATGGTTGGTATGTGATTCTTTTAGTGTTGTTTCTTGCTTCAACAACATTGACTTCTCCCTTCCATGGCCTTTGAAGATTACCTAAATAAATTGTTTTTATCAGATTTCTTATATGAACTTTAAATTCTCCCATATCTTTAGAGAATGAAATAGTCCTGTTGATGAACTAGACAACTTTAGCTTGAATCATAAAGATGGTTTATGGATAGATCAATGCCCCAAAGATCATTTTAGTCCTATTTTCAATGGCTTCATGGGCCTGCCTTCTTATAGGTTTCACTAGTTAGGCTATTTTTTGGCCTTTTTAGGCTCTGTATTCTTTTATTTTCTTTGTTCTTTTCTTTCTTTTACTTTTTCTTGTATTCTCTCCTTGTATTCTCTTTGCTTTGATCTAATAAAAGTTTGTTTTCTTAAAAAAAAACTATCAAGTGCAATATTAATTTAAAAGAAAGCAAAGACTAATTGATTTTTGAAACTATTTGAGAAAAATGGAGTCGTAACCCAATCCCCGGAACCATCGGTATTTTTGTTAGATATAAATTTTAAAAAGTTATATACATAATTACAAGAAAACATTAATTTTATCAAAGCACAAAATATGTGAGAATTTTACTCTCCACGTTATTTAGTCAGTAATTAAATTAACGTGACTGAAGAGATTGTTGACACGTGTATTATATCCTCAAACATTTCGGTTGCCTATGACAAACGAAGTTAAGAGACCTATGATATTAGTCTCGACTAAATATCAAACCTACTGATTATATATACAATTATATCTGATTTTATATCTAACTCATATACCTAGGTTGGGTTCATGTTCCCCAACCCTCTAACGATTTAGCCGAACATGTTTATATTAACTACGCATGCAGTAATAAAATTGCAAGAAGGCATGATGATTGAATAAAAATAACAACGAATAAAAATAATATTACCAAGTTATAGAGAAAGTAGAACATGCACAAGAACATGTCATGTAAGAAAACCAAAAATTACTAGCTCTTTATTTAAATTTGCATGCAAGAAATTAATGAATCTTTCTCTAGATATTCCTCCTTGTTCTCTAGCATTATAATGAATGATAATGATGATAAAAGACTCCTAATAACTAAATACAAAGGTTAGAAGTCATTTAGAAGAGTCCACAAACAATAAAACTCTTTAGGCTAAAAGATAGGCTCAACTTAAAAATCCCGTATCAGGTCACCCGAACCCACTCATTTAAGCCAGGGAGAACCCATTTGAAAGGCGAACCAGTTCGCCCTAGGCAACCCGAATAGGTTCACTCAAAGTCTCTGCCTAAGGAAGCCTTGTGTGCTCAAATTTCTCTTATTTATAATTCTGCCACTAGATTTTCTTCTCAACTTCAATCGCGCATAACTTCTTCACCGTAGCTCGGACTGAGGTGTCTTTTTTTAGCATTCTCATGATTTCAAGAAATTCAATTTTTAGTTGTCTCTTCCTCCGGGTTCCAACTCGAAAATTATGAAATTTTTCTTAACTTCCCTTTCTTACAATTCTTTCACTGTTTTGGTTTTCCTCTCGTATCCACTTGCACGAAATACCTGTAAAATAAGAGCGAAAACACAAAACATGTAACACTCACCAAAAATAATTAGTAGTGTAAATATGGGATAAATTCGGTCTTAATACACTGCACGGGGCAATAAAAATATTAAAATTAAGGGCGTAAATATTTATGCCAATCAAATCCCCCTAACTTAAAATGTTGCTCGTCCCGAGCAATGTGAAAGAAAAATAGCATGAGTTTAATGGACTTCTAAACAATTAATATGATAAGATACCTCTTTTCCGATAAAACGATTGCATGTAGCGTATGCAACAAGCCGTTAAATCCCTATGTTACCCTAGTAGGGCGAGTGGTGTCTCGTGAGGGTTTGTAGTAAATTTACCCACAAAATTCGTCGACTCAAAGAAAATATCAAAATAATTAAAAATCTTGCAATTTAAATTCCCGAAATATAATCACTTCAAAAAAATTCGATAAATCTCAATTTATAGTGTGTGTATGTATGTGCGCGCGCGCGCGCGAAGTTGAAAATTATACCTCTAACTTCCACTGTTTGATCATTACGTTACTTTTTAAAAATTCACTTTGATTCAATTTCTCATAGAATGCACTCATAAACGAATCACTGGGGTAGCAACTATTTTCTCTCGGTGTGTGTGAGAATAAGAGTAAATGTAATGGAACACGAGTTCATGCACACAAATTGAAAGACGAAAATATTTAGGCTGAAAAGATCTCATGAACGGAATTCTATCATTGGAAAACGAAAAAACTCCATTCTTTATTCTTACCGTTTGTCTCTTTATTATCTTTGCGTGTTTTAGCTCTCCACGCAATTATTATTTTCGTTATTCGGACTCGGTTAGAACTTTTTCAGGATAAGGTGTTTCGGGTAATAATGGGAAAGTTTGGGAATTTCGAAGTTGAATTTTTTTTTATGATGTCCGTTGGCACTTTTTCGGGCTTTTGCTCATTTTCTCTCTCTTTTCCTTATATCTTTCTCATTTTTCTATTTTTTTTTTTATTTCATTATATTCTTTCAATTTTTGCTTGAGCAATTTTTTTTCTATTTTTCAACCCCTTTTTATGCACCATTTTGATTGAACTGATGAATTTTTTTATCTTCACAACTCTGGGGTAATTGGGTTTTTCGGGTTAACAAACGAAAAGGATATAAATTATTGGGCTCAAATTGACTTGCAAAAAGAATGAAAATTTTCATAACTTTTTATGGCTAATATTTTTCGATAGACAAACTACGGTGGAACTTCATATATCTAAATTACTAATCAACTTACCAAATGTGTCTCTAGATTAATTTTTATTTTGAGACATTTTTAGCATTTTTTCAAAATAATATTTCACACGTTATTCGTAACCGATCAAACAATGATTTAGTGATCATCAACGACTTTTTAACACTGAAAATAATTTTTGAGTTAACTTTTAAATTGAATTGATTTAATTTCTCAAAAAAAATAATTGGCTCAAAAATCTCATCGGGTTAAAAATATCCATACTTATTCGTTAAGTCTTCACTTTCTGCTCAATTTTCATTTTTGGTCAATTTTGGCTTAGTGCATTAGATTTTTACGAAATGAGACTTCAAACAAAAATTTAGTGATAATTTTGAAGATTTTTATTTATTTTGAAGAAAAATATTTTTGACTTTTTGGAAAATTTTCAATTGTTTTTGGAAATTTTTGATTTTTTTTAAGTTTTTGACATTTTTCAATTTTGGGGGAGCATTTTAAAATTTGTGAAATTTAAGGACGCACGTGTACCCCCCTTAACTTAGACTTTTGCATTATCCTCAGTCAAAAGGACTAAAATCTAAATAAAAAAAGAAGAGTGAGAAAATAAAACGAACAAATATTAAAATGCAATAAGACTCTAATAAACTCAAAACTACAACAAAAAAAAATCACCCCATCCGCATCGGGGGTGTGGCATCCTCTCTCTCCTAAAACCTACTCAACTCCATGTATGGGATTCGATAATATCCTCTCCATCTCTCCGATATCATAATGCAAAAGTCGGGACAATTGGAAATTAGCCCAATAAAAATAATAGATACCTCGAGGCACATGATGAATGAGGTGAGTAAAATTATTGAGGGTCACAATAACCTTATAGCATAATTGTTTCGACTTGGAGATACTATCATATTGAAATGTCGAAGGAATCGCTAAGCCTATATTTCCCCTAAACTCAAGAATGTATGGATCGGGTTCTAGTTCAGACGATACTCTATCCATGTTCTCGATCGCATTCGAGAACTCGAGAATGCTTGGGTCGGGCTCTAAATCAGACGATACTCTAGTCATGTCCTCGATCGCATTCGAGAACTCAAGTGGCATGGATAGACGTTCACAAAGAAGGAATTTCTCTATCATATATTTCCAGTCTCTCTCCTCTAAGTGACAACAAGAGTCCAATAACTATTAAACTTCGACAATGATGTTCTCACCCAACGGCTCGAATTCTTTTTCAAAAAAAATCAGGCTCATATTTCCTAACCCTCTCTTACTCAATCTCTGAATACTCTCTCTCGCTCTCGATAGTCGTCAGTAAACACGCCTCACATGGATCCTAAAAATTATCACCCTTAAGTCGTCTGTGTACTACCTCCTCGATAAGATCCGATTCATGTAAATCGTCTTCATCACCCACTTGCCTGGTGATGTTGAAGATATTCATTTCGAGTATCATGTATCCAAACGTGAGTTGCATTTGCCCATTATGCGCATTAATCAACGCATCAGCCGTGAATAGAAAAGGACGACCAAGAATAACGGAAACATGATGACTCAATTGGGAGGATGGCTTTGTTTCCCAAATAAAAAAATCTATCGGGAAGTAGAAAGTGTCGATTTGGAAGATCACTTCCTTAACTACCCTTCGGGGTATCTTCATGGAACGATCCGCAAGTTGGAGAGTAATTTTGGTGGGCTTTAGATCTCCCAAATTAAGCATTTTATAGATAAAGTAAGGGAGAATGTTAACACTCGCTCCTAAATCTATTAAAGTTATCTCGATTTTATTCTTTCCAACAATGCACGGAATGGTGGGTGCACTCGGATCATTATACTTGGGTGGGAGATCACTCAAAAGTACCGAACTCACATTTTGTTCTAAGATCACCTTCTTCTTTACTTTTAATTCACATTTCACCGTGAGCAAGTCCTAGAGAAACTTTGCATATGTGAGAATTTGCTTGATAGCCTCAAGAAAATGTAAATTAAGCTTCCCTTGCTTACGCACATCTAGAATGTCATCACGGTCGGCCCCTTTAGGAGGAGGGACCAAATGTTGAGGGAAACTATATGGGGTTTTACTACCACCTGGGGCCTAATTGTGTCTTCTTTTTCACTCTCTTTCAAGAAGTATTTTCGGCCTCTTGCGTATCGGGTGAAACTTCATTGTCTTTTTGCACGTCATGTGGAAGAGGTGACAAGTCAACAACTCTCTCACTACGTAGAGTGGTTACCGCCTTACATTTCTCTTGATTTTAATTGGGAGTAGAGATAACACAGTTTTGACCTTAGGGAAGTCATTAACCTTGGGCGGGAAACCTTTCCTTCTCTTGGAGACTTAAGAACGATTGCAACTTAGAAAGCGATGTCTTTAAGTCAAAAAAAGTTTGAGAATTTTGGGCATTTATCACTGACTGAGTTTGCATAAATTGGGATAGAGTGACCTCAGACTCTTCTCATGTGGGATCACATAAGGAACGGGAGGAGGCATTTGGATGGGTGTCACTTAGTGATAAGGTGGGTGTGGTGGCGATTATTGGGCAACGTGTGGATTCAGGTTCATCACTGCATTCGATTAAAAAGAACTAAAATCGAGATGGTTTTGCCATGAGTGATTAAAATAATACTCGTGAAGGGTGTCAAAATTACCCTTAAAAGCTCCCACTGCCTCGACTTTCTCTTGAAGCATAACTTTGTAGAAGGGTATCGTCGAACATTCAAGCGTTAAATGTCCCACTTCACAAGTAGTGCAAATATCCTCTTTAATTGGTCAAGATGAGATGGATACATCTCTCCCCAAGCTTCTACCACGTCCTATGACCTTTTGGCTAATTGTTAATTTGTAGCTTCAATTCAACTTCCTTGTCAATTAGTAGATTCCGGATGAGGAAGGAGTTGTGGATGTGATTCTAGCTTTGGGTTGGGTGTTCGGATCCTATGTGTCCCAATCTTGAGTAGTCTCGATGACATATTTAAAGTGGTCCTCCTCATCGTCCGCATATAATCCAAAGAATTCTCCTAGTCACATGGTTTCAATGAGCTATTTTGAGCTTAGGCTAAGCCCATGATGGAAGTAAGAGATGAGTCTCCACTTCTTAAAGCTATTATGTGGGCTCATATTGACTAACTCGTTGAACCTCTCCCAACATCTATTGAGGGATCGTTATCGCTTTGCCTAAAGGTCTGAATCTGAGCCCGAATAGAATTGGTCCTATGTGCGGGAAAGAACTTTTGGAGAAATTTAGCCTGCATGTCTCTCCACGTGCCTATCGAGTTCAATTCTAGTGACCAAATATAAATCTTAGCCATGTCCTTGAGAGAAAAAGGGGAAATTTTAAGGCGCACTACGTCTTGGGTGCAAGCTTGATTGTTAAATGTATCGCTCGCCTCCTCAAACTCTCTAATGTGGAGACAAGGCTTCTCCGACTCCATACCATGAAAAGTTGGGATAATCTGAATTATTCCATTCATAAAGTGAAATTGCCCTGCATTAGACGGGAATATAACAAATATAAAAGTTCTCTTATATGGCAATATGGCATCACTCCCTCTCCCATTTTGAAACTAGCGGGATCAGATATCGCACTCATAATTATAGAATCACTTTCCTCACCGGAGCTCCAAGATGTTCAACTTGTGGTGTGACTACTCGTTGTGTGAGGTGGTATTGAAAACTTTGGACTGTTAAGAGTGTTATTGCTAGAGGGAAGGAGTTCGACTATAGGCTCAAGACTTGGATAGGGCTGAGTATTTTGCATTTAAAGCTTCGGGAGAATATTTGATATTTTTTAGATATTTTTTATCTTTTTTTTTTGGATTTTTTGAATTTTTTTTGGCTTTTTTAGGATTTAGAGTTTAATTCTTAGATTAATTCAACCTAACCTAGTGTGTCTACCTAGTCCCCGAAAATGGAATCAAAAACTTGATGCAGCGCAGAATGTGTATTTTACATGTATACCTATAGCTCAAGTACAAGTCGGTCGCTCAAGTAATACCCAGTAAGTTGGGGTCAAATCCTCGGGGAATAGGACGATGAATGTGATGACAACTACAAGGAAGGCTTATAAAACTAGGTACTGACTCTCAAAAAAAGAAAAAAATGTGATATTTTTGTGAGAATTTTTACTTAACTAAAGAGACCTAACCATCAAGTGAAATATTAATTTAAATGAAAGCAAAGACTGAAATTTTGATTTTCGAAAACTATTTGAGAAAATTGAAGCTGTGATCCAATCCCCCGAACCGTCGATATTTTCGCTAGATATAAAATTTTAAATAATTATATGCTCAATTACAAGAAAACATTAATTTCATTAAAGCACTAAATATGTGATAATTTTACTCCGCACGATATTTAGTCAATAATTAAATTAACGTGAATAACGAGATTATCGACACGTATATTATATCCTCAAACACTCTGATTGCCAACAACAAAAGGATTTAAGAGACCTATAATATTAGTCTCGACAAAATATTAAACCTAATAATTATATATATAATTAAATTCGATTTATATCTAACTCATATACCTAGGTTGAGTTCATGTTCCCCAACTACCTAATGATTTAGCCGGACATGTTTATATTAACTATGCATGCAGTAATGAAATTGCAAGAAGGCATGATGATTGACTAATAAGAACAAAGCATAAAAATAATATTACCAAGTTGTAGAGAAATTAGAATATGCACAAGACAAGCCTTAAAAGAAAACCGAAAATTACTAGCTCTTTATTGAAATTTGCATGCAAGAAATTAATGAATCTTTCTCTAGATAATCCTCCTTGTTCTCTAGATTTCTAATGAATGATAATGATGATAAAAGACTCATAATAACTAAATAGAAAGGTTAGAATTCGTTTAGAACAGTCCCGAACTATAAAACTCTTCAGGCTAAAAGATAGGCTCAACTTAAAAATCCCGTATCAGGTCACCCGAACCCATTCACTTAAGCCAGGGCGAAGCCATTTGCAAGGCGAACCGGTTTGGCCTAAGCAACCCAAATGGGTTCACTCCAAGTCTCTACCTAAGGAATCCTTGTGTGCTCGAATTTATCTTATTATAATTCTGCCACTAAATATTCTTCTCAACATTAAACGTGCATAACTTCTTCACCGTAGCACAAATTGAGGTGCCATTTTTTCGGTATTCTCATGTTTTCAAGATCTTCAATTTTTCAGTTGGCTCTTCCTCTTGGTTTCGACTGAAAAATTATGAAATTTCCCTTAAATTCCCTTTCTTGCGATTCTTTCACCATTTGCATTCTCCTGTCGCATCCACTTGCACGAAATACCTGTAAAACAAGTGAGAAATACACAAAACACGAAATATTCATCCAAAGGGATTAGTAGAATAAATATGGAATAAATATGATCTACTGCAAGGGACCATAAAAATATACTGAATTATTTATGCCTAATCAACCTTCAAGGTAAGCGAAAAAGGCTTCAGACACTGGAAAAGCCATTGCAGAACAAAGAACAAGAAAGTTACAAAAAAAAGAAAGTGGAATGTGGTGATTAAAATACTTCCAAAGGCCCCCTTTTATACTAAAAAATCCATAGAAATGAATCATTCAAAACGCCACAAGATTTCCTCTCCAAAAGTGCTAGGAGTACGCAAAAAATACAATCAAAGCTAAGGAAGCGATTTTGACTTAACCATTATGTCGATAGGCAAACTAAGGGGTATGCCAATTGGAAACCCCCTTTTTTGAGAAATTATTCACCTTTCTCCTTTGTACATATCATTTCCAAAATAAACATTTGCTTTGAAAAAATCAATCTTCGAGTTATTCATATGAAAATTCCTTATTTTCTCCTTTGTACATAATTTTTGAAATAAATATGTTTCTTTTACTTGTGAAAAATTAATCTTAGAGTCCTTTTTTAATTTTATCTCTATCTTTACAAAGAATAAAAAAACCTTACAACAAATTAAAGTGCATATAGAGTAAGCCATTAAACCAAGATAACCTAGAGAAATGCATTTCTTATATTTAATTTGTTTGGAATAATACGTTTTCTTACAGACACAATTAGAAAAAGAAGAAAAGAAAGGGGAAAAAAGATGCATCGAGATTCAGCTCAGATGCCACTAAAATCTCTCTCAAAACCCCTGCCTTAAACCACCTCGGTGGATGCACTTTCCTCGACGATGAGCAGTGGACCCCCTACTCTCAGAATCGGAGCTCTCATTAGATGTGGCTGACGGCACCAAGCAAGCACTGGCCGACTTCCTCATATATTACGACATTTATGCCATCCAATCCTTGATATCCCTCATCTAAGTGGTCGACACACAAATAGACTACAAAGCACTAAAATCAAATCAAGTAAATAAAGAGGAAAAGAAAACAAGAAATGAAAAAGAGAAAGGAATGGTCATACCTTTCCCTGGAGATCCTCTTCAGGAAGACCCGTCTATTGCCACATGAGGGCGGGGAGGAAATGATATCACATCTCCACTGAACATCCGAATCTGAAAAGTGGATGTGGAAATATGAAAAAATGGAGCCTCCCTTACTGTCGTTATTGCGCCCCCTCCGGAAGTATAGGCTTACAACTCCGATATGATGGTACCTCTCTCCGATACCGTTGCAGGTGGAGGCATGTTCTCCACATCTTATACGCCTGACGACATTAACCAACTGCTCGTGAAGTCCAGATAATCATAACCCACTGTCATATTAATGTAGTGTGTATAGGGTTTACCCTCCATCGTCGCTGCCCTAGCCTCGTTTTCCATCCCCTTCATCCATCTCATGTACTCAGAAGGCGTCGAAGGTAGGACCTCCACCTCTCCCTCCATGATATGTTGCACCAGTCTCTCCCTAAGGTACAAGACGTACCCAAACTCATGCGCCAGCAACCTCCTCATCTGTGCATGCATACCCGTAACCCCTATTGCCCTCGAGGATAGATGCTAGGGGTAGAAGGTCACCTATTTTTCCAGCAAAGAATCAGTAATCTACCCAAAAGAAAAGTTCTAAAAACTTAAAAAGCAACAAGGATAAAAAGCCTAACCTAGTTTCTCATCAGAACGTTCAGCGCCACCCGCACATCCCTTAGAGAAAGGGATCGGTTCAAAAGCTTGTTCGACTTCCTCCATCTATACATCCTTTATAAGTCTCCCAACTCACTCGCTTTCAAGGAAACCAACCCCATGTTATGTCATATCACCTCATAAAACCACGTCTATAAAAGGCAACAACAAGGAAATTAAACTTACCTACAAGAGATACGTGAGTCCTGTAAACATTTGTCGACAACACCGGCTGAAAGAATTCAAAGAATCATAAAGGGACACTAAAGTAAACTCCCCTAGTCATACATATGGATGTCTGAAATGATCCTCAAAACTAGCACAAACCACAGATGGACGACATCGTCGCTCGTCACCACCATGAGTCACCCTAACAGAATAAAAATGAATAAATGTGTTACCTGCCTCACCTACCACACATCAGTCTTATCAATTTTGTTTAGACAGTAAAGTGTCCTTAGACATAGATATCTGGACAGAATCCCCCGATATGATTCTTCCTATATCCCTCAAAGCAGCCAACACTGACACCTCCGTAACCCGTAGAGTACAGTCCACCATGATCTGCAGACCTGCACACTCCAACCGTATCAGCTGCTGAACATCCAAGGGATTAACGTTCATCTCCCTAAACCTTAAGTTAAATGTGAGGGTTGTGTCCCATAACCTCTCACCTAGCACACATAACACCATCGTCAAGAGTGGCATCTCATCCAATGCCCCCACCAATGTGCCAAACCCAGTAGACCCCATCATCAATAGTACCACCCCAGGAATACTGTCCCAAACCTCCTTCATCTCAGTTATCCTCTAGGGTTTAATGGTCAAAGAAGATATGTCAACCCTATGCAGAAATCAGGAAAAAAAAACCTTCATTATCCCAAAGATAAGGAGAAAAAGAAAAAGGTGTAAAACTAAAGGACAAACACTTACATAGCCATTAGGGTTCTTTACCCTATAAAATAGTGAAGTGAAGGCTCCCATCGCAGAACCTTCTCATACACCACCGGCGTGAAGCTATCATACACATTCTCATTGCCTAATGCGAACGACACCGTAGCCTCCATTCCAAGCCCTTTCAATCGTCAACAATCACCCAATTGTTGTTGTTGTTGCCAGAAGTACCCTCCATTTAGTTCTTGTAAAGGAAATTGACTCAAAATTGACTTTTTGAGTGAGAAAGTAAGATATTCAACCACTTGAAGGTGTGAAAAAATTAAAAGGTTTCCCCCTTTTTATAAGAGGAAAAGGGGCATGTCGATCGGCAATTCCCTAGTTTTACCTATCAAAAATAACCTTTTTCTTTCCCCAAGAAGCCCATGATTCCATGCCCTATGCCGATAGGCACCTCCCCGGACCTGCCTATCGGTAGTCCCCTCAAAATTTCGTTAGAAAAATGCCGAAAAAATCCAAAAAAAGTTCGAAAATTCACAAAACTTTCTGAAAAATGTTCACTAAGTGAAGAACGCCACTACTCAAAGAAAAAATAGTTGTGGGGGCACCAAATCAGTTATGAGACCTTATTAACCCCGGTAGGATCATCGATAATTACTCCCAGGAAAACCAAAAGGGCAAGGTGTGCCTGCACCCACTATAATCTACACCTTATTCGGCAGAGCCCTCAATTAGAAGTCGTCCCCGTAAATAACTCCTTAGATCCACAAAATCAACCTCCACCCTCTAAATCGATCATCTTAATCTTTAGGTCCACATAATCAACCTCGGCCCTCTGAATCGGTCATCTCAATCTTTAGGTTCGCAGAATCAACCTTGACCCTTTGAATCGATTATGTTAATCTTTAGGCCTGCATAATCGACCTCGACCCTCTAAATCAATCACTTCAATCTTTAGGTCCACGGAATCGACCTTGACCCTCTGAATCTGTCATTTCACTATTTAGGTTTTCAGAATCGATCTCGACCATCAAAATTAATCATATCAATCTTTAGGTTTGCATAACCGACCTCGACCCTCTGAATCGATCACTTCAATCGTTAGGTCCGTAGAATCGACTTCAACACTTTGAATTGGTCATTTCACTCTTTAGGTCCTCAGAATCGACTTTGACCCTCTGAATCGATTATATAAACTCTTATATCTGCAAAATCGACCTCAACCCTTTGAATCGGTAATTTCACTCTTTAGGTTCGTAGAATTGACCTTGACCCTCTAAATCGGTCATCTCAATCTTTAAGCAAGAAGAATCGACCTCGATTATCTTAATCGTTCATTTCAATCTTTAGGTCCAAAGAATTGACCTCGACCCTCTGAATTAATCATTTCAATCCTTAGGTCCGCAGAATCGACCTAGTACCCCTTTAAGTACCTTTTTAGGTCCTTAACACTCCTCCTCCCACTATAAACATTGGGTCTACTTTGAGTACTGATCCAAAGGCCATTGGGCTCTTCCAAGCCCCATTTGGCTCCAGCCAACTCACCAACCTGAGCGAAGCTCAATAAAACCTTATAGGTCTATGAATCCTCTTTCCAACGGTCCATACCGTGCGCGAACCGACCTCACAGTTCACACGAATGATCCTTTTTACTTCGAGAACCAATGTAGAGGCCATCGGCCACTTTTGGTCCCCATTTGACTCCAATCAACTCTCTAACCTGAGTGAAGCTTAATGAAACTTTTTACTCCGAAAGGCTACCGGATGCTTCCAAGATTCATTTGACCTTAGTCAACTATCCAAACCTAGCAAGTTTTAATGAAATCTCATAGGGATTTGAATTCATTTTCTAACAATCCATTCCATGCACGAATCGGTCTCATGGTTCGCATAAATGGTCTTATTTACTCTGAAAACCCTCCGTCTAGAAACCATCGGGTGCTTTCCAAGCCCCGTTTGACTTCAGTCAACTCCTGAACCCGAGACTGACTTAATGGATTCTTGAAGGACTCTGAATTACCTTTCCAACAGTCCTATCCGTGTATGATTCACACTTACGATTTCCATTTTATGTTATTTTTTTTTAAAAGTCCATTTCGAGCCACTTATAGGCACACTGGACCCCTTACCCATCGGCAAGGTGCACTTTCCTTGCCCAGAAAGGCAGGCATTGTGCGGATAGATAGGGTAGGGTCCATGTCGAACAGTACCCCACCCCCACTCCATCCCAAACCCAAAAATAGCATTATTTAAGGAGACGATGACCTCACTCTTAGGGACCTCCTTTTCAGACAAATAGAAATGTTCTCTCGAAATCAGAACGTCGTCATTCCCGAAAAAACATATTTTTCAACTTTCTCTCCATTTCTCTTATCTCACTTTCCTACCACCTTTGTTCACTTACCTCATCCTACTTAACCACCATAAAATCAACCTACTCTCGTTCAAAAATGAGTAGCAAAAGTCCCCTAGGAGGTTTATCCTTACTCTTTTCTAGTTTATCCATCTTAGTATTATTCACTCACTTCATTTCCATTTTTATATCTATTGGTCTTATTTTATTATCTCACATCAACTAATATCCTTTTTTATTATTATTATTATTTACATAAACTATTTTCAAAAAATCCAAAGACATAAATGAGGGTTTACTTTAAGTATCAATTACCAAAAAGTCCCTCAAATATTTTTTAATACAAATTTAGTAAAAGTATTTTTATTTTGTTCCAAAAAGTCCCTCAAACACCTATTTAACCAATATTCTCTTATTTTTAAAGGTCCACGCTAGTGGCACCCCCACCCCACCTCCCCCCAAATGTTGGAGCTCCTGCGACCCTCACTCGAGCTTCTTGTTTTGAGTATTTTTATGTGGTGATGGACTTTTTGGAACAAAATAAAAAGGTTTGGACTAAACGTGTGTTAAAAAATAGTCGAGGGACTATTTGGGATATACCCTTTACTTTAAAATCTAAAGGTAAGATTTCCTCACTTTTTTACACTTAAGCATGCATTCTTAAAAAAAAAACTTTTAAAGAGGAGTCTTAAATTTAGGTTCATGAGTTAAACCCCACTCCTATGACATATCAAACTACATGGACTTTGATGCCCCTTGGGCTACTTAGGCATCACAGGCCAATCCTGGGATTCGAGTCCTATCTTTATCATTTTATGCTTTTATACTATCTTGTATTTATTTTGTGAGTCACGAACTCTTATTTATTTATGTCTCATTCGACATGCACACTCGTTTTTCTATAGCAACTTGTGATTCGATGGACACTCACATTATATTTATTTTTATGTCATGTTTGGGTACATTCCTTAGGATGATTTTGCTCTATCTTTCCCATGATGCGAGTCTGATGATTTCCCTCTCCCGTTTTTTCACATTACACATATGTACGCACACATCATACTTTAGAGAAAAGGAGAATATTAACATAGCCCGTGAGAGATCGAAAGGGGGGAATGGTTGCCTAACACCTTCCCATTTCGTAACTTATTCCTAGGACCCTTGATTCATTTGGTTTCGTATGCATCAATATGACCTTGATGGCGTTCTCTCGAGACGGCTACATTTCTTTTGCCAATTTTGTGAAAAATAAGCTGGCAACTTCATTTTTGTGTTATCCCCTTTTGACGATGACCAATTTATATTCGAGGCAGCCGGGGAAAACACCAGCGCGAGTGGCGAAAAGAGGACACCCTTATCCTCCAATTACCTGCGCGTTAATAATAGGAAGAGAGGGAGACGATCTCCTCCAAGTTGTTCCCCTCCTGTCCCGATTCCGAGGGTGACCCACGCCAGAGGAATCCAACCCGGATGAACACACCATTGTTGTAAATGACCTATATAAATTCACTATCTGCAATACCCCATATTTTTATATATTTAATATTAATCATTCAATATTGATTATTATTATTATTATTATTATTATTATTATTATTATTATTATTATTATTATTATTATTATTGTTGTTGTTGTTGTTGTTAGTGTGCATATTAGTTGGTTGTTCATGATAGTTGTATGATTATTGTGAAATTTAGTTGTGTCCTATAATTAAATTAAATTGATAAATTAAATTATATTTGAATACCTCGTGATAATAGCATGTGATTTATTATCATATTGTGCGCATGTATCGCTATACTGATCTCTGGAAGATATAGAGGTCGGGAATGGTATTTTTGGTATGTTGGATTGGTCCTCGGGGTTGTGTAACCATTTGGGCTAAGCTTGGGGAGCATATGAGTAGTGTTTTGGACTTATTTGGAGGTCTTAAATTAGTTCTATAGGAAACCTACATGAATTATAGGTTAGATAAAGACTTGACCCTCATAATTAGCATATCTTAACACAAGAGAAAAAATCTAGATATGGGGAGAGCAAGAGGATCAACTAGAGCACTTAAACAGAGATTAATCCTTCATATTTTCGTCAATGAATAACTATATTTAGTACATATTAATTGTAAATTTTTTATGTTTAATTTCTAATATGATCTAGATTAGTTTAATCGCATGCTAGGATTGAATATTATGATAAATCATGGAAGAAACTACAAGCATTCGTGTTTAATATCTGAACTATTTTGATTTAATGTAGGAGTGATTTATAATGATGATTCTTATGCTTAGGTGAAGTTATTATCATCTAAATTTCTTGATAAATGATTAATCCAATAACTAAGTTGAATCCATATGAATAACATGTTAAAATTGATGATTAAGACCTTATAATAATGGATTTGATCTTATTAATGATAATATATTATTAGAAACATGTTTTTGGGACTGATTGTAGGTTAAAAGAACCTTTTATAATGATTTTTCATGAAGAAATTAATTTTAATAGGTTTTAGGCAAATAATTATTATACGATGTTTTTGTTTGGTGCGTTGGGCAAGGTTAATCAATCGGGGTTGGATGATTGAGTAATTTTGCTATTTTAATGAAGCTTATATTTAGGACTTGGGATTTTGGCCTAGGATCTCTTGTGAGGGTTTTGGTTGATTTATTAAGGTTCTGACCCTATGTATTTATGTAAAAAATTATGTATATGGAATTGATGATTGATTTGGGGAAACATAGTCCGATGTGTACAGTTCTGATGGTATAGCATATTCATTAACACGTATTGGTGAATTATATGCTTTGCGTGTTATTTGAGGATATACCAAGGGTGTGTGTATATGTGGGGAATCTACACCCTAGGATAATTATGTAGGTTGCATATATGTCTATATCCTGATCTTACAAGTGGTTATTAAACCATCTCACGAGTGGGAGATATTGAAGGTTGATTTTGTAATACCCCGTAATTTTATTGATTTTTATTTAAGGGATTAATTAAATTAAATGAGAATTAATTGGGAATTAATTCGGATATAAATACTAGCGAGAAGTGAGTTAGTATTTGATGATGATGATAAAATTGAATATTTCATGAGTATTGAAAATATTAAAGTTATCGCGAGGCTGAAATACGACAATTTAGAAACTTAAGTTGGGACGCGCGTGTCAGTCGCGTCAGGAATGAATTTAATTAGATAAAAAAAGTAATTTATATTTTTATCAACCGAATGGTCATTTTGAGTGCGCCAACGTGTCCGGAAGGGTCGAAATAGTCAGAAAACATTAGCCGGGGGTTTAGTTTGGGTCCCGGGCACTTTTAGGCCAAACCGGCAACCTAGAAGGGTATTTTGGTAACTTTAAAAATAAGGGAATTAAAACCCACGAATTTTTTAATTAAATTAAAGATTATTAAAAGATCCACTAAGGCCATTATCAGCCAAAAGTGAGAGAGTGGGCTACGAAGGTTTTGAGAGAAGTTAGAAGAGAGGCTAGAGGGCCTTTACCAAACCATCTCCCCATCACCAGAAATTGGAAAGGATTTGTGATCGGAAAGAGGAGAGAATCAACCTTGAATCATAGACAACAATCTAAAGAACGAATCTAAGGCAAGTGATTTGATATTTTTAAGTGCATTGAATATTTCTTCCATGTGTAGTGTAGAAAACTATTTCTGTCTTTGGAATTTTGATGAAGAACACCCAATGGAATTATTGTGAAACTTGTAGTTTTGGGTAGGAATTTGCATGTAGAATGATTATGGACAAATTCAATATAAAAATCAAAAATTTTGATGATCTGAAAACGGATTAATAAGGAGTCTTTTTATGAAAGTAAATTCTGGGTTCAAGTTCATAGGGTTTGGGACAAGAATTGGGGATTTATGACTTTGGCATGTTAATTTGTAGATTTGACCCCAAAAGTATATAAAGGAATGATCTAGGGTGACTAAAAATAGTTTACAAACATTAAAACTTAATTTGGATAGTCTTAGGGTGGATTTAGAGGAGAGAAGAATGAAGAAAAAATGAATTTGGAGATTTCTGGGCGAAGTCTGCCATCTCGTTAGAAGACCTGCCCAGGTCATTCGAACGAGACTTCTAACGAGACGACATTACCCCTTCTAACGAGTTGGTAGTTCGTTCGAATCCATTCGTTCGAACGAACTCGTTCGAACGAGATTTCTAACGAGTTGACAGAATGCTTTTTTAGGCCTGAATTTATTTAAAACTTCCAGAAGACTTATATAATTGAGTGTAATCCTTCCCTTGTTGATTTGTCGATATAGTTGTGAGATTGGAAGTACGTCGAGGATTAAAATTTAGAGTTTTGTAGTAAACCTGATCATGTTTATGGGTTAGGATATAAATATCTAAAACTTCGACGTGAGGAGAGTTGATAACTTTAATGCATATAAATCGGGGACTTGTAAACGTGTAACATTAAATGACAGTATAAGAATGGGAATTATACCTCTATTAATATTATGGGATACCGAAGATGTGTGAATGCTTGGTATATGTAGTTATTTGTGTATATCATACCTACTATACTTGCTATCACGGGAGGTCGGCGTTAGATCAGGTCCATCTAACCTTTGTGTGCCTACGAGAGAATTTAGATTGGTACCTCGAGGACATAAGTCAGAGAAGGACTTATTGAGAAGTTAATAAGTCTGCTGATCATGGGAGCATAGGTGTGTGCGTGACCTATGTGATGTGAACTATGTTCACCTTCATTATGTGTGTTTGTTGTTTATTGAAAACGATTCCTGAGAGATTCAGTATACGTGGTCCTTATGTACGTGATGTACCGGGATTGGATAGCAGAGTATGTGTGCACTGCAGCTTAGTCTCGGGGTGCCAGTAATGTATATTTATGATGAGAATAATATACTTCTAATTGAAATGAACTGTCATGAAAAAATGTAAGTGTGAATAATAGAAACATTTTAGTAGAGTTAAAAATGGAAAATCTATAGTGATTAGCATGACTAATATGGGAACTAAGAATGAAAGTAAAACTCTCCGTTTAAATTAAGATGTCGGGACTTAAATCATGAATCGTATAGAAATGTTAGATTGTGTATTGGACTAGTTAGATATGGGAATAACTAGAACGAGTACGGGTACGATAGGAGTGCACAATTAGTTGAGAGGTGAGGAACTCATGTGAGTGCACGCACTATCATGTACTTTATATTCATTATTTAAAGATATTAAACACTTGTTGTATTTTAAACTGTTTTTCACAATCGGGCTCTGACCCGTTTCCTTTCAAATCTATTTTGTAAAACCTTTTTAGGTGCCCAGCCACAAGGACACCAAGCATAGGAGTTCTATTTTTCCGGGGAGTGATGTAGCTGCTGTGGGAGTTACAGGACCTTGATAGTAGACGCCTCCACTTTCTATCTTGACTCCATTTCAGATTTATTCATCTGTAGGGCATGTCGCCCCTTTCCTTTCAGAGACATCTTATTTACTTAGTTTTTATTTTATATTTTGGGTTGTAAATAAATTAATGATTCAGGCTTATATTTGTTTATTTCAGTATTCGGATTGTTGTGAGGTGTATTCCTCCAGATTCAGTTTATTACATCGTTATTTTATTATGATTGTGATGTGGTTGTGGTATCAGTAATTCATAAATTAATTTGGTTGTATGTAAATCGAATTCAATTATAATTGACAACTCACTTTTTAAATATTAGGTGGCTAGTAATTGTTAAAACGTTTTCGACAGTGATGCTACGAACTGAACCAACTTGACATTTTGAATAAATTTGAATAAAGGAGTAGCTACCCGGTATTTAATTAGTCGGGGTGTCACAGGTGGTATCAGAGCATCAGGTTCTAGTGTCCGTAGGATCTGTACGGCTTGTTATGTTTCCACTGAGCTTTCTTTGATGTAGAGCCCTATATTTTAGGATTGTTGTATTCTTTTGTGTATGATTCGCTCTTTAGCTATTTTGAGATAATGACTGCGAACTTATAAGACTTTAATATCATTTCAGATGCCTCCATGACGTGCACAGCTAGTTCCCAGGGATGCTCAGCCCGAGCCACATCCTTCACCAGTCCAGCGCACCATGAATGCCGCAGAGGTTGCCGCTATTGTAGCCCAAGCGGTAAATGCTGCCCTTGAAATTGTGCAGTAGGCACCACCCCAGGCACCGGCAGCAGTGCCAGTTCAGTCTCATGCATTTTCGTCTGCTTGGGAACGTGTTCGTGATGCTTTTCAGAAAGCACACCCTCCGAAGTTTTCAGGTAGCTCCGATGTTGTTGTGTCCAGTCAGTGGAAGGACATTCAAAGACATTTGAGGATGTATGAGTGCATAGAGGTACAGAAATAGATACTGGATACTTTTAAGCTAGTAGGATCGGCGTTACAGTGGTGGGAGTCCATTACCACCCCGGAGGAGAGAGATGCCCTTTCTATACAAGAGTTCTGGGTGCAGTTCGATCGCAAATATTTTCCATCAGTCGTTCACATTGAAATGAGGAGGAAGTTAATGAACCTCAAGCAGAATAGGAAGACTGTGGTCGAGTATGAGGCTGAGTTCATTAATCTCTTGAACATCGATCCTGATGAGATTCGAACCGAGGAGAAGAAGATTCAGAAGTTCATGGATGGATTGACTTGGAGGATCCGTCAACACTTGTTGGGTAATCTCTCGTTGTCCACTTATTCTGATGTGGTTAACGCAGCACTACTTCACGGCCAGGACCACCGCTTTCACATGTCAGAGAGTAAACGGTCTGGAGAGTCCAGCCATCAGGGCAGGACAGGGGAAATGGTGCCAACGGGGCACAATCTTCTCAGGGTCAGCATAGGCAGGGAGATCAGGGCTCCTAGCAAAGGGATTTTAAGAAGTCCAGATCTGGGGGTTTCAGAATGGTCAGGGAGGTTTTCATCAGGGCCAGCAAGGTCAGCACGGCCAGCAGGGCCAACGGAAGCATTATCATTAGGGCCAGCATAGCCAGGGGAGGAATGGCAACGGCCACCAGGGCCGTGGGCATCGAGGTTAGAGAGGGGGAAACTTTCAGGGAAAATGCTTCATTTGTGGAAAGATTGGCCATAAGCGCCAGGAGTGTTCTGATAGGGGCAGGGCCCCATAGCAGCAGCAGGGTGCTCGACAGGAGCCCCAGAGACCTATGTTTCCCGCTACCCTCCCAGCAGCACCACAGATGCCAGCTTTGCCACCCATCCCAGCAGTCCCAGTCCAGCAGGGACAGCTACAGTACGGGCGAGTTTATCAACTCCAGCATGCCGCAGTCCCACAAGATCCACCTGCCATAGAGGGTATGTTCTCTATTCAGGGGGCTATAGGGCGTATTTTATTTTATACGGGGGCCACACACTGTTTCATTGCCACGAGATTTTCACACACTTTGGGGTTGTTAGACATTGCGGAGAGCACGATTACTTGCGTAGATTCACCGTTGAGTAGGGGTTCCGTGATTTCCCTTATTTATAGAGGTGTGGGTATAGAGATAGGGAGATTTACTCTACCCGCTGATATGCTATTATTAGAGATGACTGAGTATAATACGATTGTTGGTATGGATTGGCTAGTTACGTACCGATCCATGATTGATTGTTTCAGTAGGAGTATTATTTTTTCCATTCCCGGGCAGGAGATATTTTTAGTGGCGATGCCTCGCCCCGAGGTAGGATCGTCCACTCATTTGTACTATTTAGAGAAGGAGACCTATAAGGAAGTAGTGATACCACTTGATTCGATTCCAGTCATTAGTGAGTTCGATGATGTATTTTAGGATATACCTGGATTACCTCCTAGTAGAGAGATAGATTTTATTATCGATTTGACGTCGGGCACTCGGCCAATTGCCCGTGCACCTTACCGTATGGCTCCAGCGGAGATGAGAGAGCTAAGGGATCAGATAGAGCAGTTGTTGGGTCAAGGGTTTATCCGAAGGAGTACTTCACCATGGGGTGCCCCTGTGTTGTTCGTAAAGAAGAAGGATAGATCGTTGAGATTATGTGTAGATTACCGAGAGTTGAATAAAGTCACGATACGGAATAAGTATTCGTTGCCCCGAATCGATGACTTATTTGACCAGTTGAGAGGAGCTTGCTTCTTCTCAAAGATTGATTTGCGATCGGGATACCATCAGTTGCGTATCAGGGAATAGGATGTCTTAAAGACTTCTTTCTTGATGAGATATGGTTCCTACGAATTTCGAGTTATGCCTTTTATCTTGACCAATGCTCCAGTTGTGTTTATGGACTTGATGAATAGGGTATTCAGAGAGTTCCTAGACTAGTTCATCATTGTCTTTATTGATGACATTCTGGTTTACTCCCAGACAGAAGAGGAGAACGCCGAGCATTTGAGGCAGGTTTTGCAGACGCTACGTCAGAATGAGCTATATGCAAAGTACAAGAAATGTGGATTTTGGCTGAAGGAGGTTCAGTTTTTAGGGCATATCATTTCAGACCGATGGATATCTATTAATTCGGGGAAGGTATCCATGGTGAGGGAGTGGGGACAGCCCACGACACCGACTGAGATCCGTAGTTTCTTGGGCCTAGTAGGATACTACAGGAGGTTTATTCGGGGTTTCTCAAAGATAGAGGGTCCTTTGACACATCTGACTCGCAAGGGTGTGCCATTCATCTGGAGCAATGCCTGTCAGTTAGCATTTGATGAGTTGAAGGATAAATTGACCTCAGCGCCTGTGTTAGCATTTTCCAGACCGAGAGTTGAGTATTTAGTCTACACCGATGTGTCCTTACAAGGGCTTGGAGGTGTGATGCAACAGGAGAGTCAGGCCATAGCTTATGTTTCCCGTAATCTTAAGCCTCATGAGAGAAAATACCCCACCCACGACTTGGAGTTAGCGGCAGTCGTATTTTCTCTTAGGATTTGGAGACACTATCTCCTGGGGGAGAAATTTCGGTTGTTCATAGATCACAAGTCTCTGTAATACCTCTTCACACAGAAGGAGATGAATATGTGTCAACGTCGGTGGCTTGAGTTTGTGAAGGATTATCAGTTCGATATCCAATATCACCAAGGGAAGGCTAACGTGGTAGCAGACGCGTTGAGCCGTAGGCCAGTAGATGAGGTGGCCGAGGTGTGGAAAGCTAAGTGGAAAGAGTTGGGACACCAGGATGCAGTGGCCCGATCGTTCATGTCTGTGATGACTGTTACACCTCAGATTGTTACGAGAGTGATAAAGGCACAGGCAAATGAGTCATTCTGTCAGGAGCAGATAGTTCAATTACAAGTAGAGGGAGTTGAGTCCTATATCATTAGCTCAGATGGGGGATTACGCTTCAATGGGAGACTGGTCGTTTCGAAAGGGGAAGACTTGCAACACGAGGTGATGACAGAGTCGCACGGCTCACGGTTCACGGTACACCCTGGTGGGGATAAAATGTACCAAGACATGAGACAACAGTACTGGTGGAGCGGGATGAAGAGAGATATCGCCGTGTTCGTTTCTAAATGCGCCACTTGTCAGCTAGTAAAGGTGGATCATCAGAAACCGACAGCACTTCTACAGCCGTTAGAGGTTCCGATGTGGATATGTGAGAGAATATCCATGGACTTTATCACAGGGTTACCTACGTCACAGAGGGGTCACGACTCCATATGGGTAATTGTGGACTGGTTGACCAAAGTTTCTCATTTTCTATCTATGAGGACAGACTACGCTACAGGACAGTATGCCCAGATTTTCATTACGGAGATAGTGAGACATCACGGGGTGCCTCTAAATATCGTGTCTGACCGAGACAAGATATTTGTTTCATGATTTTGGGAGAGTTTCTGTGGCCATCCCCGATCCCCTCCGTGGAGGGAGGAAGGATCCTTCGGGTCCCGCGCATCCCCTCTCGGGAGAGCGCTTCCGTCGGCATCAATTTTGTGAGGTGTGAAAAATGTAGATAGATTTTGAGACGCCAGTCTATTTTACTCAAAACGGACAAAAGAAAAAGAGGAAGCCACCCCGAAGGATGGCTTCCAAAGACATACTGGTGCGTGCGAAACCAAAATGATTCGGAAAGGGTTCGAAGGCTTAGTTACGAAATGGGAAGGTGTTAGGCACCCATTCCGCCCTTTCGGTCTCTCATGGATATTTGTTATTTTCCTTTATGTTTCCCCCCGTGAGATGTGTTCAAGTGTATATATATATAGAATGGAGGTAGGAATCTTCGACTTGTATCATGGGAAAGATAAAGCGAGTCATCCGTAGGAAGATATAAAAGTAATATTAGAAAAATAAGATTTACGCGGCTACCCCTACGTTGATCGTTATAAGAGAAAGATAACGCACATGGAGTAATACGTTACTAAGACTAATAATGTAAGAAAAATGGATTTAGAGAAAAAAGAAAATGAGAGAAAAAGTGAGAGAAAGGACTCGAGTCTCGGATTTTACCCCGAGACACCTACGTAGCCTATAAAGGCATCAAAGTCCACGTAGTTTGCATGTAAAGTGAGGGGTGGGGTTTAACCCATAAATCCAAAATGGAGAAATCTCTTATTTGTAAGTGTGTGTGTGTGTGTGTGTAGAAAAGTGTTTTAGTTGTGAGAAAAGTGTGGAAAAAGTGTGAGAATCCCTATTCGGAATTTATGAGCAAACCCTCTTTTTCTTTTTCTTTTGGGTTTTTATTTATATGAAAATAAGAGATGTGCAATAATACTAGATAAAAAAAAGTGTATTTATGGTATGTGAGATGAGGTTATAAAAGTGCTAAGTAAGAAAACAAGTTATTGGGAATTCAAGAGAATTTAAGAGAGAGTTTGAGAAAGTTGGACCTTCTTGAAGATCTTGAGCTTGATCTTGAACGTTGGAGAGCAGCCCTTGAGCTTGGATGATGATGGAGACTGGTTAATTCATCAAGTTTGATGAAAGGGATGATGAAAAGTGGAAGTGAAAAAGGGATTTGGAAGTTGAAATCACGTTGCCTTCGAGAGACGTTTCTGGGATTCGTTCAGAGAGATTTCTATTAGATCTGGGCTCCCTTTGCAAATGAGGCCAAGGCCTCCTTTTATAGGCCCATGGGACTGCCGATCAGCCCTTCCATGGCACTACCTATCGACAGGTGCCGATAGGCAGGGTCTGGGACCTGCCATTTGGCAGTGCGCCTCAGGCTTTTTCAGAAAATTAGCCGCCGAGGGCAAACCGTTGGTCAGAATCGCACACGAGGCATACCATTGGAAAGGTAATTCAGAGACCTTCTAAAGTCCTTAGGACCACTCCCGAGTTCGGGAGTTTACTTTAGGTCAAATGTGGCTCGAAAGCGTTTGTCGGTCCGTTGGACGGGGAATCGTGCGGACACAAACGGATCGTTCGTCCGCAAGGTAAGTCCAAATCATGCATGGGGCATACCGTTGGAAAGGTTAGGATATGTACTTTGACATTCCAAAGAGTTTGACCCGATTTGGAGAGTTGATTTTGGTCAATCGGGCCCGGGAAGCGCTCGGTGGCTTCCCGGAGTCAAATGGATCGTTCGTCCGCATGGAAAGTTGGAATTACACACGGGATGGACCGTTGGAAAGGGTATTCAGTGCCCTTCGAATATTCATTTAGCCTTGGTTGAGCTGAAGGGTTGACTTGGGTCAACAGATCTCGGGAGCGTTCGATGGCCTCTAGGTCAGGTTTTGGACGCAAACGGATCGTTCGTTCACATGGTAAGTCGGAATCCCGCACGGGGTCGACCGTTGGAAAGGGTATTAAGTACCCTTCGAAGATTCATTGAATCTCGGTCGAGATGAGGAGTTTGACTTTTGGGTCAAACTGAGCCGGGGGGTGCCCGATGGATTTCAGGTCAGTACTCGGGACGTGACCTGGGTTTGCGATGATGAGTGGAGGTACTAGGGACCTAAGGAGAGTTGGGGGTAACAGAGTGAGGTGTCTACAGTTTCCAGGAGGCCATGGACACGGATTTGCGGCTGAGTACGGCTTATCACCCGTAGACTGATGGGCAAACGCGGACAAATCAGGTGTTGGAGGACATGTTGCGTATGTGCATCCTAGATTTTGGAGGTGGTTGGGAGCAGTACCTTCCACTGGTAGAGTTTGCTTATAATAACTCCTACCAGCTCACCATTGGCATGGCTCCATTTGAGGCGTTGTATGGTAGACCTTGTTGTTCCCTAGCATGTTGGTTAGAGGTTGGGGATAACAAACTCCGTGGACCGGAAGTGATTCAGGACACTTCGACAAGGATAGAGATAATACGGAGCCGTATTCGGGCAGCTCAGGACCGGCAGAAGAACTATACTGATGCCAAGAGGTTCTTCAGAGAATTCAAGGTGAGGGACTAGGTATTACTCAGAGTATCTCCTATGAAGGGGATTATGCGTTTTAGGAAGAAAGGTAAACTGGCACCAAGATACGTGGGTCCATTTGCTATCATAGAGAGGATTGGGCCAGTTGCGTATAGACTTGGGTTACCGGAGCACTTGCGTAGGATTCATGATGTGTTCCATATTTCCTCGCTAAGGAAATATCTTAGGGACGATTTGGACCATACTCACATTGCTTTAGAGGACATCGATCTTCATCCTGATAGTTCCTAAGAGGAGGGGCCGATTGCTATTCTGGACCACAGCGAGAGGAAACTGAGGTCGAAGATAGTACCGTTAGTACGCGTGCAGTGGAGGCATCATAATGCCGAGGAGTCCACATGGGAGCACGAGGATGAGATGCGCGAACGTTATCCAGAGTTATTTTTACCAGGTACTCTTTAGTTCCGAACTTCGGGATGAAATTCTGTTATTAGGGGGGAAGTATGTAATAGCCAGTAATTTTATTGATTTTTATTTAAGGGATTAATTAAATTAAATGAGAATTAATTGGGAATTAATCCGGATATAAATACTAGTGAGATGTGAGTTAGTATTTGATTATGATGATAAAATTGAATATTTCATGAGTATTGAAAATATTAAAGTTGTCGCGAGGCTGAAATACAACAATTTGAAAACTTAAGTTGGGACGCGCGTGTCAGTCGCGTCAGGAATGAATATAATTAGATAAAAAAAGTAATTTACATTTTTATCAACCGAATGGTCATTTTGAGTGCACCAACGTGTTCGAAAGGGTCGAAATAGTCAGAAAACACTAGCCGGAGGTTTAGTTTGGGTCCCCGGCACTTTTAGGCCAAACCGGCAACCTAAAAGGGTATTTTAGTAATTTTAAAAACAAGGGAATTAAAACCCACGAATTTTTTAATTAAATTAAAGATTATTAAAAGATCCACTAAGGCCATTATCAGCCAAAAGTTAGAGAATGGGCTACGAAGGTTTTGAGAGAAGTTAGAAGAGAGGCTAGAGGGTCTTTACCAAACCATCTCCCCATCACCAGAAATTGGAAAGGATTTGTGACCGGAAAGAGGAGAGAATCAACCTTGAATCATCGACAACAATATGAAGAACGAATCTACGGCAAGTGATTTGATATTTTTAAGTGCATTGAATATTTCTTCCATATGTAGTGTAGAAAACTGTTTATGTCTTTGGAATTTGATGAAGAACACCCAATGGAATTATTGTGAAACTTGTGGTTTTGGGTAGGAATTTCAATATAGAATGATTATGGACAAATTCAATATAAAAAACAAAACTTTTGATGATCTGAAAACGGATTAATAAGGAGTCTTTTTATGAAATTAAATTCTGGGTTCAAGTTCATAGGGTTTGGGACAAGAATTGGTGATTTATGACTTTGGCGTGTTAATTTGTAAGATTTGACCCCAAAAGTATGTAAAGGAATGATCTAGAGTGACTAAAAATAGTTTACAAACATTAAAACGTAATTTGAATAGTCTTGGGGTGGATTTAGAAAAGAGAAGAATGAAGAAAAAACGAATTTGGAGATTTCTGGGCGAAGTCTGCCATCTCGTTAGAAGACCTGCCCAGGTCGTTCGAACGACCTCGTTCGAATGAGACTTATAACGAGATGACATTACCCCTTCTAACGAGTTGGTAGTTCGTTCGAAGACATTCGTTCGAACGACCTCGTTCGAACGAGATTTCTAACGAGTTGACAGAATGCCTTTTTAGGCCTGAATTTATTTAAAACTTCCAGAAGACTTATATAATTGAGTGTAATCCTTCCCTTGTTTATTTGTGGATATAGTTGTGAGATTGGAAGTACGTCGAGGATTATAAATTAGAGTTTTGTAGTAAACCTGATCATGTTTATGGGTTAGGATATAAATATCTAAAACTTCGACGTGAGGAGAGTTGATAACTTTAATGCATATAAATCGGGGACTTGTAAACGTGTAATATTAAATGACGGTATAAGAATGAGAAATATACCCGTATTAATATTATGGGATACCGAAGATGTGTGAATGCTTGGTATATGTAGTTATTTGTGTATAACATACCTACCATACTTGCTATCACGGGAGGTCGGCGTTCGATCAGGGCCATATAATCTTTGTGTGGCTACGGGGGGATTTAGATTGGTACCTGGAGGACATAGGTCAGAGAAGGACTTATTGAGAAGTTAATAAATCTGTTGATCATGGGAGCGTAGGTGTGTGCGTGACCCATGTGAAGTGAACTATGTTCGCCTTCATTATGTGTGTTTGTTGTTTATTGAAAACGATTCCTGAGAGATTCGGAATACGTGGTCCTTATGTATGTGATGTAACAGGAGTGGATAACAGAGTATGTGTGCACCGCAGCTTAGTCTCGGAGTGCCAGTAATGTATATTTATGATGAGAATAATATACTGCTAATTGAAATGAACTGTCGTGAATAAATGTAAGTGTGAATAATAGCAACATTTTAGTAGAGTTAAAAATGGTAATCTCTAGTGATTAGCATGACTAATATGGGAACTAAGAAAGAAAGTAAAACTCTTTGTTTAAATTAAGATGTCGGGACTTAAATCATGGATCGTATAGAAATGTTAGATTGTGTATTGGACTAGTTAGATATGGGAATAACTAGAACGGGTACGGGTACGATAGGAGTGCACAATTGGTTGAGAGGTGAGGAACTCATGTGAGTGCACGCACTATCATGTACTTTATATTCATTATTTAAAGATATTAAACACTTGTTGTATTTTAAACTGTTTTTCACAATCGGGCTCTGACCCGTTTCCTTTCAAATCTATTTTGTAAAACCTTTTTAGGTGCCCAGCCACAAGGACACCAAGCATAGGAGTTCTATTCCAGCGACGTGTTGAAGCTGTTGTGGGAGTTACAGGACCTTGATAGTAGACGCCTCCACTTTTTATATCGACTCTATTTCAGATTTATTCATCTGTAGGGCATGTCGTCCCTTTCCTTTCAGAGACATCTTATTTGCTCAGTTTTTATTTTATATTTTGCGTTGTAATTAAATTAATGATTCAGGCTTGTATTTGTTTATTTCAATATTCGGATTGTTGTGAGGTGTATTCCTCCAGATTCAGTTTATTACATCGTTATTTTATTTTGACTGTGATGTGGTTGTGGTATCAGTAATTCATAAATTAATTTGGTTGTATGTAAATCGAATTCAATTATAATTGACAACTCACGTTTTAAATATTAGGTGGCTAGTAATTGTTAAAACATTTTCGACAGTGATGCTACGAACTGAAACAACTTGATATTTTGAATTAATTTGAATAAAGGAGTAGCTACCCGGTATTTAATTAGTCGGGTGTCACAGATTTATCATGTAATCTTGGTATATGATTACACAGTGGTGTGACGAAGTAGTGGTTCCCCCTTTCTTTATGTGTGTATATTCCATAATCTGTTGGAGAGTGAGATCACCCATGGATTGAACCGATGAATACATGATAGTCCATGAAGGTTAGAGACTTCTTTTTATACTTATATATGTAGATAGTTCAATGATGGACATATCCATACAAGGATTGGATTATGATAAAGGTCAGAGCCTTCGTTTTATACTTATATAAGTATCTAGTCCGTCGATGGACATATTCATACAAGGATTTGGATTATGTTATTACTATTATTGTGTTATGCTTAATTTATGGATTGCGATGTAGTATATGGGTATTACGTATAGTTATGACTCTTTTGCATAGTTTAGAGGTTGTGATACTATGTTGTATCTCTAGATTGAGAACACATGGATTACTTGTTGGACTTAGTACTTGGGTTCACACATTGTAGTTATGTCTAGTGTGGTTGGACATTTATCTAGGATATAACTTGGTTATAGGTGAGCTGAGGTATTTGGGATGTGAGTGCTGGCGGGATAGCTTAAGATACAAATGAGTCACAATTAATATTGCTCAATAAAGTAATTCCACTCTTACAAATGTGGGGTCGAACCCTCTATGTGTTTCTAAAAATCTTTTTAGGTGTTCCTAAGTTGGAGAAATAGGGTTGAGCGAACAGAGTTGCATTGAGTTGATCTTTTAACTATCTATCCTTAGATGTAAGATGTTTATTTCCTTTCAATATTTCATTTATGTCAGACTCTTTGGTTATTACTTCAGATTGTTATTTATGGGACCATGGTGGGTTCAAAAGTTATCTTTATCATTTGGTTTTGATGCATTCAGTATTATGAAGACTTATTTAGTTTTATTAATTCAGTTATTTGAGACTCATATTTAATGTCTCCTTTAATTTGCATAATCTCTTTACTATTGTGGATGGTTTTAGTTTTCTTTATTTACCGTTGATACTTATAATGGTATAAATTATTTCATGTCCCCTATCTTCAGCGTATATGCTGGCCACTAGGCACGTGAAAAATAAGGGGTATTTCAGTTGGTATCAGAGCATCCTATGTTTTTGTGTTCTAGAATCCTTGAGATTTCCCTCACGTTATCTGTTGAATTCTTTGGTTTTAGAGTTATATTGTTAGGTTAATTTAGACTCTATATTCATGATTGTTATTTTATACGAATTTTGGTTTTCTTTTAGATGGTAAACACTAGAGTTGGGAGAGTTTAAACAGCTGCATCCAGGTTTGCCAATCGGGAGACTCAATTGGAGAATGATCCACACCATCAGGCACCACCAAAACCACTTATTTAAATGGCTTCCATCATTGCTCAAGAATTCATAACCGGTGTGGTTGTCGCGTGTAAACATATTCTGAAGCCCCAATAACCACAACCGCAAGTGGTTGTACCAGCTCCATGAGAGATATCTACTTGGTAGAGGTCATGTGGGTCATTTACTAAAGGAAACTTTATAGATTTTGAAGGATCTATTAACATTCTTGTGACTCACTAGTTGAGGAGAGACAATAAGAGGAAATTGAGGATGTTAAAATGCACTTATAGTCATAAAATTATATTAGATATTTTTAAGTTGGTGAGAGATGCATTGCAGTGGTGGGAGTATACCAACAGAGGAATGTTATGCCCATTGAAAAAGCTTTGGACCACGTTTGAGGCCAAGTATATTCCTTCAGCAAAGCGAACGACGAAGAAAAGATATTTTTTTTAGAGTGCAGCAGGTTGACCGTACAGTTACTGAGTACACAAGGGAGTTCACTAGCCTCTATTTGTTTTTACATGGGAAGGTGGAGATAGAGATAAACAGGATGGAGTGATTCATTAGGGAACTAACTAGGAGGACCATACAAGTGTTGATGGGGAATTTGACTTACACCACACATACTAAGGTGGTGAATGATTCCTTAATGCATTGCTAGGAACTAAAAAAGTTCTAGAATGTGAAGGGGAAAAAGCGATTCGGCAATGATGCATTTATCCAACCAGGCAAGAAAAGAGGTAGTGCGAGAGAGTCTTCCCTTACACATGAGGATTATCAGTCAAAGGGGACATATCAAGGGGATCAACCTCGTAAAAGACTTAAGGGTTACAATAATTGACATCGTCAGGGCCATCAGTATTAAGGACAGTAGACTCACTAGGGCCAGCATGGCAAGGGTCATCAGGGTAGGGTCCAGTAGGGCAAATATCAGGGGATGTTTTCCAAAACTTACTTCACTTGCAGTGAGGTGGGACACACAAATAAGAGGTTACTTAGGGTTAATCAGGGTGCCTAGGGTCAATAAAGACAATAGGGGGTTCCAGCACCATAAAACCAACGTCAGCAGCTACAGGTCCCACCAATCTTATTTGTTCCATCCTTATTAGCACCACCACAAGCCAGCAGTAGGTACATCCATATTTATAGTATGGGTGTGTGTATCATGTTGATCTGAGGGATTCACAAGCACCAATGCAAGAAGTTTAGTGTATGTTTTATATCCATGGGCTCTTGGGTCATATTTGATTTTATATGGGTTCTTTGAATTTATTTGTTAATGGAGCCACTACTTATTCAACATGGATAGTTGACCTAGAATTGATATTTTAATGCACATAGATTTGTCATTGGGGAGGAGTACATTATACGTCATGTATTTCGTAATAGAGCAATAGATATTGGGCGGGTACGTCTTGTGGCTAACCTTTTGATTTTGAATATGTCTCCATATGACGTTATTTTAGGGAGCAATTTGTTATTTCATTATCACGTTAGTGTGGATTTTTTTAAAAATTCAATAATTTTTGCCATTCGTGGGATATGAGATGTATTTTATTGCGATGCCACAAATTGATGAAGAATTGAGTATACACCTTTACTATATATAGGATGATAGTGGGTCACCAAGTCGTTAAAGTCCATTCCAGTTGCTTGAGAGTTTCCTAATGTATTTCAGGAGATCCCTAGATTACCACCAAGTAGGAAGATAAATTTTGTTACTCATCTATCTCCGGTACTACGCCAATAGCCTGAGCACCGTATCGTACGGATCCGTTAGAAATAAGAGAGCATAGAATATATTCAGGAGTTGCTTGTATAGGGTTTTATTCGAAGGAGTGCGTCATCGTGGGGATCTCAAGTCTTCTTCATAAAGAATGAGAATGATGGATCATTGAGATTATGTGTGGATTATAGGGGTTGAGCAAGATCACCATATAGAATAAGTATATGCTACCCCCCATTGATGACTTTTTTGACTAGTTGAGAGTTTTTTGTACTTCTCGAATATTGATTTAATATTGGTATATCACTAGTTGAGGATTGAAAAATATTATGTATTAAAGACAACTTTGTTGAGACGTTATGGGTCATATGATTTCATGACCATGTCGTTCGGCCCGACCAATGTTCCATCAGTGTTCATGGACTTAATGAACTGGGTGTTACGGCAGTTTCTGGACGAGTTTGTCAGTGTTGTTCATTGATTACATTTTATGATATTCTTAGATGACAAATGAGCATGCACATCATTTGAGGGTAGTCTTGCAGTCCCTACAAGACCACCAACTCTATGCCAAGTTCGAGAAGTGTGGATTCTGGTTGAGGAAGGTACAGTTCTTAGGTCACAATATGACAAAGAGGGGGATTTATTGGATCCCAGTAAGGTTTTTGTAATACCCCATAACTTAGGGGTATTTATTAATAGTATAATACTAAATTTTGGGAAATTTTATTGATTATATTTTTATTCAATTAATTGATTATTTCAATGAAAATTAAATTTGAAATATTAAAAAAATGTGAATATTATTTACTATTCAACATTGGATGCTTACTATTCAAATAATATTTACTATTCACATATGATGCTAAATAGTAATTACTATTCAAATAGTATTCACTATTGACATAAGATGCTAAATGGTAATTGGTATGTAAATAGTATTTACTATTCTCATAGGATACTAAATAATAATTACAATTTAAGAATTTAAAATAAAATTATGAGCATAGAATGCTCATTCTTATAAACCAAAATTTATCTACATTGTTTTTATTATCTACTACCATTCTCATTTCAATACACAACTCAACCCACCTAAATTACATCATTAAATCTCAAAAATCATACTCTTATTCTAGCTAAAAATTATTTTATTTATTTTTTTGGAAAAAAATTTAGGATAGCTTTGGATCTACTCTAAAGGATTTTTGGAGGCTAATTCAACTCATTTTTAAAAGTGATTTCTTCTACACATTTGGAAGATTATTTTCATCAATTGAGGAGCAATTTTGGACCAACTTCTTTTACAATTCTTTCTTGTTATTTTTGGATGTTTTCTTCAATTGAGGCAAGATAATTCTACTATCTCCTCTCATGAGATAAATAGTATTTTCTACCTAAATAGTTTTTTTATAAAAATTATAAAATTAATGTAGAGATAATTAAGATATATTTTATTTTGATCGCAACTTCATAAATTCTAATTTTTGGTGAATAAATTTAATGAATCTAATTCAAGAAATCATATACTTCATTAATTTAGTCTAATTTGGTATAATTAAAATGGATCATGAATTGTGCATTCTTGGTTTAATTTACATTGAATGAATTATATGTGTTATAAATCATGATAGTATATTGAATTCATGTCTTATTTTATTAAATATTATTTTTTATAATTTTGGGAATTGGAGTTCTAGTAAATATTAACTTCTTCACTTTTAGGTTTATGAATTATGTTGGAGATATGAGATAGTCTCGAATTTTTTAAAAATAGTAACTTTGTTTAGAAAATTATGAAACTTCATAGTCTTATGTAAAATAAAATTTTCTAAAAGTTTCATTAATCCAAAAAATGTTATTTAAGACCTAAAAATGTGAAGAAAAAAAATGGACTTGGTATATTTGTCGGCATGTAATAATGTTATAGAAAAGTGAATTTGTAATCCGTGTAAAGCCATAAATTGAGACGTTTTACGAGTTTTTATAGAAAATTATATTTTGGACAACTTTTGTATTTTAAGTTTTTCCAAAATCCGATTATAAGGGGCCCATAATAACAAATTATTATTATGACATCATAATGCTTGTAATATTCTAAATGAGTACATTCGAATTTATGGGCATTGAAAAATATGCCTAAATGTATTTTTTATGAGATGTGAGTGGAATAAAATTCTTCTTTTTGATTTTTTTTTTGGGGGGGGGAGAATATATGCCTCACCCCTCCCTTTTAAAAATAGTATAACATTTAGAAGTAATTTAAAGAAATTTGAGAACTTATAGATAAAGTATAAAAGACGTTGTAATACATTATTTACGTGCAAATTTTAAATTGTGGAATTTTATCAAGAGTAAATAAATACTACTCTTATATTGATGACCTTGCGCATAGGGTCAATTTTCTTATAATATTATTATTATGAATATATTGGGTGGATAAGGGTGGTTACGATTACGATGATTTTATTATTGATCATGTTTGGGGTCGATAAAGTGAGGTTGGATTTGTGTTTATGATGGGGGTTTATTTATATTACGAATTGCATTATATTTCACATGTGTGAGGTCCTAGATATGCTCACGCACCTAATTTATTAATGAAATATTTAAATGGATTATATATTTGGGAGGCACGTTATGCATTGTGAGATCCCTTAACAAATGGATGGGCGAGTCCCAGTTCATATATATGCTTTATAGCATAGTTATTTGGAATGCATCCTAATTATGGATATTGTGGAAATTATATTTACTAGTAGTCTCTTCTATTATGAGAATTAGGAGAATTTTAACTATTGTTGTTGAATACACAATTTAAAGAAAATTACACTGGTAAGGGTGTAGTGTAACAGTTAATTTAATAACTGTAGAATTTTTATTTCTACTCATGGTTGATAATTTTACTACTTTAGTGTGTAGCTATTATCTTGTTGTGGTGGGCCTGACCCGTGTCGTTATTTCAGGTGCTCCAGCATACCCGACCTAGTTTTCCACTCGTGTACACAGTCTTTCAGTCCAGTTGACACTAAGTTTTGAAGATGTAGGTGTTGAACCTACTTTACTTTTATTTACTTTACATTTGAGAGATACAACGTTTACTATATTCTTAACATTTGTACTTAGATTTGTAGACAATATGATTTTGGGAGATTTAGCATTTACTAGTTCTTGTCATGCAGTTTTTACTTTACATAGCGGTGGTGACTGATTCTATTTATATTATATGATCAATTGAGGATTTCTCATATCGTTCTCTACTTTTATTTATCCTTATTCATTGATTCTTATTTAATGTTAAGGGTGATATTTAAATTGAATTGACAAATCATTTTATTTAATAAATAAACTTAATCAACCTGATTATTAAAAAAATTGGGGTGTCAAAGTTTTTGGAGTGTTGGAGTATGGATAACCCACGACACTAACGGAAGTACGTAATTTCTTGGGATTAGTAGGGTACTATCATCAGTCCATTCAGGGTTTCTCAAATATTGAGGCCTTAACCGACTTGACGAAAAAGGGGTACTATTTATTTGGGATGAGTTTTGACAATAGGTTTTCGATGAGTTGAAGGCTAAATTGATTTCATCTCCAGTACTTGCTCTACCTCGTAGTGGGGTTGACTACATGGTGTATACCGATGCCTTACTACAATGACTTGGGGGGGGATGTTGATGCAAGAAGATAGGCCTATAGCTTACGCTTCCTAAAAAATTAAGCCTTACAAGGGGAATTACTCCATTAATAAGGTAGAGTTAACGGAAGTGGTTTTTTCCTTTCTAGTGTGGAAGCATTACCTCTTGGAGGATAGATTTCCCTTGTTCATCGACCACATAAGACTACAATACTTTTTCACAGAGAGAGAGTTGAACATGAGACGTCTTCATGAAGGACTATCAATTTGCTATCCAGTATCATCCGAAAAAGGTGAATGCTGAGACAGATGCCTCGAGCCGTAAGCCATTAGTGACTTTATTCACGATATGAAAGTCATAGTGGGATTTGCTTCAGATAATAGACGAGTTAGCTAATGAATTTATGTAAGTCCTTACATTACACTAGAAACCATAGTTCGGGGTATAAAGGCCAAGATGGTAGACCTTTCATGCCAAAGAATGGCATGGAGTTGATGACCAATGGGACACTATCATATTCAATTGAGTCTGATGCGGGCTAGAGGTTTACGACAAGTTAATCGTTCAAGGAGATGAGGAATTATGAGGAGTAGTTTTAGCGAAGATCCACAGTTCTCGATTTGTAGTACATCTCGATGGGGATAAGATTTATGAGGACATGAGGCTCTATATTGGTGGGCCGACATGAAGAGGTACATTGCGTTATTTGTGTCCAAGTGTGATGCTTGCCATATGGTTAAGGTAGATCATCAAACACCGTTAGGTATTCAATAGCCTCTTGAGGTCCCAATATAGAAGTGGAAGAGTATCTCCATAGATTTCACTACGGGGTTGCCTACGTCACTACTTGGACCAAAATTTATTGATAACACCTCACACAAGGTGGTACTTATCAGGTACAAGATGGGAACCACACAAAGTACGCAAAAGAGCTATGCGAACATAAAAAAGAGACACCTCAAGTTTTCAGTATGTGACCAGGTGTTTCTTAAGGTGTCTCCTATTAAGGTATTGATGAGGTTTGGGAAGAAAACGAAGTTGGCTCCCCGATATTTTGGGTTTTTCACTATCATCATCCGAGTGGACCGATTGCTTATCGTTTATCCCTACTGAATCATCTCTCGAAGGTACACGACGTGTTCCACATCTCTATGCTACAGGGATTCCTTATAGACGACATAATCTACCAGCACATTGATTTATATGAGATAGAGCTTCAGTATGATGCGAGCTACGAGGAGAGGCCATTCACTATATTGAATTGTAAAAAGCAAATACTTCGCTCCAAAGTTATCTCATTGGTTTGTGTTAGGTAGGGGCTCCACAACGAGGCAAAGTCTAGGAGAGGGAAAGTTATGTGACAGATAAATATTTGGAACTATTCTAGGCATGTATGTATCGAAATTCAAGGACATAAATAATGTAATACCGTGTATTTTTATTTAATTATTACTAATTATTATTGTTTTTTTGCATGGAAGTTGGTTATTAATGATAGTTATTTGATTTATGTGAGATTTAATTACGCTTTATAATTAATTTACTTAGTGAAACTAAATTATATATGGACACCTCGTAATGTATAATAGCATGTGATTTAATTTTATATTATGAGTGTCTACGTTACACCACATTTTAAGGGATTCAAATGCTCGAAATTATATTTTTAGTATGTTGGATAGGGTCTCGGGGTTAGGTAACCATTTAGGCTAAATTTTGGGATCATATGTGTTGGCCGAAAAATTATCCCAAGAGGGCGATGAATTGGGATATCAATATTTAATTAACTTTTCGCAAAATCAAATATCTTTCTTTCTTTTTCACAAATTATTTTATATTCTTTCCAACTTGGTTAAAGCATTTTCTTAGTTGGTTTATAAAATCATTTCTCTTTTGTTGTCTTGCATCCATACACATTCACATTCGAGCAATATAGGTATAAGTATATTAAAGTAAAGCATAAGTGTAAAGAGATTAAGGGAGGATAAATGGACCGAAGATTTTTATGTGGTTCGACAGTGCCTACATCCATGTTGAGACGGTACTTTCAAAGCTCCACTATCTCCAATTCATTAAGGTAGAACTAATAACCTCACAAGGATTTGTCGCACATTGACTGCAACCAACAAGATGCTAAATGCGTCCTTGCCTAAGAGCTACCCACGCAAGAGTCCAAGGTATAATCCACCTTGACTCCCCGCAACTACAGCAGTACCGGTCGTGAATATACAATGTACTTCTTAATGTCTTTCTAAGGTCGCTATAGACCGAGGCTTTCACAGGCTAGCCATTAACGCAGGCTTTCATGGGCTAGCCATCCAAGCTTTGCAGATCACCAAACACCGGCTATAATACTTAATTTGACTATTTTATAGCTTAAATACTTTTACAATGATTTTTTATCCTTAATGAATAATTGTAAAACATTTAAGTACAATATAATCTTATCTATCTTTGGATTCACCACTATGAGCTTGCTTGGAAGATTGTTGAGATTGGAACCTTTATTGTTGTGGTTGTGGGGGTTTTGTTCATGTGAAGAAACATCAACTTTCTCTCTCTTCTTTTAGGTTTCAAATGGGTCTTTTGGTTTGGGAGGATTTGTTGCTTAAGAGAAATATTTTGAGATGGGTGAAACTTTCTCTATCTAGGAATACATCATTTCTAGCAATCACCCAAACTTAGCTCAAGTGAGTATTTGGGTTTAAATCTTGTCTTAGGAGATCGGGGTTTTAATCTCTTAGAACAAATGATACTTTGGATATCTTGGTTCAAGAGAGATTTTGAGTTTAGATCACTTTGAAGATCAAATGGGTTTGGGGGTTTGCAAGTTTGCTCTTTTGAAACGGGTTTTGATTTCTCTCTCTAGAAATCTCAATGTTTTGAATCTTTATCTCAAATGGGTATTGGGTTTTGAATTTGGCTAAAGAGAGTTTGGATCTTAAAGCTTTGGTTCAAATGGGTTTTGAGTTTGAAGCTTTGCTTCAATGAAGTTTTTGCTTCAATGGAGATTTGGGTTTGAATATCAGATACACGAAAATGGGTTTAGGAACTCGATTTCTCTTTCTAGAAAGCTCAAGGAGGATAACACAAACTTGGTAGTAGCTTGGGTGATTTGAAAATAAAGCAAATGGTTCCTTTTATAGGCATTTTAAAAACTAGTCGTTGAAGGGTAGTTTGATAATATGAAGAAACTTTGGTATTTTGAAATCAAAAAAGGAGTTGTTGAAATTTTTTATCCAAAACACCATTGGGGTAATTTTCACACATATAGAGTCGACTCTATATGAAGGGGAACTTTTGAAAACTTGTCTTTTTTATTTTTGGCCCAAGTGAAAAAGTCAGATTCAATTGGTATAAAATACCCTCCAATGGAGTTGATTTCATCTCAACTTGGAGTCGGCTATGTAGGGGGAAGTGATTTTTTATGTGTTTTGGTCTAGGAAAGGTTTAGGGAATTTATTTGGGGTTTGTGCTTGGTTTTATAAGATTATTTACATCTTTACAATCACTTTTAGACCTTTGAAACTTTGGATGAAATTTTATTGCTTCTCTTGATCTCTTATTAGTAAAAATGATACTTGAGCTTGCTTTGGTTGGATCATGCTATTTGTTAGTTGGTTGACTTGCTTCTTTGAAACATAGCTTTGTTGACTTGTTTATTTAGAACATAGAATTTTATGCTTATTCTTGCATGGATTTGGAAGGTTGTTTGTTTCTTGCTTTCATACTTTCATTCTTTGGTGACCTGTATGAACATGGTTTGGCTTTTCACGACTTGTATCTTCATTTGACTTGTACACACATGGCTTAAATTTTTTGCATCTTCATTTTCAATGCTTGTGATCTTGATATCTTGGTTGCATAGATGATATAATCCTTGTGTTATATCCCATTATGTATTGAGTGCTTCTTTTTATCTCAATGACATCAAAGAGAAGATAGTGAAGCATGGTTACATATCAATTATGTTGTTATCATACAAAATCTTTTTCTTTCATATACTTTATATTTCACAACATGGGTAGTGTTTTCGGCTTATTTGGAGGTCTTAAATTAGGACCATAAAAGACTTGGCGAGCATTAGAAGTTTAATATAGCCTTAACCCTAATAATTAGCATATCTTAATACAAGACAAAAATCCTAACTAGAGAAGAGTGTTTGGGAGAGCAAGAGGATCAACTAATGACCTTAACAGGAGATTCAGCCTTCATATTTTAGGCAATGAATAACTCATTTTACTACATATTAATTGTAACTTGTATATGTTCAATATCTAATACGATCTAGAATAGTTTAGTCGCATAATAGGATTGAATCTTATAATAAATCATGGAAGAAACTAGATTTATTCATGTTTAATGCCTATAATCGTTTAGATTTATTGTAGGATTGATTTATAATGATGATTCACATGTTTATGTTAAGTTATGACAATTTAAATATGCTAATAATTGATTAATCTCGTAAATCTTAACTAAGTTGAACTCATATAAAAAAAAACATATTGAAATTGATGATTAAGCCCTTATAATGATAATTTTGATCGTGTTAATAGTTATATATTGTTAGAAACATGTTTAGCACCCCGACATGTTGTATTTGGGAGCTTTTGGGACTGATTATAAGTTAGAAGAACCATGATTTCGATCTGGTATGTAGAAAATTAATTTTAATAAGTCCTAGGTAGATTTTTATAATACAACGTCGTTTCGGGGTAAGCTGGGCACAGTCGATCGATCGGGTCGCTCCAGGACAATTGATCGGGGTTGGAAAATTGAGGAATTTTACTGTTTTGTTGAGGCTTTAATTTGGGACTTAAGGTTTTGACCTATGATCTCTCGAGAGTGTTTCGGTTAGTTTATTAAGGTTCTGATCATGTGTATTTATGTGGAGATTATGTATACGAAATTGAGTATTGGTTCGGAAAACATATAGTTCGATGTGTATGGTTAGGATGGTATACCATATATGTTACACGTATTAATCAATTGTATGTTGTGTGCTATTTGTGGCATACCAGGGTGTGCGTGTATTCATGGGGAATCTACTGGTGGGAATTTAATGGGATTATTCGCAAAGTCGGGTATTGATGATGCATACAGCATATAGGTATATTTCTTGATCCTATGCGCAGTTGGTAAACTGCCTCGCGAGTGAGAGACATAAGAGGCTTAATTTGTTATGTAATCTTGGTATGTGATTATACGGTGGTGTGACAACATAGTGATTTTCCCTTTCTTTATATGTGTATGTTCTACAATCCATTTGGAGCGGGACCTCCTATACATTAATCTGATAGAGGCATGGCAGATCCCCGAAGGTTAGAGCCTACGTGCTATACATATATGTAATTGGGCCGACCATGAACATATTCACACAAGGATTTGGATTGTGTTACTACTCTTACAGCATTATGGTTTCTTTATGGATTAGGATGTAGTATATGAGTACTATGTATGGTTATGAGTCTTGTACATAGTTTGAATATTGTGATACTATGTTGTAGCTCTAGATTGAGATCATGCAGCTTACTTGTTAGACTTAGAACTTGGATTCACACATTATAGACATGTCTAGTGTAGTTGGACATCTATCTAGGATATACATTGGTTATAGATGAGGTGAGGTATCTTCGGTGTGAGTGTCGACGCGATGACATGAAACATAAAAAGAGACATTTAACGTTTAGTAAAATAAGCTATTTCTTGAAAATGTGGAGTCTAACCCACAATGTGTTTCTAAAAATCTCTTCAGGGACCTAGTCAGAGCAGCAAGGTTGAGCATACAGACTTGGCATTAAGATGATCATTTAGCTATCTACCATTAAACGTAGGATGCTTATTTCATTTCAGTATTACAATTGTGTCACTCTTTACTTATTACTTTAGAGATTTTATTCATGGCTCATTGCGAGTTCCAAAGTTGTCTATCTCATTTGGTTTTGAGACATTCAGTATTGTGGAGACTTATTTAGTTTTATTGATTCAGCTATTTGAGGGTCGTATTTATAATCTCATTTTATCCACATCTCTTATATACTATTGTGGATGGTTTTTGTCTTCATTTATCCCTACGGCTTATCATGGTATAAATTTTTTAACATCCCCTGTCTTCGGCGTACAAGCTAACCACCTAACACGTGAAAAATGGATGGTGTTACACTATCTCATTGTAAGCGGGGACATAAGCTCTCTCCCCTCATAAGAATTCCATTATAAACATTTAAATATTATCATGAAGAGCAAGACAAAACCCAACGCGTACTTAGGTAAAGGCTAAACCATGTAAAAATCTTGTGCTTGTGCGACAATTCATCATTTATTTTCCATGATTGTTGTTCAATTTTCTGAATCGAACACTACTAATTTTCATTTCATCTAGATTTGCTCATAAGCAAATATGAACGGTATTTGTAAAATTATGTATAAATTTGAAATATATTTGCTTTAAAAAATGTGCCCAAACTCTATATTTGTTTTTCAATTATAGAATTGTTTAAATTATAAATATTATATTAGCATTACTCATTTTGTTATGCTGAAATATTAACTTTGCTTTTAAGGATAGATTGGTTCGATTGTTTGTTTTTTCCACTAGTTGAAAGTTTATTGAAGAGGTTTTCATGATAATATCTATGCTACATTAGAATCTAGAGCAATTGCAGTCCATCAACCTGCTAGCAATAGGGAATGAAACATGCATGTTTCAAGCCTGTTTTTGCAAGCACGCTGTGAATAGTATGGGAGGGAAATTTCATTCTTTCCCGGATACAAAGGGTTTACACATTAATTCTTGACAATGTTTAGTTCTTTGAGCCATGCTGTGTGAAGTGGACATGGGTCTGGTTTTCCTTCGGCAATTGCCTTCTCTGAGAGAGAATAGAACCACCCGTTTCTCCATTTGAACTGCAAATCATTGGAGAGAACTTCAAATTAAAAAAGCAATTCACAATTATCAAATCATTATGAGGAAGTTAACGGTATATACCTCCTTAGCTGCTGTTGGGAAGTGGGCAACAGCTCGTGAATAAGCACATAGCCTATCCTCCATGGCTTCCTCAAAAACTAAACCTTTCTCTGCTGCTGCTGCAGATGCCAGTTCAGCAATGAGGCTTCCCACCTGAATAGCATATAAATATCAGCTATTTATTATTTTTCCAAAACAATCCACATCGATAAATGCGAAAGAGATGGGAGGCCCAAGCAAATCTTGTTAATGCATGAATGAGCCTCTCCGTGAAACAAACAGTAACTGACAGATGCTTCAATATAGCTTATCCAATACTCATTCTGTTCATACCCGATTGGCACGAAATGATAGCAACATATTTTCAACCCAGTTTCTATGTATCTTTTCAGCCAAATCATATATATATAGCAAAGATGGCGTTACCTCAGAGCGAAAATCCTTCTCCACAACACCTACAGTTGCTCCGGGATGACGTGCCCCGACAAGCATAAAGGCTGATATCCATATAAGTTTCTCCAACATCTGCTTCTGGAAGGCATCCTTGTCAAGGACCTTTTACAAAAAAATACAAAACAATGAAAAGGTTAGGAAATTTGAATCTCTGATTTTGAAGATAACTGATATCTGCTTCTGGAAGGCATCCTTGTCAAGAGCCATAATTTACACCATTAAATTTGGGTCAAAATGGGAATATCGATATATACTAAACCCCCTTCTCCTTAAACCGCTTGACCATACACAATGGGCCCAAATGCTTCCGAACTTGCACAAACTAAGTCATTTTTTTTTTAATTTTCTAATTACCCAGATGATTCAATATTAAATTACTTTCACAACTTTCCACATAAACCAGTCTAAACGGCAAAATATGATATCATATTCATCATTTTACCTTGCAAGAAAGGCCTCCAGCATGCAATCTCGCAGCCACTGCAGATGCCCACTTTCCATAAGCAGCTGTCAATCCCTCAGGATTGGTATCAGTTTTCCCATCAATAGGAGGTTCACCAAGCTTTGAGACAGCAAAATATGCCAGTACTTGGTCTGCATCACCCAGACCTTTACTATGAAACCATGGTTCCAGCATTCCATTCTGGAAGAAAACCAAATCTGTTAGATTGTTAAGATCCATCACAATCACATAAAGATTCATCAAACATAATCTCCCTTAAATCTTGCAGAATTAGAGAGTAAGAAAATTCAGAACACATCCTCACATAAGTGCAATTAATTAACATTACCACAAATTGAATGCCAACCATCATCCACAAGCGAGTGATCAAATCAAAAGGCACCATAAAAAATGAACATAAAATTAGATTACTGGAATAATTGAATTACAACTACTGAAAAGTTAGACCAGGCCTTCAGCATCTTAAATATCTCACAGCAATCTATAATTCTTAAATTAACTAAAACAAGTTCCAAATATCATATTGTAGGAAGGTACTTAGCGGTGGGTGAGTGCTTACAGTACATAAAGTAGTCGGAACGTTTGAGGTTTGACGTTCTTGAGAGATGGTGAGACTTTACACAAACAGGCAGAGGATGAGGAGAAAGTACAAGGCAATCGTATGGAGAGAGAGAGAGGAAAGAGGGACATAAAGTCTGATAGACAGAAAATGATAATCTGTAACAAATACTAAGTACAGGTTTATAGGAGTAGGCCAGGTGTCACAAGTTGCTCACAACTAGAGCGGCAATTGAGTGGGTCACTATTGGGTCGGTTCAAACCTGCCCAATATAATGTAGGTCAGCCAGTTTGGGCCGCTTTCATTTTTTTTTTTTTTCATTTTTTCCCTTGCGACTGTTTACAATCACACATACAAAATTCAAGAAAGGTCTTTCTCTTCTCTTGTTTGTCCACGTAAAAAGTTTGCCTGTAGAGGTTTATACATGTAGTCGTCAAGGATTAATCATAGCTAAAAGTTTCGAACATGAAATGCCTAACCACATTGAAATCTCCCACAGCCATCCACGGAATGCTAATTTGAGTCCTCATCTCAGATAATTCAATCAATAGCCTTCTCCTATCCATGCAGGTACTTCTGGAATAAATGGGTCGATTACAATGGTCTCTTAAAGCATATGTAACATCTGAAAGACTGAATGTGATGTGTTGTTCTGAAATCTTCTCTATGGCTACCACTATAGATGGATTATTAAGGGAAAAATGTTTACCCGTGGATGAAGAAGCTAAAAACGTAAGATTAAGACGATACCAAACTCGAGAAGTTAAGACAAACACTACCTGGGTGACAATGATAATCTAACCAGAATGACAAGAATCTTCCAGTCAAAGTAGAAATCTGGCAAGAAACCGGTGAGAATTCAGAAAAATCCAATATATATATATATATTGAGTGTATGGGATATATAGCGACACGTGGCGCGTGGTTGTACCCACGGAGAAGACTATCTTTATTTTCTACTTTTAGTTTAGGGTTTATTGTCATTTTATTTTATTTTTAGTCTTTTATTAGTCTCCAAGCATGTTTGGGGAGGCCTGTGTTTCGACCGAATCGGATCGGAAAATACCTCGTCGGAAAAAATTCCGATTTTTTCCGATTCGATTTTTTCCGAAAATTAAAAAAAAATCTGAATTCGGAAAAATTGAAAAATCAGAAAAAATCGGAAATTCACAAAATATATTAAAAATTAGAAAAATTCCAAAATTTCAAAAAAAAAAAATCGAAGATTTTCGATTACTCGAAATTCTCATTTTAAATAAACAAAGAAAAGGGTTTAACTCAACATGTAAATATATGAGGATTTGACCCATTTTTTCATTTGTGTAGAAGTTAGGAGGATACTCTCCCTTTATAGATCACACTTTGGAGCCCTCTCCCTCTCCCTCCCGATGTGGAACATGAGAAACTTTCAAAAAATCGGAAAAATCGAAAAATAATTCCGAAAAAATCAGAAATAATTCGGAAAAAAATTAGAAAAAATTTGGGAAAAATCGGATCGGCATAGTTTCGGAAAAATCGGAAATTCAGAATTATTTCCGATCTGATTTCGGAAAAATAAAAAATCGGCCAACTAAAATTTAATTCCAAAATCGAAAAAAATCGGATTGGAAATCAGAAAAATCGAAAGTTCGAAAAAAAAAAAACATGCATATTTGGGGCTAATGAGTTATTTTTAGTTGTTAGTTGTCCCTTTTGGTCTTTTTGGGTATTAGCTTAGCTAGTAAGCTAACCTCTCCTATAAATAGGCGCTTAGCCCTCATTTGTAAACACCCCGTGAGTATTGAGAATTGAGAATAGAGAGAGAAAGAAACCCATTTCACTAGTTTAGGTTTATTTGTGTAGGTAGTAGTTGTTGTGTAGTGTAATAATAACGCTTCCGCATTTGTAGATTTACATCAAATTGGTATTAGAGTTGCGTTTGTTCTTGGTGTTCGTCGTGGTGCATGAAGCGCGTAACGAGTTGTGATTCCAACTCTAGCAACCCTTCAATCCGTAGATTGATAAATGTCCAAATAGGAATCAGGTGGATGGAAACCCTAAATTCCATAACCGCTAAAAGGGGGATACCAACCCTTTTATCTAGACCTGTCAAAATGACACACGACACGTTAACCCGACACGACACGACACGAAATTATAAGTTAATGGGTTTATGCTTAATGGGTTTGGGTCAATAACGGGTTGACACGATAGACCCGTTGTTTTAACGGTTTGGGTTTGGAAATTTACATATACCCATTTTCACCCGTTTTTACCCGTTAATACCCGTTAGTATTAATGGGTGTTATTAGTTCACCCAACCCAACCCAACCCATATCCAATAAAATTAACCAGCCCACTTGTCAATTAAAGAGTCCACTTGTCCGAATAGATTTCATCTTGACCCTTCATTTGTTTACCAAACCAAACCCTAAAACTAAAACATATCTATCGTCAAACTCAACTCAACAAACACAATTCATTTCATTTCATTGCAGAGCTGCGCAGCCTCCTCCCCCCTTCACCGAGCAGCCTCATTTCAGTTCATTGCAGAGCTGCGCCTGCTCAGCCTCCTCCCCCCTTCACCGAGCAGCCTCCTCCCCCCTTCACCGAGCAGCCTCCTCAAGCTCTCCACACCGAGCAGCACACCGAGCAGCACACCACCACTCCAAACGCACACGGCGTGACGGCGGTATGTTTCTCTTCTCTTCTCTTTCATATCTCCCTCTCTCACGTACTTTTTAGGTGTTGATTTCATCTTGACCCTTCTCTTCTCTTTCATATCTCCCTCCCTCGTTCAGAGATCTGATTTTTTAGGTGTTCCATTTGCTATAGCTGTAGCTGTAGATCTGATTTTTTAGGTGTTCCATTCGTTCACAGATCTGAACACGTTAGCTGTAGATCTGATTTTTTTAGGTGTTGATTTATAGTAAACGAGGAGCACAATAAATCAACACCCATTTTTTGGTTTAAGCACAGTTTAAACGAGGAGCACAGTTTTTGGTTTAAGCAGTTTACAGAATAAATTTTTTGGTTTAAGCAGTTTACAGAATAAATTTTTTACAGAATAAATCAACACCTAAAGATATCTTTAAGATATCTTTAAGTTTTTTTTTTTTGGTTTAAGCAGTTTACAGAACAAAATTTTAACTGAGTATAAATTTTAACTGATATAAATTTTACAGTTTACAGTTTTACAGTTTACAGAACAAAGTTTACATCATATGTATATTAACTGAGTATATTTACAGTTTACATCAAAGTTAACTGAGTATATTTACAGTTTACAGAATAAAGTTTACAGAAACAAGATTTTAAAGCAGTATATTTATATCAACATGAGAATTAACTGAGTATATTTATATTTGTATTTATCTATTAACTGAGTATATTTATATTAACTCATGATTTATCTATTAAGTGAGTATATTTATATATATATGTTCTTTGTTGGATTTTTTTCAGCTTGTATTATGGAGGAAATGGATGCCATCAATTCAATTGATTTGGATATGGATGTGGATCTAGATGTCTCGGAAGAAGCTCCTGAACCAGTCGATAAAGCTGCTGAATCCAGTCAACAAAACACTTCAAATGCAAAGAAGAAATCTGGTATTTTTAGACCTCGTAAAAAAAGATCCCGTTGTTGGACATTATTTCAAGAATTACCTTTAGCCGAGGATAAAAAAAGAAGGGCTAAATGTCGAAAATGCGGTATAATTTATCTTTGTGATGCAGCTTATGGAACTGGAAATATGTTGACCCATATGGATAATTGTGTTAGAAATAACACAACTGACATTGGTCAACTTATTCTATCTCGAACTGAAGGGCCTTTGTCATTGGTTAATTCTTCCAAATTTGATAATGAAGTCTTTAATGACTTACTATATGAGGCTATTATTAAGCATAATCTGCCTTTTAAATTTGTTGAGTATGAGGGTATAAGGGCTATTTTCAAATATATTTCCGAGGATATCAAGTTACCCTCTAGGAATACCGCTAAGGCTGGAGTGTTGAAAATGTTTAAAAGGGAGAAAATAAAACTTCAATCTATATTAAATTCAGTTTCTGGGAGAATTTGTTTGACTTCCGATTTGTGGTCATCCGTTGCTACTGATGGGTACCTCACCCTTACGGCCCACTTTGTTGATAACGATTGGAAGTTGAATAAAAGAATACTGAATTTTTGTCTAATGCCCCCTCCACACACCGGCGTGGCATTATCAGAAAAAATCTACACTTTGTTGAATGAATGGGAGATTGATAAGAAGTTGTTTTCTGTCACACTAGATAATGCTTCAAGTAACGGTGCATTCATTGAGATTCTAAAGAATCAACTAAATTTAAAAGGTGCACTTGTAATGAACGGTGAATTCTTTCACATACGTTGTTGTGTACATATTTTGAATCTTATAGTCCAAGATGGACTCAAGGAAATTGATGAAGCAACGATTAAAGTTAGGGAGAGTGTGAAATACATTAAAGGGTCGGCTCAAAGAAAATATAAATTCTATGATTGTGTTTCTCAAGTTTCTTTGGAGTGTAAAAGGGGGTTGCGACAAGATGTTCCGACTAGATGGAACTCAACATATTTAATGCTAGAAAATGCCATATTCTATCGGCGTGCTTTCATCCATTTACAGTTGAGTGATTCCAATTATAAACATTGTCCAACCCAAGAAGAGTGGGAAAGGGTAACAAAGTTGTCCAAGTTTTTGAGTTTATTTTATGAAGTAACTTGCTTATTTTCTGGAACAAAATATCCCACGGCCAACCTCTTCTTCCCTTTAGTTTTTATCATCCAAATTAAGTTGAAAGATGCAATGGAAGGGTCCGATAGTTTTATGCGTAGAATGGGGGGACACATGAACTTAAAATTTGAAAAATATTGGTCTGAATATAGTGTTATTCTTGCTATTGCTGTCTCGTTGGATCCGCGGTTCAAACTTCAGTTTGTAGAGTGGGCATATACAAGGTTACACGGTAGTGATTCGTACGAGTATAAACGTGTGAGTGACACCGTATTTGATCTTTTTGATGTGTATAGCCTAAATTACTCTCATCTTGTTGGTTCAAGTGGATTGGTTTCTGATGTTTCTGATCCGACAAATGAGTGTGGGGATTATGTATTTCAGGTATATACTTATTATTTTAATTACTAATTTTAATTGTTGATTTTAATTGCCTAACTTTGTCTTTAAAAATTATAGGATTTTGACAATTGTTATAAAAAAGTCTCTGCCTCTGATAAAAAGAATGAATTGCACAAGTATTTTGATGAAGAAAACTTAAATAGGAAACAAGACTTGGATATTCTTGCATGGTGGAAGGGAGAACAAGTTCGTTATCCTATACTTTCTCTTATGGCTCGTGATATATTATCAATTCCCATCTCGACTGTTGCTTCTGAATCTGCGTTTAGTATTGGCGGTAGAGTTCTCGATCAATATCGTAGCTCTCTTTTGCCGGAAACTGTCCAAGCACTGCTTTGTACTCGAGATTGGATTTTTGGAAAAAGTGGTATTTGCTAAGTTCATTTAGATTATTTTTTTCTCCTCACATCATTTCTAAAATAATAAATTGCTTATTTAACTTTTCTTATCCAGCTATTGGTAAAGAGGAAGACGCTGATGTGAATGAGCTTACGGAGGATATTTTCAACTTGCACATAAGTCGCACTCCTAAATCAAGCCAATCCTCCAACACTATAGTTGTTGAAGAGTAGCTTTACTAGTAAGCTCTATCGGTACCTCTTTTTATATAATTTAGTATTTGTAGTTCATCTATACTAATTATATTTATATATTGTTTTGTACACTACACAGGTATCATTAGCAGCATGTCACCACTTTTTGTACACATGCAAGCCAATCTTCCAACACTTTAGTTGTTGAAGAGTAGCTTTACTAGTAAGCTCTATCGGTACCTCTTTTTATATAATTTAGTATTTGTAGTTCATCTATACTAATTATATTTATATATTGTTTTGTACACTACACAGGTATCATTAGCAGCATGTCACCACTTTTTGTACACATGCAAGCCAATCTTCCAACACTATAGTTGTTGAAGAGAGTAGCTTTACTAGTAAGCTCTATCATTACCTCTTTTTATATAATTTATTATTTGTAGTTCATCTAACTAGTTATATTTATATATTGTTTTGTACACTACACAGGTATAATTAGCAGCAAGCAAGTCACCACTTTTTGTACACATGCAATGCAACATCATTAGCAGCAACGTTTTGTAAACATGCAATGCAATATTGGCACATATCAGTTGTATATTTTTCAGCATGAGTATTGGCATTTGGCACATATCAGATGTATAGTTTGCAGTAGCAAGTCACCAAAGTTTTGTAATATTGACACAAGTCAATTGTATATCTTTTCTTTTTGGCAATTTCAGTTGGAAGCACAATTTCAGTTGCATATCTTTTGTATAATGCAGACTTTTATTATTATACATCTAATGCAGATTTTTTAATATGGGTGCAGATTTTTGAGAATGCAGATTTTTTATGCATAATATAATACATAACATCATGCAGATTTTTTTAAATATAATGCAGTTTTTTTAAATATATTGCAGATTTTTTAAATATAATGCATAATATATAATGCAGATTTTTTATGCATAATATAATACATCACATAATGCAGATTTTTTAAAATATAATGCAGTTTTTTTAAATATATTTCAGATTTTTTAAATATAATGCAGATACTATAATACATAACATAAAATAATACATCTAATGCAGAAGCGTGTAACGGTTAGATAAGGGGTATTAACGGGTAATATAAGGTCATCCAACTAGTTACCCGTTTAGACTCGTTAATATTAACGGGTGTTAACGGTTCGGGTCGTGTACCCGTTAATATTAATGGGTCGTGTTTGGGTTTTATTATTGGACCCGTTAGTCTTAATGGGTCGTGTACGGGTTAAGGGTGTTTTCACCCGTTAACCCGTTAACCCGACCCGTACACGACCCGTTGACAGGTCTACTTTTATCCTCCTTCACCCTCCATCTCCACCACCACCCTCCTCCACCTCCACCTCCTACCGCCACACAACCACCACCCCGCTTACATGAATCTCCGTCTTCTATCTTACCTAAACCCTAACTCAAGAAACCCTAACTCTAGCCACCAAAGCACCTCTACCCACGTTTCTGCCCATTTCCACCCTTCTACCCAAAAAAAAAATTGATCGTGGCATTTAGGGGCATAATTCTAATTAATTCAATAGCTTAGAGCCCAAGCTACTTCCCACCTATAAATACCTCATTTGTAGCCTCATTTGAGGTATTCTATATTTTATAGAGTTTAGTGATTGAGGGTTGAGATGTGTGATATATTCTTCTTAATTCCCATTTGGCGTCATTTACGTCAATTGGTATCAGAGCCTCGTTGGTTCTACCCGTCATGATTTTAAAAGGCAAAATGAGGCTCGCTTCGAGGCTCCACCTCGAGGTGAGGCGCTAGGTGGGCGGGCTGAGGCTTACACCTCTACTGTATTATCCGAGGCGCTAGGTGGGCTTGCGCCTCGAGGCTGTTGAGGCTTATGCCCCTTTTTTCTCTCCTCGTTAAGGGTAAAAGTGGCAAAAGTTTGGAAAAAAAAATTACCTGTCGTTTCCAACGCAAAACAAGTCGTTTGCCGCCCAAAGATAATTCCAACCCAATAACCCTTGTCGATCGTCTCTTTTTTTTGTTTGCTGCACTAATTTTATGCCGATGTGTCTTGTTTTTGTTTTTTCTACTATATATATATATAATATATATATATATATATATATATATATATATATATATATAAACTGACTTTATATTGTTTGCTATATTATTGTAGTGAGTTGTCACTATTATGGATTTCGTTTGTCTTGATGGTATAATATGTATTATGATGATGACAGGATGGTGTTATTATTTGTATTGTATTGTGGAATCGAGTTTACATCGTTTGTTTTCATAATAGATGTGATACATATTTTGTTCCTCATTTAATTATTATTTTTATATCATTTTTAGTGATTTTCATGGAAAAAAGTCAGGGCTTACGCCTCGCCTCAACTACGCCTCGCGCCTTTTAAAACCTTGCTACCCGTTGTTGTTGTTGTGGTAAAAAATACAAAAATCGTAAACGACGACAAATGGGTATTAAGAGGAGATATGCTCCCGTGTAAACTCGTTATGATCAAATCGTGGGTGGTCACAATCTTGAGGCTCGTCTCCCTTCCACAACCACCCAAAACCCTAACCCTAACTCAAAAAACCCTAACCCTAGCAACCCCTTCCCTCTTCCCCCTCCTCCCCCACTATTGCCCCAACCCCAAGAAACCCTAATACTACCCAAGCCCACCCCTACCCCTGCCAAGGCAGCCGCCTGCCAAATAGAGGCAGGCCGGCCAATTTTTTTCCTCCACCAAAACTCTTCCCCTAGGATCAACCACCTTTCCCTACCCTACCGCCGGCCACCGGCCAGCCCCCAGGGCCTAATTCCGGGGCCGACTCACAACCCAAAACCCCCCAAGCCCCCCAAACAACCGTAACCTCTCCCACCTAGGCCGGAACCCACCCCCAGCCCTGGCCAACCCTCTTTCCCCTACTGTCCAAACCCAAAACACTCCCCCCATCTCCCGATCTGACCCGGTACCCCTCTAAACCCCCAAATGCCAAACCCTGGCCCTTTTTCTTAACCCAAACCAGCCCCATTCTTTTTTTTATCCTATTTTCGTCCTTTCCCCACTCATTTATGCCCAACCACAATCAAATTCAACTAAAATGTGCTTCCCTACTACGATCCAATCCACCACCCTCTAGTTGACCTCAAATCCGGTCAAGATTGGTCTTAAGGCCTTTTTGTGACACAACATATAACTTTCATGAAAAATGTGTCCCACTGGGGATCCATTTTCAACTATTTGTCATTTTGGGTCCGGCTTTCCGGAATGTCGCCGCCTTCAGTCCGCTTGTTTCGCCATTGTAATCGCAAAGGTGCGATCGCCGGAGTTCCCGTACGATCAAATCAAGGGTCCACCGCTCCAAGTTGCCACCATGTACTCGTGGTGTCGAGAAAGTGTGTATGGTGGTCAGTTTTTTGTTACTCGAATTTCGTAAAGGGATATCGCCGGGATTTGGGTTTATTAGACCCATTTTTTATGAGGTTCATACGCATGGGACTAATTCCAGTCGGGCTGCCCATTTTTGTTGATTTTGATCGAGGTCCGAAGCTTTTCTTGGTTCATATCATGTGGCATTGATGATTCATCCTCCAATCTCGAGGACGAGCTTTTTCGAAGGCGGGGAGAATGATGTGTATGGGATATATAGCGACACGCAGTGCGTGATTGTGTCCTCAGGAGAAAACTATTTTTTATTTTCTATTTTTAGTTTAGGGTTTATTGTCATTTTCTTTTATTCTTAGTCTTTTATTAGTCTCCAAGCATGTTTGGGGCTAACGAGTCAGTTTTAGTTATTAGTTGTCATTTTTGGTCTTTTGGGGAATTAGCTTGGCTAGTAAGCTAACCTCTCCTATAAATAAGCCATTGGCGCTCATTTATAAACACACCTTGAGTATTGAGAATTGAGAATTGAGAATAGAGAGAGAGAAACCCATTTCACTAGTTTAGATTTATTTGTTGTTGTTGTGTAGGTAATAGTTGTTGTGTAGTGTAATAATAATGCTTCCGCATTTGTAGATTTACATCAAATTGGTATTAGGGCTGCATTTGTTTTAGTGTTCATCGTGGTGCGTGTTATGATTCTAACTTCGGTAACCCTTCAATCGGTAGATTGATAAATGTCCAAATAGAAATCAGGTGGATGGAAACCCTAAATTCCATCACCACTAAAAGGGGGGATACCAACCCTTTTAGCCTCCACCTCCACTTCCTACCGCCACACAACCACCATTCCGTTTACATGAATCTCCGTCTATTATCTTACCTAAACCCTGACTCAAGAAACCCTAACCCTAGCCACTAAAGCATCTCTACCACGCTTCCGCAACCATTCCCACCCTTCTACCCAAAAAAAAAAGATGATCCAACAAACCACAGCCCCACCCAAGGCGGCCGAATGCTGCTAGCAGAGGGGACTGACTGCCAACACACTCTTAGTGGTCCAATTCCGACGTAAGAGATTGATTTTTCAATGCAAGAAACCACGAAGCAAGGCCATACCACATCTCCCCTGGGTGTGGTGGCCGACGAAGGCCCAGATGACACCATGCTGCGCCGTCGACCCTTAATCAGCCCTTCCGACCTTCGTCCGGCATCGACTAGGATGCTTGAGCAGTTTTCGGCGTCCAAGTACACCGGCCGACCTCTGAACTCCAACTGCAGCCCACCGCCGACAATGATTCAACTGGGCAACCAAGATCCAGCAGTAAATGGGCCCCATCCAGTGGAAAAAACCCTGGGCAGCACAATCAACCCTTATCCCATGGTCGAACCATCCAAATGGAGACCGGCGGCAATTTTTTTGTTCGAGAACCAGCGTATCTTTACCCCGACCCATCCAAGATCCACCCGGAAGTATCCAAGAACCATTCTCCCCCAAATTCTATCCAATTTCTACCCATTTCTACCCAAATCCATCCTATGCAAGCCCATCCACCCTCTGCTCTAAGTGTCACCCTCTAACAAAAATTCAAGAACTAGGGTTTAGCAACCCAAATTTGGTTTTTAATTCGGGCAAAAGCTATTTTGATGATTGACACGAGAGGCAAGAGGAAGATGATGAATCTTGAAGCAAGAATTGAAGGATGGCCTCTCATTTCAAATTTTGAGAAATTACTTTTGGCCCCACAAGTTTTTACGTCTCTTCCGCACATTTTTATGAGCTTTTCAAATGATTCTCCAATTTTGAAGATACATTTTGGGCCATCCCATAAATTTGACAAATTTATTTTGGGCCCCGATAAATTTTTCTTGTCTTCTCGGCCCCATATTTTGAAGATTTTGTGTATCCTCAAACTTTCAAAGCTCGAGGACGAGCTTTTTCGAAGGCGGGGAGAATGATATGAATGAAGAATATTGAGGATATTTTTGTCATTTTTAGGATTTTTTAGTATTTTTGTTATTTTATTTTATTTTGATAAGGCATTGTATTTTCGTTTGTTTAGTATTAAGAGGTGGGAAGGACACATGGTTCAAAGTCTCGGTATCGGTACCGGAATCGAACACCCGATTTTTAACTCGGTCGCGGTATCGGGTGATGAGTAAAAATATGCTATTTAGAAAGCGCAAATAATTCCGCAAAAAATTTAGAAAATTTTGGAAAAATAAGATTAACAATGTGGAACAATGAGATGCGTTCAAACTTATCCTTCAATATGTGTTGCATTTTAGAATTGGTTATACTAAAGCGCATCGGACTTGTCAAATGTTATTTTTTAGTTGGGTTGCAAATGTTATTTTTACAAAAATAATGCAAAATGTTATTTTTTTTACAAAGAGGATGTAAATATTTTTTTACTTTGGTTGCAAATGTTATTACAGAATGATGCAAATATTTTTTTACTTGGGTTGCAAATGTTATTTTTACAAAAAGGATGCAAATGTATTTTTTACAAAGAGGATGCAAATGTTTTTTTTAGTTGGGTTGCAAATGTTGTTTTTACAAAGAGGATGCAAATATTTTTTTTTGTTGGGTTGCAAATGTTATTTTTACAAAAATGATGCAAATGTTATTTTTTTGCAAAAAGGATGCAAATATTTTTTTTGGTTGGGTTACAAATGTTAATTTAACAAAAATAATACAAAATGTTCGGGTTTTATAAAGAGGATGTAAATATATTTTTTACTTGGGTTGCAAATGTTATTTTTACAAAGAGGGTGCAAATATGTTTTTTACTTGGGTTGCAAATGTTATTTTTACAAAGAGGATGCAAATATGTTTTTTACAAAAGGATGCAAATGTTATTTTTTTTACAAAGAGGATGCAATTACTTTTTTAGTTGGGTTGCAAATATTATTTTTACAAAAATGATGCAAATCTTATTTTTTTTTACAAAGAGGACGCAAATATTTTTTTTAGTAGGATTGCAAATGTCATTTTCACAAAAATAATGCAAAATATTATTTTTTTTATAAAGAGGATGCAAATATTTTTTTTAGTTGGGTTGTAAATGTCATTTTTACAAAAATGATGCAAATGTTATTTTTTTTACAAAGAGGATGCAAATATTTTTTTTCAGTTGGGTTGCAAATCTTATTTTTATAAAAAGAATGCAAAAAGTTATTTTTTTACACAGAGGCTGCAAATATTTTAAAAAAAAAAACATATTTGCCTTTTAAAAAAAACAACACAAACTTGACATTTGTAAAGTTAATAACAACATTTGCCTTTTAAAAAACAACCGACACATTTATAAAGTTAAAGAAAATGTTTGCCTCTTTAAAAAATACAACTGGCAACCACTTTGTAAATAAACCCCCACACAAACTTGACGCTTACAATTAAACCTACACGCAGAGGAGAGGTCGAGGACATCACAGTTGGCCTTTCATAAACCCCCCAAAAAGGCCACACATACAAACACAGCATAGCGGGCAAAGAGAGAGAGAGAGAGAGAGGGAGATTCTAGGCCGAAATTAGGGGGTCTTCTTCAACCAAATCAGATGTTCTTCTCCAGCAAAGGTAAATTTTTCTACTCAAACATACAAGAAACAACCGATATTCTATTTCTCGGCCATACAACTCGGATCGACCGATATGTCGGCGAGTTAAACCGATTTCATACGTTTTTTTATTTTTTTCCGTATCGTGTCACGAAATCGGATCGTTGCCTGCCGAGTCCAAGTCAACACGGTCGATTCCGAGTTGACTCGACCGAGTCTTTGAACCATGGAAGGACAAGTGGCATTTAGGGGAATAATTCTAATTAATTCAATAACTTAGAGCCCAAGCTATTCCCCACCTATAAAAACCTCATTTGTAGCCTCATTTGAGGTATTCTATATTTTGGAGAGTTTAGTGATTGAGGGTTGAGACGTGTAATATCTTCTTCTTAATTCCCATTTGGCGTCATTTACGTTAATTGGTATCAGAGCCTTGTTGGTTCAACCCGTTGTTGTTTTTGTGGTGGTGGTAAAAAAACACAAAAATCGTAAACAATGACAAATGAGTTTTAAGAGGAGATATGCTCCCATGGAAACTCGTTATGATCGAATCGTGGGGATCTTGGACCACCTCTTGACGCAACTTGAGGATTTTGAGCCTCGTTTCCCTTCCACCACCACCTAAAACCCTAACCCTAACTCAAGAAACCCTAACCTTAGCAACCCCTTCCCCCTCATCCCCCACTTCTGCCCGAAACCCAAGAAACCCTAATTCTACCCAAAAGCGCACCCCTATGCCAATTTTTTTCCTCCACCAAAACTCTTCCTCCAAGATTAACCACCTCTGCCTCCCTACCCTACCGCCGACCACTAGCCAGCCTCCAGGGCCCAATTCCGGCGCTGACTCACCACCCAAAACACCCCAAGCCCCCCGAACAACCCCTACCCTCTCCCACCTGGGCCAAAACCCAACCCTAACCCTGCCGACCCCCTTGTCCCTGCTGTCCAAACCCGAAACACTCCCCCCATCCCCCGATCTAACCCAGTACCCTTCCGTACCCCCAAATGCCAAACCCTAGTCCCTTTTCTTAACCCAAACGAGCCCTACCCTTTTTTTATCCTATTTTTACCCTTTGCCCACTCATTTATGCCCAACCACAATCAAATTCAACTAAAATTTGCTTCCCTACTACGATTCAATCCCCCACCCTCTATTTGACCTCAAATCCGATCAAGATTGGTCTTAAGGCCTTTTGTAACACAACATATAACTTTCATGAAAAATGCGTCCCACTTGGGATCCATTTCCGACTATTTGCCATTTTGAGTCCGGCTTTCGGGAATGTCGCCGCCTTCAGTCCGCTTGTTTCGCCATCGTAATCGCAAAGGTGTGGTAGCCGAAGTTCCCGTTCGGTCAGATTCAAGAGTCCATCACTCCAAGTTGCAACCATATACTCGTGGTGTCAAGAAGGTATGTATTGTCGTCAGTTTTTTGTTACTCGGATTTCATAGAGGGATATCGCCGGGATTTAGGTTTATATGACCCATTTTTTATGAGGTTCGTACGCATGGGACTAATTTTAGTTGGGCTGCCCACTTTTTGTTGATTTTAATTGAGGTCCGAAGCTTTTCTTGGTACACATATCCTGTGGCATTGATGATTCATCCTCCAATCTCGAGGACGAACTTTTTCGAAGACGGGAAGAATGATGTGTATGGGATATATAACGACACATGGTGCGAGATTGTGTCCTCGGAAGAAGACTATCCTTTGTTTTTTATTTTTAGTTTAGGGTTTATTGTCATTTTCTTTTATTTTTAGTCTTTTATTAGTCTTCAAGTATATTCGGCGCTAATGAGTCATTTTAGTTATTAGTTGTCCTTTTGGGTCTTTTTGAATATTAGCATGGCTGGTAAGCTAACCTCTCCTATAAATAGGCCCTTAGCCCTCATTTGTAAGCACACCTTGAATATTGAGAATAGAGAGAGAAAGAACCCCATTTCTTTGTTTAGATTTATTTTTTGTTGTTGTTGTGCAGGTAATAGTTGTTGTGTAGTGTAATAATAACGCTTCTGCATCTGTAGATGTACATCATATATATATATAAGCAGGCTCCTGTGCACACTAAGTTTGCACATCATTTTTTTAAAATAGCAAAAAAAAAAAATTGAGTTGATTTTTTTTCTATGATATTTAAACATTTCAAGGGACCCATATAAAAAAATCAGCTCAAAAAAATGTTTTTTGCTATTTAAAAAAATCGTCAAACTTTCGCTGCTTTAAAGCACTTTAAAAGTTGCAAAAGTTTGACCGATTTTTTTAAAATAGCAAAAAAAAGTTTTTTGAGCTTATTTTTTTTATATGGGATCCCTTGAAATGTTTGAATATCACATAAAAAAAATCAATTCAAAAATATTTTTTTTATATTTTACAAAAATAGGTGTGCGCCAGAACGTGTGCAAACTTCGTGTGCACAGGAGCCTGCCGAGAGAGAGGTACAATAGGTATAAAGAGAGAGGAGAGAAAGAACAGACATCTTGGACTTATGGTTGCCAATTAGGGGACTTTAGTTTTGGAGTAGAGGCTTATTGGGTTAATGGGTAACCCAACCCAACCTTTCAATTAAATGGGGGTGATCCCAGTTAGACCCATTTAATTAATGAATTGAATTGGAGAAAACCAGGCAGCACACAAAGCATCCGAATGAGAACGATCTACAACAATATCTGGGAAAGGAGCGTCCTGATAGATACCAAAGACACGCATATTTCGATAAGGGTTGTAAACCACACTCCCCTCACCAAATTTGGTCATAAAAGGCAATCGATCAGGGCTAAACCAATGTTTAAAAAGGCGTTTGAGGCTTACGCCTCAAGGCGAGGCGGGCAAAAAATGCCTCGAGGCTTAAGCCTCAGGGTTGAATTTGAGGCTTACGCCTCGATGCGCCTCACGCCTCGCCTCGCGCCTTTTTGCTGAGGCGCGAAAAAAAAAAGTTTTGTTCTTTTTTTTGTTTTAAAACTACACTTAACTTGTACTATTTACTATTGTAACTTGAGAGAAATTTTTAAAAAATAACCAATATGTTAATGAAACTTAAAAAACTGATTTGTCAATTTGATTTTGTTTGAAATAAATGTACTAAATTAACTTCAATATGACCTTTTTTTTTAAGTTTTCTGTTTTTTGGTTTTCAACTTAGATTAATATGTCATCTTTAACTAAACTGAATATATATTAAGAAACTAATATATTTTAAAGGTTGCTGTTTTTTTTTTTAAAACTTAGGTTGATATGTTTTATTATTTTTTTAATAAAATTGTTGTTTTTTTAATCTTAGCTTGAAAATCAATGTTTTTTAATAAATTTGCTTGTTAAGTTGCATTGATTAATTTACTGTCATATTATAAAATAACCAATATGGGAATGAAGCTAAAAAAATGGTTTTGCCAATATGATTTTGCATTGATTAATTTATTATCATATTGTAAAATAACCAATATGTTAAAATTGATTTTCTCAAATTACTTTTTTTTTTAAGTTTTCTCAGGGGAACAAAAAAATGTCAAACTCTGTGAGAAAGTCCTCAAGAATGTTTTTTTTTTGTAACTTTATTTTATATTTCTTTTTTATTTTATTTTTATCGTTTTATTAGTATTTTTTAATATTATTTTGCTCTTTTTTTTCTTTTCGGTGAGGCTTACGCCTCGCCTCGCCTTTCGCCTTTCGCCTTTCGCCTTTTTAAACATTGGGCTAAACAACGGAACCCGCGAACCGAAGAGATCATTCATATTACTACTCCTCCAAGGGAGAAACTCCCCCTCAAAATTACCTTCAAAAAACAAACAACGATATACTCCAACATCCTCGTTGTAACGCCTAAAACAGAAATGACTAAGCTCATCGATATGGCAAGCCAACACGCCGGGTTGCCTTTTGGTAAGTTTACTATTCTAGCGCGTCAAGAGAATGGGAGATTCTTCACAAGACGGCACTGGGTATTCCCTTGGAGTGGAGGCAAACAACAGAAAATCTTTAAAAAGAAAAGCCATCATTATAATCGAAGGAGCGAAATTCAAAACATCGAAACACCCATTTGAACGCTCTAAATTGTGATGAGATCGATCGAGCCAGGCATAAAGATTACCCACCACTAATGAAGTACGAGGTACCTTTTGATCCAAAGACAAATGAGTAGCAACCAAAAATACATTCTTGTTTGGGCAATCATGGAGCTTACCTGGGAGCATAAACCTAAAAAGAAAAGATGTAAAAAAAGCATCCAAGTGAGCAAGGTCATCATGGTTAACACCTTCGGCATAAACTTCACGAGGATCGATTCTTGAAAACTACCTTCGAGCTGCAAAATGAGCTTTGTTGCAGCCCACTCTTATAAGAACACTTAGTATACCAGGCATGAAGGGGTCACCATTATGTTCTTTTCTTCAAGCGATACACTGGTTGAAAAAGTATAATCACTAAGAGAGTCCAAACCAAACAACTCACACACGTCCTCCAAGGTGATCGTAAACTCCCCCAACCACAAGCGAAAGTGTGAGTATCAATACACCATTGGGATATCAAAGTATACAAAGTGTCTTTCTTCTGAGGCAACTTAAACTCCCAAATATCGTCTACAGCATGCTCAAGCCGAACCTTTCAACGGATCCTTCAATACTCGAATTTCGACACCATATGCATTACCTACAAGCCCCAGTCATTGTTCTTCTCACTTGCAGAGGCAAATTCAACAGGCGACCATCGAAAATCCCCGCGATCAATACTAAATCTCAACACACTGTCCTAAGGGCACCGAGCACCCTTTTCAAAAAAACTTACTAAGGGAAATATACATTGGGGAGCGAGCACGCACGAATACGGCCAATAGGAGACGCAAGGCTCAAATTTTTATGAAAAGCATCTTCCTCAACAAAGAACAGGACATACCGATAAAAGTCACCGTTACCAGAACCCCTAGAACCCTCCTTACCTTCCCTCCCCTTAAGAGACTTCTAGGCACTATACTCTTTGAACTTTTTTCTACAATTGCAAATAAAGGAAGATAATGAACTAAAATAACAAGATGAACTAAAAACGAATTACAAAGAGAAGAGGAAGAAATAAACTGGGGCACAAATATATTTCTGAAAATCAAAGAATCAAACAGGAGGTTGTAATCAAAAAACCCCAAACTAACCGATTATATATGAGAACAAATGTAGAGATACGAAGAAAAGGTAATCATGATTTTTGCACAGAAAAAACAAACGGTCAACAAAGAAGGAAGGGAAGCGAAGCCTCTACGATACGCCAATACCCAAATGCCACGTGGTGTAAAAGTATACCACCTAAGAGCATAGCCATGCAACGAAACGACGGTAGCATTTAATGCGAAAAATTTGAATCTTTTCGTCATAATGATTTCGAACACGCGTAGTCAATGCCGTTAAGGGGCAATTGAAGGGGAGAGTAATCCGAGCCACCCACATATCCAATCCGAGCAAGTCAATCCACCAGTATACCAATCCACCCAACTCCAACAAATAAGCAATCATACCTTCACTGGATCACGGGTACGCCTTTCTCTTTCCTAGGTATATATCATTTCCCCAAACATCGAAGGGCTTGAGTTGGGCAGAACTCGAGGGACTGCGGGCCAAATCAATAAATACAACTTCAGAAATCTCGAGGGTATGTGGTTTGGTGGAAAGAGCAGAGGGGATAGTTGGGTTCCCATTTAGCCAACCAAGATTATCCCATAATACAAGGCACGATCAGAACCAATCTACACACCCTAATCGAGACACCATTACAACCGATCAACTTCTAACCGATCCACCTCCATGGATACACCAGCTTGATCCTTGAACCAATAGACTGATATATCCTTCCTAAAGTCATCATTAGCCCATTTAATGCTGCCGACAACCTGCAACCACTCTGCCAACTTTCTGTCATATCAGCCCACACACCATCCTTTTCCCAAGTACTTATCAGATAGCGTATCACTTCCCATTTAATGCACTGACCGACATTAAATGCATGGTGTTTCTCTCTCATCCAAAGCAACGGTCAGGATCAAGCCCGTAGTCCTATAAATATCACCCTCACCATCATTTATTGGAGACGGAAGATACCTCTGAAAATCACTATTAAGATTCCTTAAAAAAGAACATTATGTGAGTATTGATTCTCGCCCATTACTACCACCATTTATTACCAAAGACAACAACCTTACACAACAGTGTTTGCGCTGCCACCCAACACATATCTTAAGTTGCTTGTGCTCTCGCCCTCCGTTCCATCTACTCTCGAATTTCTCACAGCATTCTGGCATACGCTCTCCAGGGCGGGTTACATCTCGGCTCTTGAGGAGTAGTAGTCCTGAACCTACCCAACGAAGAACACCCTCCAACAATATGAAACAACGTTGGTAAGTGATAATGAACTCTCACCAGCATGCTTTCTTGGTGGAACTGTGACAGACAGCCTGGCAATGCAACCAATTTGAGTAAACCCGCCCACTATCCACCCAATATAATGTTGTGCAGGGGTATGTATTTATTTTGGGGGTGGAAAATGGTTTATAAAATCCACTATATACGACCAAATCCGGGTCAAATGCTGGTTTAAAGTGAGAACTAAGGTGGGCTTTTAAAAGACCTAAAACCTAAACTTACGACATCTTCTGTGAGAACCGCCTCCAGTCTCTCTCTGCATCACATCCCTTTCTTTTTATCACAAACCTCTTCAACATTATATTACTCTCTCTCCACTGAAACCATATGTAATATTTATATTAGGACGGTTATTTGCAAAATGAATTTGAGAATTTGGGGGAAAATTGGAAGAAGGCTGTTATACATAAAGAGGGAGTTCAAATACACAAGCGAGGCAACATCGTTTCAAGCTAACTAAGCGAGTGTAAGTTGGATTATTGGAACGGCATCAATTGTATAATCACGTCAAGCCATAGACGACACCGTTTTGTTATAACATAAAAGTAGTTAGTTTGCTAGTTTAGTGGATAGATGTCGCAATCCTATTGTATTGAGTTGTTAGATTCAATTAGTACGGTTCGTTATAGTCTATAAATAGTGGTGATCAAAAATTGTATTCTCATTCTGGAATTCAATGAAAAACATCTCATTTCTCTCTATCTCTATCTCTATAATCCTTAGTGATGTTCTTCCCCAATTCTATTCCATTTCAATTCAATTGTGAATTTAGGTCAGCCAAACCTCCATTGGCATGACAATTTGCATGCGTTCTGGTTTGAAAATTTGAGTCAGCAAAAGAGGGCCAAATGTCTTAAAAAACGGATTGACGAAAAGCAAACCTAGATAGATCCAATCCGAAACCGACCCACCACGATCTCCAATCCATAAATGACCCAATCGAAATCTAACCCACACATAACCGCCCACTTGGGGGGCCTACAGATATTCTCGATGCGCAATAAACACTAACATTTCGCTTGAATTTGGCATAAACTTAAAAATTAGGATTCCGTAATACATTGTGAGAAAAGAATGAGTAGATATACACATAATCCATTAAAATTGCAAGAATTATGTTGAATACCAAGTTACACTATAACAATGTGAGCGTATAAGATTAATAATGTAGAGCTAAGGGTAAGGTGGACGTGAAAACTAAAGCAGAAAAGTAATTGAATGAACCGTACCGTTCCATCGAGATTGAGGAGTGGATTGAATGACGGCATCAAGATCATCGTTCCTGGTGCACACCAAGATGGGACCAGGGAAATCGATCGGCACAGATTCGCCTCTCTTCACCACCAAATCCTCACCACTGCCCATATCTTGTAAAGCCCTTCCCACACGTCCACCTCCTACGATTATGGCCGCCGCTACTTTGCTGCTGCTGCTGGCCATACTAGTACTAGTACTACTACTACTGCTACTAGTAGTAGATGATGATGCTCTTACGCTAAAACTAACCCTATATTTACAAGTGGATCTTAAGCACTTGTGCATAAGAGAAGAGCTACAGAGAGAAACTGTGGTGGCCATGGGTATGTTGATGTTGAGGGGCCATGGGTCTCACTGACTCGTATTTCAGATTTTGGGGTCAAACAGAGAGCCACTCATTTCTACTATGGCTTATCGGTTAATCCAAATCAAGAGGAGGACATTTATTACGGCTTTACCCCTCTTTTCAATGCGTTATTTAACTTAGTCTCACTTTGTTAATTTCTTTAATGTAATTTTCAAAAAAATTGAACTTTTGAGATTTATTAAAAAGCCTTAATTCGTTAATTAGACTTACTTAACTCTCAAAATTATTTTTTGACTAAAATTTCCTTATTTCAAATGATACATTGCCTCACTTCATCTTTTTTTTCAAATCAGAACCCTAATTTTTTATCAAATCTTAAATTCTAAAATCAAATCAAATTAACAAATTTAAAATTAAATTCAAGATAATGACGACCTACATACCTTTCATGCGTTTGTTCAATTGTTTCCAATTATCTCATAAACTCTCGTTGTGCTAAAGTAATAAAAAAACATATGAACCAAACACCAAATGGATACTCAAAAAATCACATATATTAATCTATTAAAAGATTGAGCAAAGGTACATCGTGGGAAAAATAGAAACTACAAAAAGAAGATTGTGACCCTCAAAAGGGAAAACAGCTGAGCCAGCAAACCGTTAAACGAAGACATGATATAGACATACCAAAAATTCACAATGTCAGGACGACTAGCAGTTAATTAGAGAATGCTGCCTATCATGCTCCTATAAAGGTTTTGATCTACATCCTTGCCTAAAGGTGCCTTTGTCAAGTTTAGTCAATGTACCCATAGGGATGCGTGAGTGCTTAGCGGAGTCTAAACCAAAAAATTTCGATAGATCACTAGTATATTTGAATTGAGATATGAATATCCCATCCTCTGGCTGATGCACCTCGAGACCTAAGAAGAACCTAAGCTCACCAACCATAATCATCTCAAACTCACTCTTCATCTCCTTCTCAAAAGTGTGAGCATGACAGGAGCACGTGGATCTAAATACTATGTCGTCCACATAGACTTGGCCAACCAAAATATCACCACTCTCTCCTCACAAACAACGTCTTATCCACTCCCCCTAAGCCAAAAGTTAAAAGATAGGAAGCGAGTCTCTCATACCAATCACAAGATGCTTGCTTCAAACCATACAGGGTCTTCTTAAGATAAAAGATGTGTCTCGGGTGCTTTGGATCTTCAAACCTCTTTAGTTGTTCCACGTAAACTTCCTCATGTAAAATGATGTTTAGAAAGGCACTCCTGGCGTCCATCTGATATAACTTGAAGCGCGGATAGGGTTGTGTTTCAACCGGATCGGATCGGAAAATGCCTCTTCGAAAAAAAATCCGATTTTTCCAGAAATAAAATAACTATTCCGATCGGATTTTTTCGAAAAATAAAAAAAAAATCTGAATTCGAAAAATCGACAAAAATCGAAAAAAATCATAAATTCACAATATATATTAAAAATTCAAAAATTTCAAAAAAATAAATTATAGATTTTCGATTACTCGAAATTCTCATTTTAAAGAAACTAAGAAAATGGCTTAACTCAACATGTAAATACATGAGTATTTAGCCCATTTTTTCATTTGTGTAGAAGTTAGGAGGATGCTCTCCTTTTATAGAGCATATTTTGGAGCACTCTCCCTCTCCCAACCGATATGGGATATGGAAAACTTTCAGAAAATCGGATAAGAAATTGAAAAAATCGAAAATCGAAAAATAATTTTGAAAAAATCGGATCGGCATAGTTTCGGAAAAATCGGATCGAAAAAATCGAAAACTCATAATTATTTTCGATTTCCGATCCGATTTTTTTCGAAAAAATCAGAAATCAGCAAACTAAAATTTCATTACAAATTCGGAAAAAATCGGATCGAAAATCGAAAAGTTCGAAAAAAAACACAGCCCTAAGCGCGGATGACATGCTTTGACAAGTAGTAAGCGGACGGACTCAAGCTTAGGAACAGGAGTTAATGTCTCGTCAAAGTCTACACCCTCAATGTATGTATAGCCTTGAGTGACCAACCTAGCCTTATTGCGAACTATGGTACCATTTTCATCAATCTCATTCTTATAAATCCACTTGGTACCTATCATATTTGTCTCATTAGGTCGGGGGACTAACTCCTAGACATCATTTTTGTGAAATCGAAGCAGCTCATCTTGTATAACGGATATCTAATGCTCGTCCTCGAGTGCTTCTTTCACATTGTTGGGTTCGACTAAGGAGGTGTAGCGAAGGTAGCTAACCACATTCGCGAGTTGAGAACGAGTCTGGAAGTGTGGGATCACCAACTATAGCGGAAGGGTCATGACTCCTTCGAACCTAAGAAGGTGGATCCTCTAAATCGAGAGTAGGGTCCACCTGATTAGTGTGAGTAATAATGGAATTATCCTCACACTAGGGGCTAAAGTCAATAGATGTTAGCAGCTCGTCATCTCTAGTCATGATGTTTATTGACTCCATAACCTTAAAGCTTGCAAGGTTAAATACCCTATAAGTCCTACTAGTCGATGAATAACCTAAAAATATCTCCTCGTCACTCCGAGAGTCGAATTTTCCTAAGTGATCTCTATCTCTCAAAATGTAACAAGTACTCTTAAAGACACGAAAATATAATAGGTTGGGATTCTTCCCTGTCCATAACTCATATAGCATGTGTAGTGTCTATGGACCTGTATGGCATATGGTACTCACCGCCTCTGCCCCAAAACGTCTCGACACGTTTCTCCCAAGAAGCATGTATCTAGTGATATCTTGTATCATCCGGTTCTTCCTCTCAACAATCCTATTTTGTTGAGGAGTATAAAAGGTCGAAAACTTATGTTTGATGCCCACTCCATCATAATAGATATCCAATTTGGCCTATTTAAATTCAATGTCGTTGTCACTACGCATTCGATTAATAGTGACACCGTGTTGGTTTTTACAGGACATGGCACTTGGTTATTAGGAACTCAATCGCATAAGGCTTTACTCTAAGAAATTCCATGATAGAATATCTAGAAAAGTCATCAACCATCACGAGAATGTATCTCTTATCACATATGCTCTCCGAGCGAGTAGGACCTATAAAATCCATGTAAATTAACTCCAAAACATAGATGGTGGTAATGGTATTCAACTTTTAATGGGGACTTTGAATTTGTTTTCCTTATTGGCAAGGTCCACGAACCGAGGAAGTTGGTTTCCTAAGTGACGATAAGCCACGAACTAGTTCCTTTTTCACCAATCTCTCAAGATCTCTAAAGTTCACATGACCTAGTTGTTCATGCCAAAGGTCCACGAAAGAGACCATGGCATTGTTGCACATAAAGGAGGACTTTGGAATGATCCCATAGCAATTATCTTCGGTCTTTACTCCTTGTAGTAAAAGTTCACCAAATTAATCATATACGTTACATTCAGACCAATCAAAATTTACCATAAAATTTGCATCGCACAATTGGCTTATGCTAATTAAGTTCACTTTCAACCCTTTTACATACAACACATTGTCTAGTTTAGGAATCTGGGTACCTTAACATATTCATGTCCTAAAATACTAGACTTACTCCCATCTCCAAAAGTGAATTTTCCTTCCTTGCGATCCCCAAAGTTGGTAAAAAATTATATGTCACCAGTCATGTGCTTAGATCACCCACTATCAAAATACCATTGGGAAGTATTTTAAACCTCGAGAGAAATGTGCACAATAAGGGCTTTGTCGCCTTGCTTGGGTATCTAAGTGGAGGTAACCTTTTGTTTGTCCTTGTTGTTAGTGGCTCTAATCGAAGTATTATAATCGTTCTCAAACGGCATAGACATTCAATGAAATTCATCCATTAATCTCTTTAAAGTCGCGATTAGGAATTCAACTTGATCTCTGAGACTAGCATAGTCCCTACAGCGGTGCGTGGGAGTTTGTGTACTTCTAGTTCTACCTAACTTGTAGTAAATTTCCCTGAGGTGACCTCTCCTCTTGCAACAAGTAAAAACACGGACTTGTTTGGGTCTACCTTGGTTCGCTTTCTTAGATTGAACTCTCTTTTGTGGTTTAAGTCGATGCCTATAGGGATCTACCATAAATTTAGGATCCGGATTTGGTGCAGTATATGAAGTGGATGCACTGTCATAACCTATTTTTTGCCTCTCCCTAAAACCTAAAGAGGGACCGAGGAGAATCTTTCCAACCTTCTTCGATGTATCCTCTATAGTAAATTTAATCTCTAAGACACGCTAGAGATCTTTCTATAGTTAAGATATAAGGGCTTTTAGTTTCTCACGAGTCTCTATGGATGCTTAAAAATCTCTCGTAAGACTAGTCACTTTGTTGGTCAAGTCACCATTTTTTCTCTCAACTAAAACGACTCTCTCTCTCCCAAAGAAACTCTCACTGGGGACTCTCTATCTCGCCTCTTTTAAATACTTCTCTAAGGATAAAACTCTAATCGTTAAACCTTTGTTTTGTTTCTTCGTTTTAAATGTCTCAGGGTAAAGCTCGGCGTACGCACATTGAAGGTCACGCTCGCTCTCACTCAAAATGTCATCTCCCCCACTCTCTTCGAAATGTTTAGACTCACTCTCGAGGTCATCATGTTTAGCAGCATCCTCATCGACGTGAGGTGCACTAGATGTACTGACACTACTAGCCATGAACGCGGTGAAGTTACGTCCATGCGATGATTCGTCCTCGAAATCCACCAACTCGATATCGTTATTGATAAGTGTGGCATTGAAGGTAACTTTTATTTTGCCTTGTCTCTTTAATCTCATAGTGCACTCGTGAGCTTTGTTACCCTTACCCTCACATTCATAAGATTTCTCTCCATCTTTCTTTAGGTAATCTTTCTTTTCTTTTTCAAAATTTTTCTTGCCTAATTTATGTTTTTAGTCTTTCTCAAAACTCTTATTTTCTTTGGAAGTATTGCTTGAGAAACTTTTCTAAATTTTCTGAAAAAGGGTTAAATCATCCAAATCAAAATCATATTCGGAGTCATATGACACTTCCTTTTTCTTTTTATATTGAACTTTTAATATAATTCCCTTATCCATAGGTTTAACATTTTTGGGAAACATGTCGATCTCATACGCTTGAAGGTCTCCTACGAGTTTTTCTAACCTAAGCGTATTTAATATCCCCAACAAATTAAGAACGACAACCTTAGGAATAAAACGAGTCAGAAGTGATCTCAAAATCTTTTTAACAACATGCATTTCAGGAATTTTCTCACTTAAATTAAAACTAGAGTTTACGATATCAGACAATCGTGCATAAAATTCATCAAACGACTCATACTCTAACATGGTAATAGTCTCAAATTGTGGTGAGATTTTGTAGCTTATAAGCTTTCACAGCATTGGTATCGTCGTCTGTGAGTTGTAGGGTATCCCAAGCTTCTTTAGACGTGGTGCACGTCATGATGCGACGGAACTCATCAGGGATGACGGCTCTATAAATTGCACTTAAACCGCGTGAGTTGAAATTGATTAATTTAAAATCATCTTTTGTCCATACAGATACAGGTTTGGGACTTTCGACATTGTCGTTGGTTACTGTGGGTGGTGTCCACCCTCTTTTACAAATAAGCCAGACTCTTTCATCAATGGATTTTAAAACATACCTCATTTTAGCTTTCCTGTATTCATAATTTGACTCATAAAAAATAGGTACCCTATTATACAAATTATCCATTTAAACTCAAATTTTAAAGATCACAAAAAAAAACTTAGTGTAACCTACTCTCATACCAATTTTAGAATGCGACTTTGTATGGATAATCCGTATATTAGGTTCCTCACACACAAATTCAGATTTTAATAAATTTTTATCTTTATTAGCATGAAGTGTACATGATATGACAAAGTCCGAATCACTTACTAATCAATCACATAATCAAAATAGGCATGAAAAGAAGTGAGAAAAATCCCTTTTGAGGAAAAAACCTTTTATTCAGGACTATAGAGAATATAACAGACACATTCAACTTATAAACTACTTAGCATGACTAAGTGTAATGCATAGAGTCTTTAATTCTTCTATAGAATACGGCTCAGTCCAGTGCCTTCCACAAAAAGCGATCTTCCCTTGGTATCCACCGATCAATCTTCTTCTTCTTCTTCTTCTTCTTCTTCTTCAGCAGTAGAACTTTGGTTCCATAAGTTAGCGGTAGAGATGGACTCTATAATATTTATACAAGCTGTATGGAAATTAGGGTTTCATAAACTCATAAATCATATATGGGGATGTATGATTTGGAAAACAAAATCTTGTTTTGAAAAACCAAATATGAGAACTTTTGGAACAGGTATTGGAAAATCATTTTTGCTAAAGTTCTTGAGAAATTCTGAGCAAAACAGGTTTTTAAAGTAAAAACATGAATTTCGAGGCGGCGGGATTTTTATAGTTTTGTTCAAACGACATCCTATTTCGGTCTAATGAAACCCTATTTTCATTCAAACTTCCTTCTCAGGAGCTTTGAATGAGAAATCTCTGTCAAGGCAGGGATGTCTCATTTGAATGTTGTTTGATGCTGGTTCAAATGAAACCACGCATCTCATTCGAATGAGACTCAATCTCATTTGAACGAGACTACAAAAACTTTTTATTTTTAAATTCCTTTTTTATAAAAAGCCTCGATTATAAAAGTAATCATCCCATAGTATGATTTGTATTAATTCATGAAAACACAAGTTTTTATACTCCTATAAAATATCGGTGATGAATCCAGAAATGGAGCTCGATCACTAACGTATCGTCGAATGAACCTGGAGAAATAGTATCTGGTTTGAGATGCCGGTTTGTAACGGGATACGATAAAACTAAAGAAAAGGTTTTTGACGTTTATTCTGAAATGATCTACATAATCTTGCCCTGTTTGCAAAAAAAAAAAAAAAAATATCTCGATTTCAATAAACAAAAATTTTCCAAAATGTAAAATAAATTTTTTGAGAAAGACAAAAATTTCAAAGCGGGAAACCATGTTTTTGAAAATGATCAACGGAGAACTAGAGGTGAGTACCCTAGGAAAATTGAATAAGAGATACGTTATGAGAGTGAGGGGAAAGGTCACAAAGTTCATGAGTGTCCCACTAGGCTTAAGAGACATGTAAAAGACAAAGTTGTTTATAATGCCACTCTAAGCGATAGTGATGTTGAGTCAGTGGATTCCATAGATAAATCATTACATAAACCTAATTTATGTGCATTCGTGTATAGTCATGTTAGCACTACTAGTATGTCTTATGCCGATGAGATCACTTATAAACGTGATAGCCTCGACAATGTGTCTAACCATTCTGGAGAGTGTGAAGATAATGATTTGAGTGATGGAGAACGAGGTCTTCAATGCGCATACTCCAAACTTTATGTCGAGTATCTAAAAACTAAAAAGCAAAATAAAAATTTGACTCTTAGGGTGTTGGCTTTCGAGAAGGAATTAAAAGTTTCAAGAGATACGTGAGGAACTTATTTCGATGGTAAGGGAAAATAAAGTATTGACCAATAAAATGGATAGTTTTAAGAGATATCTCCAAGCATAATTGGAGACTCGTGAGAAACTTGAAGCCCGTATTTCTCAACTCGAGAAAGATCTCGAACGCGCCCGAGAGGTCAAAGTCACTTTAGAGGACACATCTAAGAAGGTTACAAAGATGTTTTCAGATCCTGCGTTAGCTTTTAAAGAGAGAAAAGTCATAAATTACAATTTTCCATCCACTTCCAGTACCACACACGAACCAGTAACCAAGTTTGTGATGGATCCTTATGGGCCTCGACCTAAACCACCAAAGAGAACTTGTCCTAGATGTTTTAACTAAGGTCGACCTAAATCAATCTATATTTGTACCCATTGCAAATAAAGAGGTCACCTTAGGAAATTTGGTTTCAATCCAGAAAGAGTTTCTCCCACACATGCTCACAGACACCGCTATAGAGACCTTGTTAGTCTTCGGGAGCAAATGGAGGTTTTAGTCAAGATTTCCCAATGTTTGATGGAGGAATTTCAAAGGATGTCTACTCCTTTGAAGAACACCTCCTGGACTAATGATTGATATCAAGACTTATTTATAGTATTGGGTGATTATCATATTACTATCTTTTGTACCTATTACTAGATTGTATTCTTATGTTTATATTTTTGAAAAATACAAAAATATTTTATTTTTATTTTTCTTTTTCTTTTAGAAAAAGTTTTAAAAAAAATTTAAAAAGATTTTATTTTTGATAAATATTTTCGAAAAAATAAAAAGATTTTGTATTTGATTTTACACCATAAATGAATGCGCATTTAAGATGCATTCCATCCATTCATGTGACTTACTCATGGTGTTGTGAAACTTGGCTTCATTTCTTTTGTGTGCTTAAAAATTCATGTTTAGCATTACGTTGTTCTTTGATGATTACTTCTTTCATGCTAGACTCATTATATCACCTTTATTATACACATGCATGAACTTTAGATCATTGTTCTTGCTTTCATATGTCGAATATGATTTTCTCATCTCAATCATTCTTGTTAATGAACCAAGTGTACTAGGAACTAATTGTGCATATAAGAACCATTGACCGAATTTTTTTCGAAAAATTTAATTTTTGTTTAAGCATTGAAAAGGGGCTACGAAAAAAGTTTTAAAGTCCAGCATTGGCAAGAGCCTAAAATATGATTTCGGCATATAAAAATAGAAGTGCCAAAGCCAATTTTTCATTTCATTGATGCTTCAGTAACATGAGCAATATGGTTCCTTCAAATTTTTGAAAGTTTATGCTTAAAATGTGAGATTTTGAGAGTGTTATAAGTTGAAGATCAATGAATTTTCACAATAAAATTACTTCAAAAACATTAAATAGTATGGTATTATTGATTTGAGAAGCATTGAATTTCATGACATTTTGTATGAGTTGAGTCAATTTAATTTCATTCAATATTTTTTACACCAAAGGTTTAATTGAGTTATTTCTTTAGGAGAGTCTCTTTCACTTCGTGCACCTTTGCTACGTATACCTATGTTGAATTTTTCATGCATTGAGTTCACACAATTTAATTCCAATTCCATGATTTGGATATTTTCGTGCTACTCCATGGTGTGACTGTTTATATTTGTACTTATACATATATCTATATACTCACAAAATTCAAAAATAGTTTATTGATTTATTGAAGTGTCATCACATATGCGTCATTATTTATTGTTTATGATAATATTTTATTTTTGGATTCTCGTGGTGCTAAATTTTTTGGTTTAACTTATAACCCTTTGTATATTACGGACAAAAGGGAAAGATTAACATATCGAGGGGGAGTTTTATTTTATTTTTTTAAACTCCATGTGTCACGATATTTTTTTTGCTTCATTTGTGTAGGTCTTTTTCGCCTCGGTGATTTCATGGACTATGCAATGAAGATTTTCAGTTGAAGACAAAGTCACAAGTGTCTTTTCCTTTTTGAGTTTAGAAGGGACATTAGTTGAACTTGTCTTGGGGGTTATTACTGATTTGATTTTGTGTTTTGTATTAGAATACCCAAAGGAGGAGATATGTAAAAGCAAGATTTATAATTTCTCATCATGTTTTTTATGTTTGGCATATTTCGTTACATCTTCATCATCATGTAGATTCCTAAGAGCTTCAAGTGAAGACAAGTTAGTGACCAAATTCAACAATCGAAGATCGAAAGAGTTGAGATCGTTACTTCAATCATTAGAGAAGGTATATAGTTTAGATTATGTGCAAATATTTTATTCAGATGTTAGTTTTATAAAATGTTTGAGGACTAATTTTAAAATATTTTTCAAAGAAAAAATATTTTTATTTTTTATTGTAGTTCGAACGACTTTATAGGTTCTAACGACTTTAGCAGTTCATTCAAACAAAATTCCAATGAACATTGAACGAAATTTTTTTATTAGCAAAACTAATATCGTTCGAAGCTCATTCGAAGCTGGGTTGAAGGAGATTTGATGTTTTTTCAAGCGTGTTATAATTTGCTTCGAACAAGTTAGCATTTTCGTCTTTAAAAAATTTGCCTCAAAAATCATGTTTTTTTATATAAAGGGATCTTGGGATTAGTTTTACACAAAACTTTTGGCAAAAAACACTTTCTCATACGAATCCATAAGGTCTCCAAATCCTAGTTTATTTTAAACATTTTTGTTTTTCAATACAATCCCCTTGGATGATTTGGTGAGCAATTTATCAAACCTTATAAGAACACATATATTGTTCAGAGCCTTGTGGAGTTGATTCTTGAATGCTGAAGATAGGAATATTATTTCTTGAAGTTGATTGGTGGACACCGAGACAAGTGGAGCTTGTTGTGGAGCGTTGTTAGATCTGCATCACTGTCTGGTAACAACAAGGATTGAAGACACAACTAAATCACTTAGTGGAGTTTAAGTTTTGTAAGTTTATCCTGTAATTTTTATAATACCTAGTTGTAATAGTGCTGGAATATTAGTTTTACCTGAAAGGAATTTTTCCTCATCTCCTATCTTTTGATTTGTGATTTGTTTGCTTGTTTTGATTTAGTTATAATATCTTACATGTTTAGATTTACCTAATTAATTGAGATAAAATTTAGACTAAATAGAATTTGGCTTTTGTATGTGTGACCTAATTTATGATTTTTACATATAATCGGGCCACTTTATTATTTGTCAAGTTGACTTATTCTCGTGTCAAAACATTTAAGTTGTTGAGTCTTTCAAGTTATGTAGACTTGATTCAATGAGTGAGGTATGATCTTTTGATTTAGAATGAACTTTTGAAGATTGAAGATTTTGCAAGCCGTTTATTGAAGACTTTGGTTATCATGCATTCATAATGAAGTGAAGATTATATACTTTTACTAGATTGTGAATTATTTATGGCTAAACATGCACACACACTCACACGCATATACAAAATAATTTTGAAAATGTGTGAGGATGTAAAAATTGACGGAATAAGGTTTGAAATGTTTATACTATCTCAAAAGACATTTGAAAAAGATTTGGGAGTTGGCTTAAGTGTTTGAACCTGTTAAGGCTTTTAAAAAAAGTGTTTTTGCCTTAACCGTTCGCACGCCTCCAAATTGAGCTCAATGCGTATGGAGACATTTTCACAACATCAAAACATGCTCATGTGCACGACCTAGGTTAATATTCCACATTACTTGGAATCATGAGCATGGTTAGATCTAACCATGCGCAGATGGTCAGATTTTGAAAATTCTCTATAAATAGGCCATTTTCCCTCTCATTTGTTAAGATATGAAAACCTCGTAACTCAAATATATATTTCAGAATATTTTTATGGCTGAGATTATTATTACTTTGATTATCTTTACAATTTCACGTGTTCCCTCTTAAATTGTTAAAACTTATATATATACTTGATTTATGCTTTTAAGAGAGGCTTGAGAGTGTTTTGGTTCAGATTTCATATAGCCTACTCAGTTCAAATCAATATACATTTGAATTGTATGGCCCTCTACTCATACATCTAGAAGAGGAGGCACTATGATTTATTGGATAAATTAGAGTGCGGTTCGACTTCCAAGTAAGAGAATGGACTTCTTCGTTCGCGGCATAAAGCTCGTTGCAGATTCTCATTGAATATAGAGGGAAAATTGAAAGGTTCATAGGTAACTACAAATAAAGATAATGTGAGAGGTGCTTTCTTATCTTTTTGTAAAATTTATTTTCAAGTATAAATGAGAATTGGAGTGCGTCGAAGTTTTTTACCCCTTGGTGGGGATTTTTTCACATAAACCTTGTCTTGTGGTTATTTGTCAATGATCTCTACTCATATGCACACATTTTAACACACGCATTACTTAGTTATAATTTGAATGTAGTGAATTGAATTAAAATTGACTTAGTTTAGATATAGTTTTGTTCATCTAATTAACCTAATTATATTGTTGTGTGAGTTAATTAACTCATTGAATAATCAATTTGGTAAAACTTGTGTTAAGTAACTTGAATGTGCAACCAAACTTGTTTGAAATAAAATATTAGTCTTGAGATGCCTTCAAACCTATTCACCTCCTCTAGGTTTTGTGTATGTGCTTTACTCACGTAAATAACAAACTTATTTAATTACTATTAGAACCAAGTGATCAATTAAATATCATTAACGTGCTTGAAATGATCTTGTCTTGTTATCTTGTTGTGTGTTTATTGTATTTTTTTCTCATTGACCTAGTTTTCTTGTGCAATTATTTTGCTTGTGTGACTATGGGTGCTATGATACTAGATTTTGATCTTCCTTTTAGTATTAGTATGAATGTGAATTGTCCTATGTTTTTGAGTTATAAAGAAAGGATGTAACTTTTGATATCCAAAACGACAAAATCAAAACTTACTGATGTTGATTTTGATGAAAGTGATGAAATTAAAATTGTCAAATACTCGAGTCAAAAGAATGAAATGTTGAATGTTATTGATAGAATTTTAGTGAGGAATACTCAATTGAAGCCTAACAATCATGGTATGAGTTTTAATGATTCAAAGCTTGAGAAAAAGGTTGGGAAAATAAAATTTAATGTCTAAATTTTAAATTATCAAAAGGAGGATGTGGTACAAACTCCTATGCTTCAAAAGAAGGAGCTTAAACCTAAATTCGAGATTGATAAAAATGAATTTGGTTGTACTTTTTGTGGTAAGTTAAACCATGTTGTGCATTGTTTCTTTAAAAGAAAAAGAGTTGAAAACGTTGGTTTGAAAACTCAAGATGAGAGAAAGGAGATGAGAAAGAATGTGAAAAATGTTTTTAGAAGAAATGTATATTTTTGTACTTTTTTTAAGGTATAAAGCCACACAAATAGAGATTGTAGGTGCTTGAGAGAGAGAAACAATAGCTTCATGAACTTTAGGAGGAAAATGTATCGGAGAAGTCCTATTTATGAAATAAAGTCAAATAGGTGAGTTAACAATAATAATGAATTCCCTAGTGCAAAATGGCGAGGCTAGACGAGAGTTTCCTAGACCTAGACTATATGCTCAAATTCCAAGGACTATGCATAATAATCCTAGGAGATATGAAAGATGGATTCCAAAATTTCATAGTGGGATGCTTAGGATTGTACTAAGGAAGAATGTGTAATACCCCGTATTTTTAATGATTTTAATTATGGGATTAATTGACTTAAAAATGAGAAATTTATTTATAATTAATTCGAATTTAATCTTATAATAACTTGTGCGATGAGAGTTAGTATTTATTGATGTAAATTATGTTGAATATTACTTAGTGAGTAAAGTAATATGTAATTATGAATTAATTGTCACGAGCGAATAATACGACAACTATGGAAATTAAGTCGAGACTTGTGTGTCAGTCGTGCCGGGACGTAATTTGATGGAATAAAAGTATTTTATTTTTAAGTCACCCGTATGGTAATTTCGAGTGCGCCAAGGTGTCCGTAAGCGTCGAGATAGTAAAAAAATCATACTCGGGGGTGTAGTTAGCGTCCCGGGGTATTTTAAGCCAAACCAGCATCCTGGGAGGGTATTTTAGACATTTTAATTTTTGGAGTAATTAAACCCACAAAATTCTTAAGGCTATATCAGCTACTAGGTTAGACCATTAGGGTTTTATAAAACACAAAACTAAGGAGGCTGTAGAGGTAGAAGAGGAGGAGGTTCCCAAAGGAGAAAACCACCAATCTTAGGCTTCTTGCACCACCATCACCACCAACGTGTAGATCGGAAGATGAGGAACACGATTTTATCCATCATCACCAAAGGATCAAACCTATTATCTTAAGGCAAGTATTGTTCTTGCTTAAATTCATCTAGATAAATTATCCATGTTAGTAGAATATGATTAAGAATTAAATTTCATGCATGTAGAGGATAAATTTTGGATTAAATCATATTTTGGGTAGGATTCATGATTAGGATTGAAGTACTATCATGGAAAAACAAAATTTAGTACATTATGGGAATTATTATGTAGAGGATTCAGAGTTTTGATCATGTTCTTGAAGAAAAGCCATAAACTAGGGTTTTTGGGAGTTAAATTATGATTCAATTGATAAGTTAATGAATCTTGATGTTTAAATGATTCTTGTACATTAGAAATTATCTATATGTGTTAATTTAATCTTTAGCACCTTCGTTTTGAAGTTTGGGAATGAATTAATAAGGTTTTAGAGATTTTTGGTTGAAAAACCCGTAGCTTTAATTTGCAGAAAAAACAGGCTGATACATGTTCAATCAATCGATTGACCAATTTCTTCGATTGATCGACTCCCCTGAAAATTCTGACTTATTTTCCTTTTTAGTTTCGATGCAAACACAACTTTTAAGAACCCTTAATGTTGATTAATTTAATATAATGGGGCTTAGGGAAGGTCACTAGGGTTATATTTAAGGCCCGAAAAGTATCATTATGTATGGGATTTAATGGGGAGATTTACGAGTGTTTCTTTGAATGCGTTACGATTGGAAATTTTATGAATTGGGGTTTAATTCGGATAAATGATGACTTAGGGTTAATACCAGTAGTATGGGGACACTATAGTACTGAATTAACCTAAGGAATAATTGGGTGACTTTGTACATATTTGGGACAGGGAAAGGTACTTGAATTTATACGATGAGAGTTATGGCGTTAATTTATGATATACGGATTATAAATACAATGTGTGAGACTTGTAATATGCAATGTGTGTATACTAATATTGAGCGTATAAATACTTAGGTTGTGTAAATACCTATTGTATGGATTTTTGTGTGTATGACATACCTACCATACTTCCGGGAGGTCTTGAAGGGGACAGTCTTGTCTTGAGGAGCCCTTCGGGGGGGGGGGGGGGGGGGGAATTATAGATTGGTACATTAGAGCATATGATCTAAGGAGGACTTATCTATGAGTGGATAAGTTTGGGTTATATAGGTGCGTAAGTATGTGCGTGACCCATTACACCGTGGTCCATGTTCGCCTTCAGTTTGTGTGTGATTTGTTTTATTACGATTCCTCAGAGATTCGGAATCAATAGTCCTGATTATGTACATGAGGTACCTTGATAACAGAGTATGTGCACACTGTTAGTTTCGCCTATGTGGGGTGCGGCATTAGTGTGTATATATATATACACATTGTGTTTCTACTGTGTTGTTTAGTAGAATAGAATAATGATGCCAATATATATTAAGTGTGTAAGAACTTAATAGATTAATGAGATACTTGGAATCAATTAACAAAATATGAGTACCTATATAACATATATTTCTATTATACGGGTGGGCACAATAGGTTAGTTGGCATAGATGGAGAACTGTTAAAATCTAGTTATGTGGGGTAACTAGGAAGGGTAATAATGATGCGATAGGTGTGCACAATAGTTGAGAGGTGAGAATATCAAGTGAGAATATCTAGTTATGCATTTAAATACTTGTTGTTTTAAAATTGTTTTCAACTCGGGCTCTGATCGATTTTCTTTCAAATCCATTTTTTGTAAAATATTTTAGGTGCCCAGCCACAGGGATGCCGAGCATAGGAGTTCCATTCAGTTGACGTGTTGTAGCTGTTGTGGAAGTTACAGGACCTCTGTATTAGACGCCTCCACATTTATCCTTGATTCATACAGAGTTATTTCTTTCAATCAGGGCATGTTGCCCATTCTTATTTAGAGATAGTGGATTCAGACATTCATTTATATTTGAGTGTTGTTGAATTTATTTAATTTCAGATTGTTGTATTTGTAATTTTGACTGGAAGTGTTTACTCCAGACTCAATTCATTTCATTATGTCATTTTAATTCCTATGAGTTGTTATTGGATGGTGAATGTTTAGTTAATTATTTATTTGCTTGCATGTTTTAATAGAATAAAATAAATAAAACTTGACATCTGATTTTTAAATACTAGGTGGTTAGTAATTAATAAAAAGTTTTCGTCAGTGATGCTAAGACTGATTCCAACTGGATATTCTGTTTTAAATTTAATAAAGGACTGATCACCCGATATTTAATTAAGTGGGGTGTCATAGGTGGTATCAGAGCATCAGGTTCTAAAGTCTTTAGGATCTGTGCGGCTTATTATGCTCCCAGCGTAGCTTTCTTTGATAAATAGACCTATATTTAGGATTGTTATACTAAATAATTGCGCATTTTATGTCTTTAACTATTTCGAGATATTTACTGTGGACTTATAAATCTTCTCTCTCATTTCAGATGCCTCCCAGACGTGCACAACGAGCTCCTAGGGATGCCGAACCCGAGCCCCAGCCAGCTCTGGCCTAGGGCATGATGAATGATGGGGAGGTTGCCGCTCTCATAGTACAAGCGATAAATGCAGCTTTAGACTTGCTAAAACAGGCCCCACCCAGGCACAGGAGGTGGCCCCAGCACCAGCTCACGTGTTCCCTTCTGCTTGGGAGTGAGTTATAGATGCCTTCCAGAAGGCACATCCTCCGGAGTTCGCAGGGAGTTCCGATGTTGTGGTAGCGAGCCAATGGAAGAAAGACATCCAACAGCACTTGAGGATGTACGAGTGCACTGAGGTCCAGAGGCAGATACTAGCTACTTTTAAGCTAGTGGGAGCGGCACTATAGTGGTGGGAGTCTATTACCACTGCTGAGGAGAGAGACAACGTGACTATTCAGGAGTTATGGGTGTGGTTCAACCGCAAATATTTCTCTTCCGCCGTTCAGACTGAGATGAGGAGAAAATTAGTGGATCTCACCCAGGAGGGGAGGACCGTTGTGGAGTATGAGGAAGAATTTACGAAATTAATTAACCTGGTGCCAGATGAGGCACCTACTGAGGGGAAGAAAATTCAGATGTATATGGACGGCTTGACTCCGAGGATTCGTCAACTGCTTTTGTGAATCTTTCATTGGGTACATATATTGATGTGCTTAACGCTGACCTAATATACTGCCAGGATCACCGCTTCCATCTGAAGGGAAGTAAACGAGCGGGGGAGACTTTATGGGTAAGAGAAGGGGAAACTTTATGGGTAAGAGATTTGTACATGCCAAGACTGGCCACAAGAAACATGAGTTTCCTAATAAGGGCAGGGCCCCACAGCAGTAGCAGGGTACTCGATAGGAGCCCCAGCAACCTATCTTCCCAGCCGCCCTCCCAGCGCCACCATAGATGTCAGACTTACCAGCGATTCCAGCAGTTTTAGTTCAGCAAGGACAACTACAATATGGGAGTGTTTACAATGTCTACCAGGCCGCAGTTCCCCAGGCTCCACCCGCAGTTGAGGGTATGTTTTCTATCCAAGGGACTTTAGGATGGGTATTATTTGACACGGGGGTTTCACATTCATTCATTGCGACTAGATTTGCATATGCTACGGGATTATTAGACACGGTAGATGATACAGTTACTAGTGTAGATTCACCGCTTAACTACGGGTCGCTGATATTCTTCATATATCGGGGCATGGGTATAAAGATTGAGAGATTTATTTTACCTGCCAATATTCTTGTATTAGATATGTCCGAGTTTGATTCTATTATTGGGATGGATTGGCTGGTTACGTATAGGGGCATGATTGATTGCTATAGTTGTAGTATTGTGTTCGTCATACTGGGTGAGGAGATGTTTTTGGTGGCGATGCCTCATCTCGAGGGAGGTTCGTCCACCCATTTATATTATATAAAAGAGGAGACCTCTAAGGAAGTGGTGATTGCACTTGATTCGATTCCGGTTGTTCACGAGTTCACTGATGTATTTCAGTACATACCAGGGCTACCATCTAGTAGAGATATATAGTTTATGATAGACTTGACGCTAGGCACTCGATCGATAGCGCGTGCACCTTATAGTATGGCTCCGGCGGAGATAAGGGGGTTATAGGATCAGATCGAGCAGTTATTAGGACAGGGCTTCATCCATAGGAGTACCTCGCCTTGGGGTGATCCCGTACTGTTTGTAAAGAAAAGAGACGGGTTGTTATGGTTGTGTGTTGGCTACCGAGAGTTGAATAAGGTCACGATATGGAATAAGTATCCATTGCCCCAAATCGATGACTTATTCGACCAGTTGAGGGGTGCTGCCTAATTTTCAAAGATAGACTTGAGGTCGGGATACCATCAGTTACGTATTTAAGAGCAGGACGTGTCTAAGACTACTTTTTTAACGAGATATGGATCATACAAGTTCAGGGTTATGCCATTTGGTCTAACCAATGCACCGGTCGTGTTTATGGACTTGATGAACATGGTGTTCAGAGAGTTCTTAAATCAATTTGTCATTGTCTTCATAGATGACATCCTGATTTATTCCCAGACTGAGGAGGAGCATGCCGAGCATTTGAGGAAGGTTTTGCAGACACTACGTGAGCACGAGTTGTATGTGAAATATGAGAAGTGTGGGTTCTAACTGAGAAAGGTTCAGTTTTTGGGGCACATTGTTTCGAAAAGAGGGATAACCGTATATCCGGGGAAGGTGTTAGCGGTGAGGGAGTGGGGGCAACCCACGACACCGACAGGGATACGTAGTTTCTTGGGGCTAAGCGGATACTATAGGAGATTTATTCAGGGATTCTCGAAGATAGCGGGTCCGTTGACTAATTTGACTTGCAAAGGGGTGCCATTTTTATGGGACGATGTCTGCCAGTTGACTTTTGATGAGCTGAAGGAAAAGTTGACTTAAGCACCAATTTTAGTACTGCCCAGGCCGGGAGTGGAATACCTGGTGTATACTAATGCGTCCTTACTAGAACTTGGGGGTGTGCTTCAGTAGGAGGATAAGGCTATAATTAATTCTTCTCATAAGCTTAAGCCTCACGAGAGGAATTACTTCACCCACGACTTCGAGTTAGCGGCAGCCGTGTTTGCACTTTGGATATGGAGACAGTCTCTCTTAGGGGAGAAATTTTGCCTATTCAAAGATCACAAGTCACTGCAGTACCTGTTCACGAATCGAAGTTGAATATGCATCAACGAAGGTGGCTTGAATTTGTGAAGGACTATTAGTTTGACATCCAATATCACTCGGGGAAGGCTAATATGGTAGCAGACGCGTTGAGTCATAGGCCAGCAGGTGAAGTGGCCGAGGTGTGGAAGGCGAAATGGAAGGAGCTGGGACATCAGGATGCGGTTGCCCGCTCATTCATGTCAGTGATGATAGTTACACTCGAGATTATTACTAGGGTGATGCAGGCTCAGGCAGTAGACTCGTTCTGTCAGGATTGGATTGTACAGTTTCTAGTCGAGGGGGCAAAGTCGTATTATATGAGTTCAGGTGGGGGCTTACGCTTCAATGGTAGACTAGTAGTTCCAAAGGGAGAAGATTTATGACATGCAGTGATGGTGGAGTCACACGATTCACGATTTGCGGTACATCTTGGAGGGGATAAGATGTACCAGGATATGAGGCGATAGTACTGGTGGAGTGGAATGAAGAAGGACATCGTCGAGTTTGTTTTAAAATGTGCCACTTGTCAGCTGGTAAAAGTCGACCACCAGAGACTGCCACGTCTTCTACAACCGTTAGATATCCTTATGTGGAAATAAGAGAGCATTTCCATGAATTTCATCACAGGGTTGCCTACATCGCAGAGGGGTCACGATTCCATATGGATGATTGTGGATCGATTGACCAAAGTAGCTCATTTTCGCCAGTTCAGACCGATTATACTACGGGGCAGTACGCTCAGATATTCATTACTGAGATAGTGAGACTTCATGGGATGCCCCTTGATATTGTGTCCGTCCGGGATAAGATTTTTGTGTTCAGATTTTAGGAGAGCTTCCAGGAGGCCATGGGTATGGAGTTACGATTGAGTTCGGCCTATCACCCGCAGATTGATGGGCAGACCGAGCGAACGAATCAAATGTTAGAGGATATGTTACGAATGTGCATCCTTGATTTTGGTGGGGGATGGGAGCAACATCTTCCACTGGTGGAGTTTGATTATATTAACTCCTACCAGTTTACTATTGGCATGGCTCCATTCGAGGCATTATATGGTAGGCCTTATCGTTCTCCAGCGTGTTGGCTAGAGGTGGGGGATAATAAGCTACTTGGGCCAGAGGTGATTCGGGATACCTCGGCCAGGATTAAGATGATTTGGAGCCGTATTAGGGTTGCTCAAGATAGACAGAAAAGTTATGCCGATACTAAGAGGTTCTTCAGGGAGTTCAGTGTGGGGGGTCAAGTGTTGCTACGAGTATCTCCTATGAAGGGGATAATGCAGTTTGGGAACAAAGGGAAGTTGGCACCGAGATATGTAGGGTCATTCCCTATTATTGAGCGAATTGGGCTAGTAGCTTACAGACTTGGGTTACCGAAGCACTTGCATAGGATTCATGACGTGTTCCATATTTCTTCATTGAGGAGATATCTTAGGGATGAGTTGGCCCACACTGATATTGCCTTAGAGGAGATTGATCTATAACCCGATAGTTCTTATGAGGAGGGGTCAGTTGCTATACTAGACCGCAACGAGAGGAAACTGAGGTCAAAGGTAGTGTCGTTAGTACGTGTTCAGTGGCAGCATCATAATATCGAGGAGTCTACCTGGGAGCGTAAGGATGAGATGCATGACAAATATCCAGAGTTATTCTTATCAGGTATACCTTTATCTTTCTGAATTTCGAGACGAAATTCCGTTATTAGAGGGGAAGTATGTAATACCCCGTATTTTTCCTGATTTTAATTATGGGATTAATTGACTTAAAAATGAGAAATTTATTTATAATTAATCCAGATTTAATTATATAATTACTAGTGCGATGAGAGTTAGTAGTTATTGATGTGAATTATGTTGAATATTACTTAGTGAGTAAAGTAATATGTAATTATAAATTAATTGTCGCGAGCAAATAATATGACATTTATGGAAATTAAGTCGGGACTTGCGTGTTAGTTGTGCCGGGATGTAATTTGAGGCAATAAAAGTATTTTATTTATAACTCGTCGATATGGTCATTTCGAGTGCGCCAAAGTGTCCGAAAGGGTTGAGATAGTCAAAAAATCCTACCCGGGGAGTTTAGTTTGGGTCTTGGGGCATTTTTAAACCAAATTGGCATTCCGGGAGGGTATTTTAGACATTTTAATTTTTGGAGTAATTAAATCCACGAAATTCTTAAGGCTATATCAGCTACTAGGTTAGACCATTAGGGTTTTATAAAACACAAAACTAAGTAGGCAGTAGAGGTAGAAGAGGAGGAGGTTCCCAAAGGAGAAAACCACCAATCTTAGGCTTCTTGCACCACCATCACCACCAACATGTAGATCGAAAGACGAGGAACACGATTTTACCCATCTTCACCAAAGATCAGACCTACTATCTTAAGGCAAGTATTTTTCTTACTTAAATTCATCTAGATACATTACCCATGTTAGTAGAATATGATTAAGAATTAAATTTCATGCATGTAGAGGACAAATTTTGGATCAAATCATTGTTGATACCAAAATTAATCTGCTGACATGGACCAATCATATGAAGACACGTGGCTATCTACATGGAAACAACAAGCACTTCCGAGGAACCCACTCGCTCCGAGGAACAATGCCTCTTCGAGGAACTCTTAAATACCGAGAAGCTTAGGCGGTCCGAGTAACTCATGGCGGTCCGAGCTGCACCTCGAAGCAGGATACCAACAGTTTAACTGATTCATTAAATGCTTATCATTTGGACGCGCACGCAAAGAGGGCATTAAATGTATTACCCTTTCATATGTATATCATTTAATGTATTACCCTTTCACATTACAGCCTCAGGGCTATAAATACATTGTACAATCCTCATTGTAAAGGGACCCCCCCAGACCGGAATTTCTTGAGATAACTTGTAATCGAGAATTCCCATACAAACAGCAATACCAAAACAGTGGACGTAGGCCATTCTTATAAGGCTGAACCACTTTAAAATTCTTTGTCTCATTTATTTATCTGTGATTGAATTATTAGAGTGATCTAATTTTTTACATCAACAGATTGGCGCCGTCTGTGGGAAACGACTGGTAATATCGTTTTCTCAATCAAATATAATCCATTACCAATGGCTGATATTCCTGAATCCAACAATCGAAACGCTGGAACCCCTCCAAATCCGTCTGCTCCACCAATTGTTCCAGATCTGACTGGAATATTGGCAAATCTGGCTCAGGGCCAGACCATCATGCAAGAAACGATGCGACAACTCATCCAAACCCTCCATGGCGGTACATCAGCCCATTCCGGACCACGAAGCATTCAAAAAAATACCCGTGCGCCTTCTTCGCGTACTAGGCGTACTGATTCATATCGCAATGAGGAATCTGAAGATTTTTCTTATCAACCTGGACGAACTTTGTCAGTGCGAGCCACAGATACTGAGCAACGTGTCACCCTCTCCCCAGAAAGGACCAGCGCATTGGAAAGATTAAGTAGGGCTTCTCCTTTCGACCGATTAGGCCCTAGGAGGAACAAAAGTCCTCTTAATGCAGCGTCGAGGAGCTTTCAACGACCATCATATTTAAGGGAAGGATCTGCCCAGTCGCGACCAGCTGCTCGTCAAGATAAATCCTATGACCGACGAGCTGCTCGTCAAGATAAATCCCAGGAAGCCACTTCAACGCGATCAGTTGCTCGAACCAATAGGCCCGAGGAAGGAAATGATGCATGGAAAGGATCTATTCAAAGGCTGGAGGATAGATTAGGGGAAATAGCTAAGGCCAAGAACCCTCTACAACGGACCTTTGTTCGAGGAACACCTTTTGTCCAGGACATTGTTGACTTTCCAACACCATCAAAATTCAAAGAACCTGTTGTGACTCCCAAGTATGATGGGAAGACTGGCCCTGTCTTTCATATAGAACAATATCAAGCTGCTGCCGACATCTATGCTGTCCCAGACGAGATGATATGCAGGGCATTCTCGGGAACTCTTACTGGATCTGCTCAGATATGGTATAATAATCTTCCTCGGGGTAAGATTTTAACTTTTCTTCAACTGACCGAGTTATTCATTGGGAATTTCTGCTTTGGAGCAAAGCCAGTTAAGCGAGTAGCACATTTATTAAGTGTTAGATAAAAAGCTGGTGAGAGTATCAGAGATTATATAACTCATTTTAATAATGAGAAACTCGAAGTCATTGATTATGAAGAGAAGACAGCGATTACTGCTTTGATGAGTGGACTACTGCCAAACAAGTTGTACTACACTTTGGCCAAAGATCCACCTCGAACCATATCGGACCTGATGGGAAAAGCGTCCAAGATTATGAATGCCGAGGAGGCTATGTCTGCGAAGAAGAATATGGACACCAAAGAAACCAAGGTGGAAGGTGATAAAGCTAAGAAGAAAGAACATAAGAACAATTGTGGTGACAAACAATCCAAAAATAGGTCGTCATGGGAGGTCTTGAGGAAATCTGATAATTACACACCTTTGAAGGTAAATATCAACCACGTCCTGGAAGAAATTAAGAACAGCGAGGAGTTAAACTGGCCAAAGAAAATGAAGGCAGACCCTGACACGAGGAATAGGGAAAAATATTGCGAGTTCCACAAGGATCACGGTCATATGACCAAAAATTGCATAGCTCTTCAGAATGAGATTGAAACACTCATCCGACGAGGAAAGCTAGCAAAGTATATTGATCGGGGAGGCGAAAGAAGAAATAACGACCGAACTAGAGAGAGGTCTAGATTTCCTCGTCGAGTAGAGGAGAACAAGAAGAGAAACCATAAAGTTGATCCAGATGATGACCCCGATCTTCCCAAGAAACCACGGCAGCCAGAACGAGAGGTATTTTCAATATGCTTTGGGTCATTTGATTGTAATGTTATTACAGGAGGAGATGCAGGAGGAGGAGACCTTACTGCAGAAAGAAAAGCTTACCTCGGTGAGGCTCAAGCTTGCTCGTACATTCAGCGAATAAATCTAGCTGAGGAAGATCGCCCAAGAAAGGTAAACAAGGAGAAATTGGTTATCGGTTTTTCAAAAAATGACCTTGCAGGTGCTTTATATCCTCGTGATGACCCGCTAATGATCAAAATGAGAATGAAGGAGGTCATAATTTCAAGAGTGCTGGTCGACAATGGTAGCTCGGCAGACATCATGTTCTACTCGTGTTTCGATAGTTTGAATCTAAAGCTATCTCAACTGGAGCCTTACCACAGACCCCTCATCGGTTTTGCTGGCAAGAAAGTATTTCCACTTGGGACGATCAAGTTGGATATATTCATTAGTACGTGGCCTACTTGTCGGACATAAAGAATACGTTTCTTCGTGATGGACAAGAATGTCCAATCATCGTACAATATCATCATGGGAAGAGTAGGATTGAAGAAGTTCGAGGTTATGCCATCTACAGTGCATCAGTGTCTAAAATTTCCAATAAACTTTGGAGTAGGAGTTGTGAAAGGTGATCAGAAAGTAGCTCGGGAATGCTATTATTCATCCGCCGAGTAAGAAGAGCTGGAAGAATCAAAGAAAAAGACTACTACCTATCAAGTGGATGAAGGTGCAGAAATTGAAACATTGGATCCTCGAGATGAGTCGCAACTCGTGAAAGGTCAAGTCGTGGAAGCTACTGAAAACATCATTCTGGACGACGAGCACCCTGAGCGAACTACTCAAATAGGTTCATCGTTGGAAGACTCATTAAAACATGAATTGATAACTTTCCTTAGAAGCAGAAGACAAATTTTTGCATGGAGTCATGAAGATATACCTCGGATAGACCCAAACTTCTTATGTCACGAGCTCAATGTGAATAAGGAGATCAAGCCTGTGAAGCAGAGAAGAAGATTATTCAGTCCCGAGAAGAATCAAGCTATACAGGAGGAAGTCGAGAAGCTCTAGAAAGCTTGTTTCATTGAAGATGTTAAATATCCAGATTGGTTAGCTAATATGGTGATGGTAAAGAAGAAAAACAACAAGTGGATGATGTGTGTAGACTTCACCGGCCTCAACAAAGCATGCCCAAAGGATCACTTTCCACTGCCCCGAATTGATCAACTGGTGGATGCTACCTCGGGACACGAGTTGCTGAGCTTCATGGATGCTTATTCTGGCTATAATCAAATTAAAATGAAACCTGAAGACAGGGAGAGTACTTCTTTTATTACCCCTACGGGAACTTATTGTTATAATGTTATGCCTTTTGGTTTGAAAAATGCAGGTGCGACATATCAGAGGCTGATGAACAAGGTCTTTGCTGAACAAATCAATGACAATATGGAAGTCTATGTTGACGATATGCTGACGAAAAGCAAGAAAGCTGCCGATCATCTAGTTGACTTAAGTCAGACTTTTGATCAACTAGATAAATATCAAATGAAGCTGAACCCGACGAAGTGCATCTTTGGAGTACGAGAAGGCATGTTCCTCGGGTACATTGTCAATCAACGAGGCATTGGAGCAAATCCTGAAAAGATCAAAGCTCTATTAGGGTTGCGATCTCCAACGACGAAGAAGGAAGTACAGAGTCTCACAGGACGAGTAGCGGCACTCAACAGATTTGTGTCGCGAGCAACTGATAGATGTCTCCCATTCTTCAAGACACTCAGAAAAACTTTTGAGTGGAATGATGAATGTGAGAAGTCTTTTCAAGACTTGAATAAATACTTGGGAGCACCTCCACTGTTGTCCAGGCCAGTGATGGGAGAAAAATTGTATTTGTACCTTGCAGTGTCCGAGAATGCAGTTAGCTCGGCATTGATCAGAGTGGAGAATGGAGTGCAAAAACCAATTTACTACATAAGTAAGGCCTTCCGAGGAGCAGAGATCAGATATCCAAGGCTGGAGAAATTGGCACTGGCACTGATTGAGGCGAGTAGGAGAATGAGGCCATACTTCCAGGCTCATACCATAGTAGTATATACCGATATGCCACTGAGGCAAGCCCTGCATAAGCCAGAAAAATCAGGAAGATTGATGTACTGGGCAATAGAGCTCGGTGAATATGATATAATCTATGAACCCAGATCATCGCTTAAAGGGCAGGCTATAACAGATTTTATAGCGGAGTTCACCTATCCTGATAGCTCTGAGGAACAAAAGTTGCTCGCTGATCAACCTATGGATGTTACAGGATCAACAAACACAGGCTCAAACCAATTCCGATTGGTAAAAGGGCGTGTGGATGTTACAAGATGTGACGCAGAGATAGTTATGAGGACTTCGGACGAGAAACAAGAGTTACTCGTTGATCAACCTGTGGATGTTACAGGATCAATAAACACTAGCTCAGACCAACTCCGGTTGGTAAAAGGGCAAGTGGATGTTACAAGATCATTGACTTCGGGCTCAGACCAACTCCGGTTGGTAAAAGGGCAAGAAGAAATGATCGACGAAGAGCAAGAAAAATTCGAGGAGGAAAGGAAGGAACAAATATTTCACCGAGGAACTCTAACTGATCAGAAGTTTGAAGACGAGTTACCTATATGGAGACTATATGTAGATGGCTCATCTTGCACTGCAGGATGCGGCGCGGGGATAGTTCTGAGCACTCCGGATGAGGTCGATATGGAATACGCCTTGCATTTCCAATTCAAAGCTTCCAACAATGAGGCTGAGTATGAGGCCATGATTGCAGGACTTGGTTTAGCAAAAATTATGGAGGTGCAAGAGGTCATTGTTTTTAGTGACTCTGAATTGATCATAAACCAAATGATGGGAGTATATGCAGTTAGAGGAGAATTAATGATCAGATATAACCCAAAGGCAAAGGAGCTGGTGTCAGAATTTGCCGCTATTCAGCTGGTCAGAATACCAAGAATGGAGAATGCGAGAGCAGACGCACTAGCCCGACTAGCATCAGCTACTCGCACCGAGCTACGACGAACAATCCCAATTGAAGTGTTAGCTGGTCGGAGTATAGATGAAGATCTGACGATGAACTTTATCACCCTTGATTTAGGACCATCTTGGATGGATCCCATCAGGGCGTATATCGAGGAGGGAGAATTGCCAATTGACAAACTCGCAGCCAAGAAATTGAAGTTTAAAGCGGCTCGGTATGTATTAACTAATGGTGTTTTATATAGACGAGGAATTATGGCAGGTTTGCAGAGATGCATACATCCCTCCGAGGTGAAAGAATTGATTGAAGAAATCCATGAAGGGTCTTGTGGAGCACATGTAGCAGGTCGAACGCTTTTACAAAGGGTGATGACGCAAGGATACTATTGGCCGACGATGAGGGCTGATTGCATAGCCTACGCCAAGAAGTGTGACAAGTGCCAGCGCTTTTCCTCAATCCGAAGAACTCTACAAGCATTGTTGACACCCATAACTTCTCCTTGGCCATTCGCCATGTGGGGAATAGATTTGGTTGGACCACTGCCAACGACCCTAGGAAGGTTCAAGTATCTCGTCGTCGCAGTGGATTATTTTACTAAGTGGGTAGAAGCTGAGCCACTCATTGACATGACGTACGAGAAGGTGTACCAATTTATTTGGAAGAACATCATTTGCCGATATGGTCTCCCTCATGCCTTCATCACAGACCATGGAACACAATTTGATAACGAGGAGTTTGCCGCCTATTGTTATTAGTCAAACATTTTGAAGGTTCATTCATCACCAGGCCATCCTCAAAGCAATGGACAAACTGAAGTGACAAACAGAACGCTGCTGAATGGTTTGAAGAAACGATTGGATGATGCAAAAGCAAACTGGATCAACGAGCTACAATCAGTACTTTGGGCTTACCGAACTACTCCCCGAGTAGCAACTGGAGAATCACCATACATGCTGGCGTTTGGAAGTGAAGTTGTCGTACCTGCCGAGTTGGGCCTCCCAACATACAGGGTACTGAATTTCAATTCCCCTGTCAGCGACTTAATGAGAAGACTGGATTTAAACATGCTCGAGGAAGTTAGAGAAGAAGAAGCCATTCGAAATGCTGCTTACCAGCAGCGAACAACTTTGTTCTACAACAAAAGGGTAAAGAAGTGCGACCTGAAAGAAGGAGACTATGTGCTGAAGAAAGTAATTCAAAAACACAATAAGCTGGAAGCAAACTGGCATGGACCATACCGAGTTACAGAAGTTGTTCGACCGGGAACTTATCGAATAGCAACTTTAGAAGGCGAGGAGTTTAAGAATGCATGGAACGCAGAGCACCTGCTCAAGTATTATCAATGATGTATATGTAACACAGTTCCATCAGTATGAATAAAACGAAGATATTCTACCAAAGTCTCTCCTTTTTATTGAGAATTTTTCGGGGAATACTAGTGCTACACACTACTCGGCAAAACTCGACAAAACTCGGCAAAGCTCAGACTGCTCAGCAAAATATTCCTAAAAATGCCAACCTCGGTTGGTTAGGAAACAAAATATTCCTAAAAATGCCAACTTCGGTTGGTTAGGAAACAAGATATTCCTAAAAATGCCAACCTCGGTTGGTTAGGAAACAATATATTCCTAAAAACGCCAACCTTGGTTGGTTAGGAAACAAAATATTCCTAAAAATGCCAACTTCGTTTGGTTAGGAAACAAAATATTCCTAAAAATGCCAACTTCGGTTGGTTAGGAAACAAAATATTCCTAAAAATGCCAACCTGTTTGGTTAGGAAACAATATATTCCTAAAAATGCCAACCTGTTTGGCTAGGAAACGAAATATTCCTAAAAATGCCAACCTGTTTGGCTAGGAAACAAAATATGCTCGCAAATGCCAACTTATGTTGGTCGGAAGGTACGTACATTCTCGAAAATGCCAACTTATGTTGGTCGGGAGGTAAGATTATTCCAGAAGATGCAAAAGTTGCTAACTATGACTGGTCGGTGATTAAAACCCACCAACTATAGTTAGTCGACAGAGAAAATTTACCGACCTTGGTTGGTCGGAAACATTTAAGAGAAAAATCTACGAAGTATGGCTGGTCGGGGATAAAAACCCACTAACTGTAGTTGGTCGACAAGCATAATTTAACAACCTTAGTTGGTTGGAAAAATTTTAAACATTTTTATACTCATTACTTTATTATTAAGTGATCGAGCAACAGTATTGATACTTGAAACTTTTTATTACTGAGTTGGTCGACAAACAACACAATATTGTTATCTTTTTAACAAATATGCATAAATATAAAGTGTTTGATAACTACAAGATAATAGCAAACAAAAATGAAAGTCTTTCATGAATTCAAAATAAATTACATTGATAATGATATTACAGTTACATTGACATGCATACTAACTATTACATCAAAAATTCCTATTCTACAGGTCTCTTCCCCTCTGCTTTTGACACAGGTTCCTCGCCAGCAGGCGGATCATTTAAAGACAGAGGAGAATTGATGAAGTTGAGGTCCTTCAACATCCTGACATTCATCACGGATGGTCGGTCTAAGAGATGCTCGGGACGAGATACCTCGATTTGAGAATGTAAATTGTAGTCACCGAGATACTTTGAAATTAAGTTCCGAGGAATGGACCGAGCAGGGATCCACTCCATCTCTAAATTTTATGGTGGCATAGGCAAGTCGAGCAAGCCGGGATCATGGTAATCCCACAGATAATGACCTTGTTCGAGCTTCAACACACCTAAGGCATTCAGCCAGCCTTGCTTGTAGCCCTCATTGTTGGCATTCTGGATACGATCGTCCAAGTGGAATAGTGCTTCGTTGTATCCAGCCATCCAGAACTCCCTGGGCTGTTTGTGGAATTGATAGGTTAGCCTTTCTAGCTGCTCGTGGAGATTCTTGATGAAAAGCTCCTTATTCTCCAAGACGGACTTCTGCGCAGAGAGCTATTTTTCCAAGTCCCTAATCTTCTTTGACATGTCAGACAAAGCCTGATTCTTCGCCATTAATTGGAAAGCTTGGTTCTCTAACGCAGACTGAGTTCTCTATTCTTCGACAAGAACCCGAGATGCTCTTCCTCGTCCCCGAGGAGCTCTTGCTCGACCGCGAGAAGATGTAGAGGTGCCAGAACTCTTCAAAGTCTCCAAATCATCCCTCAACTTGGCATTCTCAACCTCTAAGAACGAGAATCCCTCGTCGGTCACTGGGATCAAGGCACTGGAAGTGGAGGCTGTAGACTTCAATTGTGATAGCTCTTTTTGCAAGTTGTTGTTCTCTTTCTCCAGCAACTTGGTAATCTGTCTGCATTCCTCGACCTCACCCTTCAAAGTTCTCTCCCTCAGATCATACCCAGCAAAAAGCTTATCGTAGCCCTTGTCAGCCATGATCAGCTTGTACTTATTTTCGTACCCCTCATGCAATAGGGTAGTTGATTCCTTGTATTGATTCTGAAGGTCTTCGAGGGTACACTGGAGATCCTCGATCATTTTATAGTAAGCCACATTATTGGCCACTGCTCGGTCAAGTAGACACTTCAGGTACTGATATGCTTCAACTGCCTGTTCTGAAGCATCATGACCAAGGATGTCGGCAACTTGTGCAGCACTCAAGTCTGTGTGACCAGCCTTAAAGTACTCATTGCACTATTGCAGTAACTTTGTATCATGGGCAGATAGCAGATCCATCCTGGCCAGAAACTAGCAGAGAAAGAAGAGCAATCATCAATAAGAAGAATAAGCAGAGTATGAATGAAAGATAGACAACAGTATGCAAAAAGTTCAAGTTTTATTTGATCATAATTCAGAGTTACATCTTCTGAGTTACATTTGATAAAGAGAAACAAAATAAAGAGAAACCCGAACAACACTAAACCTTTTCCTTATCTCCCAAAACCTTCTCGGGAGGCTGGGATGAAGAGGTAGGTTGATCAGAGGGAAAAGATAGTTTCTCGGGAAGAGTGGGCAGTTACTCGAAGGAAGAAACGATGTGCTGACTTTCCTCAGCAACAGGCTGAATGGTTAGGGCATGATATCCCATCACCATCGAAGACTCTTCAGAGGTAGCTTCGTCCTCTTCTAATTCTTCTGGAGTTGGAGGGGGACCAGGGATATGTCTCTGGAAGAGCTCGGAAGACTCGTCGACCTTCATTTCCTGAAGGGCAGCAACCCATCCATCCCTAAAGTATTTGAGACTGCCATAGTCCACTTGCGACACCATGGCAGCCAACCCCTTATCCCACCCCTTGTCCCAGCCAGAGCTGAAGGACTTCTTCACAATAACTTTCCTCTTGGCCTTCTCCAAGGCAAGCTTCTCGGACAGCAGGTTCTCAGTAGCCTTCAACTTATTTTCTGCTTCCTCCTTCTACCGACCTACTTCTTGAAGCTGGACCAACCTTTCCTCAGCAACCCTGAGCTTATCTTCAAGTTCTCTAGCAGTTTTGAGCTTCTCCGCGAGCTCTTTATTTGCCTTCTCCAAGGCATTATTTTTCTTCTCCAACTCTTTGGAGGCCTCAACAGCTCGAGATTTTTCTTGCTCGGAGGAGGCAAGTTTCTTCTCCCAGACAACCTTGTCATCAGCATATTTCTGGCGAGAATCTGCCAGAGACTTGGTAGCTTCTTCCAGAGCTCCCTCCACACTGGACGAAGAGCAAAAAGCCTTAATCGCTTTATCCTTCTTCAGAATTATATTAAAGCAGCTCGTCAACTGTGAACAGAAAAAGAAAGCAAGTTAGAAACAAAAATGACAAAGGAAATATGAGAAATTCTAAGTAAAGAGACTTACAGAAGCAAGGTGACGAGCAGCTAGTGAGGTAACCATATCCCGAGTAAGGTTTTCTTCAGTACCTTGAACCTCGGGAATGATCAAGGACTTTAGCGAGCTCATGTCAGAGCTCGGGGGAATAAAAGTGGGAACTCCAGCCCCAGCAGCTGGGGGCTAAATAATGGTGTCAACCAAATTGACCGAGGAGCTATTCTTCAGCCTCCTCGGGGGAACAGGTACAGATTAAACCAAGGAAGAACCCCTGGTCGGTGATATCACAATCACCTCTCCAGGAGCAGCAGACCTGCTCGGAGCCACTGCGGGCTTATCAGCAACCTTCTCGGCAACTTTAGCAGAAGCAACTGGAGGAGCTGCATCATTCTTCTTCGTCCCCTCCTTTGGGACATCTATCCTACTCCTTTTTGCCTCCCCAGAACCGGAGGCAGTCTTCTCAAACAGGGTAGGAGGTCTTCTCTTCTTCATCCTTTTACGTAAAGGAATATGAGATTCAGGTGACGAGCTGGTGGAAGCTGGTATTGCCTCTGATTCACTTATCACTGGACGGGAAGTGAAAGAAGTAGTGTATCTGTTGTACTGGAACAGATACGAAGTTGATCTAATGTGTTCGTCGGCAACACTTTGATGCAGACTCCAGATAAGTTTCAAATGCCTTATATTGACATCTGCTTCTTTTGGGCACTTTCTTTTGTTATCAACTGCAAATAAATAAACATTGTTATGAGTGGCACATTTTACCAAACACAAAAGAAACATGATTTTAAAATAAAATAAAATAAAAATAACCTATCCCATTGCCATAAGGAGGGCATCTGGGACCTTGGTAAACCTCATCTCCAGCTAATGGAGGGTGTTGCCAATTTTTTATGACAACCCCATGCTCAAAATAATCCCTATTGGCATCAGGGAGATTGATTACTAAGGCTCTGTTTAAAAATCTAGTTTTTAAATAAAAAATATTATCATTAACTGCCCATCTATAGCAGAACATGATTTTTGGGATTCCTATGCGAGTTCCATGCACTTGATTTAATCTATGCACCCCATTAACTATTCTCCATGTGTTGGGGGCTATTCGTGCAGGAACAACATCGAAATACTGACAGAATTCCAGACACAAGGAATTGGGTGGAAAAGAAAATCCACATTCAGCAAAAAAGAGACTGGGGAACCAATGTCCCTCAGCCAAATTGAAATAATCAGAAGGCTCAGAAAGTTTTTCCAAGACAACCTAAGAGGGGATGGAGAAATCAGAACGAAACTTCTCAAGAGACTCAACAAGGTAAACCATGGTGAATAAAGAAATGAAGAAGAAGGAAGAAGATCTTACAGGAAAATAATGGATCTACTGACAACGAACGGCGGAAAAGACGAACGCACAAGAGAATAGGAAGAGACGACGTAAAACTCAAAAGACGAAAATTTGAAAAGGTAGAAGACGATGGGAGTGTCTGTGAAGTTTAAATACCTTGCCTTGGGAAATGGTGAAGTAATGATTATAAAAAAGGATGATTACGTTACCGACGGCTAAAAAGATAAAAAGTAGCACGGGAATCAAAGCGGGCAATAGCGGCTAAAAAGAGGAAAAGTGGCACGAGAATCGAAGCACACAAAAAAGTCCAAAAAAGCATGATTCTACGAATTGGGAAGGAGAAATAAATACAAGGGAAACGCTCCTAAAAATCAGGAAGACTATTTAAAGCTACCATATTCCGAGAAAGAATGTTACATACTCCTCAAATTTCAAACTATGAAACATTGGGGGCTTCTGTTGATACCAAAATTAATCTGCTGACATGGACCAATCATATGAAGACACGTGGCTATCTCCATGGCAACAACAAGCACTTCTGAGGAACCCACTCGCTCCGAGGAACAATGCCTCTCCGAGGAACTCTTAAATACCGAGAAGCTTAGGCGGTCCGAGTAACTCATGGCGGTCCGAGCTGCACCTCGAAGCAGGATACCAACAATTTAACTGATTCATTAAATGCTTATCATTTGAACGCGTACGCAAAGAGGGCATTAAATGTATTATCCTTTCATATGTATATCATTTAATGTATTACCCTTTCACATTACAGCCTCAGGGCTATAAATACATTGTACAATCCTTATTGTAAAGGGACCCTCCAGACCGGAATTTCTTGAGATAACTTGTAATCGAGAATTCCCATACAAACAGCAATACCAAAACAGTGGACGTAGGCCATTCTTATAAGGCTGAACCACTTTAAAATTCTTTGTCTCATTTATTTATCTGTGATTGAATTATTAGAGTGATCTAATTTTTTACATCAACAGTTCTGGGTAGGATTCATGATTAGGATGGAAAAACTAAATTTAATACAATCTGGGAATCATTATGTAAAGGACTCAGAGTTTTGATCACGTTCTTGAAAAAAACCCATAAACTCGGGTTTTAGGGAGTTAAATTAGGATTCAATTCATAAGTTAATGAATCTTGATGTTTAAATGATTCTTCTATGTTAGAAATTGTCTATATGTGTTAATTTATTGTATAGTACCTTTGTTTTGAAGTTTGGGAATGAATTAAGAATGTTTTAGTGATTTTTGGTTGAAGAAACCCGTAGCCTTAATTTGCAGAAAAACCAGGCTCATACATGTTCGATCGATCGATCGATCAACCCAAGAATGTCGATCGATCGACCCATTTCTTCGATCGATCAACTCCCTTGAAAATTGAGACTTAATTCCCTTTTTAGTTTCGATGTAACCCCAACTTTTAAGAATCCTTAATGTTGATTAATTGAATAAAATGGGACTTAGGGAAGGTCAGTAGGGTTATAGTTAAGGCCCGAAAAGTATCATTATGTATGGGATTTAATGGGGAGATTTACGAGTGTTTCTTTGAATGCGTTACGATTGGAAATTTTATGAATTGGGGTTTATTTGGATAAATGATGACTTACGGTTAATACCAGTAGTAGGGGGACACTTGTAACACCCCGCCCGCCCGGGGAGAGCGAAGGGAGTGCTAATGTGATAAAATAAATCCAAATCCACAATAACAAGGTATAGGGCATCTAAAAACCCATAATAATATAAGTCCACTAATCCCAATCTTCAAATAAAATACAACGTCTCTCGAATAATAAAATACAACTATCTAATTCGAATAAAAATCTCTATACACCAATGAAATAATTAATACAATTCTTCCAACTTGTATTAAAATTCTTCCCAAATACTCTATGCTAAAATAATCCCAATAATCCAAAGCGCTCAAATCCACGCTAACCTGCCACTAAAAGAAAATATGGGGAAGTACACAATACGACAGGAAATATGCTCAACAAATATATTAGCGGTGAATAAAATGTAACAATACGAGTACGAATGTTCAAATCAAAATGCAAATCTCAAAGCATTTATCAATATAATTTCTCAACAACACATCAATGGGTCACCAGGCCTCACCCCATTCGCATATGCTTTATCAAGCCATAGCCGGGAATAGGTATTTTGGCAGATACTCAACATCTGTGCCATATTAAAATCTCATGACAACGTGCTCATCAACAATATACTGATACCACGTGAATCAAAATAATTTCAACAATTATTTTCCAGATTTCAATGAATTTATCAATTCAAATATGAGTTCAATTAACAAGAATTCAAAGAGAATGACACTCGCGAGATTTAAGGAGCATATTGTGTAAAACCCCATACCTCAAACCATTATGAGAAACCAATGATCACATCCTCAAGATAAAAAAAAAAGATCTATAAAATCTTCTCCAAGAACCTCCAACAAAATAGCCCCAAGAACACCTATAATCCAAGGTTGGAACTCAAAAATCTCAAGGGCTAATGTGTATATAAAAAGAAGAGGAATATAAAATATATTTGCTGCCAAAATTTGTGCCAAAAGTATGTTAAAAGGGTTGCCCACGACTTCCTTTTATAATGCAAAGAAATGAAGAGTTGGAATCCAAAAGACTTTTTTAAATAAGGCAAAGAAATGAAGAGTTGGAAGTCAAAACAACTCCAAGAGTTAAAAACATTTAAAAATCATTTTAAAATCCGTTTTAACTCCGTTTTTGAAACCGTTTGAAATTTTCGCCTTTAAAAATAATAACCAACATATTTGAGCAATAAAAATAATTTTATCAAAAACTTTATTTTCCTCCATTTTCCAGAAATTAATTAAAATAGCCCAAAATTACGCGGGTTGTTACACTTCCCCACTAACAATGGAATTTCGCCCTCGAAATTTGCCGAATGCCTAACTCTAAAAAATCAGGCCAACAATCTCCAAAAGTAATTTCGTCTCCAAAAATAAATTCCTCACATCTAATCTAGATGCCTATCATGAATATCACCTAAAATTTTCTATCGCTAAAAATTGCTAACCACGCAATGAATCCAAAACCCAAGACCCGAGGGTTTCCGTATACCTAAGCTCTGATACCATTTGTAACACCCCGCCCACCCGGGAGAGCGAACGGAGCGCTAATACGATAAAATAAATCTAAATCCACAATACACAAGGTATAGAGCATCTAAATCCCACAACAACAAGAGAGGAAACTACTAATCTCAAATCTCTTCAATTACAACAAGTCTCTCGAATAAATACAACATCTAACTCGAAAATAAAATACAAATCTCCAAAGCATTTATCAATATAATTTCTCAACAACACATCAATGGGTCACCAGGCCTCACCCCATTCGCATATGCTTTATCAAGCCATAGCCGGGAATAGGTATTTTGGCAGATACTCAACATCTGTGCCATATTAAAATCTCATGACAACGTGCTCATCAACAATATACTGATACCACATGAATCAAAATAATTTCAACAATTATTTTCCAGATTTCAATGAATTTATCAATTCAAATATGAGTTCAATTAACAAGAATTCAAAGAGAATGACACTCGCGAGATTTAAGGAGCATATTGTGTAAAACCCCATACCTCAAACCATTATGAGAAACCAATGATCACATCCTCAAGATAAAAAAAAAAGATCTATAAAATCTTCTCCAAGAACCTCCAACAAAATAGCCCCAAGAACACCTATAATCCAAGGTTGGAACTCAAAAATCTCAAGGGCTAATGTGTATATAAAAAGAAGAGGAATATAAAATATATTTGCTGCCAAAATTTGTGCCAAAAGTATGTTAAAAGGGTTGCCCACGACTTCCTTTTATAATGCAAAGAAATGAAGAGTTGGAATCCAAAAGACTTTTTTAAATAAGGCAAAGAAATGAAGAGTTTGAAGTCAAAACAACTCCAAGAGTTAAAAATATTTAAAAATCATTTTAAAATCCGTTTTAACTCCGTTTTTGAAACCATTTGAAATTTTCGCCTTTAAAAATAATAACCAACATATTTGAGCAATAAAAATAATTGTATCAAAAACTTTATTTTCCTCCATTTTCCAGAAATTAATTAAAATAGCCCAAAATTACGCGGGTTGTTACAACACTATAGTACTGAATTAACCTAAGGAATAATTGGGTGACTTTGTACACATTTGGGATAGGGAAAGGTACTTGAATTTATACGACGAGAGTTATAGCGTTAATTTATGATATACGGGTTATAAATACAACGCGTGAGACTTGTAATATGGAATGTGTGTATACTAATATTGAGCGTATAAATACTTCGATTGTGTGAATACCTATTGTATCGATTTTTGTGTGTATGGCATACCTACCATACTTTCTATTGTCAGGAGGTATTGAAGGGGATAGTCTTGTCTTACGGAGCCCTTTGGAAGGGAATTATAGATTGGTACCTCTGAGCATAGGATCTAAGGAGGACTTATCTGTGAGGGGATAAGTTTACGTTATATGGGTGCGTAGGTATGTGCATGACCCATTACACCATGGTCCATGTTCACCTGCAGATTGTGTGTGATTTGTTTTATTACGATTTCTGAGAGATTCGGAATCGATAGTCCTTATTATGTACGTGAGGTATCGGGACTTGATAGCAGAGTATGTGCGCACCGTTAGTTTCGCCTATGTGGGGTGCGGTATTAGTATATATTATAATGGTGAGATATATATATATATATATATCTATATATATACACACTATTTTTATTCTACTGTGTCGTTTAGTAGAGCAGAATGATGATGCCAATATATATTAAGTGTGTAAGAACTTAATACATTAATGAGATACTTGGAATCAATTAACAAAATATATATAACTATATAACGTATATTTCCATTATACGGGGGGGTACAATAGGTTAGTTGGCATAGATGGAGAATAGTTAAAACCTAGTTAGGTGGGGTAACGTAACTAGGAGGGGTAATAATGATGAGTGTTAACGCAAAAATTCTCCATCTACGAGGACCAATCAGAAAAGGACACATGTCATCCTATGTGGCAATATTCGACACCCGAGGAGAGTTGGTCGGCACCCGAGGAGTGTTAGTCGGCACCTGAGGAGAGTTGGTAGGTACCCGAGGAGAGTTAGTCGACACCCGATGAGAGTTAGTCGGCACCCGAGGAGAGTTGGTCGGCATACCAATGTGACACCCCGACTAATTAAATACCGTGTAGCTACTCCTTTATTAAATTAAATCAAAATGCCTAGTTGGCTCAGTTAATAGCATCACTGTCGAAAACATTTTTATTTTTACTAACCACCTAGTATTTAAAAAGTAAGTTGCCAAATTTTAATTAAAGTCTGATTAACATGCAACAAGTGTAATGAAAAATAATAACACCATCACCATAACGAAGTAAATAGAATAACCATCACATAATGTAAATAAAGTCTGGAGGAAAACTCCTCACTACAAATCCCACAACTGAAATAAGTAATTAAATACTGAATCAATACATGCCAAAGTCTGAAAACTGTAATGGAAAAGTAACTCTAATGGATCTGGGCAACATGCCCTAAAACTGAAGAATACTGAATACGGAATCCAACTGATAGAAGCGTCTAAAAGCAAATCCCTGTAGCTTCCACAAACAGCTACAGCTCGTCACCTGAATGAGTATCCTATGCATTGTGTCCTTGCGGCTGGGCACCTAAAATGGTTTTACAAAAAGTAGATTTGAAAGCAAACGGGTCAGAGCCCGAATGTGGAGATATTTTAAAAACCTGCAAGTGCTTTAAAAACATTTAAACATCAAATGCAAAGTACATGTTAGGACGTGCACTCACATGAAATTCTCACCTCTCGTCTAACTGTGCACTCCTAACGTAAGTACCAATCTAAAATGACACAACCACTAGCTAAGTGATATCATATCTAGCTAGACTGCCATAGGTTCTACCCTTATTACTCTGTTCCCATTAACATTATAACGATCGCAATTAAATAGGAGCTTAACGTAAATTCAGGTTCTCATATAAAAGTAATACAACTCATTATAGATTAGCCCTCTATGTTATTCCATAGTTACACACAATACCATATGAAAATTTCCAGTTTATTAAGCGTATATTTCCCACAACATAAATATACAATATAAGCACCCCGAGACTAAACTGCGGTGCACACATACTCTGCTATCCATCCCGGTACATCACGTACATAAGGATCACATATTCCGAATCTCTCAGGAATAGTTCAGATAACACAAATCACAAACAGTGGAGGCGAACACAGTCACATCACATGGGTCACGCACATACCTGCGCTCCCACGATCAGCAGACTTATTAACATCCCAATAATTCCTTCTCTGACCTATGTTCATCGAGGTAACCAGTCTAAATCCGGGCAACACAAGGATTAGAGGGCCCTAAGCGAACGCAAACCTCCCGTGATAGCAAGTATGGTAGGTATGTCATACACACAATTCATATACCAATACTAAGTAAACACACATCTTAGTAATCCCGTAGTTTAATGGTAGTACTATTCTCATTCTAGTACCAATATATAATTTACACACTTTATACGATTCCGGTTTATAATCATACGCGCCATAATTTATTCTCACGTCGTAGTAGACACTCACGTCTCAACCCAAACAGTCCATTGATTTAAATCACTTGTATATAATTTACTCCTCATAATAACCCAAAAGTCCCAAATCTATCAATACATCATCAAAGGAATGTTATCTATACCCTCGAACAAGTTTACGGGACTCCCAAAATCAAAACAGGCCAAAAAGGCCTAAACTGCCAGCTCGTTAGAAGTCTCATTCGAACGAGGCTGTTCGAACGAGATTCCAGTTCGTTCGAACGAACTGTACCTTCTAACGAGATCTCGTTCGAACGAAATTCCCTTTCGTTAGAAGCGACTGGTCAACTCGTTAGAAGCTCGTTCGAACGACCTGGGAAGGTCTTCTAACGAGGGACCAGTTTCGGCCCAGATTTTTCCCAATCTCGTTTTTCACCATTTTTACTCCTCAAATCTCCTCTAAAATTAGTCCCAACGATTTTTTTAAGGTCTCTAATCAATCCTAAATATACCATAGTCACATCCTAACACGTTTTAAAGGATTAATTCATCCTAACATCAATCAATTTACAAATCTCTACACTTTTCCTCCAATTATTCAAGAACACGAACCCTAAACTTTTAAGTCCTCAATTAGTCCATTCTAAATCCGTTTTTCTTACATCCAACATATATTAATACCAGAATAATCATCTCTATATGATTCTACATGCAATTTGTCCTCAATATTCAAGTTCTAAGTCCAAACAACATGGGTTTTCATTTATCTTCCAAGAACAATTGTAAATCTTCAAATTATCTAACATGGAGGAAACATTCTCTGAATTAAAAGAATTTAAATCACTTGCCTTGAGTGTCTCTGAATTTGGTGTTGATTTCCTCTCTCTTTCTGCAGAATTCCCTCTCTCTCTCTCTCTTTCTCCAAGCTTCTTCTCCAATGGCTATGGTGGCTAGGGTTTGTTTTGGGGAAACTTAGAAAACCTAATCTAACAACCCCCGTAGCTTGTTGGGTTAATATGGGTTGGTTAGTGGTTTAGTGGGTCAAACCCACATCAGATTTACTTCTCTAATTTTCGTCATTTTTAATTCCTAAAAATACGAAATTACAAAAATACCCTTTATATTGCCGGTATGGCCTAAAAAGACCCCGGGACCCAAACTAAACTCCCGGCTAGTGTTTTCTGACTATCTCAACCCTTCCGGACGCGTTGGCGTACTCAAAACGACCATACGGTTAATAGAATTAAAATTCACTTTTATAATTAAAATAATTATATCCTGACGCGACTGTCACACGCGTCCCAATAAAATGACCAAATTGCCGTATATCAATCTCACGACAAATTTCATAGTTCAACATTCAATATAACATCATATATACTCAATATAGTCAAATACCAACTCACATCTCGCTAGTATTTTATCCGGATTAATTCCCAATTAATTCTCATTTAATAATTAATCCCAAAAATAAATATAGCCAAAAATACGGGGTATTACATACTTCCCCCCTAATAACTGAATTTCGTCCCGAAATTCGAAACTAAAAAGTACCTGCTAAAAACAACTCTGGATAACGTTCGCGCATCTCATCTTCGCGCTCCCATGTGGACTCCTCGACATTGTGATGTCGCCACTGAACACGCACTAACGGAACTATCTTTGACCGCAGCTTCCTCTCACTTCGTTCCAAAATAGCAATCGGCCCCTCCTCGTAGGAGCTATCCGACTGGAGATTGATGTCCTCCACAGTAATGTGAGAATGAGCCAAATTATCTCTAAGGTATTTCCTTAGCGAGGAAATATGGAACACATCGTGAATCCGATGCAAATGCTCCGGTAATCCAAGTCTATACGCAACCGGTCCGATCCGCTCAATAATAGGAAACGGCCCCACATACCTCGGTGCCAATTTCCCCTTCTTCTCGAAACGCATAATCCCCTTCGTAGGAGATACTCTGAGCAAAACCTGGTCCCCCACTTGGAACTCCCTGAAAAATCTCTTTGCATCAGCATAACTCTTTTGCCTGTCTTGAGCTACCCGAATGCGACTCCGAATCAACTCAATCCTTGCCGAAGTATCCTGAATCACTTCCGGCCCAAGTAGTTTGTTGTCCCTCACCTCTAACCAACATGCTGGGGAACGACAAGGCCTACCGTACAATGCTTCAAACGGAGCCATGCCAATAGTGAACTGATAAGAGTTGTTGTAAGCAAACTCTACCAGTGGAAGGTACTGCTCCCATCCACCCCCAAAGTCAATAATGCACATGCGTAGCATGTCCTCCAACATCTGATTTGTGCGCTCGGTCTGCCCATCTGTCTGCGGATGATAAGCCGTACTCAACCGCAATTCCGTGCCCATGGCCTCCTGGAAACTCTCCCAAAACCTCGAAACAAATATCTTGTCTCTGTCAGACACGATATTTAGGGGTACACCGTGAAGTCTCACAACCTCTGAAATGAAGAGCTGAGCATACTGTCCCGTAGTGTAGTCAGTCCTTACGGGTAAAAAGTGAGCGACTTTGGACAACCTGTCCACAATTACCCAAACGGAGTCGTGACCCCTCTGCGACGTAGGCAACCCCGTGATAAAGTCCATGGATATGCTCTCCCACATCCACACCGGGACTTACAACGGCTGTAGCAGTCCTGCCGGTCTCTGATGATCCACTTTTACAAGCTGACAAGTGGCGCATTTCGAAACAAACTCAGCGATATCTCTCTTCATACCGCTCCACCAATACTGGCGTCTCATGTCTTGGTACATTTTGTCCCCTCCGGGATGTACCGCGAACCGTGAGCCGTGCGACTCTGCCATCACCTCGTGTCGTAATTCCTCCCCTTCCGGAACCACTAATCTCCCATTGAAGCGTAATCCCCCGTCTGAGCTAACGGTATAGGACTCGGCTCCCTCTGCTAGTAATCGAACTATCTGCTCCTGACAGAACGAGTCATTAGCCTGAGCCCGTACTACCTTCGTGACAATCTGTGGTGTAACGGTCATCACAGACATGAAAGATCGGGCCACTGCATCCTGGTGTCCCAACTCCTTCCAGTTTGCCCTCCACACCTCTGCCACCTCATCTGCTGGCCTACGGCTCAACGCGTCTACTACCACGTTAGCCTTACCTGGGTGATACTGGATATCGAACTGGTAGTCTTTCACAAACTCAAGCCACCTACGCTGCCGCATATTCAACTCTTTCTGCGTGAACAGGTATTGTAGGGACTTGTGGTCCGTGAACAGTTGGAACTTCTCCCCCAAAAGATAGTGCCTCCAAATCCGTAGGGCAAATACCACTGCTGCCAACTCCAAATCATGCGTGGGGTAATTCCTCTCGTGAGGCTTAAGCTTACGGGAAGCATAAGCTATGACTTGTCTCTCCTGCTGCAATACACCTCCAAGCCCTTGCAAAGACGCATCGGTGTATACCAAATACTCAACTCCCGGTCTCGGCAATGCTAACACAGGTGCTGAGGTCAATTTATCCTTTAACTCATCAAATGCCAACTGACATGCATCACTCCAGATGAATGGCACACCCTTACGAGTCAGATGCGTCAAAGGACCCACGATCTTCGAAAATCCCCGAATGAACCTCCTGTAGTATCCTGCTAGGCCCAAGAAACTACGAATTTTAGTCGGTGTCGTGGGCTGTCCCCACTCTCTCACCGCGGATACCTTCCCCGGATCAACAGATATCCCCCGGTCGGAAATAATGTGTCCCAAAAACTGGACCTCCTTCAGCCAAAACCCGCATTTCTCATATTTTGCATACAACTCGTTCTGACGAAGTGTCTGCAATACCTGCCTCAAGTGCTCAGCGTGCTCATCCTCTGTCTGGGAGTAGACCAGAATATCATCAATGAAGACAATGACAAACTGATATAGGAAATCCCTGAACACTCTGTTCATCTAATCCATAAACACTGCTGGAGCGTTGGTCAAACCAAAAGGCATAACCCGAAACTCGTAAGAACCATATCTCGACAAGAACGCAGTCTTCGAGACATCCTCCTCCCTGATACGCAACTGATGGTATCCCGATCTCAAATCAATCTTCGAGAAGAAAGAAGCTCCTCTCAACTGATCGAATAGGTCATCGATTCGAGGCAACGGATACTTATTCCTTATCGTGACCTTGTTCAACTCCCGATAGTCCACACACAGTCTCAGTGAACCGTCCCTCTTCTTCACAAACAAAACTGGAGCGCCCCAGGGTGAGGTACTCCTGCGAATAAAGCCCTAACCTAACAGCTGCTATATCTGATCTCGTAGCTCTTGCATCTCTGCCGGAGCCATACGGTACGGTGCGTGTGCTATAGGCCTCGTATCTGGCAATAGGTCTATAACAAAGTCTATCTCTCGACTGGGGGGTAGGCCTGGTATTTCCTGAAACACATCCGAATACTCCCTGACGACTGGGATCGAATCTAAAGGAATCACAACCTCCTTAGAGGTATCCTCCGCTATGTAATACAGATGAGCGGTCGATCCTCCCTCTGGGTGAGGCATCGCCACTACGAACATCTCTTGCCCCGGAATGGCAAAAACAATGCTCCCGCTGAAGCAATCAATCATGGCCCTATAAGCTACGAGCCAATCCATACCGATAATCACATCGTGAACATGCATATTTAATACCAACTTGTCTGCTGGTAATACCAAACCACCAATCTCGACCCCCACTCCCCGGCATATAAAGAATATAAGTGACCCACTCCCCAATGGTGAGTCGACACACGTCACTGTGCTCTCTGCCGTAGCTAACAATCCTAAGGATTTCGCGAAGTGTGTAGCTATAAAACAATGTGTAGCCCCCGTATCAAATAATACCCGACCCATAGTGCCATGGATAGGAAACGTACCCTCAATCGCAGGCGGTGCCTGTGGAACTGCTGCCTGGTGCACGTTGTAGACACGTCCATACTGTAGCTGTCCCTGCTGAACTGGGACTGCTGGGATGGGTGGCAGTGCTTCCATCTGTGGCGGTACGGGGAGAGCGGCGGGAAACATAGGCCTCTGTGGCTCCTGGCGAGCACCCTGCTGCTGCTGCTGGGGGACCCTGCCCCTATCAGGACAATCCTGTCGTTTATGGCCAGTCTTGCCACAAATAAAACACTTCCCTGGGAAGTTCCCTCCTCTCTTCCCCTGCGGTCCCCGGCCCTGGTGGCCATTACCGTTCCTCCCTTGGCCCTGCGGGCCCTGCTGAAACTGCTGCCCATTCTGCCCCTGTTAGCCCTGATGACCGTTTGGGGACCCTGATGGCCCTGACGGAAATCTCCCTGTCCCTGTCTGTAGTTCCCTGATCAGAACCTCTTTTGATCCCCCTGTTGGAAACCCTGCTCACCCTGTCTCTGCCCCTGAACAGATTGTGCCCCACCGGCACCATGTCCTCCAGTCCTGCCCTGATGGCTAGACTCTCCCGACCTCTTGCCCTCAGCCATATGAAAGCGGTGGTCCTGGCAGTGTAACAAAGCAACGTTAACCACATCAGAAAACGTGGCCAACGAAAGGTTCCCTAACAGATGCTGACGGATCCTCCATGTCAACCCGTCGGTGAATTTCTCAATCTTCTTCTTCTCTGTTGGTATCTCATCCGGAACGATATTCAACAGATTTGTGAACTCGGCCTCATACTCGGCCACAGTCTTACCCTCCTGCCTTAGACTCATCAATTTCCTCCTCATTTCCGTGTGAACAGCTGACGGAAAGTACTTGCGGTCGAACCGCACCCAAAAGTCCTGAATAGTGAGAGTATCCCTCTCCTCCACGGTGGTAATAGACTCCCACCACTGCAGTGCAGATCCAACTAGCTTGAAAGTAGCTAGCACCTGCTTCTGAACGTCCGTGCACTCATACATCCTCAAGTGCCTCTGCGTATCCTTCCTCCACTGGCTCGAGACTACCACATCTGATCTACCTGCAAACTCTGGTGGATGCGCTTTCTGAAAAGCGTCACGTACACGTTCCCAAGCAGACGGGAATGCATTTGCATGTACTGGAGCGGCAACCGGCGCCTGAGGTGGTGCCTGCTGAACAACGGCAATTGCGGCATTTACCGCTTGGGCTACTATAGTTGCAACCTCAGCGGCGTTCATCATGCCCTGAACTGGAGCGGGCTGGGGTTCGGGCATTGCATCCCTGGGAACTCGTCGTGCACGTCATGGAGGCATCTGAAATAAGAACAAAGTTTATAAGTTCACTGTTTATAAACTTAAAATAGCTGAAGAACGAAGCATACACAAAAAGAGTACAACAGTCCTAAAATATAGGGCTCTATATCAAAGAAACTTAGCGGAAACATAATAGCCGTACAGATCCTAAAGGACACTAGAACCTGATGCTCTGATACCACCTGTGACACCCAGACTAATTAAATACCGGGTAGCTACTCCTTTATTAAATTAAATCAAAATGCCTAGTTGGCTCAGTTAATAGCATCACTGTCGAAAACATTTTTATTTTTACTAACCACCTAGTATTTAAAAAGTAAGTTGCCAAATTTTAATTAAAGTCTGATTAACATGCAACAAGTGTAATGAAAAATAATAACACCATCACCATAACGAAGTAAATAGAATAACCATCACATAATGTAAATAAAGTCTGGAGGAAAACTCCTCACTACAAATCCCACAACTGAAATAAGTAATTAAATACTGAATCAATACATGCCAAAGTTTGAAAACTGTAATGGAAAAGTAACTCTAATGGATCTGGGCAACATGCCCTAAAACTGAAGAATACTGAATACGGAATCCAACTGATAGAAGCGTCTAAAAGCAAATCCCTGTAGCTTCCACAAACAGCTACAGCTCGTCACCTGAATGAGTATCCTATGCATGGTGTTCTTGTGGCTGGGCACCTAAAATGGTTTTACAAAAAGTAGATTTGAAAGCAAACGGGTCAGAGCCCGAATGTGGAGATATTTTAAAAACCTGCAAGTGCTTTAAAAACATTTAAACATCAAATGCAAAGTACATGTTAGGACGTGCACTCACATGAAATTCTCACCTCTCGTCTAACTGTGCACTCCTAACGTAAGTACCAATCTAAAATGACACAACCACTAGCTAAGTGATATCATATCTAGCTAGACTGCCATAGGTTCTACCCTTATTACTCTGTTCCCATTAACATTATAACGATCGCAATTAAATAGGAGCTTAACGTAAATTCAGGTTCTCATATAAAAGTAATACAACTCATTATAGATTAGCCCTCTATGTTATTCCATAGTTACACACAATACCATATGAAAATTTCCAGTTTATTAAGCGTATATTTCCCACAACATAAATATACAATATAAGCACCCCGAGACTAAACTGCGGTGCACACATACTCTGCTATCCATCTCGGTACATTACGTACATAAGGATCACATATTCCGAATCTCTCAGGAATAGTTCAGATAACACAAATCACAAACAGTGGAGGCGAACACAGTCACATCACATGGGTCACGCACATACTTGCGCTCCCACGATCAGCAGACTTATTAACATCCCAATAATTCCTTCTCTGACCTATGTTCATCGAGGTAACCAGTCTAAATCCGGGCAACACAAGGATTAGAGGGCCCTAAGCGAACGCAAACCTCCCGTGATAGCAAGTATGGTAGGTATGTCATACACACAATTCATATACCAATACTAAGTAAACACACATCTTAGTAATCCCGTAGTTTAATGGTAGTACTATTCTCATTCTAGTACCAATATATAATTTACACACTTTATACGATTCCGGTTTATAATCATACGCGCCATAATTTATTCTCACGTCGTAGTAGACACTCACGTCTCAACCCAAACAGTCCATTGATTTAAATCACTTGTATATAATTTACTCCTCATGATAACCCAAAAGTCCCAAATCTATCAATACATCATCAAAGGAATGTTACCTATACCCTCGAACAAGTTTACGGGACTCCCAAAATCAAAACAGGCCAAAAAAAAAATAAACTGCCAGCTCGTTAGAAGTCTCGTTCGAACGAGGCTGTTCGAACGAGATTCCAGTTCGTTCGAACGAACTGTACCTTCTAACGAGATCTCGTTCGAACGAAATTCCCTTTCGTTAGAAGCGACTGGTCAACTCGTTAGAAGCTCGTTCGAACGAGCTCGTTCGAACGACCTGGGAAGGTCTTCTAACGAGGGACCAGTTTCGGCCCAGATTTTTCCCAATCTCGTTTTTCACCATTTTTACTCCTCAAATCTCCTCTAAAATTAGTCCCAACGATTGTTTTAAGGTCTCTAATCAATCCTAAATATACCATAGTCACATCCTAACACGTTTTAAAGGATTAATTCATCCTAACATCAATCAATTTACAAATCTCTACACTTTTCCTCCAATTATTCAAGAACATGAACCCTAAACTTTTAAGTCCTCAATTAGTCCATTCTAAATCCGTTTTTCTTACATCCAACATATATTAATACCAGAATAATCATCTCTATATGATTCTACATGCAATTTGTCCTCAATATTCAAGTTCTAAGTCCAAACAACATGGGTTTTCATTTATCTTCCAAGAACAATTGTAAATCTTCAAATTATCTAACATGGAGGAAACATTCTCTGAATTAAAAGAATTTAAATCACTTGCCTTGAGTGTCTCTGAATTTGGTGTTGATTTCCTCTCTCTTTCTGCAGAATTCCCTCTCTCTCTCTCTCTTTCTCCAAGCTTCTTCTCCAATGGCTATGGTGGCTAGGGTTTGTTTTGGGGAAACTTAGAAAACCTAATCTAACAACCCCCGTAGCTTGTTGGGTTAATATGGGTTGGTTAGTGGTTTAGTGGGTCAAACCCACATCAGATTTACTTCTCTAATTTTCGTCATTTTTAATTCCTAAAAATACGAAATTATAAAAATACCCTTTATATTGCCGGTATGGCCTAAAAATACTCCGGGACCCAAACTAAACCCCCGGCTAGTGTTTTCTGACTATCTCGACCCTTCCGGACGCGTTGGCGCACTCAAAATGACCATACGGTTAATAGAATTTAAATTCACTTTTATAATTAAAATAATTATATCCTGACGCGACTGTCACACGCGTCCCAATAAAATGACCAAATTGCTGTATATCAATCTCACAACAAATTTCATAGTTCAACATTCAATATAACATCATATATACTCAATATAGTCAAATACCAACTCACATCTCGCTAGTATTTTATCCGGATTAATTCCCAATTAATTCTCATTTAATAATTAATCCCAAAAATAAATATAGCAAAAAATACGGGGTATTACAACCAACCGGGAAGATCAAAGGATAACTACGCATTTAATGAGCATTAATGTACATTTATACTGTAGATGACAACACATAGCATACCAAGCAATTCAATAATTAGATTCGTTGAATGTAGACATAATGTATAAATGTCTACATACAATGAATCTCTTTATCCCCCATCACTATAAATACATGTATTCCCTTAGCCAAAAGGGAGGAGAGAAAAAAAGACAATTGGGAGATCCGAGAACGATGAGAGACCATACACAAGATCCACACCCTTTTTCTCCCTCTCTCTACCACATTGTGCTATTGTAAACCCCTGGGAATAAAATAACAGTGGACGTAGGCTTTTCCTTATAGCCGAACCACTTTAAAAATATTTGTCTCTTATATGTTTGATGTGAATGTTTATCTTCATCTTCAATCTCATCCTCATCATTTATCTGCTATTGACGCCACTAAAATGGCAGTGGCCATTTTCTGTCTTCAACAGATTGGCGCCGTCTGTGGGAACGTGTTACAAGCATTGTTCTCCATCAAAAGCTAAGTTTTTATTTTCTATATGTATAATCAATTATATATTATACATACATCTTTTGATTCAATCATGATTTTTATGTTTATATACATAAATTAATTGTCCAATTTTTATCTGCAAAATGTTGCATATCATGATTTTTAAATCATAACTGCTAGATTAAGTCTTATTTAGATATCTGAAAAATAGTGGATTTCATAAATCATAAATTTTTGCTTGATTCTCAAGTTTCAATTTTATATCATGGAATAAATATTTTAAATGATTAAATATACCAATATATACGACGATGATAAGATTTGATAATTTTCTTTGTTGATTTTAAAATAATTTGTGAAAGATCTTTGATGACTATTCAAATTCCCATTATATTTTTGTTCAAATCATGATTCTCATATGTTTATATCCATAAACTTAGAGATCAAATCAATTATATATTGTGCATACATCTTTTAATTCAATCATGATTTTATATTCACAAATTGTTGAATCTAATTTTATAAATCTGCATAAATGTACATTTCATAATCACAAAGTTTGAGAAATTTGTGTACATATTATATTATTTCTTCTTTAAGGAGATAAAATAATTTCTCTATATTCATAAATCTCTTTTATATGAGTATATACAAATTTGATTCATTTGGAAATCTTTTAATTTAGTCATAATTTTTATATGCACTAACTGTGTGATCGATTTCAATTTGGGGATCTGGTGAATTTTATACTCATAAATATTATACAAATCCTTGCATCTATGGATCCACTTGAAGATTTTCTGAACAAATATGTTAGGATATGGATAAGCATTAAGAACTATTATGTATTTTCCATTCCGATATTAACATGAATTGAATCAGACCCATTTTCTCTCTCTTCAAGAAAACTATGTTCTCTGCACAAATAATCATATTATGTAATTGTGTTGATACGATCAATTTTATCCATATATGAATAATCAATTATATGTTGTACATACATACATACATCTTTTGATTCAGTCATGCTTTTTATGATTATAAACATAAATTAGTTGTCCAATTTTTCATTTATCAAATCTGCAAAATATTGCAAATCACGATTTTATTAAATTAGTGGATCGGTTTTTATTTCCAAATATGAATAAACGAAAATTTCATAATCATAAGTCCGTTAAAGATTTTTATGGAGACACGTTTATGTACATTATATTTTTATGAGAACACGAGATATTTTGATTGTTATCTCTCATATCATTATCTGAAAATTTGAATTGTCCACTATTGAAGCCGATGCACACTATATATTGGTCGGCTGAATAATTATTCTAATCATAATTTTTATATGATTCAGCCTCAACAGGTGCTCAGGCAAAATTATCTGCCCATACAATTCTTGGATGCTCATCAACAGCACATAAAGACCTTAAAAGGTCAATACCGAACAAAAACAACGCAGTTAGACTGCACACAGCACAGCAGCAAGACTGCAAACAACAATTCAATTGGCACCATCAGATTCATTTCATACATGCCCCAATCCTGGGCATAGAGCTTCATACTTGACTTAATCGAGTTATGAGAAGAGATACATGTAGGCCTTTCTAATTAAGAATTCAAACATCTATTCCTCAAACACTCGTACTGAGCTAAAGAACACATGTAAAAATTCCCAAGTTTGAATTCAAACAGATTCTTCAAAAGCCGACAAGAGTCATATGATGGAAGAAATGTAGAAATTCATAATTGAAATGTCAACATATATTCTTCTTAAACACTTGAACTGAGTTAAATAATAGAAGCCAGAAAATGCAAACATGCAAAGATCTCAGGGATTCATTTCATGGAATATTTCCTCGGCCTTATTTTTCCAACAATACCAACATATTTCAAGGCCAAGAAAGTACTCAAAGTTCATATTCCACACTTGGGGGCTTCTATTACAAATTCAGTTGTTCATTCGGTGGCACATTCTCATAACATCATGCAATCGAGTATCAAATTCAACTCCACAAACTTACACGGAGGCATATTGAAGTTCAGGAGTCAAATTCAGCATCTACAGCACTGAGATCTTTACTACTGTCCCGACCAATAATGAAGAAGAAGTTGTATGAAAATGTTTCGAAGTCCACCACTAGCTTGGTACTAATAAGATTGAAGAGTTGGGTTCAAAAGCTAATATGTTAGTCGACAAAGTATTCAGAGGAGCATAAATCAGAAAAATCAAGCACGTAAAGTTAGCATTTAGTTGCCTGACACAGGAAGCAGTTGGTCGGCTGGCAAACCAATCAACATACTTGAAGATTATGACAAGCTACAAGTTGCATACTATGGCATGGCTGCATCCAAATTCCCAGGGGTGATACATAGCACATGGAGTTCCTCAAAAGAAAGATTAGCAACCATTGATCAGCCTGCATCATATGTCGTCCAGGAGATAATGCACTTTATGTTGAACAAATTAAGAAGGTAGATCAAGAATTTCACGAGCACCGAGCAACACTGCAGAATAAATACTCCATCCTTTCAAGTAAACCATCAAGCATGGAGCATTGGGGGCTTCTGTTAATGCAAAAATTCTCCATCTACGAGGACCAATGAGAAAAGGACACATGTCATCCTACGTGGCAATATTCGACACCCGAGGAGAGTTGGTCGGCACCCGAGGAGTGTTAGTCGGCACCTGAGGAGAGTTGGTAGGTACCCGAGGAGAGTTAGTCGGCACCCGAGGAGAGTTGGTCGGCATACCAACCGGGAAGATCAAAGGATAACTACGCATTTAATGAGCATTAATGTACATTTATACTGTAGATGACAACACATAGCATACCAAGCAATTCAATAATTAGATTCGTTGAATGTAGACATAATGTATAAATATCTACATACAATGAATCTCTTTATCTCCCATCACTATAAATACATGTATTCCCTTAGCCAAAAGGGAGGAGAGAAAAAAAGACAATTGGGAGATCCGAGAACGATGAGAGACCATACACAAGATTCACACCCTTTTTATCCCTCTCTCTACCACATTGTGCTATTGTAAACCCCTGGGAATAAAATAACAGTGGACTTAGGCTTTTCCTTATAGCCGAACCACTTTAAAAATCTTTGTCTCTTATATGTTTGATGTGAATGTTTATCTTCATCTTCAATCTCATCATTTATCTGCGCCACTGCCATTTTAGTGGCGTCAACAATGAGATAGGTGTGCACAATAGTTGAGAGGTGAGAATCTCAAGTGAGAGCACGTGACTAACATGTATAAAATTATCTAGTATTTATGCATTTAAATACTTGTTGTTTTAAAACCGTTTCAACTCGGGCTCTGACCGGTTTTCTTTCAAATCCATTTTTTGTAAAATATTTTAGGTGCCCAGCCACAGGGACGATGAACATAGGAGTTCCGTTCAGTTGACGTATTGTAGTTGCTGTGGAAGTTACAGGACCTCAGTATTAGATGCCTCCACATTTATCCTTGATTCATATAGAGTTATTTCTTTCAGTCAGGGCATGTTGCCCATTCTTATTTAGAGATAATGGATTCAGAAATTCATTTATATTTCAGTGTTGCCGGATTTATTTCATTTCAGATTATTGTATTTGTAATTTTGACTGGAAGTGTTTACTCCAGACTCAGTTCATTTCATTATGTCGGTTTAATTCCTATGAGTTGTTATTGGATGGTGAATATTTAGTTGATTATTTAATTGCTTGCATGTTTTAATAGAATAAAATAAATAAAACTTGACATCTGATTTTTAAATACTAAGTGGTTAGTAATTAATAAAAAGTTTTCGTTAGTGATGCTAAGACTGATTCGAACTGGATATTCTGTTTTAAATTTAATAAAGAACTGATCACTCGGGATTTAATTAAGTGGGGTGTCACAAAATGTAGAGGTTGTTGCTTCACAAACTTCTATCTAAATAGGTTGTTTGCTAAGAAGATTTGGTTTTGTAGGTTTCCATTCCTAGCTAATTCTTGATTTGTGGGAGAAATAAATATTTGTGGGTTAGATAATTTCCAATTGGCATCATATTTCATGTTTTGGTGAGGACTCTTTGCATATGTACATTTTTCATGCATTTGTTTTTTATATTATGATTCTCTACTAAACATGATTTTATAAATTCATACGTCTTTTTTGTTCAAAAATCTAAAAAGATTTGTGTTTATTCTTTTTGTGATATGTGGTTAAGTCTTTGACTTTTGTTGATTTGATGATTGATTTGACCTTAGTGATGATTAAAAATGAGTTTTAAATCATTCGATTAAATTTTTTATTGATTTAATTATTGGGTTGAAATTCATTTGATAAATTACGACTGACAAATTTGTTCTATTTCACGCTACTTAAGCACATGCATATCACTTGGTTCATATGATTTTACTTATGTGATTATTTATTTTAGTGCTTAATTTTATCATCGTCTAATCTCGAGATATTGTTGGTTTTCGTAGGTCCATATGTGAGATTTTGTGAGTATCTTACTATTAGGGAGTTGAAAAAGGTCCGTTTTCAAAAGTATTTGAAAGGGGTACCGCTGGAGTGTTTACATTAATTTTGAAAATTCCTTTTTTTTTGTGTAGGTGATATCTAGGCCTGCAAAAATCCAATCAATGGCAAAAGTCAAAATATTTTGAAAAAGAGCCATAAGCCAAGAGGTTAAACCGACTTGAAAAATAAGAAAGGGATTAGCATTTCAAAAAATGAAATTTTCTCTTCAGTTGGAATTCAAAAGATTTTAATTAAGATATGCCTGAGAGAGTTAATGGCTTAAAACTACCTGTTTGAGAATATAAGGATATTGATGTAATGATTGTCTTTTAAGCATCATTTGTAATGATTGTATATGCTAATTATGTGTATTCATGTTGATCTTGCATTATATTATTTGTCACATAAATCATACCTTGATTGATATTACAAAGTTGCAGATTTTTTATTTGATAAGAATTTTATGCCTTGTGTGTTGAATTGATGGAAATTTAGAATGTTTGTGTTTTTAATTCATGTTTTAATCACATTTAAATGAAATCTCTTTGTTAAATTAAATTATCACATGCTGCCTAATCTCTATCACACTTTACATGCTCTATGTAAACATTTGTATATATGTGTATGTGAGTTGTTAATTTTTTGTATTTCTTTCATTTTATCCCAAACTGGTGATTTTAAAGTCAAAGTGAATGATTTTTAATGCATTTGCATTCATTCATATCATTGATTTTCAGAGTGCTATGATTCAGGAGGTGGATTTAAAAAATTCTCTAGTTTTTGGAATTTATTTGGATTATCCTCTATTTCGTGAGCACGCCTACAAAAGGCTATTGTTCACATGGTATCCGTTAGAACGAATGCATTTCTTCATCATGTGCACACTACTCTGTTCTTGTAGGTTCCTATTATGCTGGTACACTTATCCCTACATATATTTCTTGAGTCGTATTGTACGTTTTCCTTTTGAGCTTGTAACTTGATTGTATTATCTTATTAGAGCTTTTGTGACGTTGTGATTGATAGGAATTTTTTTATTATTAGAGATTATATGGCCATATAATTAGTTCTTGGAGCTTTGTATGTTCTCTAGGATTGTTGTCGGCTACCATTTTCTGAGCTTGTTTGCCCTAGGTAGGTCGAATGAGTGATGAGACCTTGGTTTTTGTTTGGATTAGCTGCATGTAAGACTCAATTAAGTTTGTGAGTTCATATTTTTCTTATCACATTAGTATCTTTCTAGTTCAATCTTTGATACATCATGTTCCTTATAGCTTTTACTTATCTCTAGTGACTTTTTGGTGTGTTTTTCGTAACTAGTTCTTGATACTTTATCATTGTTATTGTCTCATATGTATGACCGCATGTTCCATGCTCACATGTCTCTGTCATATGCCTTTATGATATCTTATTGTTGTGTACTTACTCCCCTGTTTCATATGCTACATATGTCATGCTTTGTCATGTTCTTCATGATTTTCTTCTTGTATGCATAACTCTGCAGGGAGTATGATTAACACTTGGATTGCATGTTCTTAGTTGAGATGTCAATTGTTTGTAGATTCTATGTCATGCTACTTTGTAAGGACAAATTTTAGAATAAAGTCAATTTGTATGTTTTGGCTTATTTAGTGCTTGGACAAAACTGTTTGAGTCATAGGTTAGGACTTGAGTGTGTTGACCTTTCAAGCCCATGATATAGTTTCTTGAAGACGTAGTGGCCAAGTTAGAAGATCTACATCACTGTGTCATGCTTCATGCTCGTTTTCGTCTTCATGTTCCGAGGATCTCTCGGGTATGAATGCATAAATGTTTTGATCCTTGGAGATTTTATATTTAGGTGTTAGGATTTTATAAAATTATTTTTTAGAAGAAAAATATTTTTTTCGTGAGGTCGTTAGAACGACATTGGTTACGTCGTTCGAACGAGTCTATCTACCTTGTTAGATTAGGTTTTAACAAAACTTTGAAAAAGATAAATTTTGGCCTTCGCTCGAATCTCATTAGAAGTGTCGTTAGAAAGGTGTTCGGACGATATGCATGGCTTCGTTCGAACGAGATATACCTCGTTTGAATGAGCCTACGAATTTTTGGTAATTTTAAGATTTTCAAAATTTCTTTTCACCTTTGTCTTGTTTTTAGAAAACATACTATAAATAGAAATGGGGAGCATAAGTTTTGTTTGAGACAAAAAATTATGTTTTGAGTTGCCAACTCTATAAAAAAGCTCTCTAAAACCCTTGTTTACACCCAAGTTGTTTAAGATCCAAGTGGTCATCATATTATGTTTTAAGATCCTGTTTTGGTCACCATTAGTTTATTCTCTACATTTGTTGAGCCTGTGTTGTAATTCTAATGTCGTATCCTTTGTAATTCCATACTTAGTGATTTTTGCGTGGCTAGGTCGTCTCCCATTGTGGGTATTCCTCGTACATCGAGCATTGTGGTTGATTTACTTATTTTACCCTGCACTCACCTAGATGCATATTTAGGTTAAGATAAAATTGGTTAATCTTTTCAATCAAAAATTGTTTAAAATTAGTGCAACGTTTTACTTTAGGTTAAACTGTTTAAGTTTAATATTTAATTCGATTTTTTTAAAATTAAATGATTTTGTTATAATTCCCATTGATATTAGATGATTCTGTTATACTTCACATGTTCACATGTTTTATTTCATCTATACCACTTTGATATGATCGGAGGATTCCTGAGCAAGGGTGTTTATCTGTGTGCATGTTATTTCTTAAATGATGATATTTGTTATTTCATGTGTTTCAGACTTAGCATTGATGATTTCGATTCCGTCTCATTATTCAGACTCGACTTTTGCTTCGTTATTGCTCTTATGGATTTTGTACATTACCTTCCTACCACTTTCACTATATGGCTAGTGAGGTGTGAGTTTTGTCGGGGTGATTAGATCATTTTAGCTTTCAAGGGGATTTTCTACGGAATAACTAAAGGGGAGATTGAAAATGTAATTTTGTAAAATTTATTAGTTGGCTTATTCCTGTGTAAAACATTCGAGGAGTTGATTCTTTCAAGTCATGTAGACTTGATTCGATGAGTGAGGCGCGGTCATTTGAGTTAAAATGAACCTTTGAAGATTGAATATTTTGTAAGTCGCTCATTGAAGACTTTTGTTGCCATGCATTCACACTGAATTGAAGATTATATTCTTTTAGTATATTATGGATTGTTCATGGCTAAACATACCATATGCAAAAATGTTTTTAAAAATATGTGAGGATGTTAAAATTGATGGAAAAAGTGTTTAAAATGTTTTAAAACTATCTCATAGGACATTTGAAAAAGATTTGGGAGTTGACTTAAGTGTTTGAGCCTATTAAGGCTTTTTGAAAAAGTGTTTTTGCCTTAACCGTTCGCAAGACTCCATATTGATCCCGTTCGCACAGAGTTGTTCGCACGACATTAAGATAAGCCCATGTGCACAACATCAAAATATGCCTGTGAGCACGACCTAGATTGAGATTCCACCCTGCCTGGAATCGTGCGCATGGTCAGATCTAATTGTTCACACAACGATGTCAAATTTTGGAAAATCTCTATAAATATGCAATTTTCCCTCCCATTTGTTAAGATCTGAAAATCTCATAAGTCAAACACATATCTGAGAATATTTTCAAGATTGAGAGCATTATTCCCTTGCTTCTCTTTCCAATTTCACTTGTTCCCTCCAAAACTGTTAAAACTTAGATCTATACTTGATCTATTCTTTTAAGAGAGAATTGAGAGTGTTTTGGTTTACCTTTGAATTATATGGCCGTCTACTATTAGATCTTAAAAAGGACGCAATATGATTTATTAGAGAAATTTAAGTGTGGTTAGGGGTGATAAACGGACGGATACAGATCGGATATCATGTTTTTCATATTTGTATCCGTTATCTGGATGCACTATCCGTATTCGTATTCGTATCCGCCCGAATAGTTAAAACAACTATACATATCCGTATCCACTCGGATACCTCGGATTCGGATAATATCCGTATCCGTTTACATTGTTTAGCCATCGCAAAAAATAACTATTAAAATATCCAATCCAATGAAATCCAATCCTATCCAAATAAATATATAACAAAATTACTACCTCCTAACATCAATAATTATGGCTTCCATAATAATAGTAGCATTCTATAATGATAATATGGCTTAAATCTATCCAATCCATACTTTACAACCATATAAGCTTAAAGCCATACAAAAAAATAGCAGTAGCTCTATGATAATATACCCAATAAAATAATAATAATACATGACATTTTATAATATACTCAATAAAATAATAATTTTAGGGTGTTTTTGTTTTGAGTGGAGTATGTGTTTGTTTTGTTTTAGGGAATAAACGATTAAGGTTTTATTTAATATTATTTTATTAGTAATACTAATACTAATATTATTAGTAATATTTTATGCATATGTTTGACGGATGCGGATATTAGGTAAAACGGATATCCGATAAAATAAATACTCCGCATCGGATACGGATTATCCGTGACGGATACTAGTACTATCTGTATCCATATCCGTTTTCTCGGATATTTTTATAGAGTATCCATATTCGTATCCGTTTCCATTTTTTTGGATAAATATCTGCAAATTCGGATTCGAATATCGGACGTATGCGAATTTTCGAATATCCGTTTACAGCCCTAAGTGTGGCACAAATTTCAAGGAAGAGAATGGAGTTCTTTGTTTAAAACATGGAGCTCGTCGTGGATTCTCATTGACTCTGGGGGGAAGTTAAAAGTTTCATAGATAACTAAAATATATAGATTGTGTGAGAGGTACCTTCTTTTCTTTTATAAAATTTCTTTTCTCGTAGAAATGAGAATTGGAGTGCGTAAAGGTATTTTACCTCTTGGTGGCAATTTTTCCTCATAAACCTTGTCTTGTGGTTGTTTGTGAATGATCTCTACTCATATGCACACATTTGAACACACTCACCACTTAGATATAATTTGAATCTAGTGAATTGAATTAAAATTGACTTAGGTTTGTTAGATCTAGTTTGTTCATCTCGGTTCACCTAATTATATTGTTGTGTGAGTTAATCAAGTTATTGAGTAATCAATTTGGTATAACTTGTGTTAGATAACTTGAATGTGCAAGCAAAATTGTTTGAAATAAAAAATTAGTCATAAGATGCTTTAAACCTATTCACCCCTTCTAGGTTTGGTGTAGGTGTTTCCCTCACATAAATAACACACTTATCCAGTCTTCGAATCCTCTTGGGCAAAAAAAGTCTTCTTTAAAGTTAAAGTAACTTTTTGTTCCAAGTCTGGAACCTTCAAGCAGCCATAAAAGCTACATCTAGGATGTGTGAAGGAATCATATATGTTGGTTTAGTGTATGAAAGTGTAATGATGCTTTAAATCTCATAATTTTTTTTCAAGCCTTAGTAGACAAAACACATAATCTTGAGCACAAGTTTTAGTTAAAAAAGATTTGAATAAAAATGATGAGTACACAAAATTTCTCTAAAGTTTGCTAAAGGAGAAAGCTTAAACTATGGCTTAAAGAACAAAGAAGAATAGGGAAAAATATGCCCTCAAATTTAGTTTGGGTTTGATTTGAAAAAAGAATTTTCTTGACACATAATTATACAGCCATAAGCGAATAAACATTTAGGAGGCTTATAGATTAGGTGTCACACACTCAATGTCTCAAGTAATAAAGTATATATAGGTTTGGGTTATCCGAAATGTTGCCCTTGAAATGCTTCCTAATGGATATCTTTGTGAAAAGGTACTCAAAAAGCGATTTCTATGTACTTTACACCGACTTGGTTGCAGCAAAAAAAACATCGTTGTTGCTAACATAAGGCGAAGTCAGGCCTCGTAAAGTGGCAAGTTTTTTCACCAAGGACTTTTACCAAGGAAAACCTTTTCACTGCAGCTAGGAATACTTTCACTGTGGCGAGAAGGTCTCACCGATGTCCAAGAATTCTGTCCAGTTTTTTCTTTCTAAAGTTTGAAAATTAATTTCGCAAAAACTCTAAGCTTGATTGTTCCTAATATAAAACACCCATAATTAAAATACATAGAAAATATGCCATTTCTACGAAAATAGTTTTTTTTATATGAAGAGTAAATTAACACAGTTTATTTGATAATTTATCCCCCAAAACAAAAAAAATATTAATTCTAACCATGGGGGTAAATCTAAGTTTGCTAAGTCAAATATACATTTCCTAAGTGGTGTACTTGAGGTTTGGCATGAATGATCCTAATTGAAGTTGATGAAACTTTTTTGGGACATCTTGGACAAAGACTAAAAAAACTTTTGGCAAGGAATTTAGACAATCTAATCCTCTGGGGCATTTTAAGTATACTTATACTCTTATAAAAATGACTCACATTTATTTGTCAATGAGTTAAAGTAGCACTGACTGACCAAAATATACCACAATCAATTTTGATTAAAAGGTTGGAGTTGATTTAATACTACGCTAAATACCATAAATGGTCATGATTTTAGACCGTGACTAATGGTTCAGGCGACAGTTCTGGACCTTGACGATTTTATGGGTGACTAATTAGAGGGTCATGGTCTAAAATCGTGACCAATATCTAGAGTCACAGTCTCTTTTGTAACCTTAATGTTGGGGACACGGTCACGGTTATGGACCATGACCAGTGGTCATAGTCATGGATTGTGACCTCACACATCACTGATTTACCTTTGTCATGGCCTGGAACCGTAACCACATACTGTGAATATAGATTGTATGGTCACGGTTCTGGATTATGACAATATTTTGTGAAATTTTATTGGTTGGTCATGGTCTTAAATCGTGATCAATATCGTTGTAGGTGCAAAAAATCTCACCCGTCGGGGGGTGCCAATTCATCACGATACAAGTATAAAAATAAATACGAGAGAGACAAAGATTTACGTGGTTCGACCATGAATGGCCTACGTCCACGGGGCTGCTGGTGTGTTTCATTAGAATGATTAGAGAGTTTTACATGAGAGTATTTCTCTAACTTCTAAGCCCCCTTTTATAATGGGGGGTGTCCCCTTTATATAGAGTTAGGGGTTACATTAGGGTTACGAATATAGATGAGTAACAAATATGGATGAGTCCTATCTTTGTGGAGTTTCACTCCAAGCAGATACTGCTCCTTGGTCTTCTAGTTTATTAAGGGCCTTAGTCGTCCCTATATTGTTAGCACGTTGCCATCTTGACCCGGGAGATCGCCACATGTCATGCTATTACATAGGCATATATATTGCCCCCACAATAGCCCCACAGGTCGTAGTTCAGCTGAGTTGATTCTGAGATGAGCTGGGAGCTGGTCCACAATCTCTTTAAACGTGTGCAGTTGTTGGTGTGAACTGAACTGGCGTTCTTTGATCTGTCGTTCAACTTTTAAACCTTCTTTGGTTGATCTTCTCACCTTCATAGGTTTTTAGATGAATGCTTGGCTTGAGTTGAGAGACGTTCACTTGAAATAGGAACCGGACTCGAGAGTGTCGAGCTGCCTACGTACCCTCTTGGGATCAGGTCGAACGTAGTTCATTGTCTGTTTTATTGCATGGCCCAATTTGTGAGGCTGACCATAAGCCTGTTCAGAATTCATTTGCTGAGGCTTTCTCGAGCGTGTATCAAGTTTAGGGCCTCTCCATGTATTTTGATCGTGTATGGTCCATTTATTGAGGTCATACACAAGTCTACGCTTTGAGTCTTATTCGAGCATGTACCTAGTAGGGTAAGACCCTGCCTTAGGTTTTTCATATGGTCCAATTGGAGAGGCCGACCAAAAGCCTATGCGTCGACCCTTGCTCGAGCATGTACCTAGTAGGGATAAGACCCTGCCTTAGGTTTTTCATATGGTCCAATTGGAGAGGCCGACCAAAAGCCTATGCGTCGAGCCTTGCTTGAGCATGTACCTAGTAGGGATAAGACCCTGCCTTAGGTTTTTCATATAGTCCAATTGGAGAGGCCGACCAAAAGCCTATGTGTCGAGCCTTGCTCGAGCATGTACCTAGTAGGGGTAATACCCTGCCTTAGGTTTTTCATATGGTCCAATTGGAGAGGCCGACCAAAAGCCTATGCGTCGAGCCTTGCTCGAGCATGTACCTAGTAGGGGTAAGACCCTGCCTTAGGTTTTTTATATGGTCCAATTGGAGAGGCCGACCAAAAACCTATGTGTAGAGCCTTGCTCGAGCATGTACCTAGTAGGGGTAAGACCCTGCCTTAGGTTTTTCATATGGTCCAATTGGAGAGGCTGACCAGAAGCCTATGCGTCGAGCCTTGCTCGAGCATGTACCTAGTAGGGGTAAGACCCTGCCTTAGGTTTTTCATATGGTCCAATTGGAGAGGCCGACCAGAAGCCTATGCGTCGAGCCTTGCTCGAGCATGTATCTAGTAGGGGTAAGACCCTGCCTTAGGTTTTTTATATGGTCCAATTGGAGAGGCCGACCAGAAGCCTATGCGTCGAGCCTTGCTTGAGCATGTACCTAGTAGGGGTAAGACCCTGCCTTAGGTTTTTTTAACATGTGATATGTAATCGGTATGCTTATTGTACTTAGGCTTTTCCCATAATTTAATGTAATACTAATTACGTTTGCATTTTTCCATTTTCTAATGCCTCTCATGTAAATATCCGCCTATTTTACCTTTTAGGTTGTGCCGTCACACTTCCTTAGGCCTAAAAGGCGATGGAAAAAAATGCACCTGGTTTAAGGGTCATCCACCTGTTCAGGATTTTAACCGACCAACATAGTTGGAGACCAACCTGAGTTGGCTTTTTGCCTAGGGATCCCCCGTAGGGCTTTTATTGTTGCCTGGGCAACTCCTGAGGCCATTTGTGTTTGGAGATAACAAAGTCCTGTAGACGTGCTTAATTTAGTGGGAACAAGCAAGAAGGCAGTTGTAACTAAATCAAGCTTGGTCTTGATCGTCATTTGAAAGACTAATTTCGGTGTTAACCATATTGGCATCTGTCTTGAGTTGACCTCTTATATTTTTCTTTAAATGTTGTAGTGAATCTATTCACGTGTCATCGCTGCCATGGAGCCCCCAATCGGGCTGTGAAGAGAAGACTGCTCGACCATCCATCGGGTCATTTGATCTGTATAATCGGGATAAAAAGTGTGCCCGATCGCTCCTCAGGCTTCGTTGCGTTGAAGAGTGTCGCGTTGATCGTTCGTCGAGCTGGATATATTTAAGGATTATCTTGCTCGTATAGCTCCACGTATTGTATCGTTCCTCAGGGCACACTTGTTTGCTGACCATGCATGGTGGTTCCAGGAGGCTGTGGAAGACTCCATATAGCTCGTGCACCTAAAGAAATTGATATGAGTTCAAAGCGTCCTTGTGCCGAAATGCGTTGATCTGATATGGTGTTCAAGAAGTGTTGTTCCTCTAGAGTGGATATCTTAGTGTTGACGACGCGTTAATTCGTTGCTTGGTGATCGTCGATCACCGTGGGTTATCTGATGATGTTGCTCGATACATTCAGGGTGGTCTAGTGTTGTTATCAACGTGTCTTGCTCGTTGACTTTTGCTGGATATGTGACTTCTTACAGGTTGGATCTGTCTTTGTTGATAAATACAGTTGATCGTTGCTCTTCATGCTGCTTTATGTATTATTGGATCTTTGTGGTACAGATCGCCCAACTTTTCATTCGACGAGGTTGAATTAAATAAGAACTGCATTGTCTAACTGTTTATTGGAGCTTGAGATGTGATCACACAATGTCAACTATCCATCGAAGCTGAGGGTCCGTCGAGGAAAAATTGCAAAGGACCTAGTAGATGTTGCGAATTATCCATGCCCGAGCATCTGTCGGAGTATTGATAAGATAAATGATGCCTGAATGCCTGTCGAGGCAAAAACTATAGAGGATCTGGTAGATATTGCGGGTGATCCATGCTCGAGCATCCGTCGAGGCAAAAAGGACCGAGCAAGTATTACGAATGATCCTGAATTGTTAGTGAAAACTAACCTTCCAATAAATGCAATGTTGATTATTAATCGACTGTGCCAACCATATGTTGGGACTGAATATAAGAATTATCCCCACCAACCATTTGTTGGGGATAAAATGCGACATGTGTGGCAAATATCCTCAGGACTAAATATATAGAAATATTTTGCCGAGCATTTGCTGAGATGAACCTTGAATATGCCTGATCGTCCTTTAGGTCAAGAATAATAGAGCCAGATAATCAATACTGAAATTGGAGAAATATCAACGTCCGAGCATCCGTCGGTCATCACAAATAATGTTGCCCAAGAATTTATTGGGTCCAAGGTGGCGTAACGTGCTCGACCATTCATCAGAGCATTAACTAAATAGGTGGTGCCTGGGTCGTCTGCCAGGGCAAGGTGTCCGAGTAGATAGAGAGAGCGATCTGTGCTCGAGCATCTATCGATGCATTAATAAGACTTCCAAGAGCTTAAGATTATGGCCGAGCATTCGTCGGGACTGAATCTTATACCTGTAGAAGTTAATAAGTTGCTCGACCATTTGTCGAGGCTAAATCAAAATAGAATTTATCATGCAATATGATGTGCATCTGTTCGAGCATGTGCTGAGGAAAATATTCATAGTATTAAATGAATGACAAGAATGATCCCATAATTTTTGTTATAAAATCTCACGAGGATGGCTGCGCCCGAGCATCCGTCGAGGCTACACTAAGTATGAGTAAAGATATTACACCGACCAGTCATTGGTATAACCAATAATAGCTAGACGACAATATTAAAAATTAAATGACCGGATAAATGACATGAGTGCTCTTTAAGTGTGCCCCAATATTTATGTGGACAAAATAATTGTAATAAAGTCGAATGAAAGACGCAAAATTCATCAAATATATCCATATGTATGGCACAGGAGTTAATTTGGAATTTGTGCAAATAGATTTAAGCAAATACTTAAAATTAAGTTGGTTTCAAAAAATTATTTTCACAGAAAATTTGTGTAGTGGCAATCAATTGTTTTTCTCATGTGGAGTATAGAGTATAGATAGCCCCCTACTAACAAATTTATGATGATAAAAATCGTGAGCATAATTTGTGAGCAAATGAAGTATTATGAGATGGAAACGAACAATGTACAAATAAATGTGTGTATCCATCAAGTGGGGTTGTGCTTAAATACAAGAATTATCCTGACCAGCTATCCACTGGGGATAAAATGCAACATGCGAGGCAAATATCTTCGGGACTAAATATATAGAAATATTTTTCCGATCATTTGCCAAGATGAATCTCGAATGTGCCTGGCCGTCCTTCAGGTTACCGAATCATAGAATCCGAGCTTCAGTCGGAGTAATAATAATTTTGCCCAAGCGTTTCTTTGGGTATAAGGGACTATTGTGTGCTCGACTATCTGTCGGAGCATTAATAAAATGAATGGTGCCTGGATAGTTCGTCGGGAAAAAGTTGTAGAATACCAAGTAGATATAGCGAGCAATTCGTGCTCGAGCATCCGTCGAAACATCGATGAGATTTCCAAGGACTTAAGATCATTGCCGAGCATCCGTCGTGACTGAATCTTGGACCTGTGGAAGTTCGTAAATTCCCCGACCATCTGTTGAGGCTAAATCAAAATAGAAGTTATTATGAAAATGATATGTTCAACAAAGTATATAAGATATGCATCCGCTCGACCATTTATCGAGGAAAAGATTCATAGTCGCGTATGAATGTAATAAAGATCCAATGATTTTTATCATAAAAATCTCACTGAGATAACTGTGCCCGAGCATCCGTCGGGGCTGAGCTAAATAACCAATAATCTCGCTCTGGTGAGATTAAATTGTTGTAGCTGGATGACAATATTGAAAATTAAAATGTTCGAATAAATGACATGAGTGCTATATAATTGCGCCTCACTTATTTATGTGAGCAAAGTAGTTTGTAATAAGGTCGCATAAAAAAGTGCCAACTAAAATTGTTGTAACAATTGTAAGAAAGTCACACGATCCTCTAAATTTTTCTTTTTTTAGAGAGAACCAAGTAGTGCAAATATTAGTGAAGTATATCCCGAATGTAAGATATAGGGTTGATTTAGAATTTTTGCAAAAAGCTCTTAAGAAAATACTCAAAGTTCGTAAGCTCCAAGTAAATTGGTTGGTTTCAAAAATCTTTTTCCACTTCAATTAGGAGGGGTGGTACTGTCCTTCAACAACAAGTGTTAGTCACGACAAAGTCAAAGGGGTTGCAAACCATCAATCCTCAATTGGACTTGTGCCCCTGTATCTTTCCTTATCGTGCCGCCGACCAACGAAGATGATCCAGTGGTTACAACCGTGATGGCCGACCATGCAGGGTCGTCCGATAGCGTTGCTGATGCGTGGAAAACTACATGTAGTCCGTGCACCCGATGAAACTGATAAATTGCCCAACCGTTTGAGATGTGGACAACTTCAAAAGACACGTTAATTTGAGGTGGCATCCAAGAAACGCGATTTTCACTGAAATGGACATACCTGATGTCATACTCATCGATATCATTGATTTATCATGGGATTACGTGTCCGATCGGTGCTGAGTGGTCAAAAGTGACCGGAGGATACGGGCGGAGGTGTTGCTGATAAGACGATTCAGTATTGATCTCCCTCGAGCCCATCGCCTGTTCGCGGGTTCCAAGTCGTCCTCATCGTGGTCGCCGAAGAAAACCAGCCCCAAAGAGATTTTGTTATGTGTTATAATTTTTGCACGGGGGTGAGCTCATCACTGCTCGTCCTCGCTGCCGACCAGATGTTATGCTTGTCCTTGCTTGTTTTATCCATCGACCAGCTGATGGTAGTCACAACCTGGTCGCTGACTACCATCCGTCGCTGGTGATGTTACCAAGGTGTAGTATACTTCGCATAATGGTCGCTGACCTATGGCGGCGTGGAAGATGGGTCCTCCACAGAAGTCTTGCTCGCCACCACTGGTTGGAGAGGAGAAGCAACTAGTCGGTGTGATATAAAAAAAGACAGGAAAATTCTTGCTGCTTCAGAACATTTTTACATAAAAGAGCAAGCTTCAAATCGGAATTTGGCTGTTGGCTCTCCGATGCTGGGTCGCCGGAGTTCGTACTCCTTATGATTGGTTGCCAGTAGGTCACAAACAGGTCGACGACCACTGGGGCTGCTCGACCAGGAAGGTTACAGGTCGGAGAGCAACTAGAGGTGTCCACAGATTTCATACCGGAGATGACTAGATTTCCCGTCAGTTTCCTTGTGAAAATATGAATTGATGGCTTGATCGTGTGCCCATAATCTGTATACCTTTGTGAAAAAATATCCTTCTGTTGTGTAAATATGTGTTCAAGATCTCCCATAAGAGAGAAACTCCTCTTTCAGTTACCCCGTGCCAGAAAATTAGGGATATGGGAAATAAGATACGATGTAACCCAGAAAGATCTTAAAAGAGTCCAAATATTTGGAGAGTCCTCATAGACATCTCCGATAGTGAATTTCATGTGGTTTAAATAATGAAAGTTGTCTACAATCAAAGCTGTTATGCAGATTTGAAGATAAAAATTGAATACATAATTTATAAATATAACTGTATGCAAAATCATGTATCAATGAAATGATATTTGTTCAAAACAAATAATTATATATGAAATACATAACTGCTCGTGCACAGATCAAAAAGGAAAACTTATCTTTTGGTTATGTGCGTAGTGTAGGCACCATTGTTCTTGAACGTAAACCTAGATCTCTTCTAGCAAGAAGGGGAAGGCCTTTTGTGCCGCTTCCCACAGACGGCGCCAATTGTAGGTGCAAAAAATCTCACCCATCGGGGGGTGACAATTCATCACGATACAAGTATAAAAATAAATACGAGAGTACGTGGTTCGACCATAAATGGCCTACGTCCACGGGGCTGCTGGTGTGTTTCATTAGAATGATCATAGAGTTTTACATGAGAATATTTCTCTAACTTCTAAGCCCCCTTTCACAATGGGGGGTGTCCCCTTTATATAGAGTTAGGGGTTACATTAGGGTTACGAATATGGATGAGTAACAAATATGGATGAGTCCTATCTTCGTGGAGTTTCACTCCAATCAGATACTGCTCCTTGGTCTTCTAGTTTATTAAGGGCCTTAGTCGTCCCTATATTATTGGCAGGTTGCCATCTTGACCGGGGAGCTCACCACATGTCATGCTATTACGTAGGCATATATATTGTCCCCACAATCGTGACCACCTTTTAACCCATTGAAATCTTGTCATGGAAATGGTCACAGTTTTGGACCATGACCAGTATTAAATTTATTTTAAAAATATTTTAAATTTTTTTGCTTCCAAAATAATTCTTATACATGTTTCAAACTTGTATAACATTCCATTAAAGAAGTAAATAATACACCAATACAAAAATAATAATATAAAAATTATTAAGCCATCAAACTAATGACATAAGTCCATAGCAAATAATATTAAAATCCTCAAATATCTTCCTTTCCCGAAGCATATGCAATCACGTTGTAATCGACATCTGCGTCCACCTAACTAGAGCAATAAATATTTTAAAAGGTTCTAAATGGTAATAAAGGACTTGAATCCCAAAATGACTTCGGGACACCTATATAGCCAAAAATATCATCAAAGTCTACGTAGTTTATAAGATGAACGAGGATGGGGTCTAACCCATAATCCGAATCTAGGGTGTCTCTTTTTATTTATGCAAAGGGTTGAATTGTGGTGAAAGTGTAAAAATTGTGAGAACACTCTAATTTGGAATTTTTTGTATAATCCCCATTTTAAAGTTTTGATATATATATATATATGATAATAAAAAAGATAAGGCTTAGTAATAAAAGTAAAATAAACAAGATACAAATGTAATAATAACTCTAAATAGGAAAATAACATTTATGAAACTAGTAAAACATAAAGGATATTACAAAATGTGAGCGACAAAGTACTAAGTGAAAGAGAACTAATTATATGCGTAGAAGATGCTAACTTAATTAATGAGACTTGTGTGAGTACTCTTGAATTTTTTTTCTTGGAGATTTAGTCGGTCCACCCGGGGTTCCTAGCTTCATAACAAGACTATGACATAATCTTGTTAGGATTGAAATCCCGAATGAATTCGATTGGTTAGACCCTTAAGAAAAAAATCAAGGGTACTCACATGAAACGAAGTTACAAACAATACAAAAGGTATTGGACATAATTTATAAGCAAAGTTCAATTTTCTTAACGTGTTATCGTGTCGGTTGTATCATAACTACCAAACCCGAACTGTTATCTTAACAAGTTTATTGAACATAGTGCATTGATGTGACCAAAAATATTTGCGCATGTGTGTAAGGAGTAGAATCATCATATCCACATAATGGAAAGAGTGAAAACACAAGGAGAGAGAGTAAAGAAATAAGTCTATATAAGAAAGGACTCGAATCCCAATTTTACTTTGGGACACCCACGTAGCCATATAAACCGGCATCAAAGTCCACGTAGTTTTATCATGATAAAAAACTAGAATATTAATGTCCTATTGGTAAATTTATTAATGTGTTTAATGATCCAAAGGGTAAAGCCAAAATCTTGCTAGCATCAATAAAGTGTTGTCTGAATGGATTAATATTATTGGGGGCATCAAAAGTGGTTTTAATTGATGTTGTGTGGAACCCATAAGTTGAAACACAAGCTATTAGTTGGTTTTATAGGCTATGCCAAATTTTAACTATACACAACCTTCTTTTGACAAAGGCTATAAGACCGATGAATTGCTTGTGATTCACCCGATAGATTTCACAAATTGGAAATGTGATTATTTTGTTGAGAAAATATGTATTGATCAAGTCTACTCATAAATTTAATTTTAGTTTGTGTGAGTACCCATTAAGTATTTCGTCGAGATATAGTAAGTCGGAATCACACGGAGTTCTTAGCATTTTAATAAGACTATGACATAACCTTGTCATGAATTGAAACACCAGATAAGTTCTAATGGTTATACGTAGAAGAAAAACTTTAAATATTCCCACACAAAACTAAAATTATATTTGTGAGTAGCCTTGGTCAATACATATTTTCTCAACAAAACAATCATATTTCTAATTTTTTGAACTCGTCAAGTTAAACACAGGCTATTAGCTGGACTTATAGCCTTAGTCAAAAGAAGGTTGTATATAGATACAATTGGCCCAAGACTATAAGACCAACGAATATCTTGGGTTTTAACCGATGGGTTCAACACAACATGGATTAAAACCATTCTTAATGACCCAATAAGTTTAATCCCCTCTAAACAATACTTTGTTGATGCTAGCAAGATTTTGGCTTAACTGTTTGGATCATTAGACATATTAACTAAATTACAAATAATATATTAACTTCAAAATTTGTTTTGTGTTATCATGGCATGTTATTGTGTTGTGTTATCCCATTCATAAACGGGTTTGTAAGGGTATGCATTTTACTCAAGAGCCCGAATAGGACTAAAATGTCTTATTATATTGACTAAATAAACTTTGAGTCTTATCCTTGAGGTCATTTCGGTAAAGTTCCATGCAAATCATTCAACATACATCCTCACCTTCACACGTATCATTTTATACTACTATTAGGAAGGTAAACGAATGCATAGACTCGAGAACATTTTTCTCAGACATGTTCTATTTATAGAAAATACTTTTTTGGGTGTGTGTGTTTGTGTGTTGATATGGACTTTGGGCTAATTTATGAAATGTTTTTAAATATTAAAAATGCATTTCATAAAGGTTATTGAGGTCTGTCACAGGAGACCTTTGTCGTAGTGAGGTTTTCTCTCGCTACAACGATAATGTCTCACTGGCTGCACGATGTTCTAGAGATTTTATTCTTTAAAGTGACTTTTATCCTCGCTGTAGGTTCGACCCAGCGACGTAAAAGCTTGCTGCAGCGAAGTTTCGCCAACATGTGCCAGTTTAGTGAAAAAGTCAGTTTTTGAACTAGATTGTGCACATTTTTCTTGGTGCTCGTGAAAACTTAAGATCTAGCCATATATTTTCTACTTTTTACACTATGTCACTTCATATAAGCCTACTCGAGAATCTTGTGTGTATAAGTAAGTATTATGGTATTTATTTTTATGAGAGAGTGTAAGTGTGATTATACGATTTCTTTGTGGATAAAATATTTTTGCCAAATCTTTCTTGGCACAAGAATCATTTTAGTAGAGAAAAATATTTAGATAAAAACTTCTTTGGTGTTTAATCTTGTATTCTTCCAAGTTTTAAATCTTATTTTTCTCTTCAATATATTCTAGAGATATTTTAAGTTTAAATACTTATGAAATCAAAAAATATTTTGAAGCAAACTTGTTTTCTTTAAAGTCTTTTTAACAACCTTGAACAAATATCTTTCTAATTTTTTCTTGTTATTTTTAGACTTCACATATCTCAAAGATATATTTTATGAGTTAAGCCATTATTTCCAAAGACATTTTCACCTTAGGTCATCACACACTTAGAAAGCGGTATTACACTCATTGGAGGCTTCTCACCATTTTTCCATCTTGAAACGCATATTTTTTTTTCAAATTCTAAGAGAAGAAAGTTTGCTCCAAACTTTAGACGAAGACTTTATTTGGACCGATGACTTTTCAGCATTGGTTGCGGACAAAACCACTCACGGTTGTACAACATTCTCTAGCTGTTGGTGCTCTTTATAGAGGATATGATGGGAAAGAGTGTCTATTCAGTTATAGCGTCGCGAGGGTTTTAAGTCTAGTTCTTCTAGTTGTAAAACTCTACTATAATACAATTGTCGTTCTGTCGCCCCGAGGTTTTTTCTCCTTATGTGTTTCTCCTCGTACGCCATGGTGTTGTGCTATATTGTTCATCTTTCTGCATTTTGATTAATTTAACTAAATATTGTAGATAAAATTTGGTGTAATCTAATTAGTAAATAATTTGTCACATAGAACAGGGCTAGTATTTGTTCTTACCCATAATAAGACATTAAAGGAAAACCTTGTTTCTTTTTGACAAGAAATTTTAGTTGGGTATTTTTCGTCCATCTCGGTTTCGAGCACACTCATTCTTAATTGATATCAGAGCTAGAAAAATCTCTATTAGGTTTTATTACTTGGAGGTAGATAAGGTGTGTGATTATTGACGTTTATGTAAATGACCAAATACGTAAAATTATGGAAAATATGAAAGTACATGGTTTACCCATACTTATCATTCCGTTCGACATTTTTAATCACTTTGGCACAAACATTTCTACTACTTTTGTTAGTGATTGTGAAGATCATGATATAAGTTCTTCTCCTAACGAGCTTGTGTCTCAAAATAAGATTTTATCAAAAACCAATGTTAAACTTTCTATGAGAGTTAAACATTTGGGGAAAGAAAAAATGAGAAGTCCCTATATGTACTTAGACTGGGATAATCAATAACAAAAAGTCTATTTTGATATTTTTTAATTTTAAAGAATAACTTTAAACAGATTAAACCTAATAAAACTTGATCATCAAATTAAATCATTCAGTGTGAAAAAACGATTTATTAAATTTTATCTTTTTAACCTAAAACATGCATCTAGGTGAGAAGTAGATAAAAATAAAAAATCATCCACAACACGCCGATGTATGAGGAAAACCATAATGAGAAAACCCTCGGATAACCCAACCAAGTTGTTCACAATGATAAGGTTTTATAAATAATAGACATTAGACTTACTCAACGTCTTATCTCCCTCGCAAGCCTTGACGCTCTTCTATCTTCAACCTCTCCTCCACAGTGGAACGTAGGAGTCCACTCGCGCAAGCTGCCACAATGCACGAATCCATGTACGCCTCAATATCCACCAACGATGCTTAACTATCGTTTAAAAATCAGAACATAAAACACCGCTTCTTCATCGTAACATAACAAACAAGTACGAAGTCCACCGCACGAAACTTTTTCTCTCAAATGATGAGAAAATAAACTTTGGTGCCCAAACGAAATATCTAAAAGCATATGAATATATAAAGTTGGATATTTAAGCTCAAAGGGAGAAAGTAGGGTTTTGGAACTTTTGTAAGCATATAGGAAATTTATTTTTGCCAAAAGTTCTTAAAAAATGTGAGTCCAACACGCCTTAAATAGAGAAAACATAAATTTTGAGGCGGGTTTCATTCGAACGAAAGGCCCATGTCATTCTAACGAATCTTAAGTTCATTCGAACGAAGAGGCTTTCTCTTTCAAACGGACTTCCAATGAGCTTCCAACTATATTCCTTCCGTTGATAAAAAAATGCTCGTTTGATATTCGTTAGATGCATGTTCGAACGAGGTACTGGAGTTCGTTCCAATGAGACCCAAACTTTGTTCTAATGAAGTTCCAACTTCGTTCTAACGAGCTTCAAACCAAATCTTTAAAAATAGTTCCAAACATTTTTGTTTAAAAACAAACACCAAAAATATTTCCAAGGATCATATTAAAAATGCACTCATACCTTACGAGATCCTCAGATAACGTGAAGATAAACATGGCATAAAAAACACGACACGATGTATATCCACTTTGAATCTTAGCCATTACGTCTTCATCAAACATGTCATAGGCTTTCGAGATCAACAATATAAAGCCTAACCTATCACTCAAATGTTTTGTCCGGAATTAAACGAATTACAAATAAATTGACTCCATTGAAAATTTGTCCTTACAAATCTCCCCCTTTGACTATTTCGGGATAAAATCAAAATAAAAATCTTATGGGCCATCAAGCTCTCTAAAACGACTCAATTTTCATCCGCAAAAGGAAAAAGAGTACAGACACTCGATAGGCACATATGCTGAGTAGCTCTGCTCGCTTGAAAACTTTGTCACATGTTTCAAACCTGCACACTTAAAACACACCTTCAAATGTAAGGAGAATTTAACAAGTATAAAATCCACATATAAATTAACTTCTAACTATATCTAATAATCTCAACCTAGGTAAGCCGTTTCCCCCTAAGATAAAGATATCCTAATCATGAAAGGAAATATACCATTTCTCCTCCTTTTTGTTCAGAAATAAACAAAGCAAGAAAGTATAAAACTATTTCTCCCTCACAAACCGAATCTCCCCCTAAATGTGTGAACATATGACACATAGAGAAATAGGGAGGAATGAATAAAATCATACAACGGTGTAAATTAAAATATACACAATATGACAACTCAAGCACAAATAATCCAAACAATGATCAAATAATATCAATATCAATGAAAAAAGATAACAATATGAATAAGAAATGAATTATGATACCAATTTGAAATTGGAAAATTCAATGCACACAATGAGATATACCAATATGATCATATATCATGCCAAAAATAATCCTAAGATAAAGCATATGGCAAACATGGACTAATTACAAACCACAAAGACTCAAAACAAGCGATACCATATATATAAATATGTAAAATATACTAATGAAATACCGACACACACACACACACACACACACACACACACACACACACACACACATATATATATATATATATATATATATATATATATATATATATATATATATATATATATATAAACAACCACAAAACTTGACACAAATATATAAGCTTTACACATTGGCAGAGTATCGACGTGTCTAAATAAGTGGGATGAAATGAATAGGTGTGAACTAAATACAAGTGAATTATGACCCAAATAATCTAATATGTTCAAGGAGTTCTATTTGATCGCAAAACTTTATCAAACTAAGAATTAACCTCAAGTGACAACATAAAGTGAACTCTATGAATAAATAAGCACAATGCACACAAGCCTAGAATATTGATGATTCCACAAATTAATAACGTCTTGACATGATAAGTATAACTAGGATTCATTGTGCAAACTCGTTGATCTTCAACTATCACACCCTCAAAAGATAAATAAATATCATATTTTTTCGGTCAATTATTTTAAAGCTATCATTTTTGAAAATCAAACAAACTAAAAATGTTGGCCTTGAAAATTTTTGTGTTTTTATAGCCTTTAATTTTTCATTATGCTCTTGCCAATGGTGGCTTTGCCGTAGAGAAGATTTTCTCCTTTCGTAGCCCTTTTTCATGCACCCTCAAATTTTCAATACAATCAAACAATCTCACAAGCAACGGTTCTTATGTGAATAAATCTTCCATAGTCAAAAAATATATAGATGACACGATTTATGGGTAAACATCTCACATAGCTCAAATATAACATGTGAAGTTCATGTTCAAAAATCTCGTGCATGTCTGTATGGAGGCATATACAAAGTTGAATCCATAAAGTAAATCAAAGTCAAAATAACTCCATGCAGACATGATTAAGAACAATCTAAGTATTAACAATCATAATCAAATGTCATAGTCACACGAAAATCACATAATGAATTGGATTCAAACACACCAATATGAGACACCGAATGTGTAAAAATAAAATACACATGAGCCAAAAATCTTTTCGAGTTTTTCTAAAAATTTTCAAAAGAAAAAATCAATTTGAAAATAAACTAACTCAAAAGATAAACACAATCTTTTTGTATTTATCAGCATGACTTAATAAATGAAAGGTCAAAATACAAAAGACTCAAATAATATACAACTAGCAAACACATATATCATGATATATAAAAGCTAGTGTATATAAAGAAGCGAACACAATCAACCATTAGATATTGTAACAGATTGGGCCATAGTTGATTTGGCAGCCACACAGTTACATCTCACATCGCATGGGTGAGGTAAAGTAATGGTTTATATATGTAGATTTGCACTCTTCTAACACCGAGGCCTTTTAGCTCCACTGGTAAGGCATGCGATTGATGATGCACATGTCAGGGGTTTGAACTCCACTGATTCCAGTTTGTGGATATAGAGCTAATAAAACCCCATACCGCTGGGTACGGTGGTTAAAATGGGGACAATATTGGTGGTAGAAGAGTGGGGTGTTACAGGTATAACATGGGAAGTATCACATGCAAGCAAACGAGAACCAACAAGTCTAATATGTAAAGCCTTCAAATTCGATTTCCTAGCCCACGTAGGTATACCATGACGACTAAGGATTTTTGGGACCTCGGTGACTCTACACTTAGACTTTCTAGGATCATTTTTAAGATCATAGCAAGAACGCCTAAAATGACCATTTGTATCGCAATGTGTGCAAATGAAGACATGAAGAGGGATCTTATCTAAGGGTTGACATTTATGAATGTTCCTAGCAATGGTTGACTCTTCTAAACGCATGTACTTGACTTGGGTAGTGGAAGAATTTTGATCATCGAAGCCAATCCCACACTTATCATCTTTGATTTGGATGGTGCTTAATATCTTATCATGCTTTTTCGACCTATATTCCAAATCAAATTTTATATGACTCGAGTCTCTCAATCTCTCTTTAATCTCAACTACCCGAGACTCAAGTAAATTTCTAAAATCTTTAAACTCTAGAAGACCCTTCTTCAAAACCTCCATCAAACCTCGAAGGCTATCTCTCAACATACTCTAGCTTCTCTCGAAGAGTATTCTCATATGACCAAAAATTCTCAATCAAAACACTATCATCATTTCCCACGGCATGTTCTTTTAACTTAGCTTCCAACTTCAAGTTATAATTCACCACTCTTAATATTTATGCATATAACTCACGGAAGGTAACTTGGAGTTCACTCTCCTCCTCATCCTCGTCCTCCTATTTTTCATCCTTATTCTCTTATTCAATCTCTATACTTTAACTCACTTGGTATTCAAACATAATGGCCTCATAAGTATCATGTTTAGAATTATCTTCATGGGAAGATTTCTCATCAAGGCTCACACGACTATCCATGAACGTGGTGTAGTTGCTCTCAATGGGGGAATCAGGTCCCTGTTACGGATCACTATCACTAAGGGTGACATTATATACCTTTAGTTTCTTTCCCTCCTTCCTTAGTTTAGTGGGGCACTCAGTTACCCTATGTCCATAACCCTCACAAACAAAACATCCTTTTGAATTATCCCTCTTAAAATTATCATTACGATGTTTAGGGAAGTGATCGACCTTATTATATATGTTTTTCTCAAACCTTTTTTGCATCCTTAGATTGCTTATGGAACTTGAGAAATTTCTTGAATTTCTTTGCTAACATGGCCATATATTTAGACTCGATGTCATATTTATCATCCAAAATAGGTGTTTCCTCCTTCCTGGCTATCAAAGCAGTGCCCTTATCCCTTTTCTTCTCAATCTTGGAGGAAAACATGTCAAGATCATAAGTTTGTAAGTAACTTATAAGCTCTTCAAGTTTCATAAAGTCTAAAGTACCCAAGAAATTCAAAACCTTCACTTTTGAATTGAATATTTCAGGCAACGACCTTAAGATTTTCTTGATTACTTAATTTTCGAGTATGTTCTCTCCCAAGTTAAAAGAAGAATTAATTATTTTGGAAAATATAGTGTAAAACTCATCAAAGGTCTCACTCTTCAATATCTTAATCGTTTCAAACTTAGTGATGAGGTTTTAGAGATTGGAAGCCTTTACAACACTAGTTCCTTCATGGGTGAGTTAGAGTATGTACCAAGTTCTTTTGACATCTCACAAGTCATTATAGTCGAAACTCCTCCGGGGTTATAGAACAAAATGGAGATTTAAACCTCGAGAGTTATAATTTACTAACCTAGGATCAACCCCACTCCATAATTCTACAGGGTTGGGTATCCTATTCTCTCCAACTAAGGTAGTAGGTGGAGTCCAAAAATTTAACACCACTTGCCATACCCACTAATCTATAGCCTTAAGTGCTGATTTCATTCGCATTTTCAAATATGCATAGTTTGACCCATCAAACATCGGGTCTCTAAGATCATCAAATCCATCAAAATTCATGTCTAACTACACGAGATCTAAACATGACAGTTTAGTGGTCTATTGCTGATACCAATTTGAGAAAGGACATATATGTGCTTATGGTCAATAACAAAAATTCTATTTTTATATTTATCAATTTTAAAGAAAAACTTTAAACAGATTAAACCCAATAAAACTTGATCACCAAATTAAATCATTTATTGTGAAAAACCAATTTACCCAATTTTATCTTTTTAAAATAAAACATGCATCTAGATGATAATAAGATAAAATAAATAAATCATCCATAACACACCGATATATAAGAAAAACCACAAAGGAAAAAACCTCGGACGACCCCGCCAAACTGTTCACAATGATAAGGTTTTATAAACACTGGATAATAGACTTACTCAATGACTCGTCTTCCTCGCAAGCCTTGACACTATTCTATCTTCAACCTCTCCTCCACAGTTCAACGTATGAGTCCACCCATGCAAGCTACCATAATGCATGAATCCATGCATGCCTCAATATCCACCGATGAAGCTCAGCAATCGTTTACGAAATTGAAACACGGAACACCACTACTTCACCGTAACATAACAAACACGTACAAAGTCCACTGCATAAAACTTCTGCTTAATATGAATAAAAAATAAACTTTGGTTCCCCAACAAAAGATCTCAAGTATATGAGTATGTAAAACTAGATATTTAAACTCAAAGGGTGAAACTGGGATTTTGGAACTTTTGTAAACTTGTAGGAAATTAATTTTCTCCAAAAGTTCTTAAAAAATATAAGTCCAACATACCTTAAATAGAGAAAACATGAATTTTGAGGCGACAAACTCGTTCGAATGAAAATGTATAGTTCGTTCGAATGAGAGGCCCATTTCATTGTAATGAATCTCAAGTTTATTTGAATCAAGAGGCTATCTCATTTAAACGTACTTCTAACGAGCTTCCAATGAGATTCCTTCTGTTGACATAAAATGCTCGTTTGATGTTCGTTAGATGCACGTTCGAACGAGGTACTGAAATTCATTCCAAAGAGATCTAGACTTCATTCCGACGAAGTTCCAACTTCATTCTAACGAGCTTCAAACCAAACAAAAAATTCAAAAATAGTTTTTAAAAATAGTTCTAAACATTTTTGTTTAAAAATAAACACCTAAAAATATTTCCAAGCATCATATTCAAAATGCATCCATACTTTACGAGATTCTTGGGAAACGTGAAGACAAACTTAGCACAAAAAACACGGTACGATGTATATCCACTTTGAAGCTTGAGCTATATGTCCTCATCAAGTATGTTATAGGCATACAAGATAGAAAATAAAAAGTCCAATTTATGACTCAAATGTTTTGTTCGGAATTAAGATAATTACAAACAAATTATCTCAATTGGAAATTTGTCCTTATAAAAAGCCACCAAAGAAAATGAAGAGCATGAATCATCTCGATAATCTATTGATAGAGATACTTTTCTTAATAAAATTAAAGCCCTTGAAAATGAGAATCCCAAACTTTTTAACGAGCGTACTTCAGTTAAAGAAGAAAATAAATTATTTCAATCTATAGATGATCATGCTCATCGCCTCTACCCTAAGGTTAAAGCGATTTAGACTTTAATGACTTCTTAAAGTTTTTTAATGAATTACTTAAAGATAAGAAGTTACTTTTGGTTGAGGAAGTATGTGCGACCACATTGAAAAATGAGTGATATGATTTAACCATCCTTATGGATACTTTAAAAGTAAAATATCAAAATAGTCTTGATATTAGTGCTAAAATTAAAAAAAAAAAAATTAAAGATCTATCTTTGGAACTAGATTCAAGATTGTTGAGGGAGAATAAAGCTAATGGTTGATTGAATATTAATCAGGCATACCAAAGTGGATAAAAGGATGATGAAACATAAAGAGCAGGACCAAGGTTGATCGAAAGAAGCTCATTCGAAGGGACTCTCACTAGTAGAAATCTCGCTCGAAGGCACTCCATAGAGAGCAAGGTTGCTTGAAGGCATTCTATTAACAAGCAAGTTCATTTGTAGAGACTTCAAGTGGTTATACCTGTAATATGTACTTAGTTAACTTGCCCCACTTGCCAGATATTTGGAACCTATTTATAATAGTATTGAGGTTGGTATCTGTGAAGGATCATGTGTGGATGGACATGGGAGAGATCTCATGCTCTATCGAGTGACCTCATTTAGGGAATGTCATAGGGATTTGGTTTGGAGGATTGAGAACAATGCAACATTAGGAAATAATCGCAACCTCTTTAGTACACTTGGGCAAAACCTCTATTTAATATGATCAAGTTAGTGTTCTGAATCACCTTTTCATCGAGGGACCTCCCTTGAGGGACCTTGTCAAACATTTCTTTTGAGGAATCTTTCATAAAGGAATCTCATCCAATAAACGCATACTTTCTCAGGTTATTCAAGGAACCTAGCATCGAGGAACCTTGGCCCATTAAAAAGAATGCATAACTTGTTTCCAATATTTAATATCTTTATGATGTTATGATTTTTGACATTTGGGAGCTCGAGAAAAGTTGGCACTTTAGTGGATTAATTCCTAAGACCGATGGCGCACTTGGAAGAACGTCCCATCAACCATCGTAAAAAGAAACCTTTGTTCCAACTTGCCACATCATAATTAATGAGAGAGATATTCTGACAGCCTAAATAGCATTCCTGCCTAAATACAATACCTCATGCATTTAATACATTATCTTTTGTATTAAATGCACAGTACTCTTGGCGTTTAATGGGGATTCGAAACATTTAATGCAAGAAAGGTCGTTCAAATGACCTTGCGTTCCCATAAATACTTTCATTATTCCTTCATTAAAATTTTGGATTTATGGTATCTAATTTCCCCATACACGACAATTTCTTGTGAGTTATTATCATCAAGTTAATCCTGTTGTTCTTGGATCTTCTCCAATATTTATTACTAATCATTGCACTTAATGAGTGAGAGGTTTTTTGCCTTGCCTTTATTGTACTAAAGTGATTGTTCTCTCTCTTTTCAACCAAGTTGGTTATTGAGATTCAATTCATTTATTATGTTGTAAGAGTATTTATGTTATAAATGCCCATTAAATACATTATGTGGTACTTAAAACATTTATTGCAAGTGTTGGAGTTATTTAGTGATTCTGTTGTTCTTGGTGCACTAATAATCATTCTGAAGAGGGTTATGCCTCACTAAATACTAATTATATTTTACGAACCCACATCTTACATTTGGCGACTCCGCTACGGAGGTATTCTATTTGAGGAATGACTAACGGTAACATAATGAAGAATATTAACTTATATAACATGAATAAGAAGGAGATTTTAGCGTCTTGTCGGAGGCCAATGTGTCGGTGGCAACAGAGATGGGATTGCCAACTGCTACGATGACAACCAGCGCAACTATAGGCCCAACACAAATAGATGGTTTAATGTGTTTATTTGCAGAGTTTATCAAAACCCTAGGTGCTTAGGCAATAATGGGAGTTTCTGAGGGGTCAAATTCCTTTGTGATGCCACCAGTGGTGATATTGATGTATTTTGTCTCAGGGGATGTTGTTGCTCATCCAAACGCCACCAGTGAAGCCACCCCATTGATGGGGTTGCCAATTGTAATTCCTTTTGTCAACACAGAAAATGTGGTTTCTATCACCCCACCAAGGATTGTTTTACCTGTGGTGGTTCCTGTTCAAACCATCCCTCTTCCACCCAGTATGGAGAAAATGAAAAGTGAACTCTTGTGGATGATGGAAACCTCTAAGGCTAAGGGAGAGACTATTAAAATATACAGTGGTTTTCGTATCCCGTACCCAGAGGAGCACAACAACAAACCATACCCGAATGGGTATGTTTCACTTGTCTTTGAGAAATATACTGGAAGAGTGGGGGGGGGGGGGGGGGACGTGAAGGAGCACGTGAAAAGGTTTGTTGAAAGCCTTGGGGAATATTATAACTATAAAAAACTGAGGTTGAGAGAGTTTTTCATGTCCTTGACAGAGAAGGAATACACGTGGTATTCTCACCTTGCACCTAATAGCATCATGTCATGGGAAGATCTCCACATCCAATTCTTTCTGCAGCAGGATGAATTTACTCTCACCCAGCTTATGCGAGAGAAACAAAAGCCTGGGGAGTATGTGGTTCCATATATCCGGAGGTTTCGCGAACGGTCTCTCGATGTCATAGAGGAAACCAAAGAAAGCAAACTCTTGCAAATCTGTGCGAAAGGCTTACTTTCTGGGTATATTTGCCACCTGATAGGCCTGTCAATGGGTTGGGTCTGGACCCGGACCCGGACCCGATTCGTATAATAGGGTCTTAGCACATTTTTTGGGATCCGAGACCTGAAGACTCGAAGACCCGTTTATTAAACGGGCAGGGTCTGGATCTCATACAAGACCCGGACTTGAAGACCTGACCCGAATTGTACATTATTATTTTTTAAATATTATATATATACTATAAATTTATTTATATTTATAAATATATCTTATCAATATAACATGTAAGTATTATATATAAAAATATATATTTACATGTATAATAAATATAAGTAATATATGTTTTATTTATATTAATAATATTATACAATACATTACAAAATATTTGAATTTAAGATTAAAAAATGAAAAGGGGGATAAAATAAAATAAATATGTGTATCTGTCCAGCCTCGGACCCGAACGGATCCGGGTCTGGATCCAACATTTTAGACCCGATGAAGACCCAGACCCGAACCCGAACCCAAACCCGATGAAGATCCCATTGCACGGATATGGATCTCTCTAAACTCGACCCGTCTCTGACCCGTTGACAAGCCTACCACTTGACTAGATAATTTCGTTTGCTGCATTCCTATATTTCGCTAGGAATATTGCCCTAGTAGTTAATCCATTACAACCCCCTTTATTATCTAATTTGATGTTGAGACCACCAACTGCTTCTTGGAGAGGGATGACCGCAAGAGTAAATTATGCCGACGATAGAGATAGAAGACAAGGAGGTGGAAATAATAGTGGATGACTAGACAACAAGAGGAAGTTTGAGCCAAGAGATGACCCACCCGAGCTGCCTTGCATGCTCGAACAATCTCTAAATATTTATGAGCATATGGTTCACGATAAAATCTATAGACCAATGAAGTTCAACATAATGGAACCTGTGATGCAGGAGTAGACGAATAACCCAAGGTTTTTTCACCTCTATAATAAGATGGGATATCCAACCAGCAACTGCTTTGCCCTAATGAGTCTCATTTATGCACACGTTGAGAAAGGGAATATTAAATTGCCCCACACAAATGTGAATAATAACCATTTTCCAACTCATGGGGCTAACATGTCCAGTGCTTATAACGAAGAAGTAGGACAAAGCTTGAGGGAACAAAGGTTCCTCGAGGAAACCTTTTAGGAATCCTTAGATAAATTTATGTTCGAAATGACCCACCTGACCATAGATAATGACTTATGTTCGATTGATGATTTGGGGACGCATCTGGAAGCTTGATCACTGGATGCTGCGAATACGGTGATAGTCTATGACGAATCAGCATACAAGGACGTTGAGGAAGTTTATAAGCTGGAGGAGGACTAGATTGACTCTTGGGTAGAATGTGCCATAGTAGCATGCTCGTAAAAGTTCAATTGGTTCTTTAATCAAGTGGGTTTGACACATAACTCCAGATTGGAGGTCACTCGAGCAATTTTGGAGATTATAATAAAGAATACGGCCCCAAGTTTTCATTGGAAATGGCGTATGGTGAAGCTGGTAAAAAGTTTTATCTCAGAGGTCACCTTCTCTGAGGAAAATCGTTCGATTAGGGTGTCCTCACAATAAGCCACTTTGCGTAATGACAAACGTGAATGGGTGTATTTTCAATCGAGTTTTAGTAGATAGGGGAGCTTCCATTGATATTTTGCCCATTAGATCTTTTTACGTCTGTAATATCCCTGAAATAAGGATTGTTCAGAATCTTTTGGCTATATCAGGGTATGATAATTAATCTTCCAAGTACATTGTCTATGTAAATAGGGGGATAACTATTGGGAACATCACTTCCCACATAAATTCCATATAATAGAATGTGAACAATTATACCAACTATTGGTATGGAGGGTATGGATGCACAACCACGGGTCGGTTCCTTTCATTTATCATCAGTGTGCCAAGGAAAACATTAAAGGGAAGGAGGTGGTGATACGAGTGTCAAAGAAGTCATTTGCACGTGAGGAGGCACATTTAATTGATGATGGATTTTATATTGAGCTAGCTGAGAAACTTTGGTGCTCACTAGATACACTAATGGAACTAGAGTGCTAAGTACTAGAGAAAAGGTGCATACAGGGTTAATCCTGTTAACAATTCGGTAGAGCATGAAATGGATAGTCAAGAGGTGAGGCCACCCAGACTATCTTGTCAATTCCAGGATATAATGACACCATGGACTGATCCGATTGAGCACCATGTCTAGCAACAAAGTGTGATAAGTTAGTTCTCTGTGAGAGAACTGAAAGAAAATTACTGGAAGAGACCATATGTGAAGGAAGCCCCCAGATAATGCAATAAGTTATATTGACAAATGGAAAAATCCTTTATAAGTTATAAAGGTGTGAGCGGGCCAAAGACTCGAAAGCTAACCCATTTTTGAATTTTTTTAGTTATAACCAAGGGCACTGTATGGTGATTGACAACTCTAATGTTCAATAGTTTGTAAAGGATATGAAGGATGAGCCAAAATGTATTTGTGATAGACCAAGGCCCCAGGTTTAAGAGCTGGAATAAGTTGACCTTACTAGCGAAGGTGATGATCCCAGGCCAATCTTTGTCTTAAAAAATTTGAATGCGAAAAAAATAGGACTTTGATCGAGTTGACTTGAGAATTCAAAGATGTCTTCACATCAAAGTACACTGAGATGCCTAATATTAATAAGGATATGAGTTATCATAAGTTGAACGTGATGCCATCAACTATCCCAGTCAAATAGGCCACCTGAACATATAAAGCAGAGCTTGAGCTGAAGATCCAGGAAGAAGTCTAGAGGTTTCTCACAGCAGGCTTCATTGTCCCAATTCAGTGTCCTATTTGGTTATTTAACATCGTGATTAAAGGTAAGAAGGACAAGAAACAAATTAAAATTTGTGTGGATTTTATGGATTGAAATTGGACTTACCCAAAAGATGAGTTCCTGATGCCGTCCATAGACAACTTGATAGATGCAACTGTCGGTCATGAGATATACAGTTTTATGGATGGCTACGTGGGTTATAACCAAATCAAGATAGATCCAGGAAAATAATTCCTTTCGTACTCCATTAGAAGGATACTGTTCACTCGGTAGACTTGAAGAGGGTGTTCACGAGGTGGAAGACTTGAAGAGGGTGTTCACGAGGTGTAGGAAGTACAAGATGAAGATTAAACCTCTTAAATCCACTTTTGGGCTGACCAGTGGAAAATTCTTAGGGTTTTTGGTGAACAGGCATAATGTTAAGATGGACCTAGATAAGCAGAAGGCCATTCTTAACATGCCATGTCCAAAAAATGCAAAAGAGTTGAAGAGTTTCTTAGGTAAAGTTTCTTATCTAAGAAAAATTGTACCACTCATCCCCTGATAGAGCTGCTACGTAAGGGAGCCAAGTTTGTTTAGGAACAACCTTAACAGGAATCTTTGGATAAACTAAAGAAGCCCCTCACATCACCACACACCATAATTCCTCCTAAGTCAGGTATACCGTTACAACTTTATCTTACCTACACAGCTAGATCTTTTTGTGCATTTCTAGCACAAGAGGTTAAAGGAATAGAAAAGCCTGTTTATATTTTTAGTCGTATTATTCATGGGCCTAGGGCCAGATACACTAGTATTAAAAGGCATTTTTTAGCCCTTGTCTTTTCTGTTCAAAATCCTAGACACTATATTTTATCCTTCACAATTCATATTGTAACACGATGTGATCCTATTAAATTTTTTCTAGCTCAAATTGTACTAATAAGTAGGGCTGCTAGATGGTTCCTCATACTCTCAGAGTATGAACTAAAATGTGTGGCCCCTTGGGCCATCAAGAGCTAAGCCTATGCACATTTATTGGCAATCTTTCCATATGGTGTATTTGAACCACAACACGAAGAACTTCCAGGTGATGATCTGCAGGCTAACTACTTGGAAAGCAGTTTGGAAGAAGGAGGTGCGAGGGTTATTTTGATAAAAGGAAAAGTGGAGGTTTATTTGTCCTTCAAGTTAAACTATTGATATTACAATAATAAAGCATTGTATGAAGCACTAATGCTTGGTCTATTATAAGCTTTGCGAAGGGGCATCCAACTACTCACCATCAAAAGTGACTCTAACCTAGTGGTGAAGCAAGTAAATAACGAATACGGTCTGAAGCACATGAGTGTGACACCTTACCAAATGATCATTCAAAGATTACTCAAATAATTCCACAAAATGACAATAAAAATACACTCCAGGATAATGAATAAACATGCTGATGCTTACGCGATAATTTCCTAGAAGATAGTCATCAAAGGTGACTCAACGGTCATTTCAATTACAAAAACCTCACATATATCCATCATAATAAAATGCTTCCTATTGATGATAACAATGATTGGAGGGGAAAGTTAAGTAAGCAACTTGATTCAGGAGAAGGACCATTTAGTTTAGTGGAATTAGCCCAATACTTCGCTATGATGGGGAACTTATACTATAAAAATACAGGAGGCTGGTTATCATTGTGTGTCAGTCTAGAGGAAGTTGAGAAGAGATTAAAAGAAGTCCACTTGGATAACTACGAGACCATCGAAATCCCACTATACCGAAGAGTCCAAATAGCGGATTACTTTGGCCCACGATGAAGCAAGATGCTGTAGCAGTTCAAAGGGGTTGTGATAAAATCCAACTATATTACCAACCATTCGAATATAATTTTGTCGAGTAGCCAGCTGACTGGGGACAACCTTATATCGATATGTTGGTAGAAGGGATAACTCCAGTGGACAAAGACGATGCCACTAAGCTGAATGAAGGATATCAAGGTACTATATTCAAAATAACTAGTTGTATCGAAGGGGGTACTTTAATAGGCCCCTGAGGTGCATCAGGGTAGAGGAAGTTGAAGAGGTTTTAAAGCAAGCCCATGAGTTGGGTCACATAGGGGGAGCAAGGTTGTTTGACAAATTAATGACCCTAGGGTATTATTGGCCAACTATAGAGAAAGATTCTACTGAGTTAATTAAAAAATGTAGAGCCTATTAACTCCACAAAAATATGATCCACTCTCCTTCGTGGACATACACTCACTCTCTACCCCATTTCCTTTCCACACTAGGGCGTTTGACCTTGTGGGGGCCATCAATCCTTCTTCCAGGGGAAAAGTCTGGATATAGTTGTCACTGAGTGCTTTACCAAGTGGTCAGAAGAAATACCTCTAAAGAAAGCTACATTATGTGTGGACGCGCGATTCATGAAAGAATATATTATTTATTAATCTGGCATCCCAAAGTTATTACTATCTGAAAATGGAACCCCTTTTATGAATAGTGAAGTAAGATTGCTCACAAATAATTATTCCATTATTCACCACAAGTCCACTAAGGCTTGATGATGCTTAGATTCAACACCACCAGATAAGTGATGATGAGCTCAAACAGTAGTAACCATGGCAGCCCTGGAGATATGTATGTATAAGTATATAAAAAGGAGGTGAGTATAAGAGGAATAAGACAATGATGTATAGTGGTTCAGCCAATTAGGCCTACATCCATTGTGAGTGTGTGATCTACTAAGTATGGGCACTAATGACTTTGGATACAATGCACATAAGCTCACTTTCTCTCTCTACTGTGTGTATAAACAGAGTTTTTGCTAGGGTTACAATTATCAATCCATCCCTCGATCCCCTTGTAAGGTTGTAGGTGATAAGTATATATAGGTCTTGGGGGGTGTAGTGTACCCCCCAAGTATGAATGGTGCATGTGAATGATGATCTCGCCAATCTCCTGTTGACACATGTAGATGCCAAATGATGACATAATATTCCCTCATGTGAGGGGGTGATACTGTTATAATGGTCTTCTATGTGCCATATGATCCTCACGCGCACTGTTCCACGCGTCTCCCAAACTACGCGCTGTGATGATGTCACCATCGACCTGTGATACGAGACCGAGGGCAAAGTTCCTTCTGGTAGTAAGTCTAGCCTAATTTAGGCCTCGTACTGTCGTACCCTCGGAGGGTCATCCGGGCATGATGAGGGGTCGGCCCCTTGAAGGTTCGTTCGGGCCTGATGAGGGGTCGTCTCCTTGGAGGGTCGGTCGGACCATGATGAGGGGTCGGCCCCTTAAAGGGTCGTCTGGACCATGATGAGGGGTCGGCCCCTTGAAGGGTCGTCTGGGCCTGATGAGGGGTCGGCCCCTTGAAGGGTAGTCTGATATATGTTGAGAGGTCATCTTGACCCCGTCCAGGTGCAGGGCGCCCTCGGCCTGGCCGATGGTATATGTGGGTATATCAATCACCCCCAGCCCTTAGCCATCGATGTTGTTGAGATGGCTGAGGGATAGTGTTTCCTTTGAGATGAGTGTATGGTCAGTTAGATGAAAGACACCTGCCAAGCTGATGTGACACCTAGGTAGATATCCACTGTCGTTCTGTTTTCCCAGGCATGACGGTTGCACACTTTTCTTGGGACTTTGTGCCCTAATGATGCCCTCCTCGTGGGCTATGTTCTGCCTTGGTTAATGGGCCCACTCATTAGCAAGGTATTTAAGCAATTTTTGAAATCATTTCTTCTCTTCTTCTTCTTCTTCTTCTTCTTCTTCTTCGCGCCTTGACCCTCTATCTTTCTAGCTTCTCAACAGCTTCCATAGGCATTTCTGTAACTTTTTTGTACCAAGCTCCATTCAGCCGTTGCTTTCGTCTTCAGGTACTTTTCTTTGCCATAAATTTCATTTTTAATCTTCTTTTTCATTTCATGCATTGGGGTTGACTCCCCCTTGTAGTGTTTTTAGGGTTTCCTTGTGCTTTCCGGTCCCTTCTCCGGCAAGTCGAGTTCTTCCCTTTCTTGAATGATCTTGATCAAAACCTTTTCCTTCTTTGGTTTTGATCCAAAAGTCCAACTTAGTCAACTGTGAGATTGTTTATAGTTAGCTTATTCTTCTAAGTGTAGGGTCTTCCCTTTAATGCTTAGGAGGCTTTACAATTTAGCTGATCAATTCCCTTCCATAAGAGAGAATTTCTTTGTAGAGATCAAACGGGTAGAGGAAGAGGAGGAGAGAAGACGAGGGGCCGACCCTAATTGGGTACGACCCATTTTTCCTATTCCATTAGCCACTATCGTACCCCCTGAGTCCTGTGGGTCGTCTGGTCGTCCAGCTGAGAGTCAATCGTGCGAGGGAGAGATGGATGAGAGAGCATCGTCACGAATAGGTGCTGGCCCTTATGGGAGGAGATAAATATATGATCTTAGCCCATGCCGACAGGCCGAAGGTGTGGTCCCTTCCGAGGCTGTCCCTATGATAACTTTATCCCCTCATGCCTTCCAGATGGCCTTTCCTCATGGACCTCTGACAGGTGATGAGGCCGAGGGAGAGGGGACTGAGGATGATGGTGAGGGCTCAGACGCTGACCCAGTTGACACCTCCCATGCCTCGACTTATGTTTCCTCCGTCAGGGATCGTAACCTCTTACTGTGGGGGCATACATTTGGTGTGCCCCCCAACATAAGTATGAGGGTCCCCTCTAAGTCTAAGAAAGTCTTTGAGGGTGAAGATGGAGAGATCGTAGTATATGAACAGATGTTTAAGGTCGACGTTAGGTTCTCTCTGCACCCTGCCATAGTCAATATATTGTCAGCCCTCAGCGTTGCCCCCTCTCAGCTTCCTCCCAACTCCTGGAGGACGATCCTCGGTTATGTCTCCTTGTGGAAGAATACTTTCATTGATGAGCCTTCAGCCGATGTGTTTTTGGATTGTTATAATATCACTTCCTCGTCCAAATAGCCTGGGTACTATCATCTGGGGGTGAGGAAGTCTGATAAAAAACTCCTTCACGTGGCACAAACCTCTAACCACGACTAGAAGAAGAGAGTTTTCTTCGTATCTGGGGAACGGGAATTTACTGTCGAGGCTCAACCTTTGGACGATGATCCGAGGGTTCCAAGGAGATGGTCTAATCCCTCTATGAAGGCTAGGTTAGACCCCGACCTTAGTCTGGATGAAAAGGACATAGTCGAGTATCTGAGGGAACGAGGGAACGAGGGTGGATTTGTAAAGTTTGAAGATCTGATGACCCCTTGGTTCCTTAAAGAAGCTGGTCTGAGGGTCGGCCCCTTGATAGAGCTATGTGAGTTACTATTATTTTTTGCTCAACCATTACTTTTTTCCAAGTATTCTATCTTTGCCTCTGCATTTTTCTGATGTGTCATCTTCTTTTCAGGTCGTCCTGCAGGTGTTTCTGACCATCTTTGAGAAATGACTGCCCCAAGCTTGCTGTCTGTTCTCGGCAAGAAGAAAGGCAAAGAGCTTCAGCAGGTTCTGAGGAAGGCAAAGGCCCTGGGGCCGACACTTATTGAGCCGACTGCGGATAGCCATAAAAGAAAAGAACCCGCAGTCCCTGCTGACCCTCAGTCGGATTCTAGGACGAGGGTAAGGGTGGAGGCGTCTGAGGGGACTGGTTCATCTTCCAGCATAGGGGACTTTTGGTCCCAAAACTTGGCATTTTTGAAGACGGAGCCGTCTTCCCTGCTAGCCAATTTGAGGGCGGCTAAAGCTTCTATGTTCTCTGCCCCCTCGACCGTCGACTATGATTTCCTGTTGAAGATGCCCCCGGCCAAGGTGTATGACTATGGTCTGCACACTCTGGCTCAGGTATTTGTTTTTACTTCACTTAGTTTGAATTTTTCACCAACTGTTTCCTCGGCCTCTTAATAAATGTCTTTTTCTGTGCAGTCTATCTGTGCCTTTACCTCGGCCACCAAGTGGATGGCTGAAAACCAACAAAAATTTCATGAAGTCGAGAGGGCCATTCAGCACGAGGCTGACCTACAGACAGAGCTTGAGACTGCAAGGGCTGAATTGGAGAGTGCCAGGACCGAACATGCAAGGGTCTTGGACGAGCTGACGAAGCAGCACGATGCCGACCTGAAGGCTAGGGATGATCTCTTCAAGACGAAGGAAGAGGCTCTGACTGCTCAATTTAAGAGTGATCTAGACGATTCCGTGAAGAAGGCTGAGGCTGATGCTGTTGAGTCCTACAAACTTTCGGACGAGTTTCAAGGCTTCGGTCTTGAGTACCTCGAGAGGGGAATTAGGACGGCCTGTCGGTGGGTCGTCCTAAAGTTCTCTGATGCAGTGTCGTCTGTCCGCCCTTCTCTTGAGGCAGTTCAAATGGATGATCCCCTCATTGATGAAGCCTTAGCTCAAGTGGAATCTCAGCATGTAGAAGGCACAGGCACGTCTGAGGCTCGACCTGTCTTAGTCATAGAGGAATCTCCCATAGATATTGAGGCCTTGCCCTCTGACATTGCTCAATAGGGTGGCTGTCTGTAGCCCATACCCTCTTCATGTAACCAATATTTTTTACCTTACTTTTATTGAACAAACATTAACATTTTGTAATATAATGCCTCTTACTGTCTTCTATACTTGTCTCTTGTATGACTTGCATTATGATGTTTTTAACAATATCACTAACCCCTCCCTCGTCTTTCTTGAGGGAGAATGAGGGGTCGTCCCCATCATTTGCCCTCATTATAGCCAAGGGTGGCTTCCACTAAATTAATGTTTTTAATCAAGTCCTCCCTCGTCTTTCTTGAGGGTAAATGAGGAGTCATCGCCACCATTTGCCCTCATTAGAGCCGAGGGTGGTTTTTCACCAACTGAATGGTTTTTAAGTCTCCCTTGTCTTTCTTGAGGGTAAATGAGGGGTTGTCCCCACCATTGACCCTCATCATAGCCGATGGTGGTTACCACCAATCTTAATTGATGTTTAAAATTTTGAAGTCCCCCCTCGTCTTTCTTGAGGGTGAATGAGGGGTCATCCCCACCATTGACCCTCATCATAGCCGAGGGTGGTTACCACCAATCTTAATTGATGTTTAAAATTTTTAAGTCCCCCTCGTCTTTCTTGAGGGTAAATGAGGGGTCCTCCCCACCATTGACCCTCATCATAGCCGAGGGTGGTTTTTCACCAACCTAATGGTTTTGAAGTCCCCCCGTCTTTCTTGAGGGAAAATGAGGGGTCGTCCCCACCATTGACCCTCATCATAGCCAAGGATGGTTTTTCACCAACCTAATGGTTTTGAAGTCCCCCCTCGTCTTTCTTGAGGGTAAATGAGGGGTCGTCCCCATCATTTGCCCTCATTATAGCCGATGGTGGTTTTTCACCAACTGAATGGTTTTTAAGTCCCCCCTCGTCTTTCTTGAGGGTAAATGAGAGGTCATCCCCACCATTGACCCTCATCATAGCCGAGGGTGGTTTTTCACTAACCTAATGGTTTTGAAGTCCCCCCTCGTCTTTCTTGAGGGTAAATGAGGGGTCGTCCCCACCATTGACCCTCATCATAGCCGATGGTGGTTACCACCAATCTTAATTTATGTTTAAAATTTTGAAGTCCCCCTCGTCTTTCTTGAGGGTGAATGAGGGGTCGTCCCCACCATTGACTCGCATCATAGCCTAGGGTGGTTTTTCACCAACCTAATGGTTTTGAAGCAAGTCGTCCCTCGTCTTTCTTGAGGGTAATGAGGGGTCATCCCCACCATTGACCCTCATTATAGCCGAGCGTGTTTTTTCACCAACCTAATGGTTTTGAAGCAAGTCTTCCCTCATATTTCTTGAGGGTAATGAGGGGTCGTCCCCACCATTGACCCTTATTATAGCCAAGGGTGGACCTAACGAGCATCACCCCATTTACACTATAATCAATCAAACACAAAATGAGGGACAAATGTGACATTCTCATTAACATTCCAAGTGTTCTGTTGGAGCAACACACTCATTACAACTGTTGTTCGATAGGACCTTACAAAATTACTGATAGTATTTCTTCAAATGATCTGCATTCCAGGGGTTGGAAAAGGGTTCCCCTTCTAGGTTTTCTAGCTTATAGGTCCTAGCGACAACTTCATCAATGACCCTATATGGTCCATGCCAATTTGGGTGGAGTTTGTTGGGCTTCTACCAAGTCTTTTTGAGGACTAAGTCTCCCACTGCAATTGGCCTCTGCTTCACCCTTTAGTTGTAAAACCTTGCAGTCCTCTGCTGGTAGGAAGCTTGCCTTATCTCGGCGTCTTCCCTCCTTTCCTCAATCAGGTCTAATTCAAGTCTCCTTTCTTCCATATTTTTTTGGGGGTCATACATTTGGACCCTATGAGTAAGAAACCCAATTTCGGTGGGGATGACGGCTTCTGAACCATAAGCTAGCATGAATAGGGTTTCTCTGGTAGAGGTCTTTACTATCGTCCTATAGGCCCATAGTATAGCATATAACTGCTCAACCCATCTTCCTTTTGCCTCCTCAAGTCTCTTATTGATCCCGTCCAGGATCGTCCTGTTTGTAACTTTCGTTTGCCCGTTGGCTTGAGGTCGGCCTGGGGTATAGAAGAATTATTTGATACTCACCCTTTCACAGTACCTCTCTAGAGATGCATTCTTGAATTGAGTCCCGTTATCTGAGATGAGGGTGTTGGGGAGACCATATCTGTATATAATATTTTTTCAGATGAATTGGAAGGTCTTCTGCTCTGTGATCGTTACCATTGGCTCCGTCTCCACCCATTTTGAAAAATAGTCAATGGCTACGATGAGGAACCGATAGTTATTGATGGCCCTAGGCAAGGGTCCTATTAGGTCAATCCCCCACACTGCAAATGGCCATGGGGATATAATGGAAGTAAGAGGCTGATGGGGTTGGTGAGGGATGGTGGTAAATCTTTGACATTTGTCACACTTTTTTACATATGCCGTGGCATCTTTCCCCAAGGTTGGCCACCAGTACCCCTGGGTAATCACCCTCTTTGCTAAAGATCTACCCCCAATGTGGCTTGAACATGACCCCTCGTGCACGTCTTGTAAAATACGTGGGACTTCAGACGGGTGCACACACCTAAGTAAGGGAAGCAAAAACCCCTTTTTGTACAAGATGTCTCCCATGACAGTGAATTTCGCCGCTCTGTATCTCAGCTTCTTCCTTTCTTGCCTTGCTTCTGGCATCTCCCCCTCTTTAATGTATCTGATCAGAGGGTCTATCCATGAAGCTTCCTTAGAAACATTTAAGCAAGTGCCAAGTGTTCCCTCAGCATCTTCAATAGTTAGTCGAAGCAAAATTTCCACTGGGACTGTCCTCCTGACATCTGTCCTAGTCGCCGAGGCAAACCTGACAAGGGCATCAATTCGACCATTATCGAGCCTAGGTATCCTCTTCAATTTTACTTCTCTGAAGCTCTTCAATAGTGACCTCACCTTTTCAAGGTACTTGGCCATCCGCTCATCCTTGGCCTCGTAGGCTCCTAGTATCTGATTCATTACTAGCCTTGAATCACTATGGACCATAATCTGGCCGATACTAAGAGACTTAGCCAAGGAAAGTCCTGCTATCAAGGCCTCATATTCAGATTCGTTGTTGGAGGCTTTGAAGTTGAACCTCAGGGCGTACTCAATGTCTGTGCCATCAGGTGCTGATACTATCAGTCCCGCTCCACTTCCGCTGTCACAGGAGGACCCGTAGACGAAGAGGCTCCACACAGTCTCTTCTTCTGAGAAATTTCCCTCGATGAGGGACCCCTATCTAAAGAGATATCTTCCCTCTTCATTTTCGACCACCTTTTTTCTAGCAGTGCTTGTCTCAGCCTTACCTGTGGGTGTGTCAGCAAGTGGGCTTTGTAGGGTACCCTTCTTCTCGAGGCTATTCTCTTCAGCTTCACCATCTTCCCAAGTAAATTTAGCCACGAAATCTGCCAATGCTTGGCCCTTAATGGCCGTCCTAGGTTGGTACACGATGTCGAACTCCCCCAACTCTATATCCCAGGCCATTAGCCTCCCTAATTTTTCTGGCTTGCGTAATACCTGCCTAAGAGGAGAGTCAGTGAGGATGACCATTATATGGAACTAGAAGTATGGCTTCATCTTTCTTGATGCATGGATCAAGGCATAGGCTAACTTCTCCATCCTTGGGTATCTTTGCTCTGCCCCCTGGAGTGCCTTACTGTTGAAATACACAGGCTTCTGTACCCCGTCTTCATCTCTCACAATGGCTGTGCTGATGGCTGATTCAGAGACGACCAAGTACACATGTAGTTGTTCGCCCTGCACTAGTCGTAACAATAACAAGGGGGACCCTAGGTATGACTTTAACTCCATGAAAGCCTTATCACACTCTTCACTCCATTCGAAGGCCTTTATGAGAATTTTGAAGAATGGTAAACACTTGTCTATGGCTCTGGACACGAACCTATTCAAAGCAGCCACTCGCCCCGTGAGCCTCTGAACGTCTTTAATGGTCTTGGGGGTCTTCATCTCTAGGAGGATCTTTATTTTCTCAGGATTGGCCTCAATGACCCTTTAATTCATGATGAACCCCAAGAATTTCACTGTTCCAACCTCGAAGACACACTTGGCCGAGTTGAGCATCATCCGGTACCTGTCCATCGTATTAAAGGTCCTCTCAAGGTCGGGCACATGATCTTCTGCCTTCAAACTCTTGGTTAGTATGTCATCTATATAGACCTCCATAGACTTCCCAATTTGTTCTTTAAATATTTTATTTATAAGGCGCTGATACATTGCCCCTTCATTCTTTAGGCCAAAGGGTATGACCCTAGAACAGTATGTCCCTTTGTCGGTGATAAAAGCAGTTTTCTCTGAGTCTCCAGGGATCATAAAGATCTGGTTGTAGCCTGAGTAGGCATCCATGAAACTCATTAGTTCATGGCCTGCGGTGGCGTCTACCATTTGATCAATGCGGGGGAGAGGGAAGCTGTCTTTGGGACAATGCTTGTTGAGGTCTGTGAAGTCTACACACATCCTCCACTTCCCGTTGGCTTTTGGGACAATGACTGCATTGGACAACCATTCAGGGTAGATGACCTCTTTGATAAACTCAGCATCTTCCAGCTTTTTGACCTCGTCCCTTATGACCTCATATTTTTCTCGAGAGTAAATTCTCCTCTTTTGCTTTACTGGCTTTGCACCCTCTACCACGTTGAGCTTGTGGCACATGATTTTGGGGTCGATCCCCGACATATCTGCATGACTCCATGCAAAGACGCTCTGTCTTCTCCTCAACAGCTTGATGAGGTCTTCCTTGATGTTTGGCTTTAGAGTTTTGTCGACTTGGATGGTTTTTCCTGGGTCATCCTCATTGAGGATGATGGATTCTACCTCTTCCGCGGCCTCTCCTTTATTCAGCTTTGTCTCATCCCTGGGGTCAAGGGTGTCAATATTGTAAGTGGCTGTTGCCTTCTTGTGCGCCTCTCTTTCTTTGGCAGAGTTGTAGTAACATTCTCGTGCTGTCATCTGGTCTCCCTGAACTTCCCCTACCCCATAAGGGGTTGGAAATTTAATCATCTGATGGACCGTAGACGGCACAACTTCAAACCCCTTGAGGTCTACCCTCCCCAGTATAATGTTGTAGGCCGAGAAGATATGTTCATCCATCACGAAGAAGTTGGCCCTCTTGGTAAGCCATCTTGGCCACTCGTCCCCCATCCTGACATCGGCCTCATACATTACAAGGGGATGAAACTTTTCCCCACTGAACCCAATCAATGGGTGATGGTATGGGACGAGTCTAGAACGGCTGAGGCCTAAGGCTTTGAAGCATGGCCAAAACATCACATCTACAGAGCTACCCCCATCTACCAAGATCCTCGGCACCTCACACCCGTGCACCCTGGTAGTGATGATGAGAGGGTCATCATGTGGGGCTAAGAGGCCTTTGAAGTCCATTCTTGAGAACCCCACTATCAGAGTATCCATGTTGACCTTATTCCTCTTTTCTGACTTTGCCTCCAAAGAGGTTGAGTGCACAGTTTTCGTCACTGCCTTGGCTTCAGCTACATGGGCCTTCCTATCTACGACCTCTGACCCTCCTCCTGCTAGTCCCTCGGAGATCATCCCCACACCGAGAGAGATCATATTAAGTCTCTTGACAGGGCCGTGGTCGTCTCTTGGAGGGAGGTAAGGGTCGTCCTCATCATCAGAAGGGTCATCCCCTCTTTTTGGAGGATCTTTTCGACATGCATCACCTCTCTTCTTTCTGGGGTCGTCCCCTCAGCCCCTCTTGAAGGCACTCTCATCAACATACTTCCTTAGCTTCCCTTCTTTCAACATTTTTTCAATCTCATCCTTCAGAGCGAAGCATTTATCTGTCACGTGGCCATGGTCTTTGTGAAATTCACACCACAGTTTTTTGTTCCTCTTGTTGGGGGCTGCCCTAAACTTCTCAGGCCACTTCAGGGACCGATCACTCTTTATCTCATTGAGAATATGTTCACAGCTGACCGTCAGAGGGGTGTAATCAGCGAACTTATCGTCCGTAGACCTCTTCTTCCCCTATTTGTTCTTCTTAGGTTACTTACCCACACTAGTGCCTCCTTTTTCATCTTCGTATTTTGTGGCCATCGCCTCTTTGGCGTTCAACACCTTTTCTGCTATCGACAGCAATTCAGCTATCGTCCTCGGAGGGTCTTCGGCAAGATTCCATAGCATCTTTCCCTTCTGGAGTCCTCCAATGAGGGAGGTCATGGCTATGCTCTCCTCATATTCTTCCACCTCTAACTTTTCTTTGTTGAATCTGGCTATGTAGTCTCTTAGACTCTCATTCTTCTCCTGTTTAACATAGAGCAGGTGTGTGGTCTTTTTCTGTGGCCTCACCCCAAAGCAAAAGTTGTGGATAAATCGGTCTGCCAACTGCTTAAAGTTTTCAATGGAATTTTTTGGAAGAGACATATACCAAACATGTGCAGCCCCAGTCATAGTGCCAGAAAAGGCACGACACCTCATCTCATCTGAGATAGAGTATATGTCTACCGCCGATTGGTACATCTCAATATGATGGACAGGGTTTGTACTCCCGTCATATCTTGGGGTTACCACAGGTGGCTTAAACTTTGATGGCGTAGGGAAGTTGACTATCTTCTCCACAAAGGGAGAGCCTATGGAGTATCCTCTCTGAAGAGGGTCCCGACTCTTCAGAATATCACCGATCTTGTCCTCCAGTCACTGGATCGAGTCATTCCAGGGCCTCGTAGGGTCGACTTGGCCGATGTTATCCCCTATCGCCTCTTTAAGGTGGACGGAGGGTTCTGCAGCGGCAGGCCTGCGTCGGCTATTTACTTCCCCCTGATCGTCGTGGGGTCGGCCATCTGCTGCCTCCCTTCTGGACCTCGCAGCACTCCTTGATCTGGACAATTTTTCTCGCAGGTCATTTACTGGGCCCAGCCTCTCAAAGGCCGACCCCCTGCTCAAGCGATCAAAAGCAGAGCCTCTTGGGCGATCGTCAGAATTTTTCCTCCCGCACTTACCTCTACTCTCCTGGAGAGGTCGTACAGTATTGTTGGAGACCTCATATGGCTCCCAGCATTCTATGGGGGCCTCCTCTCCCTCCAGATCGTCATACCTGTCCTCAGAGCAAGGGTTTCCTTGCCTCCCCAGATGTAGACTCCGGGGGTCAGCAACATCCCTCCGCCGCTGAGGGGGTGGCAATTCTTTGCGTGGTGCCTGGGGTGGTCCCCTGGCCTCATGCTGCCCTGGAGCCGCTGTCGGAGTAATCATCTCAGGTGAGACCCCTGGTGGTCTTAGTATGTTATGGCTTAAAGCTGTAAATTGCTCCTGCATGATCCGTTGATTGCTGCCAAAGACTTCAAGGCTGCCGCCACATCAGCCATCTCAGACTGAGGTGGTGGCTGACTGGAACTGGGTCCTACTCCACTATCCGGTGGAGGAAGTGGTGGTGGTGGCATCTCTTGTGCCATGTGTTTTAGCTATGAAAAGTTGAACTGGAGAAAAGACTGGTGAGCTTGAGAACCTTAATGGGTCTCTTTCAATGGTGAAACATCTCCTCACAGGGGGAGAACTGTCTCACCGCCAGAGTGCCTAGTGAGGTCAAGCTGTACAAAGGAGGAGATGTCTTCTCGTTTCCCACAGATGGCGCCAAACTGATGATTCTTAGATTCATCACCACCAGATAAGTGATGATGAGCTCAAACAGTAGTAACAATGGAAGCCCTACAGATATGTATGTATAAGTATATAGAAGGAGGTGAGTATAAGAGGAATAAGACAATGATGTATAGTGGTTAAGCAAATTAGGCCTACATCCACTATGAGTGTGTGATCCACTAAGTATGGGCACTAATGGACTTGGATACAATGCACATAAGCTCACTTTCTCTCTCTACTGTGTGTATAAGCAGAGTTTTTGCTAGGGTTACAATTATCGATCCATCCCTCGATCCCCTTGTAGGGTTGTAGGTGACAAGTATATATAGGTCTTGGGGGGTGTAGTGTACCCCCCAAGTATGCATGGTGCATGTGAATGATGATCTAGCTAATCTCCTGTTGACACTTATAGATGCCAAATGATGACATAATATTCCCTCACGTGAGGGGGTGATATTGTTATAACGGTCATCCACGTGCCATATGAGCCTCACGCGCACTGTTCCACGCATCTCCCAAACCACGTGCTCTGATGATGTCACCCTCGGCATGTGATACGAGGCCGAGGGAAAAGTTTTTTCTGGTAGTGAGTCTAGCCTAATTTAGGCCTCGTACTGTCTTACCCTCGTAGGGTCGTTCGGGCCTGATGAGGGGTCGGCCCCTTGAAGGGTCGTCTGGGCCTGATGAGGGGTCGACCCCTTGGAGGGTCGTGCGGACCATGATGAGGGGTCGGCCCCTTGAAGGGTTGTCTGGACCATGATGAGGGGTCGGCCCCTTAGAGGGTCGTTTGGGCCTGATGAGGGGTCGGCCCCTTGAAGGGTCGTCTGGGCCTGATGAGGGGTCGGCCCCTTGAAGGGTCGTCTAATAAATGTTGAAAGGTCATCTTGACCCCGTCCAGGTGCAGGGTGCCCTCGGCCTGGCCGAGGGTATATGTGGGTATATCAGGGCTTACCCTAGGTGTAATGGGTAAGCTGAAGTTACTAACAAGTCTTGTAAATATCATAGCAAAAATATTGGAAGATTTTCTTGGGACATGGGATGAGAATATACTGGTGGTTTTATGGTCTTATAGAATAACCAAAAGGAAGCCAACTCGTTACACCCCTTCTCCTTGGTGTTTGGTGCTGAGGCAATCTTGTTAGTGGAATTGGAGGTACCTTTAGTTTAGTATAATTTGTGAAGCATGATGCTCTCTCAGAGCAGACATGTTTAATTGGAAGGCCTAGATAAACACAAAGACAACAAGACTAGGCATTTGCAAATGTATACAAAGCAACTCTCAAGATCGTACGACCAAATGGTGAAGCTGAGAAAGTTCAAAGAAGGGGGTTTGATGTTAAAGGCTTGCACAAGTCACATTATAGCTCTTTCGCTCCAAAAATTTGAAGCTAATTGGGAGGGACCTTACATAGTGCGCCAAACTCAAGATTCGAGTTATTGTGAGATATCCCAAATTAAAGACGACATGACCTTCAAGCCTAATAAAAAGTGTCTCAAGATCTACCACGTTTAGAAAATCGTATAATGTCAACTAAATTTTATATTTGTGATGGTTAATCGGGAGCATGTTCTCGCATAACCTTTGTATGGAGTAGTTACTTAATAAATATTGATGTTGCATAAAGTTCAAACAAGGTTAATCTATGTATGAATAAAAAAAAAAGTATTGTGAAAATAATGGACAATTTTGTAATGAATAGTAAAACTAAAATTTCATACAACATTAAAATTTTACAAAAAAATTGGAACTCTTGCCTGAGGATACAAAACTAAGACCACTAATTGTTATCTGGATCATCAATGACAAACCACAAATTAGTAGATACAAGCAATATAGGCTGAAGGCCTAGTAGAGCAGATGCTAGCTCAATTTTCTCATTGGTGAGATCAACCATTTACTTATCAAAATCTTCCATATCATGCTGTACCTTCTCCAATTCCGCATCAGCTTGTGCTAAGGCCTCCCGTGAAACCACAACCTTCTTTTCAACTTTAATTATCTCACAACGAAGGACATCTATCTCTTCAGCTATCGTAATTATGGTCCTCGTGCTGGCTTGGAATATTATATAAAAGGAAGGCAGGTTGACTTTCTTAAAAGACCTCAAAATCTCGTCCAACCATATGAGGGTAAAGCTATTATTAGTTGACACTTAAATTTTTCCAAGCAACTCTTTGATTTTAGAAGAGTTAAGGGACTGTAGAGGCGTATTCATGATTTCACTCAACAGAGTGGAAAAATCGGGCAACCCGCAAGCCATCATAATCAGTATGACTTGAATGTAATGAGGACTGAAAGTGGAAGGATGGATCTCGACCAATCTCTCTATGAGCTCACGATGGAGGGTAAAAATTATGTGGGGAAAATCCCTCAATGTTTGCCTCATTAAGCCGAGAGGAGATGCTTCGGGTGGCCAAATAGTATAAGCACTTCCACTAGTAGATGGCAAAACATTGATGTTTGAATACATATCTTCTTGTTCTTGAGTGGAGATGGCTACGCGAGACTGCACCTCAATATTTTTGCCAAGAGTTTCCACGTTTGGTTAGCTAAAAGGAACATTGATAACGACAGGTGTACTAACAACCACTTCCTCCCGAATAGCCTCAGAGGGCAACTGGTTCGCAAACAAAGAAGATTAAATAGGAGCAACAACAGTCTCCTCTAGAACTGCTGGGATAGCTCGAGTAGGAACAACCTAAAAATAAATGACAGGGGTCAGTGCAACAAGTTGACTAATTTTCTGACCAAAATGGTCGCTAAGTCCAAGTGTACTATGATAAGCACAAAATGCTTGCTCGGACATGTGCACATGGCTAATATAAAATTCCAATCCCATAATTTACAATTGATGCCAAGTCCAAGTGAACTATGATAAGAACTAAATGATTGCTTGGACAAGTACACTTGGCCAATATAAATTTCCAATCCCATAATTTTCGATCGATGCCAAGTTAAAGTGCACTATGATAAGAACCAAATGGCTGCCCGGACAAGTACACTTGGCCAATATAAAATTCTAAACCCATAATTGGCGATTGGTGTTAAGTCCAAGTGTACTATGATAAGCAACAAATGGTTTCTCAGACAAGTAGACTTGTCCAATATAAAATTCCAATCCCATAATTTGTGATTGGTGACAAGTCCAAGTGTACTATGATAAGCACCAAATGGTTTCTCAACAAGTACACTTAGGCAATATAAAATTCCAATCCCACAATTTACGATTAGTTCAAAATCTAAGTATACTATGATAAGCCCCAAAAGGTTGCGTGGACAAGTACACTTATCTAGTCATTATTTAAAGAAACCACGATCACTTAGAAGTGGTTGCCCTAATCAACATCCTAGAACACAAGGTGGCCCATGTTAGGATTTTTTTTCCTTCTTTTTCACAAGGAGGGAAATAAAATAAAATAAATGGAAGCATAATATACCTCAACTTGTGGGGATACCTCAGGGACTAGTTCCTTAGTAGCTGGCCTAGTTACAGGATTTTTCTCATCTTAATCCCCTCAACCCCACCAATGACACCACTTTATAGGATTGAAGGCCCCAAAAGATTTACCAATACTTGGTCGTTGATCGTGGGCACAACTATCAAGACCCTACAAGTGTTGACTTTGGCTAGAGAGGGAGATAGATCAGAGGCATCTCGTTCGGGAGTAGTTTCCTCTAGCATAGTTGGAGCTACATCATACAATTAAGAGAAAGGGCAAGTTAAAAGAGGGAAAGCAATTTTTAAGCACCTGAGAAAGAAGCTAATGGAAATAAAATGTACCTTTTCCCCAGTTATTGGAGAAACATTAGTGATAGGCCCAACTGCCAAGGGCTATTTAACTTCATCTTGCCTTGGTTCAAAATCAAGTGCGCGAGCAATGGCTGCTTAATCTCATAGGAAGGAGGAGTAAGGAGTATACCCCTTTCTCATAGATCAATCTCCCGAAAGACCATCCCCCGCCACAGGGGGAATCAACAACCACCATAGGCTCATTGGTGGCATGAGATGGTCCTTCAAGAGATTGTTATTATTGTTGTTATTGTTGTTGTTATGACGTTTGTTGCTACTGGTGCTGTGAAGATTATTATTCGCTAGTAGAAATTTGGGGCTCCACCCCAACTGTATCAACATAATCATTAACTTAAAAAAAATAAGGCATAAGAGATAAGTGAAGGAAAAGTCACAAAAATATGAACCACCATCCAAAAGTGACCAAATATTTATTGAAAAGAAAGGTCATGCTTATAACTAAAAAAAATGGTACCTTGCGTTCAAGAGAGTCATCAAGTATGGTGTAATCCTAAGGAGGGGAAGATGGTTTCTCGATGATATACATCCTACGCAGCCTTTTTGACCGATGCGTTAGATCCCTTTCTTCAACATCCTCCTTCTCCTCCTCAAGATTAGGCATAGCTCCAGGAGAGGACTCTACCTCAGACCTTTGCCTTTTGTGGCTTCTTAAACCTATTGCTGGGCTAAAAAAGAGACCCCTATAAGCTAATTTATATTCTATAAATACACGAGCAGCCACAGCCTCTTGGTCACAACTGATCATCAAGTTGTTAAAACGCAGCATCACTTGATCCTTGATATTCAGGTCAATCTCTTTGGAGGAAGGGATAACCTCTGGGTGACTAACCTTAGCAGTTTTATTCTTCTTTTGCTTTTTCATGGGCAAAATGGATGCTTTGGCCGAAGGACTTAAATGTGTATCATTAACTCCAATAGTTTGAGAAGTAGTTGGAACATCTTCATCTTCTTCAAATAACTGGGAGGTTGAAGCCCCCTTCTTTTACTTCTAAACAACTAGCTCAATGGGCGTTAAGGGTGGTAACTCAGTTGGCTTAATTTTATTGAAGGAACTTAGGTTAAACGCCGAATGGTCAATCGAGCAACTCTTTAACCCAAGCTCCATGGAGAGAATCTTTTAACACCTGGATACAAGGGATGACGAAAAATGACCTCTTGAACCGAGAAAGATGGTTCAGCAAGTGAGGTAGCTGGTGGATTTGCTACCTTTGGCCCTTTTGGAGTGAATCACCAAGTTCCCTTTGTAGCTGGCCGATAGAGCTGTTACGATCTTGTTTAGATAGTTCCCACAAGTTAAAGAGAAGTTGGTGGGTTTGTTTAGCTAGACATGGCTATGAAGTGCCCCCCTGGTCATAACCAAACTAGGTAGCTACCATGTGTGGGGGGATAAACATAATGAAAAACCTCCCACCCCTTCAAGAAACCTTGCTCGCTATGGATTGCCTTCGAGCGAGCTTTTCATTTGTGAGATTCCCTTCTAATGAGCTTTTTTTGATCAACCTTAGTCCTTCTCATTATGTCTATCATCCTTTAATCCACCTTGGTATGCCTGATTAATATTTAATCAGCCATTCGCTTTAATCTCCCTCTACAAGCTTGGATCTAGTTCCAAAGATAGATCTTCAATTTTTTTTTTAAAATTTTAGCACTAATATCAAGACTATTTTGATATTTCACTTTTAAAGTATCCCCAAGGATGGTTAAATCATATCTCTCCTTTTTTTAATGTGGTCACACATTCTTCCTCAACCAAAGGTAACTTCTTATCTTTAAGTAATTCATCAAGAAACTTTAAGAAGTCATTAAAGTCTAAATCTGTAGCTTTAACTTTAGGGTAGAGGGAATGAGCATGAGAATATATAGATTGAAATAATTTATTTTCTTCTCTAACTAAAGTACGCTCGTTAAAAAATTTCGTCCTTCTCATTTCTAAGGGCTTTAATTTTATCAAGAAAAGTATCCCTATCAATTAATAATCGAGATGATTCATTCTCTTCATTTTCTTTGGTGGCTTCAATTTGTTTATAATTGGCTTAATTCCGGACAAAGCATTTGAGTCATAATTTAGGCTTTGTATTGTCGATCTTGTAAGCCATGACATATTTGATGAAGACATATCACTCAAGCTTCAAAGTGAATATACATCGTACCATGTTTTTTGTGCTAAGTTTATCTTCATATATCTCGAGGGTCTCATAAGGTATGGATGCATTTTGAATATGATACATGGAAATATTTTTGGGTATTTATTTTTAAACAAAAATGTTTGGAACTACTTTTAAAAAAAATGAAATTTGTTTTTTTGGTGTGAAGCTCGTTAGAACGAGGTTGGAACTTCATTGGAATGAAGTTTGGATCTCATTGGAATGAATTTTAGTACCTCATTCGTACGTGCATTTAACGAACATCAAACGAGCATTTTCTATCAACAAAAGGAATCTCATTGGAAGCTCGTTAGAAGTTCGTTTAAATAAGAAAGCCTCTTCGTTCAAATAAACTCGAGATTCATTACTATGAAATGTTTAGTCAAGGCAGAAAACCTCTCACTTAATAAGTGCAATGATTAGTAATAAATATTAGCCAAGATCCAAGAACAAAAGGATAAACTTGATGATAATAACTCACAGGAAGCTCTCGTGTATGGGTAAATTAGATGTCAAAAAATCCAGTTTTTAACGAATGATTAATGTAAGTATTTATAAGAACGTAAGCTCATTGGAACGACCATGCTTGCATTAAATGTTCTGAGCCCTCATTAAATGCTAAGAGTACCGTGCATTTAATGCAAAAGATAGTGTATTAGATGCATGAGATCTTGTATTTAGGCGAGAACACTGTAGGCTGTTTGAATGTCTCTCTCAATGATTGTGATGAGATAAGTTAGCACAAAGGTTTCTTTTTATGATAGGTGATGGGACATTCTTCCAAGTGGGACAGTTGTCCAAGGAATTAACCAACTCAAGTGATAACTTTTCTCGAGCTCACAAATGCCAAAAATCATCACGTCATAAAGATATTAAATAGTGGCAACAAGATATGCTGTCTTGTCAATGCGTCACGATTCCTTGAAAAACCTGAGAAAGTATGTGTTTGTTGGATGAGGTTCCTTTATGAAAGGTTCCTCAAATAAGCTATTTAACAAGGTCCCTCGAGTGAGGTCCCTCTACGAAAAGGTGATTCGAAACACCAACTTGATCCTATTAAAGAGAGGTTTTACTCAAGTGTACCAAACAGGTTGGAATTGTTTACAAACGTTGCCTTGTTCTCAATCCTCCAAACTAAAATCCTATGAGATTCCCTAAATGAGATCACTCGATAGAGCATGAAATCTCTACCATGTCCTGCTATACATGGTCCTTCACATATACTAATTAACCTCAATACTATTACAAATAGGTTCCAAACATTTGACAAGTGGGAACAAGTAGGCTAAGTACATATTATGGGTAAACACACTTAAAGTCTCTTCGAACGTACTTGGTTGTTATGAGAATGCCTTCAAGCAACCTTGCTACCTATAGAGTGCTTTTGAGTGAGTAATATACTTGTGAGAATCCCTTCGAATGAGATTCTTCCGATCGAACTTGGTCATGCTCTTTATGTTTGATCATCCTTTAATCCACCTTGGTATGCCTGATTAACGTCCGATCAACCATTAGCTTTAATTTCCCTCTACATTTACCCCTTCGTAGGGATATTTGTTTAGTCATGAAGAAATATCTATACAAAACATCATCGTCTTCCTTCCAGTGACCTTTGACCTCTAATAAAAGATATTTTTGAATAACCAATGACTGGGCAGATATTTGTTAGATGAAACCTTTCATGCGAGTGAGCTTTCACTCAAAAGAGAGTTATTATTTTAGTGTATACTAAAAAGGTTCTTGTGAAAATATTCTAAAGAGATCATTCTTCGTTCGAGCAAGCATATGTGACATTGGCCTCATAATCTCAGCTGCTGGGGCATCTTTATTATTATTATTATTATTATTATTATTATTATTATATGTTTTTTTCTTAAGTGCTTGGTTTTTAAAATTCCCCTGAACTCATTAAGTTCCCAAAGAATACCAAAGGGTTAACATGGCCCCCAAAAGATCATTATCAAACAGTCTCGTCGCATTAAATGCGCCTGTCCACTTTCCCATGCTATAAGATGAGGCAACCCAAAGTTAGTGTGTGGCTTCCACGCGAGATGCCTCTATGCCCGTTTTAATAGCAGATAATGATTGTTTCTTCTTGGTCACACGCAACCACGCACATGTGACCACCACTTTTTGTTGTTTTAATTTAATTTTTGCCCCTTATAAAAGGGGTTGTCTTTTTTATTAAGTCTTCTGCTTCCAAGAGTTTACAGAGCGAAAGTATTATAGAGAGAGAAAATCTTTGTTTCTCTTATTTCCTATTACTTTAAGTAGTCAAATCGTTCCTTTCTTTATCCTTTGTCTCTGTTTCTCAAACTTTTCTCTTCACCACCATTGTTGAAATGGCCCCTATCACTAAAACCACTCCTTCCGCCGGGAGCACTTCTACTGACACTCTTGCCCATCAAGTCCAGTGGGGAAAGCACCATTGCGCTCCCTTATTTAGTAGCGTATATCATTTCTGGACCGTGGCTGTAAATTAACCCGACCATCAAACCACCAGGGAAACCCCACACTTGCTAGTGGAGGAAAATAACGAGGTGGAGTACTAGGCGTACATCCCTGGTGCCAGTGTAACCAGATTTAGGGTAGAGTGAGGGTATTTTCCTTACTCAAATGTGAAATTTGAGTCCCCTAGGGGATCGTGTGAGAGGTTGGGACCATGGACTAAATATATCTATGCCAAGTATGCCAATTATTTGTCATAAGTTGGTTTGTCAAGAACCGTGTGGTTTGGCAACATAACCTTGATCAAACCCAACAGTGATTTAAAGCTACTGGTCTTTCGATGTAATTATAAGTCACACACTTTTATGGAAACATGGGGTGAGTTTACTATAACCCTGGAAGATGTCTGTGAGCTCTTCGGGCTAGACGCCACTAGAAATGGAAACCTTCTTCGAAGAAGCTACTTCTTAAGAGGAGGAGGATATAAGGAAAGCATTGGAGCAAGTCTGCAAGAGGTGTATCGACTGTTTGAACAAGTGCACTTTTTTAGAGCTGATTCATTATTTTTACTTTGTGGAAGATAAGACTGTTGCTAAAGCGGGGGAGCTTTCTAAGGCCAATCCCAAAAGTTAGCAAGCTGCTGCTTGATCCCCAACTGGTGAGGGTTTTGGTAAGGCCCTCGAGCTACCAACATATATTTTGGTTGTCATTTTATAACGTTCTTGCCTAGGAAACTTCATGATTACCCAAAGAGGGATTTAGTCAATATGGCTGTTCAAACGTTTGGGTGTTGAAATCTTCTTTGCTGCCATAACTTTGGGCTCTTTTTATACCTAGTTAGACGTAACTTATACTGATTTTGTCAAGTCAGTGACCATTTTGACATTTCCAACTGGGCTAACACTTTAGTCCTCACTGCCTTCCTTTATTCTCGATTCCCCAACTTTATCCCTTTGTCCATTCTCCCATGCAATAAAGGTTCCTCACTCTTGTGCGTAGAACCAAAAATAAAGCATAAAACCCTGTATATCCTTGATTTACAAAGTTAAGTAATTTTTCATTTAACCCTACACTGCCACGACCTAATTTTACATTAATAAATTCTTTATTGAGTCCTCTCAGCCAATAGATGTGGTCTATGACGCCTCTGCCGTGAACAATCCTTTACTGGCATTCTCTTAGTTCTAAGTCCTTCCTACCTTCCTTCATTCTCTACAAGCAAGTTCGTTTGAAAAGACTTCACGTGGTTATACCTGTAACATTTACTTAGTTAACTTGTTCCCACCCGTCAATATTTGGAACCTATTTATAATAATATTAAGGGTACTTGGTATCTGTGAAGGACCATGTATGGCAGAACATGGGAGAGCTCTCATGCTCTATTAAGTGACCTCATTTAGGGAATATCACTGATATTTGGTTTGGAGGATTGAGAACAATGCAACATTAGAAAACAATCCCAACCTCTTTGGTCCACTTGGGCAAAAACTCTCTTTAATAGGATTAAGTTAGTGTTCTGAATCACCTTTTCCTCGAGGGACCTCAATCGAGGTACCTTGTCAAACAATTCTTTTGAGGAATCTTTCACAAAGGAACCTCATCCAATAAACACATACTTTCTCAGGCTATTTGAGTAACCTATCATCGAGGAACCTTGGCTCGTTCACAAGACATCATATCTTTTTGCTACTATTTAATATCTTTATGATGTTATGATTTTTGACATTTGGGATCTCTAAAAAACTTGGCACTTTAGTGGGTTAATTCTTAGGACCGATGTCCCACTTGGAAGAATGTCCTAGTAACCGTCATAAAAAGAAACCCTTGTTCCAACTTGTCACATCACATCAATGAGAGAGACATTCTGACAGCCTAAACAGTGTCCCTCCTAAATACAATATCTCATGCATTCAATAAACTTTATTTTGCATTAAATGCATATTAATCTTGGCATTTAATGAGGTCTCGAAACATTTAATGCAAGCATGGTTGTTCGAATGACCTTATGCTCCTATAAATACAATATCTCATGCATTCAATAAACTTTATTTTGCATTAAATGCATATTAATCTTGGCATTTAATGAGGTCTCGAAACATTTAATGCAAGCATGGTTGTTCGAATGACCTTATGCTCCTATAAATACTTTCATTAATCATTCGCTAAAAGAATGGATTTTCTGGTATCTAATTTCCCCATACACGAGAGCTTCCTGTGAGTTATTATCATCAGGTTTTTTCATTTGTTCTTGGATCTTGGCTAATATTTATAACCAATCATTGCACTTATTGAGTGAGAGGTTTTCTACCTTAACTTTAATATACTAAAGTGCTTGTTCTTTCTCCCTTCAACCAAGTAATTATTGATATTCATTTAATTTATTATGTTGTAATGACCCATTCAATATATTCTGTGGTACTGAAATAATTTATTATGAGTGTTGGAGTTATTTATTGATTATGTTGTTCTTCGTGCACTAATCATCATTCTAAAAAGGGTTATGCATCGCTGGATACTAATTGTATCTAACGAACCCACGTCTTACAAAGCTAATGTGAAGTTCCAATAGGAAAGGCTTTAAATGTCAAGTCTTCGACGTCAAATTATTCATTCGTTTTTTATCATGTTTTCCACAACTTTAATAAATCAAGGAAACGTGTTAGGATAAACAATTTGAAAGTGAAGTAATATTCCTCATTCCGTTTGCAGAAATCATAAACATAATGATATAAGACCATTAAAGATTGTATTTTCTCATATTGTCATAAAAAGAATCATCATAAAGATTTCTTCTTTATGTTGAAAAAGGTTCAACATGTTGATAAGGTTACTCCCAAGACTTCTCCTCATATGTATCATCCTTATGTTTATAAATATGATTATTGTAATGGGTAGGACACTTGAAAGAATTTTGTTATTTTCTTAAATAAATCTCACACTTTCATAATGCTAGGAAGAATTATAGCTCTCCTAGAAATATCACTTAGGGAAAACCACATGACATACTCGGGCGTGTTCATAGAAAATGGGTAAAAGAATTTCTAATTCGTTGAAGATTAAACCTACTCCAAATTCACCTCATGTTAGATAAATATGAATTATTAAGGACAACTTATAGCTTATAGATTTCAAAACTTGACCCTGTCATTTGTTGCCCCCTCGACTTCTACTTGTTAGAAGGTTTCACTATGAGCTTCAGACTCTTTAGTATGCTTAGCTTATTCCTTAGATCATTTTACTTTGTTTAATGCTTTATTTGCATAAGTTTTTTCTAGATACCTTTTATGATTATATGCTATAGGTCATCTTGATAAAATGTTAAGACTAATCTATTGGACTTGTTTGCACATGATGTTTGTATCTCGATCGTGTTTATGACTATGAACTCTACATTTAGAATTAAAAAGCTTTGAAAATTTATGATTTTTCGAGCTTAATTTATCTTGAGTAAATATCATAAATTGTCTCACACCACACAATATTTTGAGCACTATCTTATGAACTAAAGAACAGAACACTTTTGAGTAATGCTTTATGGAAATTTCAAAATGTAGGTGAATTGAAAAAGGGTGTCATATTTGCCTTTGTATTTGTGAGATTTGTATCTTCATGGTGGGAGTTGAAAATGATATATATGTCAAAATAATGAGAGATGGTGGGTTACAACCTTGATTGGATAATAATGCATGCGAAAATTGGAAATAGTATTCCATCATAGTAATGAACGTGTGAAAGCCATACACAAAATTTCTTTTTGAAAACAATGTTTCAAATATTTATATCCATTCGAAAAATTGAATATCATCAAGGATGTGAAACAAGGTTTTAACCAAAAATGGCTTAATGAGGAAGAAGAAAGTATTAGTTGAAGATTTTACCTTTTCAAGGAAAATGAAAAATTTTCAATAAAACTTTCAAGTTTGAAATTCCCAAGTAAAACTTATTTTTTGATATTTGTTTTGATTATGTCGGACAAATGCTCATATATGTATACTTATTTCTCTCACACGAGTTATCGCCTATGTGCTCTTTTAGATTAACTTTAAAAATTCTACGAATCTTTCACTAGCTAGTAATTCTCCAAATAAAGTACTTGGAATAAACCATTTAAACCTTGACTTAATAATGTATAACGCAAATATATCAAACTTTATATGTCTAAGCCACTTTAGTAAATGGATCATTTTGTGATTGATCACTTTGTATCATTTGTGAAATGTTCTTTGAGTCGAACACTTATTTGAGAGAGTTGAAATTCTCAATCCATCCACGCGTACAACGAAGCGTTTTGCGCCACAAAGACAGTCGTTGTCGCTCCAGCGAAGGTCACGACGAGCGAGAAGGTCTGCTCTAGTGATAGTACATTTTAGAGTGCATACAATTTTTTTTCCAATCACTTTCGCAAAATACCTTTCTCTCTCTACTCTGAAATCCAATCAACCTTACTCCATATTTTGGACTTCTTCGAAGCTTTTTTGAAGATTCATCCATTATTTCCTTCTCTAGAAATCATTTGGTAAGATTATTATACTCTTTATCTTCTAGATTCGAAATTCATTTTGACATTTATTTATGGATTTAAGGATGTTTTTGTCCCTTTTGTCTTTTTTTGAGTTACTTTTTGACTTTATTAAGGTTTATTGTATACTATTCCATATTTATATGAGTTAAACTCTAAGGATTTGACTCATATGTTAGGTATTTTTTTCCTTCTAAATTTGGGATTCTTGATATTCTTTTGCCGGACCATGCACGAGATTTTTAAGAAACGAAGATTTGGGGCACGCATTTCCACTTCAAGGGAACCGTCTCCTCCCAGATTTTCTGACCCAATGGCTTTCACTCGATTTGAGAACTTCCAACTCCGCATTATTCACTACAAGCGTACCATTGATTAAAATTCTCTTCGGATAAATCATGCCATCGGGTTAAGTGTTTTTGAAGAGTGACATTGACTGAGTTTTGGAAACTAAGGCGTTAACAAGGAATATGTGTATCTTGATTTCGTTTGAGAATTTTAAACCACTGCTGCAATTTCTGGGTCCATCTTTACATTAGTTGTTCATGGTATTTCCTTCACCATCACTCTTACTTTTCTTAGGAAAATTTATGTTTTACCCACTGTCCTCAACCCTACCTATACATATGCTCATGACACTACTCCTATTATGGTTGAAGAGAGGCACCTTAAGTTGCTTTACCTCAAGGGTATTTCAACGACTTGTACTATCTTCTTCACATTTTCTTTTCACTAAACATTACCCAGAACTCGCATCATCATACCATCCCTCCCTTCAAATGTCAGTTCTTTCACGCTATGAAAACTAGTGTCACTATGGATTTAGGGAAGTTGATGTGTGATTTAATGATTGAAAGCATTAAAACCACTAGTAAAGGTAACCACCCCTTTCTTTATTATGGACGTCTCATTTAGTGCTTGATTCTTGCAAGGAAAGTTCATATTTTTTCAAATGAGAAGATGGAAAAGGCTAAAAAGATGATCACCTATGACATATTCCTTGTAGATGAAGTGGAATAAGTTCTCACCCAAGGACTTGGTAGTAGAACCTCTCAACCACGAGATAGGACCACAACACCCTCACGCGCCACGTTCATGATGATCAGATCACGTAGATATCTGTTGGGATTGCTGATTTATTATGTCATGCAATTTTGGCTCATTTCACCCCGTTCCAGGAAGGCCAGACTATGTTTCAGAAATATGTCATGCGACATAACATTATTGATCTTTAGTCTTAAACTCGTGTTGTCCGTCGGTATCATGAGGACTTATATAAGTGTGATGACAATGAGGATGAAGATTATGTGGTCGTGACTTCCTCCAGTTGGTAGCTTCTTGGTTTTGATGAGTGTTTTGTCTTGTGGTGTTCTATTTCATTTTTTTTAAACATCTTCAGTTTGGTGGTCTGGAAACTTTATTGTTTTGGATATTAGCTTTTTAGATAAAAGTCCTATTTGTCATGTATTACGAGTCACCGATCCTAGGTAAATCTTGTTTAGAGAAAAGTCCCATAACTGTAAGGATGGATGGTTTCCAAAGTCAACTTGTATACCGTAATGACGATTATGTTTGCTTTTCAAAAATTCAAATGTAATCAATATGTGAACCCATTTACGCACACTTCTGATTTCATAAAACCTGGTAAGAAGGATTTCTTGCTATAGCAGTTATTCCATTTCTTAATACTTTTGGAATCATTTCTTTGAACTTTTGGTTTCATTTTCAAGTATTGTTAACATCTAATTATTCACTCTGTTCTTCAAAAGTTATGGGAAGGTATATAACTTCATCTAATTTATGATTTATGTGGTTGCATTTGTGTTATATTTTCATGTAGGGAGTTCATTATCTATTTGCTATCATTTTTCCAATTCTTATACAATTGGAATCTCAGCCATTACAGTTGGGATTAATTTTATTGATTAATCCCTTGAAAAAATGATAGCAATTAGATGATGAATTGAAAAAATGACAGAATACCCATGCCATTACAATTGTGATTAATTTTATTGATTAATCCCATGAAAAAATGATAGCAATTAGGTAATGAATTGAAGAAATGACACAACAGCCATCACACTTAGATAATGATATTGATTAATTTTTTTCATATATATATACATTGATCGCAGTCATCACAATTTTTTTTGAGGGGGGCTAATTTTATTGATCCGCAATTTTAATTATGTTTTGGCCGAATTCCTCTAACTGCTCGATTTATTAACTGTTTATTAAGCTATTTGTGCTAAATTTCATGTCTCTTGCTCGATTATTATGTTTTTTATTCATAATTAATTGCTCCCGGTAACCTATAAAATGCAATTTAACATGAGTTGTCCTACGTCATACTATAGTTGCTGCCCTATAAAGTACGCCATATTTGTACTATTGTGATGTTCATAATTTGGGGGTTATTAGTATCAAAATATTGTATTATCATCTCACCATAATTATTTTAATTAAAACATTTGTTATTTTTTTTTCTTATCACAATCACTTAGGAAAATTATAATTCTTTGTTACTTTAAGCATTCTAAATTTCATGTCCGGTACTCGATTTTTTTCTTTAATTCATTGTCCTCCTTAATCTATAATCTTTTATTGGTATTGTTTGAACACTACACCAAAAACAACAATTTGGCACACCCTGATATTAAAAATCTGGCACAGTTTAAAACTGTGCCAAATTCTGGCACGGTTTAGTGACAATCTGACACACTTTAAAACAGTGCCAAAATTTGGCACTGGTTTAAAGTGTGCCAAAATTGAGTACACTTGATTAAAATAAAAAATACTCTAAAAAAACAAGAAATTAAAATTTCGATCGAACCCAATTTTAATCTAACCTAAGTCTCTCTCTCACTTTCCCGCTCTCACTCTCTCTCTATCCCTCCCTGACCCATCATCCGCAGTACCTCCGGAACCTCCATCATCGACAATGTCTCTCTCTGCGCTACCTACCTCATCCATGAACCTCAATCATCCACGCTCTCTCTCGCTGTGTACTTGTGGAAGTTTTTTTGTTTGTTTTTCCTGTTTCACCCTACTCTCTCTTCATTTGTCCAGGATGACGCTTAAGGAGGAGCACCTAGATGGAGCTGATGATGATGTTAAATTGATTGGTAATGGATTTTATTTAGTTTTGGTATTTGCTTGTTTTAGGTTTTCAGCTTTATTTATTACCCGCCTCTTTTCCCTCTACATGAGAGCATATTATTAATATGGTTGGACATCCGATTTTATTCGAACCCTAATAGATTTAGATTTGGATATGAATGATTTATGATGATCCAATGTATAACTTCTATTCGATCTACTAATTTTCTTAACGAGGGAATTGAATTGATCTCGCCCCAATCCGAATCACATCCTTTAAGAGGCCTACATAAATTAGATAAACTTGGTCTATCACACATATACATATACATCGATATCTAAATCTCAATTTTACGCAGTTGCTTGTAGCAATTTTTTTTTTGGCCCAGATTGGGTTGGTGTCTCTTACAATAACTAATTTTGGATAATTTGCGATTTAGGGTGTTTCTATTCCAAATCCATTAAAGATGAACACCATTGTGTGGAAAGGTCAATGCACCATAACCGTCCTGTGTGCTTTGAGGTAAAAAAAGTAATATGTAAAGAAATAAATGGAAATTGAGAAGAATAAAACACGAAGAAAAGGGAGAAAAATATATGATATACTTATTAAACATTTTAGTATTTTTCTCCTTTTCTTCAATCTTTTTTTCTTTGTTTACTTTTCAAGATCCAAACACAACAAACAATAAATAGTGTTGATTTTTTGAGGGATAAGTTTTTGCATTTCACATTGCAGTTTTTATTTTATACAATGAAAAAGATTACTGTTCTACCATGTGGGTATACGATACATGTGGAATGCGTGAAAGAGATGGAGCGACACTATCGGTAAGAACTAAAATAAAAGTCTCACTTCTGTTATAATAGAAACATCTGAATATAGTTTATTAAAATTGCCCATTATACAATTTTTTTTTGATCCATTTGAACTCTGATTGATTGAAAATATTTAAGCTAGTTGGTTCTTCTTTATTCAATGACATTGTAGGTATTAATGCCCTGTATGCTCAATATACATATGTGATATGTCTAGCTTGTGGGAAAAGCTTGATGAAGAGGTATCAAGAATTTCAATCTCTCTTGTTTGCTCATATTACTTTATAATTTCAACACAACAATCTGTTGCTGCCATAGAAGTACATTTACTCCTCTTGGAGGCATGTGTCCCATGATCCTTGAGCGACCAATTATCCACATTCACAATAGTGAACGAACTTCACATTTCTTTCCTTTTCTTCCCTGGGGCAGTTACAGATTCACCAAAGGTTTTCATATGGGGTCGGGAATCAGTATCTTTGGTGCTATTTCGTTGGTGGAATAAGAGTTATCAACTAAAGGTATTTCTTTAATGTTGAGCAATTAAAAATAATTGATCTTGGGAAGTTTGTGATTATATGGCTTATTTTGGGAAGTTTTTTCTCCTTACCATGTCCTTTTATATACGTATTATAGATTTCAAGTAAAGTCTAACTCTTATTCAGTCAAGACATTCAGTTCTTTTTAATCGCTCAACATTAAGGAGATATCTTTAGTTGATAACTCTTATTCCACCAACGAAATGTAACTAAAGATACTGATTCCCGACCCCATATGGGAAACCTTTGGTGAATCTGCAACTGCCCCAGGGCAGAAAGGAAAGAAACATGGAGTTCATTCACAATTGTGAATGTGGATGATTGCCCGCTCAAGGATCATGGGGCACATGCCTCCAAGAGGAATAAACATACTTGCACCCAACCAATCTCCTAGGAAAAGGGAGGACAAAATGAATTTTCATTTTGATAACTGCTGAATTTTCATGTAACATTGTTAGGGGTTCCAAGTTGATGACTTTTACAAATTCAGTTTGTTTGGTATGTTTTATCTTGATCATCCTGAAAATGGCGAGTACCTCCACACATTCTCACAGTTAGCTATTAATGATTACAACAAGAAAAGTATACGTCTGCTCATGTTCTACAAATATTTTTATTTTTCATTTACATGTTTTTGTTATATACTTTAACCAACGCTTTACTTATTTTCTTCCTATTGGAATATTTTTTTGATTGTAGGGGGGTTTACATTGCAAATTTCCAAGGGTAGTGCGTGCAACTCTGCGGGGTTGTGGTGCAGTATATTATATCACATTTGAGGCTAAGTTGGCTGCGGGAGATGTTGAAACCTTTCAAGCCATGGTGTAAAAGAAGATACCTCCTCCTGATATAGAAGTTATTTCTTGCAAACTTAAAGCTATTGACGAATCAAAGGTAAATTTTCGCACTTCATTAAGTTTGTGGATATTGATTTTTTTTAAGAGCATGTCTTTTTGTGTGCTCAAATTCCTTTATGAAGCACTTTGCATACATGTTATGGGGCTTTGGATTTGGACTCTCTCATTTATGCTCATTAACCCTTTTGGAAATACAAGTTGTAATATGCATATTAAATGAGGAAAAACATTCTACTGTATGCATATATGTTGCATATATGCTGCAACATATATGCACACAGTTATTGCATATATGTATAGTATGAGTACATGGATATGCGTACATGGATAAAGTTAGTTGTTTGTGCAATTGAATGAAATTTTATAGGTTCCAAAGATTAACACCTGTAAAGCTATTTGATCAAGCATAGCTATTTGATCTGGTCTTAGGCCTCGTTTAAGAATCTCATCCAAAACAGTGTTAATTAAGACTTCTACTGATGCTACTTATTTCAGTTTTACTGTATTGTTTTCTAATATTGAGAGGTTGATGTAGGCATTGGCATCCATAAAATTATTTTTTTACATACGACAATTCCTTCCGAATGATAATAAGTTTAAATCTCGTGCTTAACATGAATTCTTTATGTGGGTTTAGGGTGAGGTTTCTAATTCATCGTAATGTTCATGTAACTGTGCTTTAGTATTTTTAGCTTACAATGAGTTGCAAATTTGCTTTAGAATTTTTAGCTTTGTGCATTAATGATTTCTATTCTTTTACTTAGGTTTAATGACACTTACATTAACACTATAAATCCATTCTTACATGAAATTTTATCTCTATTTTTTGGTGATTGGGTTGCATGTTCAGTGTTATTAAATTATTCTCTTTGAATTTCAGTCTAGATCCATGATTGTGGATTTTTTGTGTGAAGAAGCTAGGATTTTGTATATGGAATTTGGTTGCTTAAATGATCGCTATGACATTCATGGAAGTTAACATGGTTGCTTAGCACGATTATTATTGGATTAATAGAGTTTGAAATTAAAAATAGTACTATGGAGTGCAAAGTAAGACTAAACTTTATTTTGTCAAGTTAAACCAAGTGACAGTTTGATTTAGTTACTTACTTTGATATTGATTGTTTATATGTTAGTTACTTTATAGTGTGTTATTCGAACTTGGTTCAATTTTGGAATGATATTTGCTGCAATTGATTGAATATGGCTAGAAGCATCCTAAAGCATCATTATTTTTGTATTTGAGACCATTTGCACACTAATTGTTTAATGAGTTCCCATAAGTTAGGCAATGTAAATACAAAATTCTTTATATGAGAACTGTTTAACTATTTGATGGTTTGGACATCTTTTAGGTTGAAATAATATGGTGTAGTGTATGTATGTGCTTTTATCGTGAGTGTGTGACATATATCCTTTTCTTATGATTATTAAGTATTAAGAAATTTTGATGTTTGGAAACTCTTGCTTTGATAAAAATGAGGGTTTGAACCTAGGGGAGCTTCATTTTTTTATATGAACACGACACGACGCGACTTCGTGTCTAAACGACTTAGTTTTGTATATCTCTCATTAAATCAATCACTAAATCGACAGAACAAGATAACTTACTACCTGATATGCCCCAAGTGTAACCTCGGCCTAGAGATACCAACCTCGGCCTAGAGACACCAACCTCGGCCGATATTATGGCCGACATTGGGCATGTCTTGGATGCACGATATCAGCCCTCAGCCATATCAAGGTCGGCCCAGGCCGACACTACCATGAGCCTCTCCAAGGGACATCACAAGGATCAGCAGCACTCGTATATGGCGTGGAATGGCAACCTCGGCCATACATAGGCCGAGCCGGTAGAAAGCCACCAGTTCAACCTCATATCAGGCCGACCCTGTCCATTGTCTCGGCTGGGATTAGGTCGAGACCTCCATGGAACACCCAGACTGAACAAGTATCAAGACTCACCAACCTCGGCCTCACCAAGGCCGAGGTCATACAGCAGACACGATAGCCGAGCACCAGTTGACATCCAGATAAGGACACGTTGGCACAAATCAGTTGTAACAAGATTATTCCCCACACGTGGGGAGAATATTGCATCATCATTCTCTACATGTGACAGTGACAGATGACACTCCCATATTGGTGAGGTTACCACACACATGCTCATTACATGCATGGGGGGTACATTACACCCCCTAGGTACTATATATAGGGGTCATCCCCTACCTTGCAAAAGGATCAAGATATTCAACCCTAGCTGAAACTCTGTCTAGATACACAGTAGAGAGAGAAAGCTTGAGAGATTGTATCCATGGCCATTAGTGCCTTCATTCAGTGATAAAACTCACACACACTCACAGTGGACGTAGGCCAGATTGGCTGAACCACTTATATACCGGCACCCTCTCCTCTTATCCTCATCTCATTCTCTTACCTCTTTATATAGCTGTGCTGCCATTGTTATTCTTATATTGAGCTTGAAAACACCTTATCTGGTGGTGCTGATTCTGGCATCATCATTTTGGCGCCGTCTGTGGGAACGAGAAGCTATCTCTTCCTCTTTTTCTGCTTAACCTCACCGGAGACTCTGGTGGTGAGCCAGGCCTCCCCCTAGCGCGGAGCTGCTTCACCATTGAAAGAGGTCCTGTGAAGTACTAAGCTCATCTGCTACTCAAGCTCTATAGTGTTAACATATAGCACCAGATTTACCACCGCCTCTTCCGCCGTCGGGGGGTGGAGGGCCTAGTTCCGGTCAGGCACCCCCCAGTCCGAAATGGCGGAGGTAGCAGCAGCCTTGAGATCTTTAGCTGCAACACAACAAGCCATGCAGGAGCAATTTGCTCAGCTCAGTCAAACTATGATGAGGCCACCTGGAGTCTCACCGGACATGATCACTCCGGCGGCAGTTCAGCCTCATCCTGACGCCAGGGGACCACCCCAGGCGCCGATGAAGGACCAGCCTGCACCCCAGCGGAGAAGGGACGTTGCTGACCCTAGGCGCTTGCGTCTGGGGAGGCAGGGAAACCTTTACGAAGAGGACATGTATGATGACCTAGAAGCTGAAGAATCCCCAGAAGACTGCTGGGAGACGTATGAGGTGTCAAATAACACTGTACGGCCTCTTAGGCAAAGTCAAGGATGTGTCGGCCGAAGAGGTGAAGAGGCCCAACAAAGAGGGCAGGCCTTTGATAGGTTGAGCAGAGGGTCGGCCTTCGAGAGACTGGGCCCGGTGAATGACCTAAGACAGAGGCTGTCGAGGTCAAGGAGCGTAGCAGGCTCTCAGAGAGGGAATAGGCAGGGTCAGCCAGACCAAGGCCGACCCTGTGAAAGAAGAGGCAGGGAACAGGAAGAGGTCAACAACCAACGTGTCGTGGCAGGAGAACCCTCTGTCCATCGTAGGGAGGTGGCAGGGGATAACCTCGGCCAAGTTGATGACAGAAGACCCTGGAATGATTCTATTCAATGCCTTGAGGAGAAGATAGGAGACATCATTAAAAGCGGGGACCCATTACAAAGGGGTTATTCAGAGGGCTCCCCATTTGTGGCTAGGATAGTGGGGTTCCCAACCCCAGCTAAGTTCAAGCCTCCTACAGTGTCTCCCAAGTATGATGGCAGCACTAACCCTGTACATCATATCGAGATGTACCAGTCAGCAGCAAACATTTACTCGATACCCGATGAGATGAAGTGTAGGGCCTTCTCGGGGACCTTGACAGGAGCAGCGCATAGTTGGTTCACCTCCCTTCCGAAGAACTCAATTGAGAACTTCAAAGGCTTGGGGGAGCAGTTCATCCACAACTTCTGCTTCGGGGTAAGACCTCAAAAGAAGACTACGCACCTGCTGTATGTCAAGCAGGCCAAGGGTGAGAGCCTAAGAGACTACATAGCAAGATTCAAAAAAGAGAAATTGGAGGTAGAAGATTATGAAGAGAGCATAGCCATGACCGCCCTTATAGGAGACCTCCAGAAGGGGAAGCTATTGTGGAAACTGGAGGAAGACCCCCTAGGTCTATGGCGGAGCTGCTGGAAACCGCAGGAAAAGTAATGAATGCGGAAGAGGCAATGGCCGCCAAGTATGAGGAGGAGAACCGCGGTGGCACTGGGAGGTCCCAAAGCAAGAAAGAGGAGAAGAAGAGGTCAGGAGATGACAAGTTCGCTCACTATACTCCCCTGACTGTGAGCTGTGAGCACATCCTCAATGAAATTAAGACTGACCGGACTCTGAGATGGCCAGAGAAACTGAAGGCCCCACCACATAAGAGGAACCAAAACCTATGGTGCGAGTTCCATCAGGATCATGGCCATGTCACGGACAGATGCTTCGCTTTAAAAGATGAGATTGAGAAGATGTTAAAGTTTGGAAAGCTGAGGAAGTATGTGGATGGTAAGGCTCCAAAGGGTGGAAGAGATGACCCTAAGAAAAGAAGAGATGACAGATGCCGGGGCAATGTCCCGGCTAGAAGAGACGATGATTCGGAAGGAGATGACGAAGACGACCCGGATCTTTTGCCAAAAAATGACAACACCCCGGTGAAGAGGGTCGGTACGATCTCCTTTGGTGTTAGCACCATATGTGGGGGATTTGCAAGAGGTGGCTCTGAAGTAGCCGATAGGAAGGCTCATGTAGCAGAGGCCAGATCAGTGGCCAAGCCTGAAGTTGTGAATCTAACGTCTTCCGATGCAGTGTAAAAGAGGAAGAAGGTAGACATGGACACCCTCGTAGTGGGGTTTTCCAGACTCGACTTCAAGGGTATCTTAGCCCCCCATGACGACCCACTGATTATAACAACAAGGGTGCATGGGTGCGAGGTACGGAGGATCCTCATAGACGGGGGGAGCTCAGCAGACGTGATGTTCTGGCCTTGCTTCAAGAGACTAGGTCTTAGAAGAGCAAGGCTGGTGCCTTATCATCACCCATTGATAGGATTCGGCGGCGAAAAGGTCCACCCCTTGGGCATGTATGAGATGGACGTACGGATGGGTGATGAGTGGCCTAAGAGGCTGATCAAGAAGATAAACTTTTTCGTTATGGATGAGAACGTTTTCTCGGCCTACAACCTCATCATAGGAAGAGTGGCCCTAAAAGAGTTTGAAGCTGTGCCGTCGACGGTCCATCAGATGCTAAAATTCCAGACTCCTTATGGAGTAGGGGAAGTGCAAGGGGACCAGACCACGACGCGAGAGTGTTACTTCGACTAGGCCGAAGAGAGAGAAGCCCATAAGAGGGCAACCACCACTTACATCATTGACACTCTTGACCCAAGAGACGAAACAAATTGAAAAAGGGAAAGGCCGCGGAAGAGGTAGAATCCATCGTCCTCAATGAGGGAGAGCCAGAAAAAACCTTCCAGGTCGGTAAGGCCTTAGATCCAGGAATCAAGGAAGAGCTGATAAACTTCCTCAGGAGGAGACAGAGTGTCTTCGCATGGAGTCACGCAGACATGCCTGACATCGACCCTGAGGTGATGAGCCACAAGCTCAGCGTGACCAGAGATACCAAGCCGATCAAGCAGAGACGAAGAATCTACTCTAGGGAGAAATACGATGTCATTCGGGAAGAAGTCAAAAATTTGGAAGAGGCCGAGTTCATAAGAGAGGTTACCTATCCGGAGTGGCTCTCAGATGCAGTCATCGTGCCTAAGGCCAATGGGAAGTGGAGAATGTGTGTGGATTTCACTGACCTGAACAGGTCTTGCCCAAAAGACAGCTATCCCTTACCTCGAATAGACCAAATGGTGGACGCGACGGCGGGGCACTAACTCATGAGCTTCATGGACGCTTATTCAGGCTATAACCAAATCTTCATGGATGCTGAAGACTTTGAGAAGACAGCCTTCATTACTGATAAAGGGACGTACTGCTACAAAGTGATGCCCTTCAGTTTGAAAAATGCAGGGGAAACGTATCAACGTCTTTTCAATAAGATGTTCGAAGAGCAAATAGGTAAGACCATGGAGGTATATGTAGACAATATGCTAACGAAGATCTTGAAAGCATGTACTCACGTAGCAGACCTTGAGAAGACCTTCGATGTCATGGACTCGTACAGAATGAAACTCAACCCAGCAAAGTGTGTCTTCGGAGTAAGAGATGGGAAGTTCCTGGGATTCATCGTTAATCAGAGGGGAATTGAAGTGAACCCTGAGAAAATCAAGGCATTACTCGACATGAGGACTCCTAGGAATATCAAGGATGTCCAGAGACTCACGGGAAGAGTGGCTGCCCTTAACAGGTTTGTTTCTAGGGCAACGGACAAGTGTCTTCCATTATTTAAAGTTCTAAGAAAGGCCTTCCAATGGGACGAAGAGTGTGAAAAAGCCTTCAACCAACTCAAGTCCTACTTAGGGTCTCCCTTATTGCTGTCTCGGCCCATCACGGGGGAAAGGTTATTTGTGTATCTGGCAGTCTTTGAATCAGCCATCAGCGCGGCCATCATATGGGAAGAGGATGGGATCCAAAGGCCTGTGTACTTCAACAGTAAGGCCCTTCAAGGGTCTGAACAAAATTATCCCCGAATGGAGAAGTTAGCTTATTCCCTAATACATGCCTCAAGAAAAATGAAGCCTTACTTCCAAGCTCACTCCATGGTAGTCCTCACTGACTCCCCACTAAGGTAGGTTCTGCACAAACCTGAGAAGTTCGGAAGATTGATGACCTGGGCCATCAAACTAGGAGAATATGATCTTACCTACCAACCTAGGACAGCCATCAAGGGGCAGGCCCTCGCAGACTTTGTCGCAGAATTCACCTGGGAAGAGGCCGAGACAGAGAAAGGCTTAGATGACGGCGAAGAGACGAACTGTAGTGTCTTTCGAAATTCGAAAGAGACGGCACCAAACGTCTTCCGAGATCGGGAAGAAGTCATCTCAGGCAAAACCCGGAGCAGAATAGAAGAGAACGAAGATGATCGATACCTCTTCAAGAAAGGGGTTATGAGAGAAGGGGTCTTCTCATCAGATACAGACGTCTGGAGCCCCTTCGTTGATGGCTCTTCCTGTGATAGTGCAAGCGGTGCGGGGCTAATACTCTCGGCTCCATATGGCGCCAATATTGAATACGCCTTGAGATTTAACTTCCAGGCCTCAAACAACGAGTCCGAGTATGAGGCCATGATAGCAGGTCTCTCATTGGCAACAACTCTTCGGGTAAAGCGACTCCTACTCCATAGCGACTCAAGGTTGGTTGTCAATCAAGTATTGGGGATATACGAGGCCAAAGACGAAAGGATGGCCAAGTACTTAAAGAAGGTAAGAATGTTGTTAGAATATTTTGAAGAAGCAATACTGAAGAGAGTGCCTCGACTGAGCAATAATCACGCTGATGCATTGGCAAGGCTGGCCTCGACAATGAAGACAGATATGGGAAGGACCATTCCAATCGAGGTCTTAGGAAAGGCAACCATCGAGGAGGACGAGGTATGTAGCCCTTGTCACCATGTGAACCTAGGAGACTCGTGGATCGACCCGCTCGTCAGATACCTAATAGAGGGAGAGCTGCGTGAGTTCAAGCTAGAAAGGAGAAAGTTGAGATACAGGGCTGCCAAGTTCTCAATGGTAAGAGACGTCTTGTACAAAAAGGGGTTTCTATTGCCTCTCCTCAGATGTGCGCATCCCATGGAAGTACCCCGGGTCTTACAGGAGGTTCATGAGGGTTCTTGCTTTAGTCACATAGGGGGAAGGCCCTTAGCCAAAAGGATCATCACTCAGGGATACTGGTGGCCTACCTTGTCTAAGGACGCTGCAGACTATATGAAGAGGTGCGACAAATGTCAAAGGTTCTCCACTATCCCTTATCAACCCCATCAGCCTATGATGTCAATCTCTTCTCCATGGCCATTTGCGGTATGGGGAATTGACTTGGTAGGACCTTTGCCAAGAGCTGTCAACAACTATAGATTCTTGATAGTTGCCATTGACTACTTCTCAAAGTGGGTGGAGGCAAAGCCGATGATAACAATCACAGAGCAGAAGACCTTCCAGTTCATATGGAGGAATATCATATGCAGATATGGCCTCCCAAACACTCTCATCTCGGATAATGGGACCTAGTTCAATAACTCCTCCTTAGAAAAGTATTGCTTAAGAGTGGGGATTAAACAACTCTTCTCATCTCCTGGTCGACCTCAGGCAAATGGTCAGACCGAGGTAAAAAACAGAACTATCTTAGACGGAATCAATAAGAGGTTAGAAGATGCGAAGGGGAGATGGACAGAAGAGGTCTACGCTGTGTTATGGGCCTATAGAACCACGATAAGGACACCAACAGGAGAAACCCCATTCGTGCTGGCACATGGCTTAGAGGCCGTCATACCAACGGAAGTAGGACTCCAAACTCATCGGATTCAGACCTACAACCCTGGCAGCAATGGGGAAGAGAGGAGGCTAGACCTGGATCTTATCGAAGAAAGACGAGAAGACGCAGAGGTCAGAAAAGCAGCCTACCAGCAGAGGGCAGCGAAATTCTACGACCAGAGGGTAAAGTCAAGACCCATTGCAGTGGGAGACCTAGTGCTAAAGAAGACCCGACAGAAAGAAAATAAGCTACACCCAAACTGGCATTGCCCCTACAAAGTAACAGAAGAGGTTGTGCCTGGCACTTACAGGCTAGAAAGCTTAGAAGGAGAACCTTTCACTAACCCATGGAATGCTGACCACCTAAAGAGATATTACATATGATGTTGCATAGAATTTTATGTAAATGTGCCATCTTATTGAGAAGAGGTTATTAATAAAGATCAGTTTCCATGACAGTGATTGCTTTATTCTTAGATCAGAGATATATTATGGGGATACCATCTTAGGTGATGACCCCAGACTTTCATAACACCATTCAGTGGTGACGAGGTCTGAGCTCAGACACCATAATGAGATGACCTCAGACCCTTAACATCATTAATTTGGTGAAATTTATTATGAGGCTAACATCTTAGGTGATGACCCCAGACCTTCATAACACTATTCAGTGGTGACGAGGTCTGAGATCAGACACCATAATGAGATGACCTCAGACCCTTAACATCATTAATTTGGTGAAATTTATTATGAGGCTAACATCTTAGGTGATGACCCCAGACCTTCATAACACCATTCAGTGGTGACGAGGTCTGAGCTCAGACACCATAATGAGATGACCTCAGACCCTTAACATCATTAATTTGGTGAAATTTATTATGAGGCTAACATCTTAGGTGATGACCTCAGACCCTCATAACACCATTCAGTGGTGACGAGGTCTGAGCTCAGACACCATAATGATATGACCTCAGACCCTTAACATCATTAATTTGGTGAAATTTATTATGAGGCTAACATCTTAGGTGATGACCTCAGACCCTCATAACACCATTCAGTGGTGACGAGGTCTGAGATCAGGACCATTGGTCGAGTTTAAACAAGACCATTGCAAAGACAAGCTTATAAAGAGGGCTTCAGAGGTTGAAGCTCATTGCAAATTTATTTCTAGCAGACATCATAACAATGGAACTAAGAATAAAAAGCATCACATGGCATTCAATGAAAAGAAAGTGAAGAGGGTCCTCATCAGAGGTTGATATATATATTCAGAAATTTGATGTTCAATTATTACAGACAAAAGTTCCACAATACAGAAATAAAAAATATCCTAAGAGTCTGAGGAGGGAACGCTGACACCCTCGGCTTGGTCAGAGACCTCGGTTGCATCATCACAAGGGTCTGCCACTCCAACCTCGCTGACCTCCAGAGTAGCAGTCTCGGCAGGAGCAGCAGCCTCTTCCTCAACCTCTTGAAGAGCTTGGGCAAATTGTGGATCAGCAAAGCCGAGACCCACGAAGTCAGAGGCCTTCAGAGCGCCGGCCTCTCTCTCTCTCATGTCAGCCCATTTAGTAGTGGCTTTGATACCTCTTTCAAGGTATTCAAAACCAAACTCCATGAACTCATCAGAGGATTTGTAGTCAGCAATGATCTTCTCAGAGGCATCCTCAATAGCGTCCCTGACAGCCGAGTTTACCTTTTGCTGAAGAACGTCATCTTTAGCCTTTAGTGCAGTAGCATGGTCCTTGCCGAGCTGAGAGATGTCCCTCTCCAACCCCTTCACCTTTTCCTCAGATCCCTTCAGCTCAGACTTGAGGCCCTCTATCTCTGCATTCAGAGCACCCTGGACTTTCTCGCCTCTTGCCCCTTTTGGATGTGAGGCAACTTCCTCAGAGCCCAGTTTGATAGATGGTGCATAGCGGCCAAGCTCTGCATGTTTAGTGAACATGAGTAAAGTTGAAGAAGAGTCAGATGTTACACTTTGAAGAATTTGTATTAAAGGACCAAATTATACCTGAACGGCTCTGTGAAGGCCGAACTCAACCAGCAAGGGGGGTCCATAGCCCTGTAGAAGTGCTTATCAACCTCGGTCATTGCAGAGCCGATGGCATTCACGGCCTGCATGCTGTGGCCAACTACGCTGTCAGTCAACTTCAACTGATCCAGACGGGCCGATAGGATATCGGCCGAAGAGATAGGGATTGCAGCCTCAGTGGTCTTCTTCTTCGGCCTCTGATCCTCAAGGGCATGTTCTTCGGGAGCCCTCTTCTTTTTGGTCGGGGGCTTAGAGGCCGAGGGAGCTGGGGGAGGAGCGTTCAGACCTGCCTTTTTGGCAAGTCTTGTCAGGCTCGGTGCAGCCATCTCCCAAAGCTCGTCTGGGATATCCCTTGGTCGCTCTGCAAAAAATTAATAGACCTGAGTTAGATAAATCAGATATGAATAAACTCAGAGGTTAAACTTGCAAAACAAAAATGCTTACCAAGCTCGGAAAGGGGACTTCCACCCAGATCTGTCCCAGAAAGGAAGTGGGGAGTCATCAGATGTTCAAACCTGACAAATAGGCCATTTGCCCCCTGATCCTGAAGGGCTTTCACCTTCTGGAGGTTTTGAAGACTTAGGCCAGGGTCGGCCCTGGCAGACATGGTGACCTTACCCCACCTCAAGGGCATCCTCTGCTCTAGATGGGACGAGGGAACACATGGGCCAAACTCCCATGGCCCTGATGCAAAAAAGTACCGAGGCTTCCAGTTATGGTTGGAAGTCTGGGTCACCTGAAGCAACTTCTTCTCAGGCCTCCGAGCTACAAAATGGTAGTAGCTCGGATGATTTTTGGCCGAGGAGGGGACGTAACAACCCACGAATACTTGAACTGGAAGGTCTGAATGGTGGACGACCTTCCATAACACTATGGCCCCTATTAGGATTCTCCATGCATTAGGAGAGAGCTGGGAGGGGGCCAAATTAATGTAAGAGAGGACGGATATGATGATGGGGTGAATGGGCAGACGGAAACCCAACTTGAACATCTGCTCTTACAAGCAGATCTCCCCGTCTCGGCCGTGATAAGCCCTATCTTCCCTCAGAGGTCTCCTAAGCTTTATTGAGGGGCTGATAGAATACAGGTATCTGAAGCAGAGAAGGTCTACCTCAGTAATAGTACTCTCGTGCTCTGTCGCCTCAGAGACGTCGACATCAGACTCAACCTCATCATCATCTAGCTCAACGTCGGCCGGAGCAGATGTTGATGGGTTACCAGGAAACCTCCGAGCAAATTCTTCCCCGGTAACAGCTGACATAGGGATGGCGTCAATTGGTGGTGGTATGGCCACACTCGGCTCAAGAATCTCAACCTCTGAGGAAGACCCTGAGGTGCTTGAGTGGTTATGGGACGAGGCTCGGCTGGAGACCTCGGCCTGATCAGGCCATGTGTGAAGTCCATGGCCTCTTGAAAGGAGTCCACGGACATGGGGTCTGAGGTAGAAGATTCAGACTCAGACATAGGTATGGGATCAGCAGGAACCCCTGTCTGATAGAAGTTCTTCGGGGGGTCGGGATATATCACCCTCAGAGGTGGTGGAAACAAGGGTCTAATGGGAAACTCTTGTGACCTACGAGCCTCCTCCTGAGCTCTCTCTATTTGCCTAATCTTTTCTAAAGTCTTCTCTCTAAGAGAAGGGAACTCCTCAAGAAGATGATATAAAGGTCTGAGCATCAGAGGACGACACTACACTTGGGGATTTTCCTAAACTCCAAAAGTTACAAACAAGACTGGCTAATAAGCAAAGGAATTTAAAGATCAAACTACTTAAAACTTGGCAAGAAAAACTCTCCTGAAACTATGGTGGTGACGCCGGAAAACTAAGAAGGTCGCCGGAAAGTACGAAAATAAGGGCGCTTGCAGGTAAAATGGAGGAAAAAGTATAGAAAGCCTTACCTGAGGAGGGAATGGTAAGGAAGTGAGGAGGATACGCGAGAGATCACCACCCAAAAGCCTTGAATCAAAATCTTTCTAGAGAGAGAATTGCAGAAACGCTGGCGACAGAAATGGAAGAAATGGAGAAGAAAGAGAGAAAGAAGGGTTCAAAACCCTTATATACTCAGGCACAACTCCCAAGGCCTATCATTGCCTTGGGAGCTCCAAAGGACGGCTGAAAGCACACGCCCACTAAGTAAGCGTGTTCTAGCATTGGACAGGTGTCAGGCAGGTATTGGCTTGGAACAGACAGGCCTCGGAGGTGTAGTAATCCCCTAGCCACGCTCTCACATATGACTAAGGGCTGGGGGGTGATTGATATGCCCCAAGTGTAACCTCGGCCTAGAGATACCAACCTCGGCCTAGAGACACCAACCTCGGCCGATATTATGGCCGACATTGGGCATGTCTTGGATGCACGATATCAGCCCTCGGACATATCAAGGTCGGCCCAGGCCGACACTACCATGAGCCTCTCCAAGGGACCTCGCAAGGATCAACAGCACTCGTATATGGCGTGGAATGGCAACCTCGGCCATACATAGGTCGAGCCGGCAGAAAGCCACCAGTTCAACCTCATATCAGGCCGACCTTGTCCATTGTCTCGACTGGGATTAGGCAGAGACCTCCATGGAACACCCGGACTGAACAAGTATCAAGACTCACCAACCTCGGCCTCACCAAGGTCGAGGTCATACACCAGACACAATAGCCGAGCACCTGTTGACATCCAGATAAGGACACGTTGGCACAAATCAGTTGTAACAAGATTATTCCCCACACGTGGGGAGAATATTGCATCATCATTCTCTACATGTGACAGTGACAGATGGCACTCCCACATTGGTGAGGTTACCACACACATGCTCATTACATGCATGGGGGGTACATTACACCCCCTAGGTACTATATATAGGGGTAATCCCTTACCTTGCAAAAGGATCCAGATATTCAACCCTAGCTGAAACTCTATCTAGATACACAGTAGAGAGAGAAAGCTTGAGAGATTGTATCCATGGCCATTAGTGCCTTCATTCAGTGATAAAACTTACACACACTCACAGTGGACGTAGGCCAGATTGGCTGAACCACTTATATACCGGCGCCCTCTCCTCTTATCCTCATCTCATTATCTTACCTCTTTATATAGCTGTGCTGCCATTGTTATTCTTATATTGAGCTTGAAAACACCTTATCTGGTGGTGCTGATTCTGGCATCATCACTACCTATCGGGATTAATAATGGCCAATGATGTTCTTATTCATGCCAGCATATATGTAACATATATGCACACTACAGCATATATGCATACAAGAGCAAATATGCAACGGTTGCATGCGCTCTTATATGCATACATGCAACATATATGCATACAGTTGCTGCTACATATATGCTGCTATATGCATATATGCACAACAGCATATATGCATGGAGCCATTGCATATATGCTGTTGCATAAATTCTCTTGAATGCATATATGCTCTTGTATGTAGATTGAGGTATTTAAATACTATAGACTTTAGTCAGGTTGATTACTACTTAGAAATACGAGTTTTAATTTTTACTCATACTTGTGAAATAGGACCAACCGAAAATGTGGCCAGTTGATCATCACATAATTTAAACTCATACTTATGAATATACCATATATGCTTGAGTGAAGCATCCTTGTTTGGACAGCATGTTGTTTGCCAATCCATAGTAATGGGAGGGTGCTTTTTAGTGCTGCTAGACCAGGGGAAATTGATACACCATGACTGAACTTGCTTGAGGATCCCCATGAGTTTTGAATGGATGCTTTACTTGATACATCTTTTCTTGATACACCTTTTCAAATGGATCCCCATGAGTTTAGAATTGATGCTTTTCAGTGCTGCCAGACCAGAGGGTGCTTTGCTTGGTACACCTTTTTAAATGGACACATCACACAACTTTGTAATCAGATTTCAGGTGGTTTTTTGTCAACAAAAGGGTTGAATGAAAAGTTAAGCCCGAGTTTAGGTATGTGAAGCTCTCTTCTAACCAATAGGAAGTTAAATATTTGATTATTAGTGTTATAATATTTTAATATTTATATTAAATTGATCTTTTAATTAGGATTTGATAGCATCGGATCCCCCAGTATCTAACGAGTTACTAGTTACAATATATATGGCCAAGAGATAAGATACAGATCAAGAAGATAGATAATGCCACAACGAGACCGATTACATTTTTTAAGAGGCGCAGAGGGCTTTTTAAACTTTAGTTTATAACTGGTAATGTTAGTTATAGACTAAAGTTTAGCGCAAATGATCTATATAAGAGTTAGGACAAGCCAATGAAGACTGTCCCCTAACCCCTGTCTGGATCTCCCTTCCTTCCCTTCCCTTCCAATACACTTATTCTCTAAAGCTTCCCTATTACCTACCTCTTATATATATGCTATAACATATATAACAACAACTGTTATATATGTTATAACAACATATATATAGCTGTTATATATGTTATAACAACATATATAACAGCTATATATGTTGTTATAACATACATAACAACTATATATGCTGTTATAACCTATAGTTGTTATATATGTTATAACACATATATAACAGTTATGGGATGCACATGTAGTACCAGTTATATTTGAAATGATTAAGAGCATCTCCATTCATTAATTGAGTTCACTTTTCACCCTTGCCTTATTGCCTATATGATATGATGATGGTTGAATTTTGTAACCAATTTTCAGATTTTTGATGGGCACTACGGGAATGCTGCAGCAATCTTTTCAAGGGATCAATTGTTTAATCATGTCATGGTGTTATTCCTGTAACAGGTATATATATCTACATTAGTTCATTTTTTACTTTTTTATTACTTGATTTGAAATACATTATATGAAAACCATCTGTATAAACATGGGAGAAGTAATGACCACCTAGCAGAAATGATACCTTTGAGTTACTCATGAACTCCCTTTAATTTTTACTCCCAAAACAGTCCCCTAAAACAGTCCCAAAATAATGCTAAAAAAAGTCCCAAAGTAAAGCTGAAAATAGTCCCAAGGTAAAGGTCTCCGTCTCTTCTAACGTAGAGTGTAGAACAAACGTATTGTAGAAACTGACTGCGTAGTCCCGGGTCTCCTAGTTTGATAATACGACGATAATTTGCAAAAATAACACTTAGGACTTAAAAACAGGCCATTAAAGGGTGAAAAACCAAACCAGCCCCCAAACGATCCCGTAGGAGGCACGAACACCTCACACGGGACCAATGTAACTTGTTGGAACTGACCACGTAGTCCCGGGTCTCCCGGTTTGAGAATATGACGATAATTTGCAAAAATCACACTTAGACTTAAAAACAAGCCGTTAAAGGGTGAAAAACTAAACCAGCCCCCAAACGACCCCGTAAGAGGCACGAACACCTCGCACGAGACCAATGTAACTTATAGAAACTGAACGCGTAGTCCCGAGTCTCCCGATTTGAGAATAGGACGATAATTTGCAAAAATCAACACTTAGACTTAAAAACAAGCCGTTAAAGGGTGAAAACCCAAACCAGCCCCCAAACGACCCCGTAGGAGGCACGAACACCTCGCACCGGACCAATGTAACTTGTTGGAACAGACCGCATAATCCCGGGTCTTCCGGTTTGAGAATACAACGATAATTTGCAAAAATCACACTTAGAATTAAAATCAAGTCGTTAAAGGGTGAAAACCCAAACCAGCCCCCAAACGACCCCGTAGGAGGCATGAACACCTCGCACGGGACCAATGTAACTTGTAGGAACTGACCGCGTATTCCTGGGTCTCCCGGTTTGAGAATACGATGATAATTTGCAAAAATCACACTTAGACTTCAAAACAAGCGGTTAAAGGATGAAAATCCAAACCAACCCCCAAATGACCCCGTAGGAGGCACGAACACCTCGCACGGGACCAATGTAACTTGTTGGAACTGATCGCGTAGTTTCGAGTCTCTCGGTTTGAGAATACGATGATAATTTGCAAAAATAACACTTAGGACTTAAAAATAAGTCGTTAAAGGGTGAAAACCCAAACCAGCCCCCAAACGACCCCATAGGAGGCACGAACACTTCGCACGGGACCAATGTAACTTATACGAACTGACCGCTTATTCCCGGGTCTCCCGGTTTGAGAATACGACGATAATTTGAAAAAATTACACTTAGACTTAAAAACAAGTCGTTAAAGGGTGAAAACCCAAACCAGCCCCCAAACGACCCCGTAGGAGGCATGGACACCTCGCACGGGACCAATGTAACTTGTTGGAACTGACCGCGTAGTCCCGAGTCTCCCAGTTTGAGAATATGACGATAATTTGCAAAAATAACACTTAGGACTTAAAAATAAGCCATTAAAGGGTGAAAACCCAAACCAGCCCCCAAACGATCCCGTAGGAGGCACGAACACCTCGCACGGGACCAATCTAACTTGTTGGAACTGACCGCGTAGTCTCGAGTCTCCCAGTTTGAGAATATGATGATAATTTGTAAAAATCACACTTAGATTTAAAAACAAGCCGTTAAAGGGTGAAAAACCAAATCAGCCCCCAAACGACCCCGTAAGAGGCACGAACACCTCGCACGGGACCAATGTAACTTGTAGGAATTGACCGCGTAGTCTCGGGTCTCCCGGTTTGAGAATATGATGATAATTTGCAAAAATCAACACTTAGACTTAAAAACAAGTCGTTAAAGGGTGAAAACCCAAACCAACCTCCAAACGACCCCGTAGGAGGCACGAACACCTCGCACCGGACCAATGTAACTTGTTGGAACTGACCGCGTAGTCCCGGGTCTCCCGATTTGAGAATACGATGATAATTTGCAAAAATCACACTTAGACTTAAAAATAAGCCGTCAAAGGGTGAAAACTCAAACCAGCCCCCAAACGACCCCGTAAGAGGCACAAACACCTCGCACGGGACCAATGTAACTTGTAGGAACTGACCGCGTAGTCCCGGGTCTCCTAGTTTAAGAATACGATGTTAATTTACAAAAATCAACACTTACTTAAAAACAAGCCGTTAAAGGGTGAAAACCCAAACCAACCCCCAAATGACCCCGTTGGAGGCACGAACACCTCGCACGGGACCAATGTAACTTGTTGGAACTGACCGCGTAGTACCGGGTCCCCCAGTTTCAGAATATGATGATAATTTGCAAAAATCACACTTAGACTTAAAAATAAGCCGTTAAAGGGTGAAACCCAAACCAGCCCCCAAACGACCCCGTAGGAGGCACGAACACCTCGTACGGGACCAATGTAACTTATTGGAACTCACCACATAGTCCCGGGTCTCTCGGTTTGAGAATATGATGATAATTTACAAAAATCAACACTTACTTAAAAACAAGTCGTTAAAGGGTGAAAACCCAAACCAGCACCCAAATGATCCCGTAGGAGGCACGGATACCTTGAACGGGACCAATGTAACTTGTTGGAACTGATCGCGTAGTCCCGGGTCTCCCGGTTTGAGAATATGATGATAATTTTCAAAAATCACACTTAGACTTAAAAACAAGCCGTTAAAGGGTGAAAACCCAAACCAGCCCCCAAACGACCCCGTAGGAGGCACGAACTCCTCGTACGGGACCAATGTAACTTATTGGAACTCACCGCGTAGTTCCGGGTCTCCCGGTTTGAGAATATGATGATAATTTCCATTCCTATATGTAATTTTTTTTAGTTTGAGTAATTTTTTTTTGTAAATTATTGGGTTACTAATATCGTATCTTTTTTGTATCCTATTTTTTTTGCAGGATAACAGTTTATCGTTGGCATTTATTCACATGGAACACACAGAGAACTCAATGGTTTACAACAAGGGGCTTATTCATGATTTCATTTTTTGTGTTATGAAAGTACGGGCTTTTGTAGTTTTATTGTTAACTTTTATGGCCGTGCGGGCTTTTGTAAGTTAATTATTATATTTTGTGGCTGTGCGGGCTTTATGTTAGGCATGTTTTGTATTAGCAGGTTTTGGAATATCCAGAAAATAGAGGAAGCTTTGCCCAATTTTTTTGGCATGTGAACTATTAAAGACTTGTAATATTTTGAAGTTTGTATGTACATTAGTTTATCAACAATGTGGGATTTTTTTAATTTGTGAATTTTTGTGCTTTGAAATAATATTTTTTTTTCTTTTTATAAAAAAATTTGGCACAGTTCAAAACCGTGGCAAAAGTGTATCATATTTTTGCACTGTGCCAATTTTTTTTAAACTGTGCTGAATCTGGTACAGTTAAAAACTGTGCCAAAAGTGTGCCAGAAATATCAAATTCTGGCACGGTTTAAAAGTGTGCCAGAAGTGTTCCTGTTTGGCCAAATCTGGCACACTTTTGAGCCGTGCCAGAAAAAAATGGCCATTTTGGAACACCTGATTCTGGCACAGTTCAAAACCGTGCTAGATTCCTATTTTTGGTGTAGTGGAAACACAAGTCAACATATATTGTATTACGTCATATTAAAGTCATCGCACTATATAGTCTACAAACGTGTGTTAACGGATTATTTGCAATAGTTATTTCGTTATAGGTCCTATGCCCCCATGTTTAGGATGGAACCAATCCCACCCTATTTTTCATTTTTCTTTAGTTGGAGGTCCAGGTGACTAAGTTGTTAGGTAAGTTTTAGCAATTAACTGTTGTTTTAAATTTTGAATGTGGGTGTCATATTTGGATCCTCAAAGGCACTGCAGCCAAAATGATTGCGCAATTGTCCCACGATTTTTTCTAATAGATAGAGGATGGTACATACAACTAAAAATGAATTACTTAAGATAGGACCTTAACAATTATATGAGAGTAGTACTAAATGCAAACAGTACCTTTATGAATTATGTTATGGTTATTATAATTATTATAATGTTGATTATCGATAATTGTACATTAAAATATAAGTGTTTAATTATGACTAACTAGAGTGCATATATTTATTTTTGTTGTATGTGCAGCTCAAGTTGTGAGTTGAAGTTGTTGAGATGTACGTATCATTCAATCACTTTTATTGTTGGATTAACACCGGTGGCGTCATACAAGGAATTATGCGATGTAATTATTGAAAAATATCCCAATCTCTGTAACACTAAGTTCTAGATTTGTTATACATTCCCAAATCAACCAACGTGTATGGTGGTATCCGATATGGATGTGCATATGATGTTTGTGTATCAAGGGTACATTAATGCCCCTATTATTGACATTGCCGTATCTAATGTTGGTCAATCTAGTACTTGTGCAAGCGAAATTATTTATGGGTTGGAATATGATGCACTGACGGACTTGGACACAATGTTGTTGGAAGACAATGATACGGAGCACGGTGGTATGTTAAGCTTGGAGACACCACGTACTTACTTGTCCACAAATTGGAGGGGTTATATTACACATATAGGACAACGGTTTGAATCAATAAAAGATGTTCGCGATAAACTCTGTAAGTATGCAACTGAGTGTGGGTTTTCTTTTTTATATGTGAAGAATGACAAGGTTAGAGTTACAGCTGTTTGTTTGAGGAGGTTTGCGGATGGCTGTGAATGGTTTTTTCACTCACGAGTGTGTTGGGCAAATGGTTATTTTTACATCAAAAAGTTGAACAATTTTCATTCCTTTAGAGGTCGTATTAGGGAAGAAAAGAGTAGTATGGTGAACTCAAAGATGGTTGCTTCAATTGTTCAAGATAAAGTACATGATAAGCCGTTGATATCCCCCAAAGATATTTGTAAAGATATTTAGCAATCTTAAGGATTTGATGTCACATATTGGAATGCATGGTATGGAAAGCAGTTGGCGAATAAGGAATCGCATGGGGATGAGTCTCGCTCGTATAGCCAGCTAGAAAGTTATTTGACGGCGCTGAAGCAATCGAACCTTGATTCATATATCGTGATTGAGTGTGAGCTCCACTCTCGTCGTTTTAAGCATTGTTTCGTGGCATTAGGTGCTTGTATTTATGGTTTTAAGTACTGTAGACCCTTTTTGTGCTTGGACGGTACCTTTTTAAAAAACAAACATCGTGGCACTTTATTGGGTGCAACAGCTAAAAATGGTAACCAAGGTACTTTATATAACCGTATTCATATTCTGTACTTATGTTACCTTATTTTATGTTATTAAATTGTCTCACGTGCTACTTTTTTATTATATAGGTATTTTCCCATTTGCTTTTGCTGTGGTTGATGCGGAGAATGATGACAATTGGAGGTGGTTTTTGGAGATATTGAATGATATTCTATATGAGGATGAGCGAAACATCACATTCATTTCTGATCGTCATCGAGGTATTCACGATGGTGTGGCACGCATTTTCCCACTGTCTGCACACGATTACTCTCTACACCCCTTGAAGAACAACTTATTGCATCGGTTCCTAGGAAACCACCTCTCTGACTTTCGGAAGAGAATTGAGAGCTTGTTTAAGCGATGCGCATATGCTCCAACCAAATCACTATTTCATAAATACCTAACTCTTTTAAAAAATGAAGGTAAGGAGCAAATTGAGAATTTTTTAAAGAGTATTCCATTTAATAGATGGGCGAATGCGTACTTTAAAGGTGATAGATATGGAGAGATGTGTTCGAATATCGCCGAGTCATTCAATAATTGGATATTGGCGGAGAGACACATGCCTATTACACAATTAATCGATGGTGTACGTTCAAAGTTAATGGAGATGATGTCCAGTCATAGTGTTGAGTCCGAGCGATGGACCTCATGCTTATGTCCCAAAATGGAGAAGCAATTAGTTGCTAGCATCGAGTGTGGGAGGCATTATATTGTGCGTCGTGCCAGTGAACATGTTTTTGAGGTTATAGCAAAGCACCGTTTTTTGGTTAATTTGTTGAATCGATGTTGCTCATGTGGTGCGTGGGTTCTTAAGGGTTTCCTCTGCAGTCACGCGATTGCTGCTATTCAACAGAGTAAAGAGGATATATATTCATACATTGAACACTATTTCACATCAGAATGTTTTATAAAGTCATATGTATACCCTGTGTATCCCGTTCCCGACATGGAGTTGGATGCTGAGATGTTTTGTAACTCTGAAGATGAAGAGCTAATGCCTCCATTAGTTAAAAAACAATCCGGGAGGCCTAAAAAACATCGCATTAAATCAACCAGTGAAGTTATTTCAAGGAAGACCAAGTGCAGCAAGTGTGGGCGAAGTGGACATAATGTCAAAACATGTGTTGCTGTTGGTTGATGTGTTGGTCTATGTTGTTTCTGTTGTAGTTTCCGTTTTGAAGGGAATTTGATAATCTAATGGCAATATCATGTAGTAATTACAATGTACATTTTCTTATATTTGTTAAGTCAAAGTTTTATATGGCATGTTTTATAGTGTGTTTTAATGCCATCCAATATTTGTACGGTCGTGCTTGTTATTTTCAGATTATATATGTTGATGGTTTCGAATCAATAGCATTATGGATTATAAGCAACGAAAGTTGGATTATGTTGTTAAGATAAATTTTAAATTTAGTTATTTTGGCTGCACTCCTAATTCATGATTATTATTTGCCTCCCATCCCATCTTCTTTCTGTTTTGTAAAAAGTCCTGTTTTTAACAGCTATGCAAAGCACAACTGCTGGATTGTGGGGAGACATGGGTTAACATGCCTTCATTGTTGGAGCCATTTTGATTAAAAGTGGGACTTCTAACTGAAAATAAAATTGTTGGGACTGCTTCCTAATAAAAGTTAGAAAATAGGACTAAATGCCTTTAAACCCAAATGAATTTGATTCATAATCTCATTACGCATTGAATTGGAGTAATGGTGGGACTAATAATTATAGGACAAAACGCTATCAAATGGTTATGCCACCCCGTCATTTCTACTGTATACTTAACGTATAGTTAATGCAACAGCAGGATATATATTCTCTTATTCTACATTGTGACTAATCTTCTAATGACAAGCCATCATATATGATAACCTCAGAGATTTTATGGACATCGTACAAAATTAATTACAACGGACATGCAATCGTATGGGGTTTAGTCCCAGTAATTAAGAATTTCTAGTTGTCAATCCCATGTATTTTAAGTTTTTGATGTTAGTCCCATTGATTTTGAATATGGTAATTTTGTACATGATTTAAGGACATGAACGTCATTTTGCTACATAATTTATAGATGATCAATTAAAACGAAGGAAAAATGTAATCAGATAAGTTCATGCATCGTGTCTATGGATAACTATGGTGTTGTTCTTTATTTTTTTAAAGCTAAATAACGGGTGTTTTTTTTTCATTCGAGGGACTATTTTTGTAATTATAAAAGTAGTCTCGGATCTTAAATGCATACCACTAATCTTAGTTCCCATGGCTGCTGTCCTCAAATTAAGATCCCAAATATTACAACCATCAATTTGGTATTCCTGATATAGAAATTGTACTGTTCTACTGCATATATAAAACAATTCTTGTTGGTAGCGTAAGAATATGAAATCTACAAATCTGCCAGACTCGATTAATTTTTTTCACAACATATTATTTGGATATGTTCATAGTTCACATATTTATATAGGTTAAGCTACCCTGCATATTTCCTTTTTCTCGAGTAGTCGTTGTTTAGACCAAGTCTTAAAAAATAGGACTAAATGCCTAAGCTTTGTTAATACTATTCGTAAGGCGGATCGCACCCTCCTTTTTTTAAATGCATCCATCTTAATTAAACTGATTATAATTTCACATAACAGGTAACATAACAGTGTCTACGTGTCAGAAATTCAACCTCGATTTAATAAGAGATCCTCATGAATTTGACATTACATAACTATTAATGTTACTACAGAGCACCATTGGTCGAACACTAGTTTTATTATTCAAGAGAGTCTATCAACTTACCAGTACAGAAAAAACTACAACATAACACTGATGCAATCTCATCAGACGAACTAAAGCGTTGTCCTAACTACTTAGTCCCAACTATAAGAATCCAGTTTTAAAATTATGCTCAGTTTCGGACGATATCTACTGTTCAATTCTAGTTTTTCACGTATTTCCTCATAGTTGTCGTATAAGTTTTCCCTTTTAACATGATAGCTATATGTAAAAAAAATTGTGTTGAGTAGAAATTCTCCACTTGGTGCTATGATGAAACACACACAATTCTCTTAGGCTATAACTTATAGGGACTGCAACTCTAATGATGAATATTGTTTTATGCCTTTTGTGAACCTTTATTTTCGCTTTAAGGAATGTGAGATTAAATTGAAGGAATATGAAACTTTAGTTTGGCTTATTTTTCCTCAAAATAATTCATCTGGAAACGCAAAACTGAAAAGTAAAAGTTATAATTGCGATAATTGATAACATGGACCATGAAGTGAGTGCCTCAATAGTTGAACTGTAAAATGTTTGCCCACGTTCACACGAAACAATTCCGGATGCATTTGTAATTTATGCTGCCAAAGGGATTTGCTTTAAAATTTATTGGCAATAAATGGCCTTGTGGGTGTTAAACAATGAGGCATCCTAGTAAAAGGAAGTTAGTCACCATTTATTTGAAAAATATGACTGGTTCCTATAAGTGAAGGAGGGGTTTCCCTTAGAAATTTAAAAGCTTTAAATATATATGGCCTGGTTTGAGTGGCAACATTTTGATTGCATCTTTTATCATAAGTGGTGATTCTATTTTGAATGGCATAAGAGTTACATTATTTATTTTAAAGAAAATTTCAAAATGGTGGATCAAGTCTAACTCACACACATACTTTTGTCATGAGGGGACCTCTTTGGCTGATTTGATTGAGAATAAGGATGCAAACGAAATCGGGCCAGGTCGAGTTTGAGCCGAGATTAGTTGAGCTCAATTATTAAACAAGCTTGAGATTATTTTCGAGGTCGGTTCATTTACTAAATGAACGAGCCAAACTCAACCTTAAATAACTCAAGCTCGAGTCAATCTCAAGCAACTCGACTTTAAGGGATTTAATTGAGCTTGTTTATGCCTTAAAATTGAGCTCAAGCCGAGCCCACCGATCATAATTTTTCAAATGAGACCAAAATTGTTATTCAGCTTCGTTCATTTTCCTAACAAATGAGCGAGTCGATCTATAAACGAGTTGAGCTCAAGTTGTTCAAGAACAAATCGGTTCATTTGCAGCCCTGCTTGAGATTCCACAAGAAATTATATATTTATCAATGGCCAGATCCTTATATTTTTGGGCAAATGATCAGTGGATGATTCCTCATATATTTCAACATGCTTTTCCATATATTAATCAAACCATTGCTTCAGTCCCCCTATTCGATGAGGCTGATTTAATCTAGATGGAAGACAACATATATAAGCATCTGGCTATATGCTTCTACATCGTGGAGATCATATCCTCTTTGCTTAATATACTCTATGAATTATTCTGACTGCTTTCCAGGTATTCGACACTACTTTTAAGTGTGTTTCTTTTCAATCCTTTTATTCTTGTTATATTGTGTGTACATGGGGCTTTGTAACCGCATTGACTCGGTCCAACACCCAAGTATCTGTAAGATTAGATATTTGTGTGTTGTACCTAGTCGAGGCTTTTTTTATTGGAAGCGATCCAATCAACTTTTTCATTAGGAATTAGTTATATAACTAGACAACGTCAATCACATAGACACATTCGAAACTAAGAATTAATATGTTATCTTAATATGTTATCTGCATAGATAAATAAGATAACTTCGTGAACACAATATCAGTCTAGCTATAAAAAGTCAATCACATAGCCACATTCTCAACCAAGAGTTAATCCAACAGTGCACGAAGATTATCGACTTGGCCCTTCTAGCAGAACCTAAATTCGATATTGAATTGCAGTACGAAAAAAAAAAATTGAAAACTTACAAAACCACCGGCAAACACCAATCACAGTACGATTAAACCATCATCGATATCCAAAGAAAATGTGTCATTGTGCAGGATCACATGATTAAAATTTTGAAAAAGTAAGACGTGAAGCCGAATAAATACGAGATAATATATTAACAAAGCATAATGTATCATTGTGCAAACGCAACTTAATCGTCACAAATTAACAACTTAAAGCAAAACCTATTATCTTGTTTTTCGTACCACAATACATAACTTAAGGGCAACCACATCTACCTATACATACTAGTGGTTGGGCAGACATTAAAAATAAAAATACAATCAATCAGTTGGTGGTTTCAATGCATCTGTTATCACAAGTCCAGCTATATGTGTGCTTCAGAAAGACATCAACGAGATGCGTTCACATTTGAATTACCCTAGGATGTGAATCATTTGGTGTCAACTCATTTTGTGATGATAATTCAAGTATATAATACATCACTGTGATGCCACAATCAGACCTGCAGGCAATACGTATCAGTGAGTAGCCATACATAACATTGATCAAATGATTGTTTTTAATATAAGATATTATTATCAAGACTTATGATCCTTCACTTTACAAGGGACAATTCGGGACGGGGTAGAGTGGGAAATTATCGTATTCACATGACATCCAGCGTATTATTTCATCATCATCTCTGCTGAGTGCTTGATGTGCTTATTCATTTCCACCCATAGATCTTTAATTTATGCACTCGCCTCCTTTACATAGAGATTTCTCCCCACCTTTATTTGTTTTCTTCAAATATTTTTTTATTACTCCATGCTATAACATTTAGCGGTCTTAAGGTTACATTATTTCTTTTGGAAGCAACAGTATTAGATATAATATATTCTGTTGTGTAAATAATGCATATAATAATGTTGTTCGTACCATTTGTTTAGCTTCGTTATAGCATCGGTCTCTACCATTTTCCATCATATTTGATGTTGGGTTGCAATGCAACCACATGCCCTTCTCCTTGTCAAGGTAAAGCACCGTGAAGTGGAAATCATTACCATGGCGCATAGGAATGAATATTCGTTCACATTCCTGGATGTTTTCCTTGACGATGTCATATAAATATGACTTTATCCCTTCTTCGTTCTTCATCCTTACCATTTCCTGTACAACAAGAAGAACAACATTTATATAGTATGATACTTAACATACATTATAAAAATATATGTAAGTTGAGTCAAACTTTACCTATACGATAATGGGGAGATATATGTTTTTTGGTTTACCATCAGTGTTGAACTTATCTGAAAGTATTGCACAGTACGAGTCGATCACCTGTGTAATTAATATTGAAACGCATTAGTTGATGCAACATTATTTGTCCTTAAATTTATGTTGTGTTTGCTTACATTATTTGAAATTTGATCGCCCCAAAGCAAGGTCGATATATCACAGAGGGATATCGAATCAAGGTCCAACTGCCAAGCTGGTATCCTGCATTTTAGCAGCAAATAAGTAATGTAAGCACGTGTATGTGGTCAAATCAAAAGAATGAGTTGACGTTTAAATAAAAAAAAGGTGTGGATCTTACCCAACTGGAGCTATCTCGCAATATGCCTTCAACTTTTTTCGCGTTCTGTTATCCAGTATGCGTACAAGATTTGACTTTAGTGGGTTGGGAATCTTTCTCACAACTTTTGTGTAGTTCGTTGCTTCATCGGTATCCTCCTCTAGAATTGTGATAAAATCTTCTTCACTCCAGTTATCTTCTTCTTCTTCTTCTGTGTTGTCAATCAATGTGCAATTACTTGTGCCCGACTGATTTCTGATGAAGTTGTTGACATTTGCTTCAATTTCAATTTTCTTTTTTCTCTTAAAATTCTGATACTCGTACTCTGGCTTCTCATTTGTTATTCGAGTTCTTCTAGTTTTCACACCGAGGATTCTACTATTCGGGCAGCCAGGGTTGCCGCCAAGTTGTTCTACCATGTTTTGCAGTGTTAAGGTACGCTTTCGGAGGTCTTTATTGTCGTTATCAATGTAAATTGATTTCGTTCGTCGCCGATCAAGATCCTTCATGTGCTTATCTATTATTTTTCTTTGTTGCTCTGAGACTCCAGTCATTCGTTCCACATCTCTTGCTAGTATCTCAATTTTTAATTTTAATTTTGCTTTTATGCCTTCAGATGCATATAACTTTGATTCACTTTTTTTTTATTGTGTCTGTAATTTTTCGCGTTTCTTGTAAACTGCTGCGGAGATGATATGATTCTTCTTTAACGGCACGAAGGACAGATTTAAGCTGAGCTATAACCTCTTCTTTCTCTACTATTATTGCATCTACATGATCTTTTTTGCATTTAGCTTGTTCATGAAACTGCTTGAGTTGCGTCTTCAGCATAATTAATTGCTCCTCGTGAAGTTTGGCAACTGTTATTAACTGTTGTTCTTCCACACATTTTATCTCAAATTCATGATGCAATTTCAACCGTTCAGTTGTAACGTCATTTAACTCCCTGACCAACGAGTTTGAGTGTATTATCTCGACGCTCAACTTTTTTTCTAAGCTCGCTGTCAAGCTCACCTGCCTTGATAGTTGCTCTTTTAACGACGCAGACCACTTCCTCTCATTATCGATTTCATCTTCCACTTCCTTAATCGTCGCGACAAAGTGTCTCATCTTGCCCTCGAGTTACTCGTTCTTTTCCTCTAGGCACTCTATGTATTCTGTAGCTTTCATACGTGCACCATAAAACTCATAATCTCTCCTTTCAATATCTATTATATTTCGTTTGGAAGCGAGTGTATTTGGTAAATAATCATCAGAACCCCCTCCTGATTCTATCATTTGGACATTACTACATTCTATTCTTGATGCTTCCATGCTATTTTTTAAACCACCTCCTGGTGTTTGTAGTGATGCTTGTGTTGAAATTTTGGCAGTTGGTGTACCCGATAATGAAATGACATCTACATAATGACGGTTATTCAGGTCCGTCAGTTTTTCATTAGCACTTGAGTTGTGATTCGGCCGTGTTACTTCTACTACGAAGTCATCGTCTGATTCAGTCTCAGCATTAATTACGACAATCTCCATCGATTTTCTCGATATAACTCTCCTGCTTTGGGGTGTTTGTAGTTTCAACTGCGAAGAAAAAATTAATGTAAAAATTAGGAAAGTTAGTGGTGTGAATATGGTATTTATATTATAAATTGTCCCAAAATTTCATCATACCTGTACATTATTCAGATTAATATGTGTAAGTTTTCTATTAAGAATATGAAGGTTCCAATGTAGGATTCGAGGTGTGAGATTATGCCGTTCTTGGATTCAGTTGATTATGCTGGCAACCTCGCAAAACCAAAACTGAACACGAAACTTTTGTAATGTCATGTAATTATATACGCAAACAAATTTCAGAACTTTTGTTTCAAGTCTTAAGTCTTTAAACATATTATAATTCTCAGTGTCATTTTACTAATTACGTAAACATTTTACGAACAAAGCAAAGGCATAAAACCATACTTTTATAACAAGCTTTATTTTGAATCCTTTGGGTGCGATTTTATAGTTGTTTAATTTATCAGGGGAACATAATTTCATCTGAAGTTTATTTTTACATTCAAGCTCAATATCGAATAAAACCCCGTAAGAAATTAATTACCAAAAGCACGGGGACACAACCAGTAACGATTGCTGGGGGTATTATCTTGCATCTTCTTTCTTATTGAATCGAGAAGCCACTTATGAACTGCCTCAGCCCAATTATAAGCTCTTAAATTCTTCACGTCGTGTACGTATTTTGCAAATATCCATCCCAATGAATTTCCAGTGTTTGCAAAGATGAATGAGACACACAAATGCAAAGATATCAACCGGACTACATCACTTATATCTTCTTCGCCTCGTCCTTGTAGTGTGACTAGCAAAGCAGATTCAACCTTTTTTTTGAAAGTTGTACATCGGTGTTGAAATATTTGCTGATGAATGTATCCTTCGGCACTTCTCTTTTCTGTATCTCTATCGGTTCAGCCCGATTTGGTATTTCTAGTATTTGTGACACTTGGAGTGGGTTAAATTCAACTAATTCCCCCCGATCTTGAATTTGTTTGATGAAATATCAAAACGGTTGATAATAGCTATGATGTTTGAGTCGTGTTTCTTGTAAAATTTATCTGTTATGAGCCCCTCGGTGTATGTGCAAAGAATGGACCAAAACGGTGCTTTGTGCAGCAACTGCTAGTGCACATCCCTTATGTCGTGTTCATTCAATAGGCGCAACAAGCTGTTGAATGTCATCATATTTGCCCTGAATTGATCCGCTTCTTTACTTGACGAACCGCATCCGTTCGCCATCTGCATTTGTCATTACAGTTAACTAACATATTTACAGGGATGAGTATTACGTGAATTAATTAAGAATCACAAACAAAATATCATTTTGCACAATCCCCTACCCATTAATTTTCACAATCATGCACTGAACTTAAGTAAAAAAATATGTTCTTTTGTGAATCAGATTACGAACTATTTTACAAATAAAACTCGGATCAATACTTTTCTTAGAAATAATAACAATCCAACCATTATCAAATTGAGTTAATTATAGAGAACTTAGGTATTTAGTCCGCAAACACCACAGAACCGTAGGAGAAGAAACCACAAAAGGTAAAGAAATTATCAAGTCATACCAAACTCAAAAAGTATAACAACTATTTGCATAGGCATTCAAGAACGTGTGTTCACAAATTCAAAACTAAACATGTAATGAATTGTGTCGAGGCAAGAGTTCATAAATTATGAGGGAAAATAATAAGTAGTCATTCAACGACATTATGTAAAAAAAATTGTTTAAAATTTAGTAAAGGAAGTCATTTGAGGGCCAACTAAATGAGAACCTTCAACTAAATGACATATAGATAGGATCGGTTACTTAAAAAAAAAGATAACACAAGACTAAATGCTTGTATTGAGGTTTGTGGTTTTGGCTATATTTTCGATTAATTTCACACATCTACTGTAACTTGTAATATACAAACAAAATAAAATTATGAACAATCCCCTACCACTTATTTTGGACAATCATGCATTGAACTTAAGTCATAATTTTTTTTTCTGTGTGAATCGGAGTACAAACTATTTTACAAAAAAACTCAAATCAATTTTTTTTTTCCGAAAATAATTGTAAAATTGATTTTTACAATCCAACCACTATTAATTTGAGTTAGTTATAAATAAAGAAATCTGGATAAATAACTCATATGATTTAGGCTAAATTTGTTTTTAGGTATACCTGACTGTTCTTCTTTTCTTATTCCCTATACGGTTGATACTCAGAAAAAAAAACTTCTCCTTTTGAATATGAGTAGTTGAAAGCACTGCAAGAGAAGATTTTGAGCGATGATCCATCATGTTGAAAGAAGAATTCTAAATAGTGACAAGTCAGAGATGAGTTAGAGAGCTACTAATTAGTATTAAAAGTTCAACACTCGAATGCGACACATTTTGTATGTCACCCCGACGTGTCTCACCGATATTGACTCTTATTTGAGTCCCATTATTATTGGGCCTTAAACACGAGCTAATATATGTGCAACACGTCATGGTAATGCCCCAAATTGTGTCGATGCTGTGACTCCTTGATTACAGAGGGAAATGAAGATGAAATTGTGATTCTAGCTTTTACTATATGTCCAGGCATTCAAAAATATATGTCCCCAAATTTGAAACTGAAAATATAATAAATTGTGTTTATTGAGGCAACAGTTCATACATTTTGAGGTAAAAAATATGAAAAGTAATTCAAGAAGATTTTTTAAAAACAAGGGATAAAATGGAGTAAAAGAAGCCATTTGAGAGCCAAAACTTTCAGACATTCAAAACACATGTTCTAAGTTTGATTGAATTCATTTTCCAACAAATATAAAAAAATTTACAGTAAAAAACACTGACCTCATATATTATACCGGCATTTTGCAAAATCTATTTGTTCATATGTAAAACTTCGGTTGAAATATGTTGAACTATTTGCTGGGGAAGACGGTTTGGTAAGAAGTGGGGTAGTGGTGTGGATGCTCATCTTGTTCTCATTATTCAGTTAATATTTTTTGTTTTCCCTCTTACAACAGGGTATTTGAACATGGGTATTAGTGTCAAATTGCTTATCTATTTTATCCTACGTTCTGTATGACTTTCAACGAATGAGACCTGCAAATAATTGAACTTTTTGTAGGTTCGGTGGCTAAAAAAAAATAACACAGGACTAAATGCCTGTGACCCCTTTGGATATTTGGTTATTACTGTTTTAGTGACCTTTTTATGTCACTTTTGAATATTATGGGTGTGTACTCAGTAGGTAAGAGTACAATTTTTGTAGATATACTATTTGGCTTCTATGGACATCTCTTGACATTTATATGTTATTTTATATTTATGTTCTTTTGTTTATCACATTTCTATCATGACTATTTATCTTCTGATCCTTAGCTCATTATATTATGTGCTTTTATTTGGCACACCATGGATTACGTAGGCTTGTTATTTAATCACTTGTTTTATTGCCTACTAATTAATGTTATATACTTGTTGACTTGCACACATGCCTTATTATATCTATTATATGGTAGACTTTGACTCGTGTTGGTGTTTACATGCTCTAGATTTGTTGTGTTATATTTCTATCTCTTTAGTGAAGTTTGAACTCGATTCCTTGAATTTCATATTCTATCTTTGTTTAATTTCGATTTAAATAACTCATTATATGATTATTATTATTATTAGCACACTTGTTTAATTTAATGTTCATTTACCTTTGATAATTCCATGACAAAATAGGGGCGACATATTAGATCAAGAGGAGTTATAATAATGAACATATCTTGATTTGTTTTATGGTAAATTAAATGAACAAGGAGTTTAAACCTAAGAAATGTAGTACATATCTTAATATGTCTTATAGCACTAAGATATTTTCATTTCTAGAACTTGTATGCACACCTTAGAATGACGAATCACTTTCATATTTTATTCACCATATGTTTTTTGTTTAATTTTCTCATTACATTGGTATTTCTATATATCCTATATTTAGAATGTATGATAGTTTAACATGTGCAATATATCTTTAGAACTATTATCTTTAAAGATTTATAGTATAGGGTTGTCTTATACCTTTGGTTGAGCTTGTGTCTATATGTCATAGGTTTCTAGACTTTCTTAAAATACTTGTAATCTTTATTTTTTATATTTTGTGACGGAATGGACAGAGGGATAGATTGTAAGAGTATTCATTTTACTCATGTGCCCAAATAGGACAAGATTTTCTTATTCCCTTGACCAAATATACTTTGGGTCTTGTCCTTGAAGTCGTTCCGACAAAGCTTCATGCAAATCATTCAAAGGTCATCCTCACCTTCATGCATTTCCTTTTACACCACTAGTAGGAAGGTAAACGAACACGTACACTCAAGAACATTTTTCTCACACATATTCTCTTTACAAAAAATAATTTGTGCTCGTGTATGTTTTTATTGATTTGGATCTTTGAACTTATTTATGAAATGCAATAAAACTGTTTAAAATATTTAAAATGCATTTCATAAAGGTTGATGAGGTCTATCACAAAAGACCTTCGCTGCAGCGAGGTTGAACCATGTTCTAGAGATTTTCCTCTTTGGCTTGCCTTGTATCCTCACCATAGGTTCTCCACAGTGAAGCAAAATCTCGATACGGTAAAGCACCGACGATATGTGTCAGTCTAGCGAAAAAGTTACTTTTTTAACTATATTGTGCATAACTTTCTTGGTACTCGTGAAAGCTAAAGATCTGACCATATATTTTTTGCTTCCATGTCACTTCATGTAAGCCTACTCCTTACCTATATGCCCCCTCAAGATTCTTTTGCACACTTTTGTGTATTAGTAAGTGTGATTTTATGACTTTTTTATGAACAAAATATTTTTTTCCAAATCTATCTTGCCACAAGAATCATTTTAGGAGAGAAAAATATTTAGATAAAATCCTCTTTGGTGTTGAATCTTGTATTCTTTCAAGTTCTAAATTTTTTTTCTCTTCAATATATTCTTGAGATATTTTAAGTTTATATACTTGTGAAATATAAAATTATTTTGAAGTAAACTTGTTTGCTTCTAATTTTTTTTAAAACCTTGGACAAATAACTTTCGAATTTGTTCTCGTGTTATTTTAGATTTAAAATATCTCAAAGATATATTTTGTGAGTTAAACCATTATTTTCAAAGACACTTTCACCTTAGGTTATCACACACCTAGAAAATGGTACCACACTCATTAGAGGCTTCTCACCATTGTTTCATCTTCGAACACTTAGTTTTATTTAAAATCTAAATAAGTCAAACTTTAAACTAGGACTTTGTTTGGCACAAGGACTTTACGACATTAGTTGTGTACTAAAACCGATCGCGGTTGTGTAGTGTTCTCCAGCTGTTGGTGCTCTCTATAGAGGATATGATGGGAAAGAGTGTCTAATCAGTTATAACATCATGAGGGTTGTAAGTATGTTTCTTCTACTTATAAAAATCTACCACAATACATTTTTCATTATATCGCCCTAAGGATTTTTTGCATTGTAGGTTTTACCTCGTACGCCCTAGTGTTGTGCTATATTATTTACCTTTACATATTTAGATTAAGTCATCTAAACATTGAAGATAAAATTTGATGTAATCTAATTGATAAACGATTTGTTACATAGGCCTTAGGGCTTCTATTTGTTCTTAACCATAACAAAAAATTGAAGGAAAACCTTATGTCGTTTTGACAAGAAATTTTAATTAGGTATCTTTTGTCCATCTTTGTTTCGAGCACACGCACTCTCAGGGTTGTTCTAATGGGCCGTGTCATACATAAATACACAAATGTAAATAAATACAAGGGTTTTGTTCATATACGTACTATACAAATAAGGTTGTCATGCAAGGTTAAGTAAACAATAATAAAATAATGTATCAAAACTCAAACTTCGTATAAATTAAGTAAAAGATTATTTAAATTTGGGTTGTTGTTAAGATTATACCGAAACCCTATAGGGGCCTTTAATGCGTCTATTTGAGAAGTCAAACCCTTTGGTGCACATATTAAAATAAACCAATTGTCGTTGTTTATGCACTTTGGGCAGAATACTTTCTTCAAGTTTTTAAAGGCATAAACAAAAGGCTCGTCGGTCATGCGTTCTTTACTCTTCAGCATGGATAAATCTTCAATGACAAGTTATGAGGAAAGATCAACTTTACAACCATTACTAGTGTCCTCTACCTTTATCAGTCACAATAGAATAGTGTTTCCTTGAAATATAAGTAATTTATCTCCTGAATTTGTTGGACAATTCCATAACAGGTCAGCACCATATCCTTTGGATTTCTATCTATTTTGTTGGCCACACAAAAAGTCAAGACATAAATTAAAATTCTATTGTTTTGCATCAATAGTTTTTCCTCACATGGGTATGAGATGAAATCAAATTATTGGCGTATAATTTTTTAAACTCCTCACATGAAAAATTGGGACCTTTGACTAGGCATGCAAGTTTTGAAGAGACATCACCTTTTTTCAAAAACTTCACTTATTAATGAGTTTATATTATGGAATGTTTTATAATACATACATAAGTAACCACAATAAAAGAGTTGATAATTGCCTCTTTTGATACCCATGCTTTAAAATCAGTCATTATATCTATTGAACCTTTTGCTTATGATTTTGGGAAATTTGGCTCACATAATTCCTATATGTGTTCATGAAATTATAGACTTTAGATGGCAATATAGAGAATAAAGATAATCAAACAAAAATACGTTATATATGTATGTATTTACTCTCTCCAATCTTCAACTTCATCTTGTGTTTCAAAGACATAACGAGTTGCTCGATTGAATTGCAGATTGGTGAGTCTAACCTTTTGTTTGTTCTAGAAAGGCAATTCATCCTAAAAATCATCAAGTTGCTCGACCACTCATTTACCACGAGGATTGAACCTCTTAAGCCCTTATTCCGGTATATGTCCCCGACTATATAATAATGATTCTTTTGTTATGTAATCTTCCACAATTCACCCTATAATATTGAGAATGCATCAACAATCAATGATTAACTTGTTCAATTAAATTCCAATTTTTAATCCCAAAAATCCCAACTCTTGCAAATAAATTGCGACGGACTAATTAATTCAAACCAAGCATGCACATTCAATCACAATATGAAGAAAAATCCCCCAAAGGTACAAAACCATTTTTATTTCACTATAATTCATAATAATTACAATTACAGCAAAATACAGTGACACACGAATACCCGCACGCATCGGTTCGTTATTGTCGGTGTTGTCAGCAAGAGATCCAAGTCAGCAATGAAGAACAACCTTCTTCTCCATAAGATTACTCCAACTGAGTAGAGAAATTGTATCTAGGGTTTATAAGACTCACATATATGTTTGGGAATAATTTTTGTATAAAAAAGGTTGAAAAACCATGAAAAACGAAGTCTGGAAATATGATGCAAATCTGTAAAAACATGAGTGCCAAAGACTTGAAAATCGTGTAGAATGAGAACTGCTATATATACAGAAATTGAGGCAACGCGTCGCTAGAATGAAATAAAGAAGTCGCTCGAACGGATTGACACGTCGCTCGACCGACTTCGCTCGAGATGCCAATGTCGCTCAAACGACAGACAAATCTCGTTCGAACGACGTCAGCGACATTTTTTTCTTCGCCTTAACACTTAGAAAAATTTCTTCTTTCAAAGTAAAAACATTCCAGACCCTTAAAAATATTTTATAAAAGTTCCCAAATATTTATGTAAATAATAAACACTCAAAATAAATTATTTTACCATAATCGAGAGTGGAGTAGAGGGAACGATTGAAGAGCACATTGCATGAAGCATGATGCACGTATGAAGATTATGGGTGCGAGGATTCGGATCAAGGCCTTCATGGATGATCATGTTGACATGCCTAATGTAGTAGTATCAGACATACTAACTGTGATCTAGGACATACAGAAAATTTCTAGATTCTAACTCTGACATTTATAAAATCATGTCCTTACAAATATATTGTGTATTCTTAACGTAATCTTTAAAGGTTTTAATCAATCACTTGAAAGGATACATCTGACAGGTCCATAAAACAAAGATTCATCGCATAAATGCACAAGTAGGTGGATGATAATATCAAAGAATGATGGAGGGAAATGTTTCTCTAAGACATAAGTTGTCTCGGCTAAAGTTTATTTCATAGCTACATTGTGCTTTCTATTTTACACTTTCGTACACTTTAAGATGAAACACACACTAATTTGCATAATTTCCCTACGGAGATGTTTGTGCTAAAACAATCAATGCCTAAACAACAAAGAAATTAACTCAATGATGGCATGCTAGTCGTGAGACTTGCACTGTTTTAGATTATTTGTTTCATAGTTTACATTACTATGCAAATTATCGAAATAACCAGACGGAGTCATCAAGTTGCACTACATGTCTAGGAGGATCTTTTTCTCACTAGTAGTCAGAGTGAACGCACCCATGGGAATCGAATTTCTTCCAATTACAGGATTGGTTTTTAACCACATTTTGTTTAATCTCCTTTAAATTACGACCCGCCTTTTTCTCTATCTTTCTAATGAGATACACCTAGACATGTTTCCATCAGATGTTTCATAAAATTCATCTATATATGCATCACATTAATTACACGCCTTATATGATGATCTTTCTAATATGATAAGTCAAATAACATTGATCGTCTGGACCATGCTTTCATTTTACTAGGATATTTTAGATACTCCCTATCTTTTTATTTCTAACTTACAAACTGAGGGTGCTTGCCTACAAATTAATTCCCATAAGTTTTAGCAACAACATTCTCTATGATTTGATAACCATAAAGCTGAACAGTTTGCATCCTACGCTTGTAACTGACAGGTAAAAAGTTTGTAAAATGCAGTGTGATACCATTCAAATTTAATTCTCAATTATTCAATGAAATCTAAACCCACTTATTTAATTAGGTGTCGATTTTTGAACAAATAAAAATCAATTTTAGTTCAGCCCCTAAACATGCATTTAAGTGTTATGAACCATTCAAATCATGCATGAAAATAAAGACGACCGAATTAGGAAAAAAATCCTTTCGGGTAAAAACCTTTTATAACACTTTGAAGAATTTACAAGACCTTTGACTTACATACAACCTTATAATAACCCACAAGTGTGTAATGCTAGGGTGCCTTCAATAAACCTTCAAAGATATGAGAAACAGCGAAATACCCTCCAGGTGTCAGTTCGTCGCCTTCGGCTCGTCCACACGCAGAATGACTACGCTCAGTATCCACCGATCAGTTATGGAGATGCCTTCTCCACAGAGGTTGAACAAACAGCAAAGTATGGTTTGGGTTCCAAAAAACAACTCACATAAAAGCACTTGGGATTGTGAATTGTAAAATAAAAAATTGAACCCTCAAATGTGTTGGAGAATAAACCAAAAAACACTCTAAACGTATTCTGTAAAACCCAATGTTTTCTCCATACGAAATACAGAAGCCTGACACCCTTTATATAATAAAATTCAAGGTGGTGGAGTGTCAACTTAAAACATCTCGTTCGAACGACATCGTACACGTCTCACTTGCAGCTTTAGTCCTTTATAAATCATGGGAACTTCAAAAGTTAAGACTATTTACGAGATCAACAAAGTTTATCCAAAACTTTTTATGATAAAAATGTTTTTGATGAATTAAAACCATTTAAAATTATTTCAAAAATCATTTTTTCATAAAAGGAAAAATATTTTATTTTTCAAAAATATCCCAACACTTTTTATGTAAACTGTAAATGGAACTAAAACACAATTTTCAAATTGTTCCTTATTGGGCATGATTGTTGAAGTTGTATTGAAATTCGTATTATCGATTGTAGATGTAAACTTTCCATTCTTCGACAAACTTGTAGCGGTATACGACATAATAAATGTGACGGATAATGTCCTTACAAATCTCCCCCTATGTATATGTCGGTACAAAATAAAAAATATCCGAATTATCAATAAAAATATTACCTATACAAATCTACCCTCCCATAAACTCAAACGTGGAAAGATAAACTGAACAAGTCTTCAAACTTTTTCAATCTTCAACAATAAATTTTTTCAAATCTCCAAGCTTTTTTTCATCAGGGTGTGCAATCCAAAGAATCTTCAATTGTACCTATACACATGAGACAAAGCAAAAATCTTGTGATGTATCGAGTTTGAAATGATATACAACATAAACATGAAAGCATAATCAAATCTCCCCCATAAAATCACAATTCGTTCTCCCCCTTTTTATTTGTCCGAAATAGACAAGGGAAAGAATAAATCACATAATGCAAATCGGGGTGTCACGAAAAACCAAGCAAACTATTTTTGATTTTTTTTCAATTTTTTTTAAACAAAAATGCAAAAATGATGTTACACAAATCACACACCATGAATTTATACTCAGACAACCAAATCATGGAAACGGAATGAATAAGTGAACAAATTTGATAGGTAAATCAACTCAATCATATCATATGTGCAAGATGCAGAAGATTACTCCTAACGAATTAGCATTAAAATCATCCGTAGGTGTTAAAATGTTGAATTTAGATGACATCGTCTTAAATCAAAATCAATAAATCAAAGACAACGTGATTTTCACACTAATAACGTCTTAAAACTTTTTCATGTTTTTTCAAGACTTTTTAAGGATGTGTAAAGCCATTTTAATTCCCCAACCAAACTCCCTCGTATATATTTTCTTTTTGAGGTTATCTAAATTCTCAAACATTAGAGAATCGGTGAATAAACCTAATGACCCCATTATTGGCATATATTTCTTTTTATTGCCATGCAATTTTTTCGGGCTCTTTTAAACCTCATTGGACCCCGGATAATTAAAATACGTTAATTTTTTAGGTCCTTTTAAATGGTGGCTTTACCGCAAAGGAAAAATGAAATACCTTTCGCAGCCCTTTTCCGTTTTCAAAATTCACACAAACTCACGGCAAATGGATAAAATATGCACACCTTTTATTATCTTGTTTTATCGCATTTGATTTGTTTTAATAGACATAATTGAGATGAAAACACCCAACCAATATGTGATTCAACAAGAACAATATTCAAACAAATCTGTGCTCGTGTGCATCAAAAGACAAAGTGAGTCAAATAAGTAGATAGCAACACTATAGCATCTCAAAGACTCCAAACTTTGCAAAGCACAATGACACAACGTGTCTTAAAACACTATCAAACAGTCACATGGATATGGCATGAAGTTGTGACTTAGTCATCCTAAATGTGCAATCATAAAAGGTGTAAACAAAATACAAAACTCTTTTTGGATTTTTCAAAATTTTTCTAAAAAGAGAAAATCATTTTGTATTTTTCAAAAACATATAGCAGGAAGAAACAGGGACTGCAAACAAAAATAATTCCAGCATTCGAACAAGATGCCTTGTCGTTCGAATGATAAGTCATCTCATTAGAACGAGGAAAGTTAAATGTCCTAATTTACATAGAATGCTATGCAGTTTTGTCCAGAGGGGAAAGCAAAAAAAAAACAGATCATGGAAAAGGAAAACAGTTCCAAAACAGTGCTAAAATAGTACCAAATAATAAAAATGCTAACTAAATATGAAAAAAACGGTACATACTAGCAATAGGCAAAGATGTCAATAAGTAAATCACCCTATGCTAGCAAACATGTCTAGGCCTCAACCGGGAAGTGCGGTGGAGTTTTCCAAAGACGGTGACATATTTTGAAATAAATCCATCAAATCATTAGAAGTCTTGACCAAAAACTTTACTTTCTCTCGAATATGTGCAAACTCTCTATCATTATGTGCAAGAAAAGTGTCATGAGTGGGTGCATGTGCATGAACACGTGTAGGAGCAAAACGTGGCACGAAACTCAACTTAAAGCAAAACTCCCTAAGGTGTCCTTCCTTTTTGCAATGGGAGCAAACATAAATCGGACTAGGAACACTTCTCTAAAAAACTCTAGGGCGTGCACTCCTAACGGGACGCCTAGGTGCGTTGGGAGGAGAACAATGTGAATCTTTCACTAAAGTGGGAATCAGCTCGGTGCAACAATAGAAATGGATGCACCGTCATGAACTTTTTCTAAACTCTTACCTCCACACAGAACGGGATTGAGAACCATCTTTTCCACCTTCTTAGATGCGTTCTGTAAAGGGAATTTGACCTCCCGGGCATGTTCGAGATCACTCTCGAGCTGGGATACACGTGTTTTCAGACTAGACACCGTGTCGGTTAAGTCACATTTTTCCCTTTTCAAAACTTCCTTCTCCCTCTCCAAATCCAAAACCCGATGACCTAAATCCCTATTATATTTCTTTATTTTCAAGGTCTTGGTGTACAAATACCTAAAAGCCTTTTGGATATCACTTTCATCTCCACTCTCAAACTCACTCTCATCTTTTCTAGAAACACTCGAGTTATCACCGTCGCTCTCATCATGAGACAAAGTGGTTGTGCTTACATGACTCGAAAAGGATACACACATGCCATGTCCTAAACTTTTACTGGACTCATCTCCCACATCTTCCCCATCTCCCTCACTATCACTAAGTGTGGCGGGCATAGCAGTTTCTTTTCCCTTTCTCCTTTTCCTAGTAGGACACTCTTTAGTTAAGTGCCCTTTACCCTCACACTCAAAACATCTAATCTCATCCTCTTTCTCACCATTTTCTTTGACCTCTGCTTTCCTTTTATTTTTCTCAAAAAAATTCTTTTTATTTGAAGAATTTTCTTTAGACATTTTGAGAAACTTTTAAAAAAAATTCGTAAAGAGGGCCATATCATTAAAATCAAAATCTCCCTCAGAATCGGAGTCACAAACACTCTCTTTCTTTTTCTTATCTCTTCTCCTAGAAACATCCTCACTCGATCTCGACTGTGTACTAAGTGCAATCCCTTTTCCTTTAGGCTTAACAGTTTGGGGAAACATATATAACTCATAAGTTTGAAGATCACATACCAACTCTTCTAACTCAAGTGTGCTCAAATTCCCCATCGAGTTTAAAACAGTGACTTTTGGAATAAAATATTTTGGAAGAGATCTCAAAATCTTTTTCACAACCCGCGTGTTATCAATTACCTCACCCAAGTTAAAACTAGTGTTGACAATGTCCGACAAACGTGCATAAAACTCATCAAAAGTCTCGTACTCTAACATAGTAATGGTCTCAAATTGGGTGGCAAGATTCTATAATTTTGACTCTCTAACAGCAGTTGTGCCATCTTTTGCCAATTTTAAAACATCCCATGCCTCTTTAGACATGGTGCACGTCATAATACAACGGACTCGTCAGGAGTGACAGCTCCAGAAATGGCACTTAAACCATGGGAATTAAAGTTAGACAATTTATAGTCATCATCGGTCTAGTTTGATACAAATTTTAAAGATGTGATATTATCAACAGTCACGGTGGGAGGAGTCCATACATTTTTAACCAACAACCAAACACGCTTATCAATGGATTTTAACACAGATTTCATGTGTGCTTTCCAATAGGCATGATTATCTCCGCCAAAGTTGGGCACCCGATTATATAAGTGATCCATTGAAAAACTTGCGATTTTCAACAGAATCAAAATTTTCAAGCAAAATCAATATCACACAAGTTTGTAGAAAATAGGAATACGCGATAAATTAACGTAACCTGCTCTGATACCAATTTGAGAATGTGAGTAGCCAAATTGTATCAAGGAGAAAACTTTAAAACACAGGATGACTCAATAACTTAGAGTAACCTGCTCTGATACCAATTTATAAAATGCGGTGTGATACCGATCAAATTTAATTCGAAATTATTCAATGAAATCCAAACCCATTTATTTAATTAGGTGTCAAACTTTGAACAAACAAAAATCAATTTTAGTTCATCCCCTAAACATGCATCTAAGTGTTATGAACCATTCAAATCATGCATGAAATAAAGAGGACCGAATTAGGAAAAAACCCCTTTCATGTAAAAACCTTTTATAACACTTTGAAGAATTTATAAGACTTTTGATTTACATACAACCTGATAATCGCCCACAAGTGTGTAATGCACGGTGCCTTCAGTAAACCTTCAAAGATACAAGAGATAGAGAAATACCCTCCAGGTGTTGGTTTGTCATCTTCAGTTCGTCCACACGCAGAATGACTACGCTCGGTATCCACCGATCAGTTATGGAGATGCCTTCTCCACAAAGGTTGAACAAAAAGCAAAGTATGCTTTGGGTTCCAAAAAATAACTCACACAAAAGCACTTGGGATTGTGAATTGTAAAACAAAAAATTGAACCCTCAAATGTGTTGGAGAATAAATCAAAAAATACTAAAAAGGTATTTTGTAAAAACCGGTGTTTTCTCCACACGAAATAAAGAATCTAGACACCCTTTATATAATAAAATTCAAGGCGGTGGAGTGTCAACTTAAAACAGATCGTTCGAACGACATACGATGTCGCTGGAACGAGATCTGATCTCATTCGAACGACATCGTACACGTGTGACTTGCAGCTTCAGTCTTTTATAAATCATGGGAATTTCAAAAGTTAAGACTGTTTACGAGATCAACAAAGTTTATACAAAATTTTTTATGATAAAAATGTTTTTGATAAATTAAAACCATTTAAAATTATTTCAAAAATCAGTTTTTCATAAAAGGAAAAATATTTTATTTTTCAAAAATATCCCAACACTTTTTATATAAGCTATAAATGGAACTAAAACACATTTACCAAATTGTTCCTTACTAGGCATGATTGTTGAAGTTGTCTTGAAATTCGGATTGTCGATTGTAGATGTAAGCTTCTCAATTCTTCGACAAATTTGTAGCGATATATGACATACAAAATGTGACGAACAATGTCCTTACAAAGTTAGACTTATCATTCCTAAAAGGTGACTGCTCTGCATAAATTATCTTACCACTATAATGTAGCCAAGTGGAATCAGTTTCTTGCCCACAGATGGGACATCCATAATAACCATTAACATTGTAACTGGACAAGCTATAATAACTAGGAAAGTCGTGGATCATCGATAACACCATTACTTTAAGTGTGAACTCTTCAGCATCAAACTCCCTCACGCCTTCATCCTACAAATCTTTAAGTTCTTTAATTAACGGGGCTAAGAAAATATCAATATATGTGCTGGGATCCTTTGGCCCAAATATCAATAAAGACAATGATATGAACTCTTTTCTCATGTACATTATTGGAGGGAGACCTAAAGGCGCCAAGAGAATTGACCAATACCTCTAATTAGTGCTTAAATTACCGAAATTATTAAATTCGTCGATTGATAATCCAAGATAGACATTGTGCGGTTCCTTTGTAAATTAAGGTTGTCGGGTATTTAAAAGTTACCATATAGTTGAATTAATTGGATGCTGCATGAGATTCCCACCCACTTCATCTCGAGCGTGCAATTGCATGGACTCTACTATCCATGATACAGTGAAAAAATATTTTAACCATGGCTCGAGGGGAAAATACTTCATTAACTTTTGTGGAAATTGCGAGCACTTGCAAAATTTAGTGGGTTTGTCATTTCCACTCTCATAAATTGTATATAGTGGCTCATTCCATAGATGACACTTATCCTTTTGATCATGTTCATTGTGGTACAAAATGAAAACATACTTGCATGCATGAATAGATTTATACTTTAAACCCAAACCCTTCAAATCTTCTTCATGGTCAGATAATTATCTCACAACGTGCTCTTTTTTGGGAGAATGTCTTTAGCCCACTTAAGAATTTCAGCTATGATGTTACCTGACAAACCAAACTGACTCTTCAAATTATGAAAACCGATCATTACATACAATACCAAGTGATCTTCATCACAATATTTATACAAAGGTGTGGGGGAATTATCCAGGCAACCCAATTCAGTTGGGTTGAGTGACACCTTCCTGGTAGCATAGATAAGGATCACGAATAAGAGATAAGAACAAAGGGGAGTCAGACCAATGAGGATTTTAGGAGCAAGATCAATTCAATCCGACCGTAATCACATTTAGATCTCATATAATCTTACATGGTTCCTTCACCTTATGTTCGATATAAATATAACCCACACCCATTGGAAAAGGGACACATAGTTCTTATTATTGTCAACCTATTAATAAGATATAGAGAAACACCCCGTGGACGTAGGCATGTTGTCGAACCACATATATTCTTGTGTTGTGCAATTTTGTGATTTGTTTTCCTTGTTCAGTTCTAGTTATTTGGAATTACTCTTTGTACAATTTTGGCACTATAACTGGCGCCATTTATGAGAATCGAGTTTCTTTTTCTAATTTAATTAGAACAAAAAAAATAACCATGTCTCACCCGCACAGTGAACCTTCTCCATTCAATGACAATCATCAGAACGAGCCTCCAACACCTAGAGTAAGGTCATAGATCTATCTCAACAAGAGTCGTAATTCTCCAAATTCATGTTATCGCCCATTGGATGAACACTCCGAGCAAAGAAATGAATAATCCAGAACTCACGGTTGGTCAACGCAAATAAACATCAACTCCGTTAGTGAGAGGAAGCCACACACCTCCAAGAAGAAAAAATGCGTGTTTAAATCATCATCTATAAAGGATTGAGTGAGAGATTCACTGAGACAAGCGTAAGCACCTTAGGCGAGTAAAAATCGTATTCAGGGAAGGAGTTGACGCTTTGATCAAGAGCACTTCCCACACGGTAGTCCTTCAATGAGATGAGATTATGAGGGAGGACATTGCAGGCACGACATCCACGACCTTATTAGGAAGGAGATGGACCAATAATTTGCTTATTATGGGTCTAGATCCACAAAGGAACTGGACATGAGGGCCCTCATTAGTCAAATGAACTCCCTTTTTTCAAGGGCGATTGAAGAACCAGAACCTCATAAAAAGTTAAGAACTCCTAGGTTTAAAATCTTTAACGAAAAGACTGACCCCATTGACTATGTTCGTTAGTATAGCAGACTATGAACTTGCGGAATAATAACGACACTCTCATTTATCGCATATTACCTTCTAGTTTGGGTGATATCACATATAAATGGTGTGAAAAGATGCCACACTGGTCGGTCAATAATTTCAAGCAGCTCGCAAGGGCCTTTACTGCTTGGTTCATTACACTTAGTGACCATTCCAGGAGAATGGATTAGCGCCTCACCATGAGGAAACATCCTCGATAAACCATGATAGAACAGGTTAAGTAGTGTTGGGAAACTTACAATGAAGTCAAAAATTGCTCCGAATAGTTCGTTGTGGCCTCGTTTAAGATAAGATTATCCAATACCTCTATGTTGCACCAGCCTCTCATTAAGAAAGAGGTGAACACAAACGATGATCTCATGTCACGTATATAGAAGTATGTGAATGTGAAAGATGTGTTAACTGGAACCTAGAATGATAATTAAGGGTGGTAAACGGACGGATACGGATTGGATACCATGTTTTCCATATCCGTATCCGCTATCTGGATGCACTATCCATATCCGTATCCGTATCCGCCGGATAGTTAAAACAACTATCCGTATCCGTATTTGCTCGGATACCTCGGATTCGGATAATATCCGTGTCCGTTTACATTGTTTAGCCATTGCAAAAAATAACTATTAAAAAAGCGACAATATAATTATATAGAAAATTAGTAATAAATGAAGTACTAACCTTTAATATCCATACTCATAAGATCATTTGTGTGTCCAGATTGTTAAGGAAAATCAGCATGACAATCACGTTCCAAAAAAACCTGTTGATTGATAGAATACGAAGTGCATACAATAATAAAATCAACTAATAATGAAAATACTATAAATAAAAAGTAAATGATTGAACTAAGTGCAAATAGTTTTGCAATATAACAAAAAGTGGTGCCACGATACATAGTAAAGTTTGCAACGTCCATAAACAAAAAGTGGTCCCACGATATATACTAAGATTTGAAATAACAATAAAGATTGTTTTTGCCAAAAAAAAACATCGCTTCATAAACAAAAAGTTTACAACGTCTCGGTAGTCGTCATTCAGTATCCCTCGTGACCTTCAAATTATCTGGAAAAAAATTATGAATTAATGAAAAATTAATTAACTACTTAGATTTTTTTAATATGTAATAAATAATTAATTGACTTACTTAGTTTGTCACCAATTGATGGAAACCAGTCTTTTATGCATATAAGAGTCTCAACGGTCTCTGAAGCCAACAATGAACGTGAGTCATCCACAATCCGACGTCCCCAACTAAAAGCGGACTCTGACGCTACGGTCGAAACAGGTATAGCTAGAATATCACAAGCCATCTTTGCAAGTATTGGATACTTTGGCCCATTAAGTTTCCACCAATTCAATATATCAAAAGAAAGGTCATTTGAATCGTCAAGAGGAAATAAAGCCTCCTCTAAATATTGTTCCAACTCCGTCTTTTGCACCAATGAAGTGCCGGAACGCTCCCTAATGTACCTCTTAAACCCTCCAGTAAATCCAACCCTCATTTGGTTTGTTATTTCACTATCACTATCACTTGTACGCTCAAATATTATGGGAGAAGAAGATGAAACATTTAAACTCTTATACTCGCCATACAAATCAAATAAAGCTGCACGAACTCTATGTATGTAACTATCGGCCAAAGAACCATATATCTCATGGTAAGCAAATTGAACAAACTCCATTTTGTACCTAGGATCAAGCACTAATCTAAATGTCAATACCAAACTACAGTCCTCCCAATATTTTTCAAACTTAACTTGCATCTTCAATGCCATCAAACGAACGTAATCTACATTACTTTGTTGCCACTGCATCAACTAAAAATTAATTTGGCATACATCATTAAAGTAATAGTTTGTCGTTGGATATTTTGTGCCAGAAAGACGATTTGTCATGTCATAAAATATTTTCAAACACTGACAGATAATTTTACCACGCTCCCAATCTTGTTCACTTGGAAGCCATTGGTATTCCTTATCCAATTCCGCTAAACGCTCAAATGCTGCTCTCACATCTATAGCACTCTCAAGCATATGGTAAGTGGCATTCCATCTAGTTTGACAACCAAGTTCAACATTCTTTTTCGAATTCAATTGGGTTTGTCTTAAAGCTATACTCCATGTGTGACCTCTTGGAAGTGACGAACCAACATACTTAACATTGTTCCCAATCCTTTCAATAAAACGATCAATTACTTTCAACCCATTCTTCACAATTATATTGATTATATGTGCGGTGCAACGAGTGTGAAACATATCACCGTTTTTAAGAAGGGTTTTTTTACCATTCAACCACAATTTAATATGATCAACCATTGGCTTATTATAGCTAGCATTATCAACTACAATAGTCATTAGTTTCTTATCAATATTCCACTCCAAGATTCTAGCCTTTACCCACTCGGCCACATTTTCCGCATCGTGAGGACATTCAATCCAACAAAAAGCAATTATCTTTTTATGCAAATCCCATTCATCATCAATATAGTGACATGTTAAACAACAATAACCGGTGCCTTGATGCTTAGGAGTCCATATATCAGTGGTTAGGGTAACTCTTGAAGAAAGATTTTCCAAAACTTTGTAAAGTGTTTATTTCTCGATCTTGAAACATTTTTTCAAATCATTTTTCACAGTAGATCTTGAACGAAATTTATATGTGGGGCAACAATAAGAAAGCCAATACCTGAAATAATCGTGCTCAGCCATAAGAAATGAATAATCCTGTCGTGCAACCATTTGAGCATATAGCATTCGCTCCACCTCCGGGTCAAACTTATGATTTCCGAACTTTGGAATTGGATCGGTGGGAGACTTGAAGCTTCCGAGAATTTTTTGTCGAGTATCACCACCACCATCTCTTGGTTTTGCTTTACATGATTTCTAATGATTATTTAAATGAGACGTCCCCTTCGAACTTCCAGCATCGAACTTTCTCTTACAATAATTACAAGTGGCGGTAACATTATTATCCGGTTGTATCTCACGAGAAAAGTGATTCCAAGCCTCAGATGTGCGCTTCTTGTTTGCTTGTTTTGATGAATCACTGATTTGATTCTCACTACTGGGAGGAGCAGGGGAAGATGCATTGGTTGAAATATTTGTTCGGCTTGCCTCTTCTTCCGACATAATCCTAAAATCACGAATAACAAATTTATAATTTTAGTACAAAAACAGTTTAACAATTACAATTCAATTCTAATGGTCAAATGAGTTGGATTTACAGTTTTCACATTTAACAGTCTTTTATATATAAACAAATAACAGTCTTCTATATATAAACAAATAATCACTTATAATTTAAAAGACTGTTATATTCTGATTACATCACTGATTCTGTTATAAACAAATAAGCTTTTATATTATGTTATAAACAAACAATCTTTTATATAGACTGTTATTTGACAAACAATCCTAAGCTTTAGAATTTGAGTTGAAGAAAAATTAATTTAAAATTGAACTAGTTTAGCTCTAATTTTTTGCCCATATCTGACGTGTTCCTTTTAAAATGGACCTTTCAATTTCAGGTTGCAGATTATGGACTTGTTGGCGATCTATTTGAGGTGATACCTGAGTTATTCTATATTATGTTAAACACTGTAAGGGAGCAAGAAAATAACACATTACATCACTGATTTTCTACTTTAGAACTTCTTTTTCTACTTTAGAACTTGTGATTTACTCTCTCATTTCGTGGGATCTACAAAAATCTTACCTGAGATGGACAACCAACCGGAGACTGGACAACCGGAGACTGGACAACAATCGTGGGATCTACAACCGAAGACTGGACAATCGTGGGATCTACAACCGACGGCGACTGGACGAGATGGACAGGTTTCGTCGTCGGCGACAATCAACCGGAGATGGAGGTTTTGGTTTGGACGAGATGGAGGGTTTGAGTTGAGGGTTTGAGTTGGGGACGGCGATAATCAATCGTGGGTTTGGTTTGGACGAGATTGAGGGTTTGAGTTGAGGGTTTGGACGAGATGTGTGTTTTAATTTATTAGGTTAGATTAGATTTTAAAGTTTTCATAATTAAACATCTACCCCAACTTTTATTTTAAGTGTTAATTTATACCTAAAATATTATATAAGTAATATTTTAAATTAGTGTTAGACGGATACGGATATCCGGTAAAATGGATACTCCGCATCGGATACGGATTATCCGTGTCGGATATTAGTACTATCTGTATCCGTATCCGTATCCGTTTTTTTGGATATTTTTATAGAGTATCCATATTCGTATCCATTTTCATTTTTTCGGATAAATATCCGCAAATTCGAATTCGAATATCGGACGGATGCGGATTTTTGAATATCCGTTTACAGTCCTAATGATAATGATTGATCAAAGATGAACAGGAATGACGATAAGGATAATACCCTCAAGAAGGGAGTAAATAAGCAGAATGGAGGATTGAATAATGGAGACACAGTAGATCTAGCCAATGCTTTCTATGTGATCAACATTATTTTCAAGGAATGAATATATAACATATTAAGTAAAATCAAGGATCAATAATTCCTCATGTGGCTAAAGAAGATGGTGGAAGATCCATCGAAGATAAATAATACACTTAGGTGCACGTATAGAAAGAGCATCGACATAAAATAGATAATTACAAGGCCCTCAAATCCTATTTAGACGAGTTGGACCAAGACGGACACTTGAGTGATTATGTGGAGAAAAGGGGTACTGAAGCCACCGTAAACGTCAACCAGAAGCCCAATGTAAGAAGAGAGTCCTCTTGAGGCCGGGGTCTTAGTGTACAAGCGGAGGCATAACCTCTATTAAAATGGAGACAAGTCACTAACAAGGTGTTATCAACAATGATGAAATAGACTAAAGTATATAAGGCCAAACACCTTATATTGAACTCATAAAAGCACTTATGTATAACTCATAATAAGAAATAAATGAACCCCCGAAGTAACTCAGCAAAAGAAGAGAAAATCAAGTACTCTCATATACACCCCTGGTAGGTAGCTCAAACACTATGGTACCACAAACAGGGATCAAAAAAATAAATGTCTGGTTCTTGGTAATAAACGCTTGGGGAAAACGTCAATGGTGGGTGAATAAATGATCTAGTTCGCAATAACTCATGTCCTCTCTCTCTCTCTCATAAAAATATCTCTTGGTTGTGAAAAAAACTCTCCCCCTTGAAGTGGCTGAGATGCATATATAGTCACTAAAAAATCAATCATGTGGTCTGAGGCCCAATAAATTTGAAAGACTTATCCTATTGCCTTTACGTCACTGGAATTGAATGCTAGGATGTGCCAGCATGCCCCTATGTCATAGGCATTAAATGCCAACAGACAACTTTTGGCTACCAACTATGTGTCTGGTGGTTGTCACAACATTAGTAATCCACCAAACTGTTTGAGAACCCCCAAACCACTATAGTTTACTCAAGTTTGTATTGGACAATAGGTAAGTCACAGTGACATCACTCAAGGCACATGCTACTTTTGGGAAAGGGTTGTTTGGCACTAGGACCAATGCGAAATAAAACTCACGGTTGCTCTAGGTATGCTCTCATGGGTTATAATCCATAAGGTATTTACCAGGTGTATCTAGAATAGTTAAGTCAAGCCTTAAAGTTGCCTTCCTTTCAATCCTCTAAACCAGTTCCCTTGGAGGTTCCCTCGGTAAGGTCATTCGATAGAGCATGAAAGCTCTCCTAATCCCTGCCATACTTGGTCCCTCGTAAATATCGATTGACCTCACTCTCATATTACAAATCGTTACAACTTGTAAGTTACAATATACCTTTACAAATACACAAATTAAAAAGGTAGAAATTAAAGGGAAACTAAGCTCCCTCTAACAACTTCCTTGGACGAGCTTCCTCACTGCCTTCTTGCCTCTTTGTCCAAGCTAACTCCTGAGCTTGCTCACCTGTATCTCTACCTTCCTCTGTTAGGAGGGGGGGGGTTATCTTTAATTAAGAGATTTCCTTTAGGCTCCCCCTACATTTTCCCTTTCATGTAGGTATTTGTTGTGAGGCTAAGAAATGTTTGAACAAAATATTTCCAATTGAGTAACCTTAATTCTTCCAAATCTTTTCCTGTATGCTCAGGCTCTAGTAGGATTGAGGGGAATTCTATCGAAGGAGCTTAGCAAATTTGACTTTTTTAAGTTTCTAATAGAATGTCCCTCAAGAAAAAATGATCACAAATTTTTTTTCTTCAACCAAAAGTTTATTTCTCTCTCACCTGATTAATTATTAGCGTCCCATCATCTGACATATGCACTGTCGAAGTGCCACGTGTCAAGTTTGTATAAAATCTGCTAGTTCTGATAACCCAAATGTCATCATGGCTTTTTCACTTCCCACGCTTGGGAAATCCAAATGACTAAATTGAAATTTCAAATGGCTAACTCTTTTTCAACACTTAAACATTTTTCTTCATTCTCTTTTTCACCTTTTTATATTTCTGCCATTGACAAATAGAGATCAAGATTTCTTAAAGAGTGAAAATTTATTTCCAATCTTTTAAATGCCACTTGCCCCACCATAATCCTTCACCTTCATTCCTCTTTCCTCATTCCATGTGTTTATTTTCTTTCCAAGACCTTTCAAGATTCCAAAGGCCTCTTCTAGCAACGTCCCATAGATTTTCGGTCATGCTTCTGGCCAAAGTGTTCTTACCGACGTGGTCACACATAAAGCGTAGCTCCGGTCATACCATCATTCTCCTTTTCCGTTAAGGATTACAAGTTTTAAATTGAGTGTAATGCTTTCTTTTCCCAATTAAATGCCAAATATGATCCTTTGACCTTGGGTGATGAGGTTGCAGACAAAGAGGCTTGGGGCTTTCTGCCCCTAGAAGGGACTCTACTTTTTTTCTTGGACCTTGGGGACTTTCCCTATTCCCAAATAAATTTTGAGGGGCCTGGAAATCACCCATACTACTTCCGAGTTGATCTAGCTTCATCCAAGACACCTACACAAACGTTCTCACCAAGGTTGGTCTCTATTGTGCTTTTTGTTTTGATGACTTCACTCTATCTAAACGTAATGCATCCTTTTAAGTATTGGTCTCTCATTGGAACATGGTTTCCCACACTTTTTCACCCTAGAGGACGTTTGTGAGATGATGGAACTTGAGCCCACTGGGGCTTCCACTTATGGTGAAAAAGCTCTTGACGCCAAAGAGATTTCTACTCGCGCTGACTTAGACCAAATTTGTCTTGGTTGTGGTAGAGATTTAAATAAGGGCAATTTTACCCTCCTCATTATCTACTACTTTCACAAGTTCAATTTGGAAGAACTGACTCAAGGTTCCATGGTTGAGGTGACTTATGGAGAGGGAAAATGTTCCCCTTTGGAGCTGGCTTCCTACAAACTATGTATCCTCTCACATTTTCTTCTTCTTACCAAACCCAATAACCAGCCACGAAAGGACCTTAGCGAGGCTTTCTCGGGTTGTTAGCCTTCCCTTTGCTGCTCTTACTTTGGTTTCACTCTACACCTAGCTCGATAGAACACACTTAGACATGGAGTTTTCCCTTGGTAGGTACAAAGATGCGAACTTTGCAAACACCATTTTGTTGACTGGTTTCCCCTACACCAGGTCTCCAGACATTGCTCCTGCAGAGGTTCCTCTACCTATCTCTGCCTTTAAACCACATCGTTTGCTTCGTTGGAATAAAAAGCAAAGTCAAAAGTATTTCCTCCTTCTCAGTGATTGTTATTCTTCCTTCGTTCCAAGTCCTTACAGCGAGAAATCATATGCTCATTCTTGGTCCATCGTCTCCTAGGCCCCTCGCACTGTTGAGGATACTATAAAAGAGATGGTCATAGATAACCCTTCCCTTAAAATTGTCCTTACGCTAGCCCCTAACTATCTTCCTTCTTTCACAGATTGGGGAATCTCAACTGAACCCTATAACCCTAATCGGTGTTCTCTCTAGTTTGGGTATGATCAAGATGCCCCTTCTCCAGTTTTTCAAATCTCTAATGATGAGGAGACTTTTTCGCAAGCTTGTTTAGGTTATAGAAATGTCTAAGGGCATTTTTCTGACATTACCCCTACAATCTAGAATTTGTTCGTTGTTTTCTAGATTACATTAGTTTTGGTATATCCCGCTACATCAATTATGGTACACATGATCATCTACGATGCCAAACATCTGAATATCTGGCAACGTGCATCTCTAACGTGCACCACTACATCTTCTTTATGCTACACGTTCATCTTCAACGCGCTCCACAACTCCACGTAATAAAGGTATATTTTATGGTTTGGAGTTCACTATTTTTCATAATTATATTGGGAGTATTTTTACTTTATTTTGATTTAAAAAACGAGGTTGGTTTTATTTTTTTTAAATTATTTACCCGTCGATGTTCAAACGAGGTGGAGATCTCGTTCTAATAATCCATCCATCTTGTTCAAAATCCTGCTAGATGGCCTACATCAAATGAGGTTCAAACGAGGGTTTACTTTTTTTATCCTGTCACAAGAAGGTCGTTAGAAGCGAGCTTCAAATGATATTAATATCTCATTTGAACGATGCTTCAATCTCATTCCGATGATCTGACGCTGCCTTGATTTTTCGTGTTCGCCTATAAAAACCTACTTTGCGTAGGTATTTTGTAAGACTATTAAAACCTCGATTTCTATAGACCTGTTGCACAAAAGTCTCACTTTTTAAAAAGGCAAAACACCCCTTTGATTCACATATCACCTCTCATGTATCTTTGTGAATCAATTTGAAACCCTCACATAATTTTATACTGGAGTTACTATTGTGGAGAAGGCGTCTCCACTTCTGATCTTGTGGTTCACATGCGAACCATTGCTGAAGGAAGACGAAGGTCACCTGCGGGAGATTCATTTGAGAATGTTGTCATTCACTTGTATATTTTGTAAGTTGCGATTTGTGAATTATATAAGTGAAATAGAAAAGGTTTGCCCCCGAAGGGGAATTTTCCTGAAATCCTTCTTGCTTGGTTTGATTTCATGCTTTCATACTTTTACTCTTTCAATCACATAGTTGCATGATCTAGGGTTTAAAGGAATTAAAACTAGTGTGATTTGACATTTAATTAAATAAGTTTAGGACATTGAACTATTGCACACTCTCAAATTGTTATAAGAGCCATTTACATAACTTTACCGTGTAATTGATTTTCTGCAAAAAAAATTGTGATGTCAATTTTCTGGAAAAAAAATTGATTTTGAAAAGGCTGAGTTCAAAATGGATAACTTATATAATAAAATTCCAACTTTTGATGGATCCAATTATGCTTGTTGGAAAGCGAGAATGAGATCCACATTAAAAGCTATTGATGAAAGAGTCTGGATAACTTATGAAAGAGGGTGGACACCACCCACTATGGTGGCGGGTAATGAAATTAACCCTAAATCTGTGTCGTTATGGACTGAAGAAGAATTTAAATGGAGTAATTTTAATTCATGAGGGTTAAGTGCTATTTCTGTAACCATCACACACGACAAGTTTCGGTGTATTATGACGTGCAGCACGTCAAAATACGCATGTGATATCTTGTAACTTACACATGAGGGTACAAACACTGGTAAGACATCTAAATAGAAAAACTTAAATACCTAGTTTAAGACCATAACGATGCTTGAGTTCGAGCGCTCTGATGAATTTTATGCTCGCTTTTCGGATATTGTTAATTCTAGCTTTAATCTTGGTGAAAAAAATTCCTGAAATTAGGGTAGTAAAAAAGATTTTAAGATCACTCCCTACCCGTTTTATCTCGAAAGTCACTGTGCTTAATTCTTAAAGGATGTTAGATTCCCTAAGGTTAGAAAAACTCGAATGAGACCTTTAAACTTATGAAATTGACATGTTCCCTAAAATCGTAAAACCAAAAGAGAAAGGGATTGCACTTAAGGCCCAGTCTAGCAAGAGAGAGGAGGCGTCCAACGAGATAGAGATGAGGGGTATTTCGATTTCGAGTATGACTTAGACTTAGATGATTTAGCCCTCTTTTCTAAGAACTTTAATAAATATCTCCAACTTAAAAATAACGACTCATCTAAAGAGAAAAGAGTTTTGAGAAAAATAAAATTGGGAAGAAATTTGAAAAAGATAAAAAGGACGTCCCAAAGAGAGGAAGAGAAGTGTTACGAGTGTGATGGTAGAGGTCACAATGTGTATCAGTGGCCCACTAGGTTAAAGGGTCAATTCAAGGGCAAAGCTACCTTAAATTCCACCCTTAGTGATGATAGCGAGGTTGTGTCGGTGGATTCAAGGGAAGAATCACCGCATGAATGTAACTTCACCACTTTTTGTGGTTAGTCATGTGAGTACGTCTAGTGAACCTCACGATAAAAAGGACACTACTTCACAGGGACACCTCGGCAGTGAGATCGACGTGAGTGAGGGTGAGGATGAAGAAAGTGAGAGCGAGAGTGACTTGCAGCTCGTGCACGCCAAGTTGTATCTTAAGTCCTTTAAAACGAAAAAGAAAAACAAAGGGTTAGCAACTATGATCATAGGGCTAGAAAAGGAGTTAGGAGAGACGAGAGTGAGAGTCCTCCATTAGAGAGTCTTTGAGAAATAGAGAGTTTTGGGAGAGAGCGAGAGAGTTAATGATAAAGAGAGAGGTGGCTTGACCAAATAAGTGGCTAGTCTTACAAGTGAGATCCTTGCATCCATAGAGACTCGTAAAAAACTTGAAGCCCTTATAGACCAACTCGAGAAAGATATCTAGAGAGCCTGGGAGGTCAAGGTGAAAATCGAGGACATATCTAAGAAGATGGGAAAGATGTTCCTCAGCCTTGCTTTTAGGGTTTGGTGAGTGGAAAGGAATAGGTTTCGACGATGCTTCCACTTCAGATGTCGCATCGTAACCACTTCCTGAATTCATTGTGAATCCTTACAGCCCTCCACCAAAACCCCAAAGAAAAGTTAGACCGAGAAAATCAAACCAAGGTAGGCCTAAGAATGTTTATATCTGCACTTATTACAAGAAAAGGGCCATCTTAGGGAGTTTTGCTATAGTTTGGGTCGAACTTGACATAAACATACTCATTCGCACCACTTTAGTGATTTTGCTAGCCTTAGAGAGCAGGTTGAGTGTCTAGTCTCCACTTCTCATAATTTGATGGAAGAGTTCTAATGGATGTCTTTGCCTTTAGTGGATACTTCCAACATCCTAACTAGAACCAACAACGACAAGGGTAAATAAAAGGTTACCACTACATGGGTGCCTAAGCATGAAAAGAAATCCCTTGCCATTCATGCTGCTCTTAAGGATCATAATACCTCCCAGTGGTATTTTGACAGTTGTTTTTCCAGGCATATGACTGGTGATGTCTTATTTTTTACCAACCTTGAGAATCGCAAGGACGATAAAGTCACATTCGTAGATGGGAGTAAATCTAGCATTATAGGACATGGTACAATATAGATACCTAAGTTTCCTCAGCTAGATAATGTTTTGTACGTCAAAGGTTTGAAAGCAAACCTTATCAGCATTAGCTAGCTATGTGATGCAGACTTTATTGTAAAGTTTGACTGGAATAAGTGTAACGTTTTTTATCAAGAAAGTAAAATTTTACTGCAAGGGGTGAGGATAGAAGATAACTATTATGGGATTGTGACTAAGTCCTCATTTATGTGCAACAGAGCCACAATCTCTTCTATGGATTTGTGGCATAAACGTCTAGGTCATATTAATTTTCGAGAGTTGGAGCGTTTAACAAAGAAATACCTAGTGCGTGGCTTACCGTCTCTTGGAAAGCCAACTTCCACGGTTTGTGGTCCTTGTCAGTAAGGAAAATAAGTCTGAAGTCCCCATCCGAAGTTATATTCCATTACCACTGCACGTGTGCTTGAGTTGATACATATGGATCTCATCGGTCCCACTCGCACTGAGAGTTTGAGTAATAACAGGTATATCCTCGTGATGGTAGATAATTTCTCTTCTTATTCAATAGTTAGTTTCCTGAGAGAGAAATTCGATGTCGTAGAATTTCTTACGACCAAGTGCTATATCCTGCAAAACCAACACGGTGTCACCATCAATAGGATGCATAGTGACAATGGCATAGAATTTAAGGAGACAAAAGTGGATAGCTATTGTGATAGCTTGGGAATTAAGCATAATTTTTTTGCCGTGAAAACTCCTCAACAAAATGGGATCGTTGAGAGGAAGAAGCAAACGATTCAAGAGATGGCTAAATCTATGCTCCTCGGTCATAGAATGCCTTGACGATATTGGGCAGAGGCGGTGTTTACCGCATGCCACACGGTGAATAAGGTATATTTTCGTCCATACACACTTCAGACTCCTTATGATTTATTGACATGGAAAACCCAACCTTTTATATTTTCATGTCTTTGGGAGTAAATTATACATCCTGAGGGATAGAGAGCAATTAGGAAACTTCATCTCCTGGATCAACGAGGGAATTTTGTTAGGATATTCATCGATGAGTAGAGCATACCAAGTTTTTAACTGTAGAAGCTTAAAGGTTATGGAATCAATAAACGCCATTGTTAAAGATGATGAAACGCCGACATTTCTTGATCCTAGTACTTTGTGTGAGGATTATTCACCAATTGGTAATGATCCCATTGTTCCTCATATACCTACGATGGACCCTATTCCTATTTTAGGTGACACACCTTCTTTGGTTCGCGAGAGTCATGACCTTTCCGCCATTTTAGGAGATCTTACTTTAAGTGTCAAGACTCACGCTCATCTTTAGAACATTGTTATCTATCTGCACTACACGTCCAATGTCGAGCCCAAGAACATCAAAGAAACACTCAAAGATGAACACTAAATATCCGCTATGCAGGTTGAGTTTCTTCAATTTAGAAAGAATGGTGTATGGGAACTTGTCCCCCGACCTAGTGAGACAAATGTGATTGGTACCAAATGGATCTTTAAGAATAAGATGGATGAAAATGGTACCATTATCCGTAATAAGGCTAGGTTGGTCGCTCAAGGCTACAAATAAACTAAGGGTATAAACTTTGAGGAGACATTTTCTCCTATTGCGAGGCTTGAGTTCGCCCGCTTACTACTCTCCATCACACGTCATCTATGCTTCAAGTTATATCAGATGAATGTCAAGAGTGACTTTTTGAATGGAATTCTATAAGATGAAGTTTACGTGGAATAACTGAAAGGGTTTGAAGACCCTGAGCACCCATGACACATCTATTATCTATGTAAAGACTTACATCATTTGAAGCAAGCATCCGGTGCTTGGTATGTAAGGATTACTTCCTATATCTTAGCCCGTGGCTTCAAGAGAGGGGGAGTAGATAAGACGTTATTTGTGAAGATATCAAAAGGTTCTATTTTGGTTGCCCAAGTCTATGTGGACAATATAGTATTTGAATCCACGTGCTTTCGCCATGCTCATTACTTTGAGGAGGAGATGAAGAGATAGTTCAAGATGAGCATGGTTGGTAATCTTACATTCTTCCTTGGTCTCTAGGTTCGTTGACTAGAGGATGGGATAGTCATCTCCCAATTCAAGTATGTAAGAGACATCGTGAAGAAGTTTGGGTTAGACTCCACTAAGCACTCACGCACCCCTATGAGTAACTCGACTATGCTTAGTAAGGGCACTTCAGGCAAGGACGTATAATAAACTTTGTATCGGAGTATGATAGGTAGTCTTCTCTACTTGACTTTTAGTCATCCTGATATAGCCTTTAGTGTTAGAGTCTGTGCGCATTATCAGGCGTCCCCAAAAGAGTCACACTTACTTGCTCTTAAACGTATCATCAAATATGTGAGTGGGACTCTCTTTTACGACATTTAGTATTCCTTTGATACCAATGACCGTTTATCCTCCTATTCGGATGCCGATTGGGTCGGGGATGTGGATGGATATAGGAGCACTTTGGGTGGGTGTTTATACTTTGGGAGTTCTCTTGTCTCTTGGTTGAGAAAGAAGAAGAACTACATCTCTTTATCCATTACGGAGGCTGAGTACATCGCCACCGGGAGTTATTCTACGCAACTCTTGTGGATAAAGTAAATATTGGAGGATTATGGGATTTCAAAGGGCACCATAACTATTTCTTGTGGTAATATGAGCGCTATTCACATATCTCGAAATCCAATCAAGCATTTGTGCACGAAACACATTAGGACACGCGAGCAATTTGTCCGAGACCTAATAGAGGAGAAGGTCGTGTACTTGGGCTTTGTGACCACTGACTGCCAGTTAGCCAATATTTTCACAGAACCTTTAGATGCCCTTAGATTCGAGAGTCTTAAGAAGTCTTTATATATTTACATAGTTGACTGAGGGTTGATTACTTTATCTAGTATAGGATGATTTCTCATGTTCATATTCTTGATTCCTATTGCTAGATTGCATTATTTGTATTATATTTTTTCTTCATACTTTAGAAAAATCCAAAAATATTTTTGATTTTTTAAGAAAAAATGAAAAAATACAAAAAATATTTTTGGATATTAAGAAAAGACAAAAACTCAATAATATTTTTGATTTTTAAAGAAAAATGAAATAGTAAAAAAGATTTTATTTTTATATAAATTTTTTTTGAAAAACACAAAATGATTTTTGTTGTTTGTTTGCACCTAGTATGGATAGAAATTTAGGATTGTCAAGTCACAATATCATCCCATTATCCACGTGACTTTTTGATAGTGTTTTGAGACACAACAACATTTCTTCCATGTGCTTTATAATGTGTTGGACTCATTGAGATGTGATTAGCCAATTATTTTCTATATCTTTGACTCATTGTCTCCTTTAATGTACATACGCATCGATTTATTTGAGTATTGCACTTGTCCGTGACATGTTGGTCAAGGTGTTTTCATCTCAATCCAGCTTTTAAAATGAACAATATGCGATAAAATGAGATAATGAAAGTAGTGCTTGTAAGAACCATTACTCAGATTGGAAAAAATGAAATTTATATCTCCGATAAATGTGTCGTATTTAAAGCAATGGAATCGAGCTGCAAAAGAGAAAGTCTTTGCATAAATATCCACCATTTGCAAAAAGAAAAGAGCCTAAAAGACTAAAAGCACATAAAAAAATATAAAGTGCCAGGCCAATTTCAAAAGAACATTAATTCTTCACTACATATGAGCATTGATTTCTTCAAAACAAAAGAGTTGAGAGAAATATTATATATGTAAGTTTTGAGGGAGTTTGGTCGAAGATCAATGGGTTTGCACGTCCTAAAAAAGTCTCATAAACGCATTACATAGGTTTGGGCGTTATTGGCGTGAAAATAATTTTAGACTTTGATTTGTTGATTAGATTGAGTCAATATCATATGAATTCAACATTTTTACACCTAAGACCGACTTTGAGTTCATTCTTTAGGAGTATCCGAAATTCATCGTGCACATAGATTATGATTGTTTGAGTTGATTTTCCTATCGGATTTATTCACACCCATTCATTACGCTTTTACGACTTGGTTATCTTAGTGTTAGTTCATTGTGTGTTTTGTATTTGTATTTGATTTTTTTTTTGAAAAATTCAAAAATAGTTGGTTTGTTTGTGACACACTCCGGTTTATTGCTATGCTTATTTTTCTTATTTATTTCGGACATCATAAAAAATGGGGAGAACGAATTATGGGGGAGTGGGAGTTTGATGATCTTTATGCTTATCATTTTATTTCAAACTTTTGCGTGTCATGAGTATTTTTTGGTTTGTCTCATGTGTGTATGTTCATTTGAAGATCACATTTATAATACCCTTGATGATAACAAAGGAATTTGGAGACTTGAAGATGATTTTAGGACTTGAAGATTTCAATACTTATGTATATTGATATCATTCCATTTGTGAGTTTTGGGAGGGTATTAGAATATTATATGTCTTAGGAGATTTTGTTTCATAATTTGTATTTTTTATGTATGTACCTACATAGCCATAAGGGGATATTTGTAAGGACATTTTTCTGATATTGCACCTAGAATCTAGGACTTCTCCATAGTTTTCTAGATTACATTAGTTATGGCATATCCCACTACATCAGTTATTGTACACACGTCTCCACAATCATCCATGACGTCAAAGATCCGAATATCCGACAACGTGCATCTCCAACGTGAATCGTTACATCTTCTTTATGATCCATGTTCATCTTCAACGCGCTCTACAACTCGATGTAATAAAGATATATTTTATGGTTTGGAGTTCGCTGTTTTTCATTGCTGAAGGAAAATAAAGGTCACCTGCGGGAGATTCATCTGAAAACACTATCGTTCACTTGTATATTTTGTACTTTGCGATTTGTGAATTATATAAGTGAAATAGAAAAGATTTTTCCCCGAAGGAGATTTTTCCTAAAATCCTTCTTGCTCAGTTTGATTGCATACTTTCATGTTTTTACTCTTTCAATCACATAGTTGCATGATCTAGGGCTTAAAGGAATTAGCACTGGTGTGAGTTGAAATTTAATTAAATAAGTTTGGTCCATTGAACTATAGCGCACTCTGCGGCTACCTCCGTACTTTGTGAGGAGCTGAATGGAAAACTCATATTCCCTGATCTTCATGGGAAGGGCGATGTAATAACTGATTGGCTCATGAAGTTTTGGTCGTTGAAACTTACCTAAATTGATAAGTGCATTCAAACTCCCCTAGTCTTCCCATCAGTCAATAAGTTTCGTGCGAACGAGCTTGGACTAAAGAATAGTTATGTTCTAGGAGTTGAGTTTCCTTTGAGCACCAGACAAAAAGATCCCCCTCTAAACTGCACCCCCTTTCCCCCATGAGCTATGTTCCTAAGAAGGGCAAGAAGAAGGATCCTGCTTCCCCCAAGAGACCTACCACTACCACTCCCCTCATAGATCTATCGATCGAGGGTGTTTCTTACCTAGCTCCCAAGAAATCTAAGTCCAGTAAGTCCACCAATTCAAATTCACAACCAGTTGATCCTGAGCTTACTGGAATTCCCCAACAATTACTTGCCCTGTTAATCCTTTTTGGGGTGAGAAGGTTCGCGATGAGGCCGATCATGTATTACATGAACTTAGGGAGGTTAGTCCCACGTTGCCTATGTTGCCCCAACTTCCCTTACTTTCTACATCACAAGACCCCTTCGGAATGAGTTTGCATGCTAGGACTTCTAAAAAATCTTCTGCTGATGCCCCTTCGCAAGGGTAAAAGTGATCGTGCCTACGAAGTACGTGTTACCCTTCCTTCAACTCCAAGTGCTTCTCCTCCACCTCCTAATTCCTCTGAGCCAATTAATCTTAATAATAGTCCTATAGAGGACCATGTAGCTAATGTGTTAACCCAAACCTAAGCTGTCCTTACGCCACCTCCTTTTCCAATTCAAGAGGTAAGTGTCTTTAGCAAACCTTGCACAAGTAATGTTGATAAGCTGAAATTTCTTCTTTTGACACTTAACAAAAAAAATCGCTTGCTATTTAGGGACATTAATCCCCTGGGTATTCCCCTCCGTCATCTAGCGGGCCTTCAAGTCCAATTGTAGAAGAACCTATTCGTGAAACAGTTCCTACTCCCAGTTCTTCTATGACTGGACTTACATATTCTCATTGTCATTCTTTTGGGCTTGCGAGCGAGGCTGCTCGCAAGATATCTTTAGGGGAGGGTGGTGCAGATCCCTCGGTGAGTGTTGATGAAGCCATTTCATTTCTAAAGAAAGCTCACCCAAACACTCCTGACTCTCCAACTTTCAGTGTCCTTCCTCTGACTATGGTGCCAACTTCTAGTCCACTAGAGGTAACTCTTTTCTCTTTAAATTTCTCAAAGTGCACTTCCCTTAGATTTGCTTGATTAAAATCTAAATGTTGGACATATCTGTTTTCCAGATGGATGTTGTATCAATAGTTAGGGATCACACTTGGTCCTTTCCCTCATTCCCCTTTATGAGGCCCATTGTGGATTGGATTCCACTGGAAACTTTTGAAGAGGTAAACATTAATTATCAATTTGACTTATCTATTTGGCCATCTTGCATTAGCACATCATCTCTTTTAACACTTAGAAAGAGAATTCTTTCTTTCTTGATCCAGCTCTCGCAAGGCGCATTACACCAAAACGCGCATTTAGTAACGGTATTTTACTATTATTAAAAATATTAGTAATAGAATTTTTCCATTAGAAAAAAGGTGTGGGGCAAAAAATTAGTAACATAATTTTACCGTTACTAATAGTAACGGTAAAATTGTATTACTAATTCTGCATTTACCAGAGTTTTTTACCATGACTAATTCTAATTTAGTAATGGACTTTTGTATTACTTTTTAACCTCATTACACCCTTTTTACAACACTTTTGTTTGATTTTGTAACGGTAAGGGTCCGTTAGTAATAGTAATACATATTTAAGAAAATAGAATTTTCAAGATCCAATATCCTGAATTAAACAAATTCAATTATTCTTACCATACTATTCAAATCATAAGAACATATATAAAAAATAGTCCACATAAACAAGGGCATTATATTCTAAATTTACATTTTATGTAAGCCTCCACTTCTTATTTACAAAAGAAACTTAAACCAAACAAATGAAACATCGTAATACCATCACCCGAAAAGTTACATTATTTTCATTAATGCATCCAATATATCATCCTAATACAATTATCCCCAGATGAGATGTTTTTATATTATAACCAAGGAAATGAAATATAAAAAAAAGTCTGTTGTTGTTGACTATCAACTTCTGTTCTGTTATCATCTCCATCAACGCCGCAACCCGCAATGCTGAAAACTTGATAAGGATCCAAAAATGACATTCTGTCAAACAAAATAAAATTATCATATTAGTTATAATATCAACATTTAGTCATATAACAAATGACTATATGACACGGTTATTGTATAACTATCAGTTTCCAGGATCACGACTTTATTGAAATCAAGAGACAAGTTTATTATAAGGGTTAATAAATGTTATACAGTTTAACGAAAATATATAACTATAAGTCCAATTAATTTACATGTCTAACTCGTTGTTAATGAGCATAACTATTTCAATTACAAACCAAGCATACTAATAAATGATCAATGAAATTAGAATGATGCTACATCATCATAGTATGTAGTGAGAGTTTTATCTTGATAATGTGAAGAAGGAAATGCATCAAATTGTACTATATACAAGTCACACATAAAAAAAATCCCAAAGACAACAATTTTTGGTTCTCCAAGCATAAGTGTACCATATTCCGTCCATAACCATATGTATATACTCACACACACACACACACACACACACACACACATATATATATTATATATAGTGTGTGTGTGTGTGGCCCATTCAAGCACGAATGAGGGAAAATGTCAAACCAAAAAATAATGAATTAACTAGTAAATACTTAGAAGATAAACTTACAAAGTATGTGTGGGAAATGTCAAATTCCAGTTGAGTTCAAGAACGATAATATAGTGAGAGAGTTCTATCTTGATAATGTGAAGAAGAAAATGCTTCAAATTGTACTATATACAAGTCGCACATAAAAAAAATTAAAAAAAATCCCGAAGACAACAATTTTTGGTTTTCCAAGCAGAAGTGCACCATAGTCTCCACCAAAATTACTTACCATATGCAAACATACACACACACACACACACACACACACATACATACATATGTGTGTGTGTGGTTGGCCCATTTAAGCACGAATGAGGGGAAATGTCAAACCAAAAAACAATGAATTAACTAGTAAATACTTGGAAGATAAATTTACAAAGTCACGAGTAGGAAATGTCAAATTCTAGTTGAGTTCAAGAATGATCCTATACAATAGTATGAAGCTCTAGTGTCACAGCCACATTCGTTAATTATGGATTTCGAGCATCATAAACAAAAGTATTTGCACCCAACTTACCAATGTTTTCATCCACGGTTATCGCAATCTTATTAAAATGTTTATAATGCCTATTGTCCAAACCAAACACTCTGTACTCAAGATTGCATCTTTCATGCAAAGGCAAAAAAGTAGGAAAGTTATGAAAAATATAAGATTATAATAAACAACAGATTATAATATAAGATAAAATTGCAAAGTTGTATTCATTAATTACCCTATATTATCAATGGTGGGTTCCAATAGGATCAAACAAATCCATGTTTACAATAATTCAAACAATAAACCTTTAAATAGAGTTTAAATTTGCCGATCTTTCATATTGGCTGTACAATTATTCAAATTCTTTTGCCACGAAAACCAGCCAAACCAGGAGCGTCACTGGGGAAAAAAAGGACCAAACCCCATCATTTTGATGATACTATGGAAGTAAAGTACTATGCTAATAAATCAAAGTAGTATACTTTACTATGAAAGTAAAGTAAAGTAAAATGAACAGTTCTATTTTCCTAAAATTACTACCATTAATTTGTGATTTGAGAAGGGGAGTATCATATATGTATACTCTGACAAAGTAGAAAGCTTTTTCGCTTGCCTTCACAGTTTTAGTAGTTTACTTGTTTGTTTTTAGAAAAAAAAGGGGGGCAGCTCCAATTCCCTTAATATATCCAGATATCGTCGTAATATTTAATATTGCTGTAACACCAACTTAACCCAACCCTGAATAAATCAAGTTAGAAGATTCTTAAAAAAAATCCCACCATTGACTTAGAAGAAAAAAAGAAAGAAAAAAGAAGGGAAGTGGAAAAGATGCACAAAGAAAAACAGTAGTAACAAACTTCTGGTATTAATAAAAATAAAAGAATAGAAACTTTCAGGAATCAACTAATTCTGTTTCTCTCAAGTTCACCAAACCAATTTGAGATTAACAAAAATAGAGAAAAACAAAGTTAGAATAAATGGTTGCCTGTCTGTTCCAGGAGTAGTATTAGGAAGTACTTTTTCTCGTCATCATTCGTGTCCTTGTACAACAATTAGAAGCATTTTTTGTGCACGATTTATGGGCCCGACTTGTCATACTCTGCTTTGGCAATCCACATCTGCACTCAAACAAGTAATTTTCCGTATGTGAGTTCATCATACATAATCCTATCATTATTTAAGACAGCCATTTTGAACCTCAGAAAGTATTGAGCAAAAGGCGAAGTAAGATAAAATGAAATATTATGATACATATTATTGTCAACACTTCATGTTTTCCCGGTGTATACTTTTTGATATCCAAACAACACGTAGGTATATACATTTGTACTTCAAATCCATAACGTAAATAGGTTCAATAATTATGATTCCATCATTCAAAGAAAAAATATATGTTTCAAAAGTTATATTTCACGCCCTGCTTTCTTTTAGGTTTTTACTTCAACTTTACTACCTTCTAACTTTTCAAAATTAACTATACTACCTAAATTGTTTTCTCCAAAATATTACTGTGGACAATTGCCCACCTTGAATAAACAGTAGATCCACCTATGAGTTGAGATAAAGTTTACACTCTACAATTTATTTTCTAACCCAATGTGGTCAATAAGAACATAGAAATTAATGCTCAATAACTGAAAATTTATCTTATAAGATGTAAGAAGAAAAAAGAGCCTCAACACTGGAATACCCTCGAGAACTTGAACTTGTATATTTGTGATTCCCTCTGTTCTTTAAAGAATAATAAAGACAATGCGAAAGTCAAAAGTAAAAATTAGAGAACACATGCATGGGTTTAAAAATAATATCAGATATCATTTTGATATAATAAATAATCATATAGAAGCAAAAAACATTATCTACAAAGGCAATAGAAGTGTAACTGTAACCATCTTCTAAAAAGGGTAAATTTTCAATGGCCAAACGAAAGGTTAATTTTATATTGACATCTATTGAATCAGACCAATTATTACATTTAAGTATTTGATCTACGCAACGATTGACCTATAAATAATGCATAGAACAAAAATAGGAGAGAGGGTAAAAAACAAAGACATGCACTTGATCAAATCACATATAGAAAAACTTGAAAGATTGATCTACCTCTAAATCCTTGGTCAGTGAAGGACTAACTGTGTCATTCATTGTTCCTTCTGCCTTCATAGAGAAACTCAAGGTAATGACAAGTCAGTGATGTAAAAGCAAGCCTGATCGAAAGTCGGATGAACGAGACGCACAAACACCGAGTGCAACAAGGTCATCATTTTGATACAAAAAGGAGATTATCCCTAAGTGAAAATTTGTTACCAAGAGGATAAATAAATAGGGCATTATGGCTAGGTCAACAATAATTTTCATTTGTAAAAGCTACAGAATCATTAAAATTCCTATCAAACATTCCAAACAAAAGGCAACACCTCAGGTTCTCTCTCCCATGTAATTTTGTTTTGTTTTCTCAATCTATAAATGTCTAATTTAATTGAAATAAATTTTTAGGGCCTTAGATTCCTCATGCTCTATTTGGGTGTCATTTTTTTTTGTTAATGTAGGATTACAAACATTGGGAAATGTAAGCATAATTGACAATAATAACAATTGAGGTGGTTATTGTCTTATGGATATGCAATACAGAAATTGAACAAAGTTGAAATTTCTATAATTGTAATGGCTAAATTAGATTTAAGGATATAATATAGAAGTTGAAAAGAGATATAGGTCTGACCTGTAGTGGACAAATGAAAGGTGGTTTGGTCACAAAGGAGAGACACGAGTTTTCAACTCAGACGTATTATCAAATAATTTGTAAACACTATAAATACCGTTTCAGTTATGAGCAGAATTTCACATATGGGATATTTTCAAATAAAAGAAGATGGGATAATATAATACGCTAACAGGAACTAAAGAGTATGAGATAAGAAACAAAAAGCAAAAAATAAATAATTATAAAATGAACACTACTTTGTTATTATAACTGGAGATTGCCCCCAACCACAATAAAGCGATCAAACAAAGTGTATCAGAGATTATAACTGGAGATTTCCACACAATCTACTCTAACATCCATTGTTGATTTACAAAAAATGAAAAACATAATGGAAAGAAACAAACCAAAAATGTGTCTGAGCTCACTACAATGTAGGCCAGAGAGGTCTGAGCCGGAATGGAGAGAAGGGAACGATCCGAGGCAGTTTGATCTAAGCCGGAGATTAGATCACGGGTTTAGTACGACTAAAATCATTTGAGATCGTAAATGTTTGTGGGGATTTTGGTTTAGAAGGACTCTGAAAAGGGATGCGATTGAGAAACGGAGAACGATTTGGGGGGGGGGGGATTTTCATTATTGTTTTGGGTGTGTACGAGAAACCCTTGGTGTGAGGTGTTGGGGTGGGAAAGAGTTGGGGCTTTTTTTTGGTCGGGAGGGAAATCTCGTTCTTTTTTTTTTTTTACTTTACACTTTTAAAATATCAAAGTAAAATTAGTAACGGATTTCATAATTTACTAACAATAATTATTGTGAGAAATAGTAATGGTATAATACTGTTAGTAATTAAAAAATTAGTCTATTACTAATAGAGCATTTTGGTGTAGTGGTGGTTCCTCTGCCTTTAGCACTAAGGTGCCTCTGGCCTCAATGGGAGTTGTCCCCCATGATGTGCATGATTCCTCTATGGAGACTGCATTTAAGCTGGATCTTTTGCTCATGGGTGGTAAAACTATTGTGCCATCACAAGGGGCAGCTCCCCAAGAGATAACTCATTTAGGCCTGCCGTGGAGACTGATGATGGTAACATTCCCCTAGCCTTAATTGTATTCGTTCAATCTCCTGAGGTATAGTCTAACTTCTTCGAAGTCATTTGATTTTCTTTCAATATACCTATTTTCCAAAAAGGAAAAACAAAACTCACACCTGCTTGTTGACTTAGCAATAAAACTTGTTAAGATTTTTGTTAACTAAGAATATCACAACTGCTTGGTGACTTAGCAATGTAACACACTTGCTAATATTTTAACTCAACACCTTCTTGGTGACTTAGCAAAAAAAAATCTTGCTAATTTTTTTTTTAACTCGAACTCTTACACCTGCTTGGTGACTTAGCAACGAAATACACTTACTAAGGTTTTAGCTCAAAACTTAAATAACTTTAAATGCTCTTTTTAGGCTTTGAGTGAACCCACTACTACTCAAGAGCAAACACATCATGTTCCCTCACCAGTAGTTATGCCATCTCCATATGCCCTTGCCCCAGATGAGTCCTCTAGTGACAATGATCGTTGTTCTACCACCAATGTTCTCGTGGATAATGAATCTGGCTGTGAAATCCCTCTATTGAGCATTATAAGCCCTGAGTTTTGCCTTCAAGTTCTCCAATAGTCTCATTTCATCCAGGGTTGCCACCGAATGGTGTTAGAGCAATTAACTCGTCACCACTAGCGTTGTCAATGGACCGGGTCTGGACCCGGACCCGATCCGAATTAACGGATCTGAGAAAATTTTATAGACTCGATTATCCGATTAGTTAATGGATCGGATCTGATATTCATGACTCCGATCCGATAAGGACCCGACCGGAATATGTATATATATAATATAATAAATATATATATATTTATATATAATATTATATATATATATATAACTATATATACAAACTATGATAACAGTTAACTATATATATAAAACTATATATATAAGTTATATAAATAACAGTTAACTGTTATTCGGGTCGGGTCTCCGGGTCCTTAACGGATCTGGGTCTGGATTCATTTTCTGAGACCCGATGGGTAATCGGGTAAGACCCGATCCACTAAAAAAAATACCTGGATCGGATGAAACCACAAAGTCAAGAATGCTGAAGAGGCTTTGGCCAAAGCCTTAAGTGAGTGTGAGGACATACTTAACTAGTGTGCCCAAGTCCAAACGAGGCTTCAAGCATCCGTGGAGGCTCAACAAGCGTGCCTTTAAGCTTTCTCTTCTTTGCCTCTCTTCTCCAAACTTATGGTTTCTCCTTGGCAAAGGCCTTTTTTGTATCTATTTGTTTTCATGTACTCTTAGGCAATAGTTCCCAAACACAATGTAATTTTGTTTAAGGCAATATATGATAGAATTAATGTTTTTTTTCACTCAATTGCATATAATATCTGCTCAACTTTCAAATTTGCATCATAATGTGACTGTGTCATTGTTCATATCATTGTGCTTTATTTATAATCTACAATAACTTTCCACATTTCTACCTTTTAATCCAATAAAAAGGAAAAAAGAAAAAAATAATGAGCAAAACAAATATAAGACTAAAAATAGGCCAGCCAATCTTTAAACATGATAAACCTTTAACTATTTGTTATTTTTAAAGTTCTATCTTTAAGATTGATCAATAGTCGAGTCATGTGCCTCTTTTACTATAAATGGCCCCTCCCAGTTGGTAGAAAATTTGGGCAATAATATCCCTCTGATGTGCTTCACAGCTGCCTTCAACAGCAAGTCCCCTATCATAAACTTCCTTTGTCTCTCCAAATTGGCATAAGCCATAGAGTGTCGTTTCATGTACATTTAGAGGTGCGGCATCACATTATCTCTTTGTTCATCCAACACTTCTAATTGAATATGTCTGCTTCAGGGGGCATGCTTCTTTGAAAGGCATATCTGGGAAAGGTGACTTCTAGTTCCACTGGCAAGATTGCTTTAACTCCATATACTAATGAGAAAGGTGTATATCTAGTTAGATTTCTGTTGGTCGTTCTGTAGGCCCACAATACCATTAGAATGTTATCACCCCACACTCTTGGAAAATCCTCCATCATTTTGGCAAAAATATTGACCAAGGTCTTATTTGTTGCTTTAGCTGGACCACGACCCTTGGGATAGGCTACCGTTGAGGTATGATGTATGCATGAATATTTATCTGGGAGAAAGGTCACCTATTTATTGATATATGGAGTTCCATTATTATATAAAATAACGTTGGGAATTCGAAAATGAAAAAAATTATATATTCTCTAATGAATTATGCCACTAACCCCATTATTGCTCTCTTTAATGGTACCACCTCTGCCCATTTTATCAAACACTCTATGGATACAAGTATTCATATTTTATCCATTGATTGATTGATTGCCCCTACCAGGTCAAATGACCAAGTATGGAATGGATAAGGAATAGCCAATTAGTGAAGATCCAATGAAGGAGCATTGATCATATTCCCATACACTTAGCACGTTTTTCACTTCTGAATGAACTTAGCAGAATCCTTATCCATGGTTGGCCATTAGTATACCAAAGTTATGAGTTGATCATATAGCTTGGCTCCTCTAATATGAGATAGCTCGTGGAATTGCTTTAGGACTTTTGTTGCTTCCTCGCTTATTATGCATCTCAAAGTCCTGTTGAAGTATCCCATATGATAAAGATGGGTCTCTTGAACATAAATCACGGGGTCCTCCTTTTAACCCCCATAGCATCCTTTTTTTTTCTATGCGTACAACTCCATCTTTAATGAAATCAATATAGGGTTGCTTCCAATCTGCCCTAGTCTCCACGAAGTTACACTCAGCTACTTAAAGCAAGAGATGACACTTAATGCATTCTCTTTGCATTGCTATTGCATCTTGCCTCATCGCTGGCCAAAAGTAACCCTCTTTCTGGATTCTTCTATATAAAGGGATCTCAATTGTCTCGCAGTGCCCTTTGTGCGTCTTCTTCAGACTTTGTTCTGTTTCCTCTGTACCAACACATATTGTTAATTATCCTCCTGTATTTTTTAAGTATAAATTTCCTTAGCTTGTAAATTTTTGTCCAACTCTCTCAGCTTCATCTTTCGTTTCTCGGACTCAAGCTACCTTATAATTTCACCCCTCCAGTTAGAGTCAACTTCCATAGGCAAAATCTCTAGCACCACTAAGGGAGAATTTCTACATTGGATCACAACAGTTGTTATCTCACTATTTATGGCCACTTTTTGCCCAATGGTGGCATAGTCTTTAGAATGCATATTCATCATTCTGGGGTGCCTCCTCACCTTGACTTGATGAAACTGACCGACCAACCTTTGAATAATTGTTCTGTAGGGTGCCAAGTTGAGGTGCTTCAACACATATTCTCCATTCACCTGCTTAACCACCAAATTTGAATCTCCTTTAATGTAGAGTTAATGGTTACCTCTTCGAAGGGAATCTAGAGTCCCCATTACCAATGCTTCATATTCTTCCTCGTTATCGGAGCAGGAGAAATCCAACTTAAAATACAGGAAAATCTCATCCTTTCCCTTTGAAATAATGACTCATACGCCCCCTTTCCTTAGTGTTGATGAACTATCAAACTCTATAACGCACTATTCAAGGTTGGTTTCTAAAAAAATAGTTTGTAAGTCATCTCCTGGAATGATCTTTTGTGGTGGCTCAAATATCCCTGATGGAAAGATTGCTAACATGTCTGCATATGCCTTGATCTTGATTGCACGAGAGACCGTATAATTCAAGCAATATTCTGAGAGGATAAGGAACCACCTTGCTACCCTCCAATCAAAATGGTCCATGCAAACAAAAACTTAATGGGATCACATCTTTTCACAATGTGAATGGTGAAAATAACAATTAATGTCTAAGTTTTGGGGAAACAAACACTAAGGCCAAATGATTTCTTTTAATATTGGTGTACCTTGCTTTTGGGCCATGGATGATTGTACTCAGATAGTATATAGGCCACCATCAGAGAGCCGATTGACCTCGTAGTGGAAGTGAGGTGGAGTTATAACGGTATTCCAATGTTAAGAGGGATTATGGTTTGTGGAGAAGTGAGCAACTTTTTGAGCTTGTCAAAGGCTTCTTGGTGGGGTTCTTCCCCTTTAAACTTTGTGTTCTTTTGCAGCAGGTCCAACAAGGGATGAGTTATCTCAGCTAACCCCGGCACAAATCTCCAAAAGTAGGAGACTTTCCTGAGGAAACTCTTGAGCTCCTTCGCAGTTCTTGGGTAAGGCATCTCTGAAATGGCTTTTTTCTTGTCTTGGTCCATCTGAACCACTTCGCTATCTATCATAAAGACTAGGAACTTCCCACTGGTCATATTGAAATCACACTTAAATGGGTTTATCTTCAATTTATATTTTTCGAATCTATTGAAAACCCTCCTAAGGTCAACCAAATAAGAATCCTTATTCTTTGATCAGATGACCAAATCATTCACATAAAACTACAAAATATCATGAAAAAAATCATGAAAATGGCCATTATTATTCTTTAATATGTTGCCCCAACATTCTTCAATCAAAAAGTCATAATATTGTACATAAATTTATCTAATGGATTTATAAAGGCTTCCTTATCTGCATTCACGGGATCCACATTGATATGGTTATAGCCCACATACCCATCTATGAAGCTATACATCTCATGTTACATCTATCAAACTCTCGATGGAGGGCTGAGGGAACTCATCCTTTGGGAAATCTGTATTGATATCTCTAAAGTCAATGCAGATGTATATTTGGTTTTTGTCCTTCTTTCCCACTAGCAGAATGCTAGAGAGCCAAGTAGGGTGTTGGAATGGCCTGATGAACCCAGCTATCAACAACCACTGCACCTCCTCCTTGCGATATAGCTCTAGCTTGTAGGTTGTAATTACTTGCTTTAATCGTTTGGCTAAAAGTATAATGCTTAATTTGTAGCAACTCACTTCTTGATCTAGTCCAACCATCTCGTTGTACTTCTATGTAAAAACATCTATATATTTCCGAATGAGATCAATCAGTCCTCGCCTCTTCATTATTTTTAGATCATTTGAAATGAAAATGGGCCTTGGATTTTCTCCCTCCTCAACCAACTTAATTTTCTCTAGCCTTGAACTTGTGGCTATGGGCGATCGATCATGCACTCAGGCTCATATTCCACTTCTTTTACAAACTCATGGATATTGAAATTATCAATGACAAGACATTTCCCTTGATTATCCATTAAGAAACACTGATACTCCAGGTTAGCCTCCTTGTCAACTTCCTCGGCTATCCGCACACACCTTCAAAGGCGATACACCACCCTTCCATCCTCTAATTGAACCTTTTTACACTGGCAATTGGGCGAAGCAACTGCTTTCCTCCTTTTGTCTTTCTCATCTTCCTCTATGTTTTCCTCTTAAAACATGTTAAGTGCACTCTGCCTCCTTACTTCATGCTCTATTGGGTCAATATTTGGCCTCATCCTATATATTGGCTGTTTAGAGGTATCTTGGGGATTGGGGATATAATTCCTCATTTTTTAACTCTCTATCTTGCGCTTGCCCCTTATTCTATAAGGTTATTCATTGGCCCCATTATTTTTTTGATAGAGGAAATTCTGACCCCCTATATGTGCCGTGTTAGAATGTGTGCATCCTCTTCTATCTCTGTATAAAATGCGGAGTCCACCAAATGGGCCTATTTCTGGGTAAATGACTTGTTACTCACTCGAATTACTATATCAGTTTCCTTCACGTTTACCTTGGCAAATTTATGACGGGTTAAGGGAACTAGGCCATAGTTGTCCATCCACACCCTTTCTATTAATAGGTGGTATGAAGTGGAACTATCTATAATATGGAACTTAATGTGTGATGTGAGATTCCCCATCATAATTCTAACATTCATATAACCAATAAACTTTGAATATTGGTTATCATACCCTATAATCGCCAACAACGTTGGTATTAGCCTTGCCTCAGAGATATTGAATGCATATAAAGATACGATAGGCATAATGTTTATGGATGCACCTCTATCCATCAACTCTCTTGCAAAGCTCACTCCATTCACGCTTGCTGTGACATACAATGACCTGTTATGTGGGACAGTGGGAACCTCACTACTCTATCATCGTTTAAGAAAGTTATCTCGGACATAAAATTTCTCACCAACCTATTCATTGGGACCTTCCACCCAACGATGGAATCGCGTTATTCCTTGCAATGTCCAGTATTTCTTGGCTAATTTAAGTCTGCTCTCAAACGGCACCCCCACTTGGTCAAAGAACCATGTGAATTTGAGGGATTGTGACACAACCTTGTATTCCAAGTAAGGTTCCACTACATAACCTTCCACGTTGTAAACTTCCTCCATATCTCTGATGCTCACCTCATCGTAGACAATCACCATATTTGCCATTCCAATTGTGCAATCTTCAAGAGCTATTCTAACTCCTCCTGCACTCTCCTTAGTTCCCTCATGCTTTCTTCAGCTTCTTCATCATAGTCCATAACCAAGTTCTCTTCATGGGCTGGTAGTGGGTTATTGTTAACATCTCCTTATGGGATTTGTAGCGTCCGGACTAACAAGTTCTTGTTGATAACTCTTCTCAATGTAAAACATGAGTTGGTTGGGTGGCAAACACGTCAATGCACATGTCAGTATTTGGAGCCAAATTGTACATATAGTCTTGGATCATTTTTGGGAGCATCCTTGGGTACATAAACTCCTCCCCACAACATAGTGTTATAGAAGCTAATAGCCTCCTCTACTATGCAAGGGAACTGGGGTGATCTTTTTTGTCTGTTTTAGACTTCATCTTATTATCCTTCCTCTTCCCCTTTTCAGGTTCTGCTCCCCTATCTGCATAACCCACTCATGAGGGATGACCTCTCTCTGCTACAGCTTATGGCCTGAACATCAAAGGCATCGCGATGGGACTTGGGCAAACTACCAATGAAATATTCCTCTCTGATTTCAAAAAGACTGTAAAAGTACTATCTCATTTATCAAGTGGAAAATATACTCTGGGAACAAACCCTCTGCACAAAGTTGAATAAGCTTGTACTCTTTGGCTTCCACTCTCGAGAGACCTTTCCCTAAACCTCCTTATGTATGCCACTAATTCTTCCCCCGGCCGTTGTTTCTCCCATACCAGCTGAGTAAGGGTGAACTCATTCTCTGCCAAAATAAAACTTCTAGATAAATAAGATATGCAGTTCCTCCCAAGTAGCCACATTTCTAAGGGCTAAGTGTGAATACCATGTGTAGGGTTTGTATGTGAGGGATTTAGGGAACTCCCTCAAATGTAGCTTCTTGTGTTGCAATGATCCCCTAAGTTCTCCACAAATTGATTTATGTGTTCCTTCAGACTTCTCCCTTTCCTAGGATATTTCTCAAAGATAAGGGCTCATAGTCCTTGGGATATGGCTCATTATTCTACTCCTATGGATAAGGGGTAAGAATATCATCATATACTGAAGTTGCCTCACTGGATTTTTGTAAGGAAGCTTCCATCATCTTCAAAATCTCATTCTTTATCTCTTCTACTATCAACCAAGGTGAGGGACCTTCCCCTGCCATAACGACACTTGCCGAGTGATCACACGTTTAAGGTCAACTATATTGGGTGTTCCTTGGATTAGTGTAACCGTGGGAATGAAAATCATGGGAACTATGCCTGAGGAAACTATTGGGTCCATTTGCATTATAGGAGTAACGAAAAAACTGGGGTCCATCATCGCCCCAAAAGCCATTGCCGCTGTAGGCATTTATAAAAATTCCACGAACTTTCCCATGAGATGGGCCATCTGAGCTGGCCCTATCCCAACGCTCATGGATGCATGTGTTATCGTGGGAATTTTTATGGTCGTTTGTACCTGAGGGAGTTCCACCCGAGGTACCCCATCTCTAGGGGCTTCACATTCTCTCTCCTCTTACTCTTCTCTTCGTTATATCTCATCAAAGTTGAGAACACGGTTAATATTATCTTGGGTCATTCTGCTAAAAAATACCTCCCCACAAGATTCGCCAAATGTAAGAGGAGAGTCCTCCTGAGGCTGGAGTGTTAATATATAAATGAAGGTGTAACCTTTATTAAAACGGCGATAAGTCACTAACAAGATGTTATCAACAATGTTGAAATAGACTCAAGTATATATGGTCAAACAATTTAGATTGAACTCAATAAAACACTCGTGTATAACTCATAATAGGCAATAAATGAACCTCTGAAGTAACTCAGCTAAAGGGAGAGAAAATAAAGCACTCTCAGATACACCCTTGGTAGGTAGCTTAAACACCAAGGCCCCATAAATGGGGATCACAGAAATAAATATTTGTTTCTTGGTAATAAAATCTTAGGGAAAACATCAAAGGTGGTGAATAAATGCTCTGGTTCATAATAACTCTTCCCCCACTCTCTGTCTCTCTCTTTATGTGGATGAGATGCCTATATAGTCATTAAAAACTTGCTTGTGCAGTCTGATGCCCAATAAATGTGAAAGACAACTCTTAGTGCCTTTACATCACTGGCATTGAATGCCAGGATGTTTCAGTGTTCCCCTACGTCATAGGCATTAAATGCCAACATATAACTTTTGTCTACTAATCGTGTGTTAGGCGACTGTCACAATAGTGATAATCCACTAAACTATCTGACAAACCACTACGGTTTACTCAAGTTTGGATTGAACATAAGGTAAGTCACACGTGACATCACTCAAGGCAGATGTTATTTTTGGTAAAGGGTTTTTCGTCACTAAGACTAATGTAAAATGGAACTCATGGTTGCTCAAGGTATGCTCTCACGGGTTATAGTCCATTGGTGTTTTACCAAGCATATCTGTAATGGTTAAGTCAAGCCTTAACATTTACTTGTTTTTCAATCCTCCAAACCAGTTGAGGTTTTCTCAGTGAGGTCATTCGATAGAGGATAAAAGTTCTCCCAAGCCCTTCAAGACTTGGTCCCCGTGGACATAGATTTACCTCATTCTCATATTACGAAACGTTACAACTTTTAAGTTACAATATTCCTTTACAAATACATAAATTGAAAAGGTAGAAATTAAAGGGAAATTGAGATTCCTTGAATGAGTTCCTTGGGGGGGCTCCTCGCTACCTTCTTTCCTCTATGTCTAAGTTAACTCTTGAGCTTGCTCGTCTAGCTCTGTACCTTCTTCTGTTAGGATAGAGAGTTATCTCTAATCACGCGATTACCTTTAGGCTCCCTTATACCCAATAATGTCATAAAAGATGAAGATTTAAGGCATGAGTTTGCAGTCATCCACGGTGACTTAAGCCCAAAGAAGATTTCAAGGCAATGTTGCTCAGATGGAAGTGAAGAAAGTCACTGTAGTGATGGAGCTTTCCATATCAACCCTTCTAAGAGTCCACTAGGAAAGCTTTGATACCCTAAAGACATCAATTACAATAAGCACATTGTCTTCACGGAGAATGAAATGGTAGAAGTTAGGACTGCGCATCATGATGCACTAATAATCACACTTAGGATTGTAAATTGGGAAGTAGATAAGTTACTAGTTGCCCAGGAAAGTTCCTCGAAGGTTATGTACCTAAAACTATTTAACCAGCATAACCTTAAGACAGAAGACCTCAAAGAAGCAACCATTCCTTTTATCGACTTCGCAGTAAAGATGACCATGCCTCTAGGAAAGTGATCATACCAGTCTAAACTGGAATATCTAAAAAATAATTGAGTTCATGGTTGTGGACATTGATTATCCTTTCAATATGATATTTGGATGAGGATAGCTCCATGTTATGCAAAATGTTCATTCCACTTGTAACTAGAAGCTCAAATGCATCACCGACAGGAGGATAATGGAGATCATGGTAAATCAGGTCATTGCTCGATAATGCTTTATTGCTACCATCAGCCCTAAACAAGAGAAGTAAAAGGAAAAATAGGTCACCACTGAGCCGATTAAAGATAGATCCACACCATCTAAATAGAAACTAAAGCATGGAAGACTGGGGTAGAAGAAACAAGACTGGCCCCATAGAAAGGATCATGGAGCCATTACAGGAAATCTTATTTGATAATCAACACATGTAAAGGAAATTCCTGATCGGTAGCTCACTTACCTACCAGGAAAGAGAAGAATTGATTTCTTTACTAAAGGAGAATCAAGACATTTTTACTTGGAAACCTTATGATATGCTTAGGATTGATCTTGAAGTCATGTGTCATCGACTTCATATGGACCCAAAATACCCACCGATCATAAAAAGGCTCGCCAAATAGCCCTAGAAAAGGCAGAGGCCATGGAAGAAGAAGAAGTGGGGAAAATTCTGGAGACAAGGTTCATTAAAGAAGTTCAACTCCCTAAATTGATTTCAAACCCAGTAATATGAAGAAAAGTAATGGAAAATGGAGACTATACATACACTTCACCAATCTCAAGAAATCTTGTACGAAGGAAAGATTTCCATTGCCAAAGATCGACCAAATTGGTCTATGCCACAACCAGTCATGAATGGATGAGTTTCCTGGATGCATACTCAGGGTGCCATCAAATTCCTTTCTTCCATCCCAATCAGGATAAATCCTCATTCATTACCACTTTTAGCCTGTACTGATACAAAGTCATGCCATTTAATTTCAAGAACAAAAGAGATACATATCACCGATTGGTCACCAATATGTTCAAGGATCAACTAGATAACACCATGGAGGTATATATAAACAACATGCTTATTAAAATCAAGTGTAAGGCCGGCCATTTACAGGACTTAGAGAAGATATCTAAGGTCCTCAAATATTATAGAATGAAGGCGAGCGTAACCAAATGCTCATTTGGAGTTCAATCTCGAAAGTTCTTATGATACTTGGTTAGATAAAGGGGAATCAAAACCAATTCTAACCAGATTGAAGCAATCAATAATGTTCAGCCACCAAAGACACTTTTAGATATTCAAAAGATAATGGGAATGTTACTACAACTTAATCTCTTTATTTCGAAATCTTCCAAAAAGTGCCGACCATTCTTTCAGTTATTGTAGAAAGAGAAAGGCTTAACCTGGAATAGGGAATGCTCGAAAGAATTTGATGAAATTGGTCTGATCATGCAACTATCTTATCCATTATATGAGTGAAGGAAGGGCACCAGAGTACGATATACTTTGTCAATAAAATGCTCCTCGACGCTAAAAAATGCTGCCTTCCACTAGAAAAGTTGGCATACCCTCTGGTTATTGCTTCACAAAAGTTGAAGCATTACTTTAAAACTCACTCAGTCATATTCATCACCTCTTTCCCACTCAAGGTAGTCCTAAAAATACAAACTATTTGTATGGATATCCAAATGGTCAGTGAAACTTGAAAGATTCCATATTCACTATCAATCTAGGACTGCAATGAAAGGGCAAGTGCTGCTAGATTTCATAAGGGAGGTTAAGATCAATGAGAAGGACTTCACCAATCAAGTAACCAACTAAGAGTTTGATCAACTCAAGAAATGGACTCTCTATGTAGACAAAGCCTCTCATTCAAGAGAGGCATGAGTGGTAATTATCCATATTACTCCCAATCAGACTATGATCGAATATGAGATTAGACTTGGTTTCAAAGCATCCTACGATGAAGACTAATAAGAAGCTCTCATCTTTGAATCGCATAAAGCCTCATCTCTTGATTTAAGTCACCTTGACATCTACTGTGATTCAAGATCGGTATATACTCAAGTATCAAGACACTATAAAGATAAAGATGAGCAAATGTCATTATATATGCAAGTTACCAAAGACCAGATCGCTAGGTTTGAGAAGGTACACATTCAATAATTCCCTTGTGGAAATAACAGTCATAATGATGTCTTAGCCATTCTGGGTTCATTAATAAACTCGAACCTTAAAAAAACCATCAAGGTTGAATAACTCGCCCAACCAAGCATCACAAGACTGAAGTTGGAAAATAAATCCTCATCGTCTAGAAATATCCTAGCTAGATGAACCTAATCAGAGCCTATTTGTAAGATGATGTCTTACCATCTGATAAGAAACAAGCTTGTCAGGTCAAGGTAAAAGTTTTTTTATTTCTACTTGTCACTGGAAGGAAAAAGTTTATAGGAGATCTTTCAAAGGTCCTTACCTTCAGTGCGTGCACCCAAATGACATCAACCAACTCCTGTACGAACTTCATGATGATATATGTGAGAGGCACATAGGGGAGATCTTTGTCATTCAGAGCAATCAGAGAGGGTTACTGATGACCATATATGTAAAAGGATACGGCCTCTTACGCTAGAAAGTGAAATAACTGGCAATAGTTTTTGCCTATGCTTGATCAGCTGACTAGTGACCTAAATTCAATGACCAACCCATGATTGTTTTGGCGTACCAAGAATGATCATCATGTAGAATAAAACTTAGTTAGAAAGAGGGCCATTTTAAGACTTCTGCGATAACCACAACATCAAGCACAACTTCAGCTAACTGGATTATCCCCAAAGTAATGGGAAAATCGAGGCTTCCAATAAAAAAATGCTCGATGACATGAAGAAGAGGTTTGAGAAGGAAAAATGTGATTAGGTGGATGAGCTTCCCCATATCCTTTGGGCATATTAAACTATGCCTAGGAGGTATACTAGGGAAATACCATTTGTTTTTGCTTTGGGATAGGAGACATACCCTTTGGAAGTTGGCTTATGAACCATAAAGACAATCATTGCCGAGCAAGACTTAAATGGATAAACCATAAGGACTGAATTCGACATAAATGATGAGAAAATGGAATAAGACTTAATCAAGTTAGTTTCCTACCAACAACAATTGACCAAGAAGTACACCAAATGCGTTAACCCAAGAAGGTTACATGTCGAAGATCATGTCCTCAGGAAAGTGCTCGACTGCGCAAAGAATCCAACAAATGGAAAGTTAGGTTCTAACTGGGACGGTCTATTCAAGATTATTAGAGACGGCCTCCAATAAGCCTATTATTTGGAAAAATTAGGGGCAAGGATATCCCTGGGGCTTGGAAAATGGCTAATTTAGGAAGTTTTATTTCTAGCATGTTTATTTCTCGGGAATTTTGTTAAGCATGTCTAGCTTTATTTTAATTTTTGAGGTCCTATTTCTTAGAAGAATTTATATTCAATTAATGCAATTATCTTTATTATTGTTTCAAATAGAAGACCAATTCTTTTTATGAGTTATTATTATGTACAATTAAAGTTCGGTAGTCGACATGAATGCTTTAGTACGATTACACTTAATAAAAACTTCAAGGTTACATGTTTCATCATCAAGAAACACCAAAACATCAAGAATTACCCCGTAAAGAAGGGTATCCCTAGGCACTAAGTGTCTTAACTTTGGTTGGCTAAAATTGTGAACAGTTGGGTGACCCTATAACCAAGTGCATTTTTGCCATAATTTAACTTAGGCCTAATATTGTGTGATGAAAGTTTATAAAAGGTAAGACAAATTACAAAAACATGCTCGATATAAAAAGATGGGAAAGTGCAAAATATGGAATTAACTAATAGTTTCGTAAAGCATTCATTTTACACAAGGTCGATGCAGACAGAGTTACAAAATGAATATACGCAATCATAGCACATCGCCATCATCTCTGGCGAGTTATTGGCTCAGAAACTTTAACTACTCCTCTATCGTTGATATTAGGATGAAACTCATCATCAATATTATGAGTCGATAAGTAATCATTCACTAACAAGAGGGGCATGATATCAAGAAGAATCAAACTTTCATCACTCCCAAAGGGAGAATGATTGTAAGTAAGGCACTCTATTTAGTACCAGTACCAAAGTTGGGAGTCTTTAGGAACCTTCATGATAGCTAGTGAATTTCACCAAATATGCTTGTAGGCCACCTATTTTGCTTCATCTAGATTAAGGGGTCATCCACCCATCCTTCACCATAAACAGTAGCCCAAATTGTGTGATGACTACCTTTGAAAAGATACTTCAATTTCATTATCTCACGACCCATGCCTTGCTTGAATGCACCGTATTTCTTAAAGTCCTCCTCGACCTTATCGATTTAATTCCTTAGATAATTATTCTCATTTTGCAACAACTCAGTGATATCTCCGACCTCCCTAACTTCTTATTGAAGACCAGTGATAAGACGAGCCTGTTCATCACATGCACTTGCCATCTTTTGGAGAGCTTGTCGAAAAAAACAAATACATTGTGAGCTTGACTGTTGGCATCTCGATTAAGTACCAGATCCAGATCATCAGTATGTGGAAGCATTGACACCTCTACCAACCTGTTTTCAAGCAACAAGGATCAAGAGAAAAACGTTCGGGTATGGAGGAGATAATTGACAAGCGTCTATAGAGCAATCAACAACTACAAAATAATGACAAATTAAGAAGAAAAGTCTTTTTCCTTAAATTAGATGGCGGGGCATGCCCTTACAAATTTCCAAAAGGAAGAAAAATACAAGGAATAATGAAACATAAGCTAAACCTAACTATCTAGGTACTCATTTTCCTATACCTTCTCTTGGGTGGTTAGGACATTGCCTTGATCGGCACCGACCATCTCTTGGTCTACCCCATCCTTCACTTGGACATTTACTAAGGCATTGTCCTCTTCCTCCTCCTTTAGTGGAGAGCCTATATCATACTCCCCCCAAATTTTGGATTTAGGGGGACCTCACTATTGACCAAGGCTGTGTCCCAACCCTTCTTAAAATTTGACTTAATAATGTAAGCCAACTGCTTCTTGGCCTAACCAAAGGCTTTCATATATCCCTAGTCGAAGACCTTATTTTGGCCATTGTTAAGACCCGAGCATTATCCTCGACAACCTTTTTAAGTAGATCAAGCTTCAACTAAAACTAGGACATCTCTAAGTTGATGGATTTATTCTCGGTAGAATACGCCTTTTGGGAAGCATTGAAGGATTCTTGAGACTTCATCAGAGCCTTCCTAAGTCATTATTTTCTTTAAATTGGGAATCCCCTTATCCAGTATAATGACAAAATCTTCCATAAACTATAAAAACAGGACGAGCATAAGCCAATACAACTATGGCCATCCTGAGGGGGTGGTCTCTCCGGGCGGTTCGATAGGAAAATGCATATCCCAAGGTGGATCCTTCCTTCCTCCCCCTTGTTTTCGATGTGTACGTGGGATTGCATCCTTTATCGGGGCGCTCAACGATCGTCGATGTGGGGTGGTATGTAGAGATAGATACGCCAACCTCTTTATGAAGAATTGAAGTAGATATTGATTGTACATGCGCTGATCTCAAGTTGAGGTGATGGTGGTTTGAGGAGTTCGGTGGGAATTTACTCAAAAGAGTATGAAAAGGATGGAAGGAATTTGGGAAATGGACTTTTTAAATAAAGAACAGCTCTGAATTCTAGGGAATTCTCTCTGAATTACTAAGTGGGATTTTTAGGGGTTCTTTTCAAAGTGAGCTCAGGTCCTCTATTTCGAGGGCCAAGGGGGTGCCGAGAAACACAGACCTAGACCTGCCTATCGGCATATAACTCCTGACACACTACTAATAGGTAGGGTCCTAGGTTTGCCAATTGGCAATCTGAGGAAGTTTTTTCAAGAAAACGATCGTAAAATGTCAACTGTAAGTTAGAACATGCACAGGTTGGATCATTGGAAAAGATATTCATATACCTTTAAGAATACATGAGACACTCCTAGGTTCGGGAGTTAACCGAAGTCAAATGGGCCCCGAAAGCGCCCGTTGGTCATTAGACAGGATATTCTCGGAGGAAAACGGATCGTTTGTCCAAATCGCAAGGTTAATTCATGAATGGGACGGACTGCTGGAAAGCGTATTCAGTGATCTTCAAGATTTTATTTTGCTTCGTTCGGTTCAGAGAGTTAACTTAGGTCAAATAGAGCCCGAAAGTGCTCGATGATCCTTCAGAGTAAAATGGGTCGTTCTTCCGTATCATAAGGTTGATTCACGCATTGGGTGGACTATTGGAAAAGGTATGCAGAGCCCTTAAAAAATTCATTTGAACTGAATAGTTTACATGAGTCAAACATTGCTCGGGAGCACCCAATGGACTCCGAATCAGTTTTAAGGTAAAACCGATCGTTTGTTCGAATCATAAGTTCGATTTGCACACAGGGCATACCGTTAGAAATGGGATTCAAAGACTTTCAAAGATTCATTGAGATTAAATTAACGCGAGAAAGTGAACAGAGTCGAAAAGGGGCTCGGGAGCGCCCGATGGCCTCTAGATCATTTTCGATATTAAAATGAATCGTTCGTCTAAATCGTAAGGCCAATTTATGCACATGAAGGATTGTAGAAAAGGGGATTTGGTTCTCTTCGAAGATTCATTATGCTTCTACTGTTATGGAAAAGTTAACAAAAGTTAAATGGGGCCCGAGATCTCTCGGTGGCCTCTTGATCAGTACTCGGGGTATGACCTAGGTTTTATGTTGAGTGAGTGAATGATAAGGACCTAAGGAGGTTCTTAGGGGGTCCTAAGATGGGGTGCTTATAAAGAGCCCTTAGATGGGCTAGCTTGGAACAAGTGAAGGCCGTCGAATAATAGACATCACATCGACATTGGGAAAGCGGATTTTAGGTTGATTTTACGATCCTAGAGGACAAGGTTTACCAATTCAGAGGGTCGAGGTCAGTTTCGAGGACCTAAGGAGATGAAGGTGAATAATTCAATGGGTCGAGGTCAGTTTTGAGGAACTAAAGAGATGAGGATGACCGATTCAGCGAGTCGAGGTCTGTTATGTTTACCTAAGGAAATTAGGATGACTAATTCAGCTCGTCGAGGTAAGTTTTAAAGTTATAGTGACCAATTTTGATGATCGAGGTCAATTTTGAGGACCTAAAGTTATGATGACCAATTCTAAGGGCCGAGTTTAATTATGAGGACCTTAAGTTGTAGCGACCAACTCTGAGGGTCGAAGTCAATTCTGAGGACCTTAAGTTGTGATGATTAATTTTGAGGGCCGACGTTAATTCGAAGGACCATAGGTTATAGCGACTAATTCCAAGGGTTGAGGTCAATTTTGAGGACCTAAAGTTGTGATGACCAATTCTGAGGGCCGAGGTAAATTCTGAAGACCTTTAGTTGTAGTGACCAATTCAGAGGGCCGAGGTCAATTATGAGGACCTTAAATTGTGATAACCAATTCAGAGGGCCGAGGTTAATTATAAAGACCTAAAGTTGTGATGACTAATTTTATGGGTCGAGGTCAATTCTAAGGACCTTAGGTTGTGATGGCCAATTCTGAGGGTCGAGGTCAATTCTGAGGACCTTAAGTTGTGACGATCAATTCAGAGGGTCGAGGAAAATTCTGAGGACCTTAAGTTGTGATGACCAATTCTGAGGACCTTAAGTTAGGATGACCAATTCAGAGGGCCGAGGTCGATTCTGAGGACCTTAAGTTGCGATGATCGATTCTGTGGGTCGAGGCCAATTATGAGGACCTAAAGTTATAGCGACCAATTTCGAGGGCCGAGGTGAATTCTAAGAACCTGAAGTTATAACGCGATGAGTTTCTCTCATGAGGCATTTTAAATTATCTTGGGTGGGGGTTGCAGATGTATCTGTGGTTCCAATAGGGATTATGTTGTTTTAAGAATCTATTGGGGAAGGAGTTATTCTTGATACATCCGACTGGGGATTGTATTGTTTTGAGACTCTACTGGGGGATGTTTAGGCTGGGGAGTAGTACAGTAGGATGCAGACGCATCATTGGTTCTGCTTATGGAATATGTTGAGGATAGGTGTGTAAGATTAATCCAGCTGGGGATTATGTTGGGGATAAGAGTGTAAGATTAATCCTGCTGGGGATTTCGAGACTTTTGTAAGGGGCTTAGTTGTCAAAAAAATGATTTTCTTGAGGAAATTGAGGTTCCATATTTTCCTAGGATTTTTGGGAATTTTTCGGTCAGTTTTTGGATTTTTCTGGCATTTTTCTGCACGAAATTTAAAAAGGGGTGCTGATAAGTAGTCTTGGAGGGGGAGCCAATCGATAAGGGCACGGACTCCTGGTCTTCCTTAGGAAGGGGAAAATATGACTGCTGATCGGCATGGTCTGGGGATTCAAAATTTTTCTTTTAGGTGGACTGCTGAGGTTTCATTTTGAGAAAGAGTGTGGAAAGTAGTGTTTTTTTGGAATTTTTTAGCAGAGGAAAGCCTCGAAGGTTTTGGTTACAAAAATCTTCCCTTTGAAGGGACTTATTTTGAGAGAAATGTATTTTTGGAAATTTTTGGATAGAGGAAAGCCTTAGAGGCTGGGTTTATATATGGATGGGGAGATATAAACCTTAATGAAAAGTGGATCTTGTCGCCTTTGTTGGGTTGTGTTTTATTCTGGTGTGTTGGAGATACTGTACTGGTGATAGCTTTACTGCGGGGCTATTGCTGGTGACTGGGGATTTAATGGCGAATCCCCGGGTGGCTGTAATAACAACGTGGATATCTTACTGCCATAATCCTGCGGCGGTAGTGTTGGCTGAGACCTTAAATGGCCTGGATGCTTGGAAGGAGGGACATTCCAAATTTTTGAGGAGAGCCCAGTAATACGTTTTATGTGTCTTGTGGGGAGGTTTCACTGGGAGTCCCCTCCTAAGTACCCCTTGGCGGTTGTGCTCAATTTCTTTGTCCTGCCTTTCTTCAGCTTCGGCCCATCTATAGAGAGTTGGGAGAACTGGCTTGTAGAGCATAGAGCTCAATGTCTTCGATGATCAGTGCCATGGTGGTGGGACTTACTACATGTCTTGTAACTTGGAGATTATCGGTATGTGTGGTTGATGGACCTTCAACAGACTTCTTTCTATTTCCCCTGGAGGCTTCTGCGCCAAGTTGTGTGGGAACAGATTGTGCCATCTCGTATAAAAAACTTCTTCTTGGTGGAGGATTTGAATGAATCACTGAGGATGATGCTGGGCACTTTGTGGTAGTGCTATTGGCTGTCTATCCTCCTATCACAATATGTGGGGGAGCCTGGCATGTGTCTCAGAACTACCTGAACTGGTTATGGAAGCATATAGTAGAGAAATTCATGGTAAAAGAGATCGGTCAAAGGTGGTTCATTGCCTTCGACACCATGGAAGGCGATGCTATAGTTCTATCCTGGACTGTCAGGGCATACCACTCCATGGAATGCACATATAATGTTAACTAGGAGTGAGAAACTTGGGGACCTCCAAGGGCTAGTAATGATGATGAAGCAAGGCCATTCGATAATTGAAGGCAGTGTTTTGTGAAGCTGGGGTGATTTTTATGAAGCTATGGGGATTAAGTATAATTATATTTTGAGGTTAGGGATAATTTTGTGTAGCTTGGTTTATGGTGGTTTTGTTTAGGAACGGTTTGGTCAACGAAGAATGGTGGTTGATTTAACTCCCTTCGCTGATACTTTGTGTAACAACTCTATATTCCTTAATCATTAATAAAAGTTGATTTTGATTATATTTTGTTGTGACCCTTGATGAGTTTTGCATTTGAGTTATCTATACCAATTGTTAAGGCATAAATAATCCTTTTGTTCATGTAAATGATAAAATGAACCGTCGTTCTCTGAGATTAGAAAAGAATAACATTTTGTGAAAAAAAGGGGACTAGACCCATGTATGGCGTATGGGCTGCCTATGTACCACTGGGGGTTTTGAAAATTTTCATAAGTTTCATTTTGAAAAGAAAAGGTTTTTGAGAGGATCAGGTCCCAAGTAGTTTTGGGTAGGGGAAATGAAGAATTTTATCAGAATAGAAGGGGGAAAGAGTCATAGTGCGCCGAGATTTCAGACTAAGGGTAAAATTTCTTGATACGGTCTAGCTTGATTAGACGCGCCATCTCTTCTCCATCGAGGACTGTGCAGCATAACAACACATCCTGAAATAATCTTCTTCATGATTTAGGGGACTCTCTAATTTGGTTTGAATTTCCCTATGGGGTCCCAAACAGGTTCTATATTCTCTTTGAGGTCAAGGTCTCCTTCTCGTTCACCATAGTCCTTGAATTTCCTATTAAATAATAGTGCTATGCAGCAATGGTTACCTTGTATATGGTACAAATCCATTAGTCTCTTTTCATCCAAGAGTGATAATTCATCAAATCGCTTTGATTCCATTCTTCTTCGTTAACTTTGCTTTCGATTAAGACACAGAGGGAAGGTATATCCAACTCAATGGGTAGGACTGCTTCCATGCACACCAGATAATAAGGGGTAACTCCACTAGGTATTTTGATTGAAGTGAGGCAACCCTAGAGGGACTAAGGGATCCGGTCGGCCCAATCTCTACAATTCTCAGTTATCTTGCTGATTATGGATTTGAGGTTTTTATTGGCGTCTTCGACGGTACCATTGGTTTGGGGTCGGTAGGGAGAAGATTTGTGTCTATGAATTCCATATTCTTCAATTAGTTCTATGACTTCAGCTTCGAAATGGAGCCCATTATCTGACATTAACTCGTGGGAAACTTCTTATCGGTAGATGATGTTTATTCTGATTAACTTGGCCATTTTTTTGGCTTTAGCACCGCGTATGACTCGAATTCGACCCATCTAGTAAAGTAATAAATGGCGACCAGGATGAACTCGTGACCGTTTGAAGCTTTAGGAGTAAACTTCCCTATGATGTCAATGCCCCAGGTGGATAAGGGCCAAGGAGAGGTCATGTTGTATAGTTATTGGGGAGGCAAGTGTTGGATATTGGAGAACTATTTGCATTTGAGGCATCTTCGAACATTGGCAATGCAATCTTGAACATTGCTGGTCCAATAGACGAATTATCTTTTTAGCAAGCATGTAACTATTCATGTGGGGACCACATTCCCCACTGTGGATTCTCTTTATCATTTCTTTAACATCATCCCCTGCTATGAAGTGCAAATGGATTCTATCAAAGTTTTTTAAAAACAGTGCCTTTTCACAGATGATGTACTAGGCATCCAACTTGCAAAGGGTCGCACGGTCTTTATCATCTGTGTCTTGGGGATACTTACCATGCTTGAGGAGTCGCCAAGTGTCATTATACCATAAACTGACCATATCAAAATCTTTCTCGATAATGAGTTCAATGTGGTAGTAGTGGGTAAGCTTAACTTATTTCTGAACCAGGAAAGGGGCCACTGTTATTCCCTTAGACATATCGACCATGGAGGCCAGGGTAGCAAGGGCATCAGTCAGGCTGTTCTTTGCATAGGGAAAGTAGTGGAAGGTGAAATCTCTAAATTGGGAGGCCAACTCTTCTAGGTGGGCATGGAAGGGTAGGAAGTTCTCATCTTTGACTTTCCATTTTCTGAGGATTTGGTCGACGATAAGGGTAGAGTCTCCATAGATATATAGGTGTCAAATTCCTTTCTAGAGGGAAATCTTGAGGCCTACAGTGCATGCCTCATACTCGGCCATGTTGTTGGTGCAGGGGAGGTCAAGTTTGATGGCAATTGGGGTGTGTGAGTCATCAAGAGTGATTAGGAGTATTCCAATGTTGTGTCCCTTCTTGTTGGCAGCTCCATAAAAGAACATTTTCTATTTGAAGTTCTCTTGAGAGGTGCAGGAATATCTTCATCCGGGAATTCAGAGACCCAAACATCGACATCTTCTATGGGGTACTCAACACGATAGTTGGAGATGGCTCTTCCTTTCATAGCTTTCTGTGTGATGTATATAATATCAAACTCGGCTAGAAAGGTCAACCAACGGGCCATTCGGCTTAACGAAGTGGGATTTTCTAGCAAGTACTTGATGGTATCCATATGGGATAATCTGATAGGGAAGGCAAGCATGTAGTGCCATAAAATATGCGTGACCCAAATTAGGGCGACACATGCTTTCTCTAAAGCAGTTTAGTTAACTTCGTACTCGGTTAATTTACAGCTAGGGTAATAAATAGCTTTTTCCTTATGAGATTCTTCAATGTATTGGGCTAGGAAAGCCCTTACTGCAGTGTCTGTCACAATCAAGTATAGAAGAAGGGGGATACCTAGTTGCGAAGGCATAAGCATCGAAAGTCGAGTAAGGTATCGCTTGATTCTGTCAAAGTCTTATTAGCAGGCTTCATTCCAGACTTTAGTTTAATCTTTTCGAAGAAATTTGAAAATGAGTACGCGTATAAAAGTCAGATGACTGATGAACCGCCTGATGTACTATTGTTTACCCAGGAATCCTCGGACTTCCTTCTCTATCCGTGGTGGCGATATCTCAAGTACGTCTTTAAGCATGGCAAGTTCTGCTTCAATTCCCTTCTCACTGACCAAAATCCCAAGAGTTTTCCTTTTGTCATGCCAAAAATGCATGTTTATGGGTTTAACCGCATCTAGTATTGTCGTAGTCACTCAAAAAATATTCGAGGGAGGGAATATGACCTTCCTGAGTCTTAGATTTGATGATCATATCGTCCACATAGACCTCGTCCTCTTTGTGAATAAGGTCATATAGGATGTTTGTGGTAGCCCTTTGGTAGGTTGACCCTATGCTCTTGAGTCCGAATGGAATGACGGTGTAGTAGAAGGTTCCCCATGGGGTGATGAAGGCAGTTTTCTCCTGATGGTCACGGTGCATCTTAATCTTATTGTATCCGACAAATCCATCATGATCATGTTGATGTTGGGTAAGGGGTAATCGTCCTTTGGGGATGCTTTATTCAAATCCTAGTAGTCGACACACATGCAAAATTTTCCTCTTGACTTCAGTACAGGGACGATATTAGCGAGCCATGTAGGATATTTGACTAAAAAAATGAAACCAATGTTCAATTGCATGACCACTTCCTCTTTGACTAAGAGCGGCCATTCGGTGCAAAGTTTTTGTGGCTTCTTTTTGACTAGTTTGCATTATGGGAATGTTAGGATCTCGTGCTGATCTAATTCTGGGTTAATGTCGGGCATGTCATCATAGGACAATGCAAAGATGTCCACGAATTCTTTCAGTAGCTCTTCAAATTGCACACACTCATGCTCATTAAGGGTGGATCCTATTCTAATCTTACACTGATGTCTACTAGAAATGATATCGATAATAATAATCTCATCATCATTAATTTGAACATGATTATGTTGTTTGTTATTCTACTTATTGAGATCAGTTAAGAATTATTCATTTGCAAAATCATCATCATCAAGAGTTTGATTAGAATTAAGATAATTAATGTAAGACACCACAAGATAATCAAAATCTTTATTTATTTCATTTTAGATAAAAACAACATTGAGAACCTTGTCAAATGAGGTCTCGGTTACATTGATATTAGAAAAAGGAACAACAATATCAGATGAAGAGATTTGGATAGGGTAGATAGTAGGGCCATATTGAATCTGAGCAGGTTGGACAGGCATGGCATTCCAGCTGAGGAGAGATATGTCAATAGCTATAATTTGGGTAGATGGGTTTGATGGTGTGTCATCTAAACGGATTATACAAAGACTCAACTCCAGTGTCTGCAGGTTGAATGAGTCCTCATAATCACTTTCCTCAAAATCCCCGATAACTATCATAGCTTTTTCGGTGAGTGGTTGAACTTGATGTTAGTAGTCTGCGACCCAAGAGTTTTTATCTTAAAAGAAGAATTCCAACCATGGTTTTATCTTCTTATAGGCATGGTCATACCATGGTTTAGGGAAGCCATAGAAAGAGAAGTTTTCACCCTCCTTGATAAACCTTCCATTCAAAGAGTCTCTCGAAACAGTCATTTCTTCTTCTAATATTCTTTTTAGTCGTGGTCGCTAGAATGCTCCGAGTTCTTATGGTGAGGGCTGGTAAACCAGGACATATGGGGGAAAGCCTCTTTTAGGACTATGGTCTCAAGGATCCCTTTTTGGCATCTCCCTAGCCCTATTTTGGGCATAAAGTGCATGTCCTTGGACATATGAATCATGTTGACATTGCCATGGGGGTTTTATTCTGGACAAACCTAGTCTTTGAAACTATCTCCTACTGGAAGGGGAAGTGGATCAACTCTGAAGATAAAAAGGAGCATATCATTCATCCAATGATGGATCTCTGATACTGGGTTACTAGTATTGGCGGTGTTTGAATTCTCTTCCTCCCCCAAAATAGTGATAACCTGGCCTTTGGCAAAGAATATTATTTTCTGATGAAGAAAAGAAGATACCCCTCGAATACTGTGGAGCCAAGGATGACTAAGAAGAAGGTTAAAACATGCAGGTATGTCAATGACTTAGAACTCGGTGATTGGATTGATAGGGCCAACCCCTATTGTGATTTTTATGGACCCCATTACCTCTCGGTGAGTATTGTCATAAGCTTGCATGGCGACGAACGTGGGAGTGAGATCACTGACTTTCAAGCCCAAGCAATTGAGGTTTTGAGAGGACAAACATTAAGGGCATATCTGTTATCAATAAGTTAAAGTGAGACTTCCTTTCCCAATACTTCAACGGAGATGTTGAGGGTCTAATTGTGGTCAGGTCCAATCTTTGGTATCTCTGCTTCAAAAAAGGAGATGAGTCTGGAAGAGGTCAAGGACCCAACCATGTTTATGGCTTCTTCGGGAGTGGTGAAATGAGGAAATGTAGGCTCGATGAGGTTATTTCTCAGAGAATTTGGATGCAAATGGGAGGACATAAAAATCCCTCACATGGTGATGTTGTCTTGGGTTTTCTTGAGCTGGTCAAGGACTTTACTCTCTTTGATGGTCATTTCTAGCAAAGGAAGCACTTCGGTAACTCCCTTTCCTTTATTAATCTCGGTCACTGTAACAACTCGAAAACTTGGACTTTACTCTCTTTGATGGTCGTTTCCAGAATCCCAGGTCTGATGACCCAATCGATTCGCCTTCCTGGCCGAATCGATTCGCTGGGCCGAATCGATTCGGAATTGGCCCGAATCGATTCGAAAACACGGCTTTTGAGGGATTGTTTTTCTAAAAAGAATTTCATCCCATTTTGTTCGAGGTTATCGACTGGGGATCTCTATAGGAGATATTTGTAGTATGTTTTGGAGACTTTTAGAGAGTTTCCCTTGTAAGAAATTATTGGAGTCACATTGACTAAATTTGAGAAATACCGATTAAAGATTTTGGTATGTTCTAAGTGGGGAAGCCCACCTTGATTGGAGATTCGATTTGGAGATGATAATTATAATCACATGAAAGAATGAGATAAGTTTAGAGACATTAGATCTTAGGATCAAATCCCAAATGGGATAACTTTAAAAGGTTCATAAAATGAATTGAACCCCATTATGGATAGAGATTTATAAATGCTATTCCATGTGCATATGGATATAGAAATATCCTTATTAATGTTTGAATTGGGAGATATCTCACACAATGAGAAATGTGAATTGAGGTGCATTCGGATATAGAATATCCTTAACTCAAATAGAATTGAAAGACAATTCATTATTAGAAGCGACATGTGAGCTTCAAGTGAGAAATAGTATAGTGTATACTAAGTGGGGAAGATGTGTGGGAATTAACGATTAGTATATCTTGAGAGTAATATACTAAACAATAATGTTAATCAAATTGCGCCAATGAGCGTATAATGAAAATGAATATGATGTTGCAGGTATACTTTATATGATGGTATATCTTTATTATGTGGGATGTATGTATACCTTATATGATGGTATATACACATGTTAGGCATACCCTCTCCTTGCTATCATTGGGAAGTTTCGTGCGTAGAGGGTGAGCATCCTGGCTCAAAGAGAAGGGTGTGGATATTCCCCAGGTCATAGTCGTCCATGGTGGTCAGCAAATGACATATATATACATTTATTTATTTTGGGGGTGAGAGGTCGTGGGTATGTGTTGCTCTCACATGCCGGTTAGGAGCTATGACCGCTTCCCGGGACGTCGTGTGCTTGAGTTGATCACGAGGTGGGTGTCGTGGAACCCCACCAGGTGGCCCCAGTTTGCTACACATATGGACTGCTGGAAGATGATAGCATGTGAGCCTACGTCCTTCGAGTTATAGCTCGGTTGGATGGTTATTATTTCTTGTGCTTGTACTTGGGTATCGAGGGCATAATGGACCTCAAGGACTGACATTGCCAGGATTAGTGTATCGGGGGAGTTCCTTGTTTGGATTTCGCTTCGGCAAGACGTCCCACGCACGAACTGCAGTATAATGTTGGAAATTGGGGATAAGTTAGTCCTTAATGCTCATATATATATATATATCACCTATCCCGATAATCGACAGTGCCAGGAGTAGTGTAATGGGGTGGTTCCTTGTTTGGATTTCGCTTCGGCGAGACGTCCCACGCATGAAACGCCGTGTACTGTTGAGAATTGGGAATTGTAATTAGTTAAAATTTGGATAATAATTTGGTTTACATGCATCTTGCATTGGGGGCATAATGAGCCTCGAGGATCAATACGGTCAGGAGTAGTGTAACGGGTGGGTTCCTTGTTTGGATTTCGCTTCGGCGAGACGTCCCACGCACGAAATGCAGTGCCGTGTTGAGAATCGGGAGGAGTTTAGTCCTTAAGTCTCGATGATAATAACTCATATATAATAATTACATATATATATATATATATATTGTTTACATGCCAAATAAGGGCATCACTAGAATATAATATTCTAGTAAATGAGAATGTTGATGTATTATGATGATGTGGTTATGATATGGATCATGTAACTTTATATGTTCAACAAATGAACATTATAAAGATAACTATAACTATTGCATTAAAGTTAATGTACATAATTTATAGATTATAGAAATAAAAGGTAGATTGGGAGATAGGTTAGACGGTTTCAGTTAAATACTTCAATTGGGTTTAAATTGGAATCCTCTTACCTAAATTAGAAGCGAGCATCCATTTGGAGATCACATGCATACGCTTAGTGCGCGCTTTAGATGAGAGGTGAGTTGAATTATTATGGAGAGTTCGATTCCACCTTAATCATGTAATAATGCATTTATAATTATTATGCATTTTAATACACTTGCTATAAAATGTTTTTCAACTCGGGCTCTGACCCGTTTATATTTTCTCCTCCATGTATATATTGTACTACTTCAGGTGTTCCTCGCAAGAATGCCTTTGATGTTCATCCATTCAGGATTCACGGAGCTGTGGCAGTAGCGGACTGATGCGGCACTTTGTTTTAGTCGATTCCTATCTTTGTATATCTAGATTAGAATTCAGTTTTTATATTGAGTTAGTATTCAAGTGTTGTAGATTAACACTTTCATATTTCATTTCTCAGATTATTGTATTGTCTGTTACCCGACAGCATATTCGAGTATTTTATTGTTGAGTTTTTTGTTGTACATTGTATTGTACTTATAAAATTATTGGAGTTTCCACTTGTCACTCATCATAGTTAGATGTGTATTGTTGGATAAGTTGCATTATCGGTTTTGTTGCTGTTGTTAAATAAAATGTTTTAAATTTTTTTGACAATTCGCTTTTAATGATTTCGGGTAGTTAGCCTTATATTATTAGTATTGTCAGTTGATGTTGACACTGTTCCATCTGAGATACCTGTTTTAATGTAGTATAGGGCTGGCCACCCGTTATTATTTTGAGCGGGTTATCACAGATGGTATCAGAGCATCATGTTATAGTGACTTTAGGATCTATTTGCGTTACTACGATCTTCCGTAAGCGTTCTTGATATAGAGCCTTATTGCTAGGACGGTTACATTCATACGTCCATATCTTTCTGTGAATCGAAAATATGTAAAAGGCGTTCTGATACAATTGTTCTTGTTTCAGATGCCACCGGAGGGAGTTCGTTTAGTCAGGGCAAACAAAGGGCAACCCCAAATGCCTCAAAGGAACATGACTACTAATGATTTTGCCAATATTGTGGCACAAGTAGTAACTGCTTCCATTTTTATGATGGCTCGGCAATCTGACGCTCGAGCAGCCCCACCCCATTTAGGATTGCCTTTATGGGAGAGAGTGAAGGAAGATTTTGGTAAGGGGCATCCTCCCGAGTTTGCAGGGGGAGTTGATGCAATGGCTGCAAGTCAATGGAAGAATAGTATACAGAGGCACCTTCGTATGGTTGAGTGTAGTGAGGTGCAGAAGCAGTTTTTAGCCACCTTTAAGTTATCGGGTGCATCTCTCCATTGGTGGGAGTCTGTCACCACATCGGAACAGAGAGATACTTTATCTATAAAAGAATTTTGGGAACTTTTTGATCGAAGGTATTTTCTTTCCTCTACTAGGAATATGAAGATTTTTCAGGGTAATAGAACAGTGGCAGAATATGAGGAAGATTTTTCTAGATGCGCAAAGCTAGTACCTGATGAGGTAAATACGGAAGAGAAACGTATATCAAAATTTGTTCGAGGCTTTAGATTCGAAAATCCGACAACATTTGTTAGAGAGTCCTAAGTTAGTGTCTTTAATTGAGGTAGTGAATACGGCACTACTAAAGTGTCATGAATATCGTCTTCGTTCGCAAGAGGGTAAGAACTTTGGGGATTCGAGTTCATCAAGTATGTTTGGCGATGAGAGTGCCAGTAATGCGAGTGGGCAGAAAGGGTTTGCGGTTAAGTGTTTCTTTTGTAAAGAAATAGGTCATAAAAAGAGAGATTGTCCTAAAAGAGGTAAAGGACCACGGTTTGATGAAGTCTTGGAAGTGCAACCCCTACAGGAGATTCGAGGTCATTTTAGACCGGGGGACTTTGTTTGGGAGCCCATTGAAAGGAAGGGGCAATCGGACTAGAGATGGATGATGTAAGATAATTTTCCTTTATAATTAGGATAATTACTATATGAAGTTTTGGGTATATCGTATGAGAGATATTTGTAAAAGGGTAGTGCTATAGCCCTATTATGTGTGTAATGACCCTAGGGGGAATTTTGAGCAAGATAGGCTCTTATTATATTATTTTGTAAAAGAATAGATGATTTTGCAAGGTGCTTAAAAAGATCTATAAACCTTGTGGTAAATGTAAGAATGGTAATGGTGATAAGTAGTAATGGTAAAGCTACTTATTTTAAATAGTCATGATTAGACTTATATAATTGTTGTATTCCAGATATGGATGAGCCTTATAAATGGCAATATATTGAAATAATGTAAGATGTTGTTTTTGATTAAAAGTTCAGATTGTGGATTGATGGGACGCAGGAAAATTTTAGCTCATAATTATGCTAATTTTTGTGAGTTACATATTGTTATATATATGATGATTTAAAAGACCTTGTGTTGGACATAAGGTATTTTATATTATATTATAATATATAAAGCGTTTTCAAAATAAACTATTTTCAAAATAAAACTTTTCTCGGCCTTCGGGCCCTTTCAAAATGATTTTCATAAAATTATTTTTTTTCAAACTCTAGTCCGGATTTAATAAACTCTCAATTCCCGACGTCGCTACATAGTAGTGTATTGGGAGGGTTCCTTGTTTGGATTTCGCTTTTGCGAGACGTCCCCCGCACGAAAGTGGCGAATGTCAGGAACTGAGAGGAGTTATTTATTTGGACCATTTAAAATTTTTACTCTATTAAAATGTTAGTATTATATTTATGGAAATGTGGAACTTGGAGGCAAATAAAGCCTTATTATGGTTACTGTGGGCATAAAGCTCAAATATAAAGGGTGTATGGGCGCCCTTGTTGTGGAAATTGGTTTTATATAACTCATAATCAACTTAAAATGAAATTAATAAAATAAATTCGTCGCTGGTAGTTAGAAGTTTGGAGATAGGATTAGTGATGATGGGTAGATTAGAAGTAGTTGAGCTTTGGAGGATTAGGCTTAGCTAAAATTTTGAGGAAGAAATTTTTGTAAGTGGAGATGTTTGTAACAACCCGAGGTCTTGGAGACAACGATTTATTTATTTTGGGAGAAATAAATAATATTTAATGGGAGAAATAATTAAATTGGCAATTGAGGTCAAAATTTGAAGTCGTTAGAAAGAGTGTCGAATATCGATTCTGAGGGTACTATAGTGTCCGGAAGGGTCGAGAAAGTCGAAATGATTGTACTTGGGGTCTATTTAGGTTTCGAAATAAATTAGGACCGTTTGACTCGAATTAAAGTTACCGGGTAATTTAAAGTGTGTATTATCATTTAAAGATGTGTATCTTGGGATTTAGGGCTTAAAAGCCTACGGGAGATTTATTTCTCCAAAGAGAGAAGAATAAAAAGAAAGGAAGAAAGAGAGAAGAAGAAGAAAAGGAGGGAGAAAACAGAGAGAAAGTGGAGATTTTCGGCAAATACGCGATCTCAAGGCGGATTCAGACCCTACGAACCCGAGGCAAGTGATTAAACTTGCTAAATAATTGTTGTGTACCATTTATTGCATGATTTGTGGATTGATATTTTGGGTTTTAGGTTTAGTTTAACAAAACCTAACTTTTGGGTATAATCTTAGATTTGATATGTAGATCTTTGATTTGAGGGTATAAATTAGTTTATATGTATTCTAGGATGATTATTGTTGATATATATGTGATTGGGTTGAAGAGATATGAAGAGAAAATGATTAAAATGGATTTTGGGTATTTTAGGCTTACAAAAAGTAGACATTTTCGAGGTTTCTGAAGGGCCGAATCGATTCGGCCTCCTACCGAATCGATTCGGAATTATGCAGGTGCCCAGGTCTGAGTGACCGAATCCATTCGGACCCCTGCCGAATCGATTCGGCCTGAGACAGAATCCCAGGTCTGATTACCCGAATCGATTCGCCTTGCCGAATCGATTCGCTGGGCCGAATCGATTCGGAATTGGCCCAAATCGATTCGAAAATAGGGCTTTTGAGGGATTATTTTTCTAAAAAGAATTTCATACCGTTTTGTTCGAGGTTATTGATTGGGGATCTCTATAGGAGATATTTGTAGTATGATTTGGAGACTTTTAGGGAGTTTCCCTTATAAGAAATTATTGGAGTCACATTGACTAAATTTGAGGAATACCGATTAATGATTTTGGTATGTTCTAAGTGGGGAAGCCCACCTTGATTGGAGATTCAATTTGGAGATGATAATTATAATCACATGAAAGAATGAGATAAGTTTGGAGACATTAGATCTTAGGATCAAATCCCAAATGGGATAACTTTAAAAGGTTCATAAAATGAATTGAACCCCATTATGGATGGAGATTTATAAATGCTATTCGATGTGCATATGGATATAGAAATATCCTTATTAATGTTTGAATTGGGAGATATCTCACACAATGAGAAATGTGAATTGAGGTGCATCCGGATATAGAATATCCTTAACTTAAATAGAATTGAAAGACAATTCATTATTAGAAGCGACATGTGAGCTTCAAGTGAGAAATAGTATAGTGTATACTAAGTGGGGAAGATGTGTGAGAATTAACGATTAGTATATCTTGAGAATAATATACTAAACAATGATGTTAATCAAATTGCGCCAATGAGCGTATAATGAAAATGAATATGATGTTGCAGGTATACTTTATATGATGGTATATCTTTATTATGTGGGATGTATGTATACCTTATATGATGGTATATACACATGTTAGGGATACCCTCTCCTTGCTATCATTGGGAAGTTTTGTGCGTAGAGGGTGAGCATCCTGGCTCAAAGAGAAGGGTGTGGATATTCCCCAGGTCATAGTCGTCCATGGTGGTCAGCAAATGACATATATATACATTTATTTATTTTGGGGGTGAGAGGTCGTGGGTATGTGTCGCTCTCACATGCCGGTTAGGAGCTATGACCGCTTCCCGGGACGTCGTGTGCTTGAGTTGATCACGAGGTGGGTGTCGTGGAACCCCACCAGGTGGCCCCAGTTTGCTACGCATATGGGCTGCTGGAAGATGATAGCATGTGAGCCTACGTCCTTCGAGTTATAGCTCGGTTGGATGGTTATTATTTCTTGTGCTTGTACTTGGGTATCGAGGGCATAATGGACCTCAAGGACTGACATTGCCAGGATTAGTGTATCGAGGGAGTTCCTTGTCTGGATTTCGCTTCGGCGAGACGTCCCACGCACGAACCGCAGTGTAATGTTGGAAATTGGGGATAAGTTAGTCCTTAATGCTCATATATATATATATATATATATATATATATATATATATATATATATATATATATATATATATCACCTATCCCGATAATCGACAGTGCTAGGAGTAGTGTAACGGGGTGGTTCCTTGTTTGGATTTCGCTTCGGCGAGACGTCCCACGCATGAAACGCCGTGTACTGTTGAGAATTGGGAATTGTAATTAGTTAAAATTTGGATAATAATTTGGTTTACATGCATCTTGCATTGGGGGCATAATGAGCCTCGAGGATCAATACGGTCAGGAGTAGTGTAACGGGTGGGTTCCTTGTTTGGATTTCGCTTCGGCGAGACGTCCCACGCACGAAATGCAGTGCCGTGTTGAGAATCGGGAGGAGTTTAGTCCTTAAGTCTTGATGATAATAACTCATATATAATAATTACATATATATATATTGTTTACATGCCAAATAAGGGCATCACTAGAATATAATATTCTAGTAAATGAGAATGTTGATGTATTATGATGATGTGGTTATGATATGGATCATGTAACTTTTTATGTTCAACAAATGAACATTATAAAGATAACTATAACTATTGCATTAAAGTTAATGTACATAATTTATAGATTATAGAAATAAAAGGTAGATTGGGAGATAGGTTAGACGGTTTCAGTTAAATACTTCAATTGGGTTTAAATTGGAATCCTCTTACCTAAATTATAAGCGGGCATCCATTTGGAGATCACATGCATACGCTTAGTGCGCGCTTTAGATGAGAGGTGAGTTGAATTATTATGGAGAATTCGATTCCACCTTAATCATGTAATAATGCATTTATAATTATTATGCATTTTAATACACTTGCTATAAAATGTTTTTCAACTCGGGCTCTGACCCGTTTATATTTTCTCCTCCATGTATATATTGTACTACTTCAGGTGTTCCTCCGCAAGAATGCCTTTGATGTGCATCCATTCAGGATTCACGGAGCTGTGGCAGTAGCGGACTGATGCGGCACTTTGTTTTAGTCGATTCCTATCTTTGTATATTTAGATTAGAATTCAGTTTTTATATTGAGTTAGTATTCAAGTGTTGTAGATTAACACTTTCATATTTCATTTCTCAGATTATTGTATTGTCTGTTACCCGACAGCATATTCGGGTATTTTATTGTTGAGTTTTTTGTTGTACATTGTATTGTACTCATCATATTATTGGAGTTTGCACTTATCACTCATCATAGTTAGATGTGTATTATTGGTTAAGTTGCATTATCGGTTTTGTTGTTGTTGTTGAATAAAAAGTTTTAAATTTTTTTTACAATTCGCTTTTAATGATTTCGGGTAGTTAGCCTTATATTATTAGTATTGTCAGTTGATGTTGAGACTGTGCCATCTGAGATACCTGATTTAATGTAGTATAGGGCTGGCCACCCGTTATTATTTTGAGCGGGTTATCACAGATGGTATCAGAGCATCAGGTTCTAGTTTCTTTAGGATCTGTGTGCGTTATGACGATCTTCCGTAAGCGTTCTTAATAGAGAGCCTTATTGCTAGGATGGTTACTGTTGATACCAAATTTAATCTGCTGACTTGGATCAATCATATGAAGACACGTGGCTATATACATGGCAACAACAAGCACTTTCGAGATAATCACACGCTCCGAGGAATCTTGTTACTCCGAGGAACTCATACGCTCCGAGGAACAGACCTCTCCGAGGAACTCATACGCTCCGAGGAACAGACCTCTCCGAGGAACTCATACGCTCCGAGGAACAGACCTCTCTGAGGAACTCTTGAATACCAGAAAGCTTAGGCGGTCCGAGCTACTCAGGCGGTCCAAGCTGCATCTCGAATAGATCATTAATTGATGAACAACCAACAGTTCAACTGGTTCATTAAATGCTTATCATTTAGACACACACGCTTAAAGGGCATTAAATGTATTACCCTTTCATATGTATATCATTTAATGTATCACCCTTTTAGATGACAACCTTAAGGCTATAAATACGTTGTACAATCCTCATTAGAGGGGATCTGATTCTGAATCCAAACTAGGGTATCCAGAACACAATTTCTTGTAATCGAGAATTCCCAAACACTCAGCAATAAAACAACAGTGGACGTAGGCCATTCATATAAGGCTGAACCACTTTAAAAATATTTTGTCTCATTTATTTACCAGTGATTGAATTATTAGAGTGATCTAATTTTTTACATCAACAGATTGGCGCCGTCTGTGGGAAATGACTGGTAATATCGTTTTCTCACCAATAACAATCCAATACCAATGGCTGATATACCTGAATCCAGAAATCGAAACACGGGAGCCCCTCCAAATCCATCTACTCCACCAATTATTCCAGATCTGACTGGAATGATGGCGAATATGGCTTAGGGCCAGACCGCCATGCAAGAAACGATGCGACAACTCATCCAAACCCTTCATGGCGGTGCGCCAGCCCATTCCGGATCACGAAGCATTCAAAGAAATATCCGTGCGCCTTCTCTGTGTACTAGGCGTACTAGTTCATATTGCAATAAGGAATTTGAAGATTTTTCTTATCAACCTGGATGAACTTCGTCAGTGCGAGCCACAGATACTGAACAACGTGTCACCCTTTCCCCATAAAGGGCCAGTGCATTGGAAAGATTAAGTAGGGCCTCTCCTTTTGATCGATTAGGCCCTAGGAGGAACAAGAGTCCTCTTAATGCAGCGTCGAGGAGTTTTCGACGACCATCAGATTTAAGGGAAGGATCTGCCCAGTCGCGACCAGTTGCTCGTCAAGATGGATCCGATGACCGACCAGCTGCTCGTCAAGATAAATCCTAGGAAGCCACTTCAACGCGATCAGTTGCTCGAACCAATAGGCCCAAGGAAGAGAATGATGCATGGAAAGGATCTATTCAAAGGCTGGAGGATAGATTAGGGGAAATGGCTAAGGCTAAGAACCCTCTACAATGAACCTTTATTCGAGGAACACCTTTTGTCCAGGACATTGTTGATTTTCTAACACCATCAAAATTCAAAGAACCTGTTGTGACTCCCAAGTATGATGGGAAGACTGACCCTGTCCTTCATATAGAATAATATCAAGCTGCTGCCGACATCTATGCTGTCCCAAACGAGATGAGATGCAGGGCATTCTCGGGAACTCTTACCGGATCTGCTCAGATATGGTATAATAATCTTCCTTGGGGTAAGATTTTAACTTTTCTTCAACTGGCCGAGTTATTTATTGGGAATTTCTGCTTCAGAGCAAAGCCAGTTAAATGAGTAGCACATTTGTTAAGTGTTAGACAAAAAGCTAGTGAGAGTATTAGAGACTATATAACTCGTTTTAATAACGAGAAGCTCGAAGTCATTGATTATGAGGAGAAGACAACGATTACTGCTTTGATGAGTGGACTGCTGCCAAACAAGTTGTACTACACTTTGGCCAAAGATCCACCTCGAACCATGTCGGACCTGATGGGAAAAGCGTCCAAGATTATGAATGCCGAGGAGGCTATGTCCGCGAAGAAGAATATGGACGCCAAAGAAACCAAGGTGGAAGGTGATAAAGCTAAGAAGAAAGAGCATAAGAACAATGGTGGTGACAAACATTCCAAAAGTAGGTCATCATGGGAGGTCTTGAAGAAATTTGATAATTACACGCCTTTGAAGGAAAATATCAACCACGTCCTGGAAGAAATTAAGAACAGCGAGGAGTTAAACTGGCCAAAGAAAATGAAGTCAGACCCTGAAACGAGGAATAGGGAGAAATATTGCGAGTTCCATAAGGATCATGGCCATATGACCAAAAATTGCATAGCTCTTCAGAACGAGATTGAAACACTCATCCGACGAGGAAAGCTAGCAAAGTGTGTTGATCGGGGAAGTGAAAGAAGAAATAATGACCGAACTAGAGAGAGGTCTAGATGTCCTCGTCGAGCAGAGGAGAAAAAGAAGAGAAACCATGAAGATGATCCAGATGATGACCCCGATCTTCCCAATAAACCAAGACAGCCAGAACGAGAGGTATTTTCAATACGCTTTGGGTCATTTGATTGTAATGTTATTACAGGAGGAGATGCAAGAGGAGGAGACCTTACTGCAGAAAGAAAAGCTTACCTCAGAGAGGCTCAAGCTTGCTCGTACATTCAGCGAATAAATTTAGCTGAGGAAGATCGCCCGAGAAAGATGAACAAAGAAAAATTGGTCATTGGGTTTGCAAAGAATGATCTTGCAGGAGTTTTGTATCCTCATGACGACCCACTAGTGATCAAAATGAGAATGAAGGAGGTAATGATTTCAAGAGTGCTGGTCGATAACGGTAGCTCGACAGACATTATGTTCTACTCGTGTTTCGATAGTTTAAATTTAAAGCTATCTCAACTGGAGCCTTACCACAGACCCCTCATCGGTTTTGCTGGCAAGAAAGTGTTTCCACTTGGGACGACAAAGTTAGATATATTCATTGGTACGTGGCCTGCTTGTCGGACAGAAAGAATACGCTTTTTCGTGATGGATAAGAATGTCCAGTCATCGTACAATATCATCATGGGAAGAGTAGGATTGAAGAAGTTCGAGGCTGTACCATCTACAGTGCATCAATGCCTAAAATATCCAACAAACTTTGGAGTAGGAGTTATGAAAGGTGATCAGAAAGTAGCTCGGGAGTGCTATTATTCATCCGCCGAGCAAGATGAATTGGAAGAATCAAAGAAAAATACTACTACTTATCAAGTGGATGAAGGTGCAGAAATTAAAACCTTGGATCCTTGGGATGAGTCGCAACTCGTGAAGGGTCAAGTGGTGTAAGCTACTGAAAACATCATTCTGGGCGATGAACACCCTGAACGAACTACCGAAATAGGTTCATCATTGGAAGCCTCACTAAAATAGGAATTGATAACTTTCCTTAGAAGCAGAAGACAAACTTTTGCCTGGAGTCATGAAGATATGCCTGGGATTGACCCAAACTTCTTATGTCACGAGCTCAATGTGAATAAGGAGATCAAGCCTGTGAAGCAGAGAAGAAGAGTATTCAGTCCCGAGAAGAATCAAGCTATACAGGAGTAAGTCGAGAAGCTCTAGAAAGCTTGTTTCATTGAAGATGTAAAATACCCAGATTGGTTAGCTAATGTGGTGATGGTAAAGAAGAAGAATAACAAGTGGAGGATGTGTGTAGACTTCACCGACCTCAACAAAGCATGCCCAAAAGATCACTTTCCACTGCCCCGAATTGATCAACTGGTGGATGCTACCTCGGGACATGAGTTTCTAAGCTTTATGGATGCTTATTCTGATTATAATCAGATCAAATTGAAACCTGAAGACAGGGAGAGTACTTCTTTCATTACCCCTAGAGGAACTTATTGTTATAATGTTATGCCTTTTGGTTTAAAAAATGCAGGTGCGACATATCAGAGGCTGATGAACAAGGCCTTTGTTGAAAAAATCAGTGACAATATGGAAGTCTATGTTGACGACATGTTGACAAAAAGCAAGAAAGCTACCGATCATCTAGTTGACTTAAGTCAAACTTTTGATCAACTAGATAAATATCAAATGAAGCTGAACCCGACGAAGTGCATATTTGGAGTACGAGAAGGCATGTTCCTCGGGTACATTGTTAATCAACGAGGCATTGAAGCAAATCCTGAAAAGATCAAAGCTCTGTTAGGGCTGCGATCTCCAACAACGAAGAAGGAAGTACAAAGTCTCACAGGACGAGTAGCAGCACTCAACAGATTTGTGTCACGAGCAACTGATAGATGTCTCCCATTCTTCAAGACACTCAGAAAAACTTTTGAGTGGAATGATGAATGTGAGAAGGCTTTTCAAGACTTGAAGAAATACTTGGGAGCACCTCCACTGTTGTCCAGGCCGATGACGGGAGAAAAATTGTATTTGTACCTTATAGTGTCCGAGAATGCAGTTAGCTCGGCGTTGATCAGAATGGAGAATAGAGTACAAAAGCCAATTTACTACACAAGTAAGGCCTTCCAAGGAGCAGAGATCAGATATCCAAGACTGGAGAAATTGGCACTGGCGCTGATTGAGGCGAGTAGGAGAATGAGGCCGTACTTCCAGGCTCATACTATAGTAGTATATACCGATGTGCCATTGAGACAAGCCCTTCATAAGCCAGAGAAATCAGGGAGATTGATTTACTAGGCAATAGAGCTCGGAGAATATGATATAATTTATGAACCCAGATCATCACTAAAAGGGTAGGCTGTAGTAGATTTCATAGCGGAGTTCACCTATCCTGATACCCCCGAGGAGCAAAAGTTTCTCGCTGATCAACCTGTGGATGTTACAGGATTAACAAACACGGGCCCAGACCAATTTCGATTTGTAAAAGGGCGTGTGGATGTTACAGGATGTGATGCAGAGACAGTTGGGAGGACTTCAGACGAGGAACAAGAGTTGCTCGCTGATCAACCTGTGGATGTTACAGGATTAACAAACACGGGCTCAGACCAAATCCGGTTGGTAAGAGGGAAAGTGGATGTTACAGGATCATTAAATTCGAGCTCAGACCAACCTCGGTTTGTAAAAGGGCAAGAAAAGATGATCGACGAGGAGCGAGAAAAATTCGGGGAGGATGAAAGGAAGCAGAAAATATTTCACCGAGGAACTCTAACTGATCAAAAATTTGAAGACGAGTTACCTATATGGAGGCTATATGTAGATGGCTCATCTTGCACTGCAGGATGTGGTGCGGGGATAGTTCTAAGCACTCCAGACGAGGTCGACATGAAATACGCCATGCGTTTCCAATTCAAAGATTCCAACAATGAGGCTGAATATGAGGCCATGATTGCAGGGCTTAGTTTGGCAAAAATTATGGAGGCACAGCAGGTTGTGATTTTTAGCGACTCTCAATTGACTGTAAACCAAATGATGGGAGTATATGCAGTTAGAGGAGAATTAATGATCAGATATCATGCAAAGGCAAAGGAGCTGCTGTCAGAATTTACCGCTATTCAGCTGGTCAGAATACCAAGAATGGAGAATGCGAGAGCAGACGCTCTAGATCGACTAGCATCAGCTACTCGCACCGAGCTACGACGAATAATCCCAATTGAAGTTTTAGATGGTCGGAGTATAGATGAAGATCTGAAGATGAGCTTTATCACCATTGATTTAGGACCATCTTGGATGGATCCCATCAGGATATATATCGAGGAGGGAGAATTGCCAATTGACAAGCTTGCAGCCAAGAAATTTAAGTTTAAAGTTGCTCGATATATACTAACTAATGGTGTTTTATATAGACGAGGAATTATGGCAGGTTTGCAGAGATGTGTACATCCTACCGAGGTGAAAGATTTGATTGAAGAAATCCATGAAGGGTCTTGTGGAGCACATGTAGTAGGTCGAACACTTTTACAAAGGGTGATGACGCAGGGATACTATTGGCCGACGATGAGGGCAGATTGTATAGCTTATGCCAATAAGTGTGACAAGTGCCAGCACTTCTCCTCCATCCGAAGAACTCCACAAGCATTGTTGACACCCATAACTTCCCCTTGGCCATTTGCCATGTGGGGAATTGACCTGGTTGGACCACTGCCAACGACCCGAGGAAGGTTCAAGTATCTCGTCGTCGCAGTGGATTATTTTACTAAGTGGGTAGAAGTTGAGCCACTCATTGACATGATGTATGAGAAGGTGTACTAATTTGTTTGGAAGAACATCATTTACCGATATGGTCTTCCTCATGCTTTCATCACAGACCATGGAACACAATTTGATAACGAGGAGTTCGCTGCCTATTGTCATCAATCAAACATTTTGAAGGTTCATTCAGCACCAGGCTATCCTCAAAGCAATGGACAAACTGAAATGACAAACAGAACGCTGCTGAACGGTTTGAAAAAAAGCTTGGATGATGCGAAAGAGAATTGGATCAACGAGTTACAATCAGTACTCTGGACTTACCGAACTACTCCCCGAGTAGCAACTGGAGAATCACCATACATGCTGGTGTTTGGAAGTGAAGCTGTCATACCTACCGAGTTGGGTCTCCCAACACACAGGGTACTGAATTTCAATTCCCCTGTCAGCGATTTAATGAGAAGACTGGATTTAAACATGCTCGAGGAGGTCAGAGTGGAGGCAGCCATTAGAAATGCTGCTTACCAGCAGCGGACAACTTTGTTTTACAATAAGAGGGTGAAGAAGTGCGACCTGAAAGAAGGAGACTATGTGCTGAAGAAAGTAATTCAAAAGCATAACAAACTGGAGGCAAACTGGCATGGACCATACCGAGTTACAGAAGTTGTTCGACCAGGAACTTATCGAATAGCAACTTTAGAAGGTGAAGAGTTTAAGAATGCATGGAACGCAGAGCATCTGCGCAAGTATTATCAGTGATGTATATGTAACACAGTTTCCATCGGTATGAATAAAATAAAAATATTTTGCAAGTCTCTCTGTTTATTGAAATTTTTTCGGGGAATACTACTACTCGGCAAAGCTCGGTAGACTACTCAAGAAAATATTCCAAACTGTACCAACGTAGTTGGTCGACGAGGAGAAAACATTCCAAACTGTACCAACATAGTTGGTCGACGAGGAGAAATATTCCTAAAAATGCCAACCTGTTTGGCTAGGAAACGAAATATTCCAAACTGTACCAACGTAGTTGGTCGACGAGGAGAAAATATTCCAGACTTTACCAACATAGTTGGTCGACGAGGAGAAAATATTCCAAACTGTACCAACATAGTTGGTCGACGAGGAGAAAATATTCCAAACTGTACCAACGTAGTTGGTCGACGAGGAGAAATATTCCTAAAAATGCCAACCTGTTTGGCTAGGAAACGAAATATTCCAAACTGTACCAACATAGTTGGTCGACGAGGAGAAAATATTCCAAACTGTACCAACATAGTTGGTCGACGAGGAGAAAATATTCCAAAAAGTACCAAGTATGGTTGGTCGGGGATAAAAACCCACTAACTATAGTTGGTCAACGAGGAGAATTTATCGACTTTGGTTAGTCGAATACATTTTATGAAAAAGGTAAAAATTTACCAAGTATGGTTAGTCAGGGATCAACTCTCACTAACTATAGTTGGTCGACGAGCACAATTTAACAACCTTAGTTGGTTGGAAAAATTTTAAACATTTTTATACTCATTACTTTATTATTAAGTGATCGAGCAACATTACTGATACTTGTAACTTTTTTATTACTAAGTTGGTCGATGAACAACACAATATTATCATCTTTTTAACAGATACGCATAAATGTAAAGTGTTGATATTTACAAGACAATAGCAATTAAGATTTGCAAACAGAAATGAAAGTTTTTCATTAAATTCGAAATAAATTACATTGATGATAAAATGAAAGTTACATTGATATGTATACTACTTGTTACATTAAAAATTCCTATTCTATTGGTCTTTTCCCCTCAGCTTTCGATACAGGTTCCTCGCCAGCAGGTGGATCATTGAAAGACTGAGGAGAATTGATGAAGTTCAAATCTTTCAGCATCCTGACGTTCATCACAGAAGGTCGATCTTGAAGATGCTCCGGACGAGATACCTCGATTTGAGAATGTAAATTATAGTCACCGAGGTATTTTGAAATTAAGCTTCGTGGAATGGCCCGAGCAAGGATCCACTCCATCTCCAGGTTGTATGGTGGCACACGCAGGTCAAGCAACCCGGGATCATGGTAGTCCCATAGATAGTGTCCTTGTTCGAGCTTCAGCACACCTAAGGCATTCAGCTAGCCTTGCTTGTAGCCCTCATTGTTGGCATTATGGATACGGTCGTCCAAGTGGAATAATGCTTCGTTGAATCCAGCCATCCAAAACTCCCTGGGCTGTTTGTGGAATTGATATGTTAGCCTATCTAGCTTCTCGTGAAGACTCTTGATGAAAAGCTCATTAGTCTCCAACACTGATTTTTTTACAGAGAGCTGTTTTTCTAAGTCCCTAATTTTCTTTGACATGTCAGACAAAGCCTGGTTCTTAGCCATTAATTGGAAATCTTGCTTCTCTAAGGCAGATGCTGTCCTCTGTTCCTCCACAAGCACCCGAGCTGCTCTTCCTCGTCCCCGAGGAGCTCTTGCTCGTCCCCGAGGAGATGTGGAAGGGCCCGACTTTTTCAAGGTGTCCAACTCTTGCCTCAATTTGGCATTCTCAACCTCTAAAAATGAAAATCCCTCGTCAGTCACTGGGATTATAGCTGTTGAAGAAGAGGCTGCAGACTTCAACTGTGCTAGCTCTTTCTACAAATTGTTATTCTCTTACTCCAACAGCTCGGCAATCTATCTACATGCTTCAACTTCACCCGTTAGGGTTCTCTCCCTGACATCGTACCCAACAAGGAGCTTCTCGTAGCCCTTCTCGGCAGAAAGTTGCTGATACCTCTTCTCATACCCCTCATGCAACAGGGCAGTTGATTCCTTGTACTGATTCTGAAGGTCTTATAGGGTACATTAAAGATCCTCGATCATTTCATAGTAAGCCACATTATTGGATACAGCTCGGTCAAGTAAACACTTCTGGTACTGATAAGCTTCGACTGACTGTTCTGAAGCATCATGACCAAGGATGTCGGCAACTTCTGATGCACTCAGGTCTGTGTGACTAGCCATATAATATTCATTACATTACTGCATCAGCTTTGTATCATTGGCAGATAGCAGATCCATCCTGGACAGAAACTAGCAGAGAAAGAAGAGCAATCATCAATAAGAAGAATAAGCAGAGTATGAACAGAAAATGGACAACAGTATGCAAAGAAAAGTTCAAGTTTTATTAGATCATAATTTAGAGTTACAAGTTCTGGATTACACTTGACAAAAAAAAAAAGAAAAATATAAAGGTAAAACCGAACAACACTACACCTTTTCCTTATCTCCCAAAACCTTCTCGGGAGGTTGGGAAGAGGAGGCAGGTTGCTCGGAGGGAACTGTGACTTGTTCGGAGAGCACCAGCTGTTGCTCGGAAGAAGAAACTACTTGCTCGACAGCAGGCTGATTGGTTAGGGAATGTTCTCCAACTACCATTGAAGACTCCTCGGAGGTATCTTCGTCCTCTTTTAATTCTTCTGGAGTAGGAGGGGGACCAGGGATGTGTCTCTGGAAGAGCTCGGATGACTCGTCGACCTTCAATTCCTGAAGGGCAGCAACCCATCCGTCCCTGAAGTAATTTACACTACCATAATCCACTTGAGAGGCCATGGCATCACATCCCTTATCCCAACCTTTGTCCCAACCAGAGCTGAAGGACTTCTTCACGGCAGCTTTCCTTTTGGCCTTCTCCAAGGCAAGCTTCTCGGACAGCAAAACATCAGCAGCTTTCAGTTTTTGTTCAGCTTCCTCCTTATGCCGAGTTACTTCCTGGAGTTGGACCAACCTCTCCTCAGTAGCCTTGAGTTTATTTTCAAATTCCCCAGCAGTCTTGAGCTTCATATCAAGCTATTTATTAGCCTTCTCCAAGGCATTCACTTTCCTCTCCAAATCCCTGGAGGCCTCAGCAACTCGAGTTTTCTCATGCTCAGAAGAAGTAAGTTTATTCTCCCAGACTGCCTTATCAATAGTGTACCTCTGGCGAGATTCCTCCAAGGACTTGGTAGCTTCTTCCAGAGCTCCCTCCACACTGGACGAGGAGCAAGAAGCTTTGATTGCTTCATCCTTATTAAGGATTATGTTGAAGCAGCTCGTCAACTGTAAACAGAAAAAGAAAGCAAAGTCAGAAACAAATATGAGAAATAACAAAGGAAAATATGAAAAGTTCAAAGTAAAGGTACTTACTGAAGCAAGATGACGAGCAGCCAAAGAAGTAACCATATCCCGAGTAAGGTTATCTTCATTACCTTGCACCTCGGGAATGGTCAAGGACTTTACCGAGCTCATGTCAGAGCTTGGGGGAACAGATGTGGGAACCCCAGTCCCAGCAGTTGGGGGCTGAGCAGTGGTGTCAGCCAAATTGACCGAGGAGCTTTTCTTCAGCCTCCTCGGGGAAATAATTACAGATTCAACCAAGGATGAATCCTTGGTCGGTGATATCACAATCACCTTTCCAAGAGCAGCAAAGCTTCTCGGAGCCACAGCGGGCTTATCAGCAACCTTCTCGGAGACTTTAGTAGGAGCAGCTGGAGGATCTGCACCAGTCTTCTTTGTCCCCTCCTTTGGGACATCAATCTTAATCCTTTTTACCTCCCCAGAACCGGAGGCAATTTTCTTAAATAGAGCAGGAGTCCTTCTCTTCTTCATCCTTTCGCTCAACGAAACGTGAGATTCTGGCGAAGAACTTGCAGAGGGTGGTACTGGCTCTACTTCACTGATCACTGGACGAGCAGTGAAAGAAGTTGTATAGCTCTTATATTGGAGCAGATAGGAGGCTGATCGAATGTGCTCGTCAGCAACCCTTTGATGCAGACCCCAGATAAGTCCCAAATGCCTTATATTGACATCTGTTTCTTTTGGGCACTTTCTCTTGCTAACAACTGCAAATAAACAGACATTGTTATCAGTAACACATTTTATCAAACATAAAACAAACATGATTGCAAGATAAATAAAATAAAAATAACCTATCCCATTGCCATAAGGAGGGCATCTGGGACCCTGGTAAACCTCATCTCCGGTTAAAGGAGGGTGTTGCCAACTTTTTACAACAACCCCATGTTCAAAATAATCCCTGTTGGCACCAGGGAGATCGACAACTAAGGCTCTATTTATAAACCTAGTTTTTAAATAATAAATATTATCATTAACTGCCCATCTATAGCAGTACATGATTTCTGGAATTCCTATACGAGTTCCATGCACTTGATTTAATTTATGCACCCCATTAACTATTCTCCATGTATTGGGGGCTATTCGTGCAGGAACAACATCAAAGTACTGACAAAATTCCAAACACAGAGGATTTGGTGGAAAAGAAAATCCACACTCAGCAAAAAAGAGACTGGGGAACCAATGTCCCTCAGCTAAATTGAAATAATTAGAAGGCTCAGAAAGCTCTTCCAAGACAACCCAAGAGGGAATGGAAAAATCAGATCAAAATTTGTCAAGAGACTCAACTGGGTAAACCATGATGATGAATTAAAAGAAATGAAGAAGAAGAAAGAGGATCTTACAGAAAAAAGACTGAAGCTGTTGACAATGAACGACGGAAGAGATGAACGCACAAGAGAGTAGAAGACAATGAAAAACTCGAAGATGAAAATTTGAAAAGATAGAAGACGATGGGAGTCTCTGTGAAGTTTAAATACCTTGCCTTGGGAACTGGCGAAGTAATGATTACGTTACCGACGGCTAAAAAGGCGTTAAATATTGGCGCGGGAATTAAAGCGAACAACAACGGCTAAAAAGGCAAAAAGTGATGCGGGAACCGAAGCGAGCAGAAAATCCAAAAAAGCATGATTCTATGAATTCGGAAGGAAAAATAAATACAAGGGAGATGATCCTAAAAATCAGGAAGAACTATTTAAAGCTACCGTATTTCGAGAAAGAATGTTCCATATTCCTCAAAATTCGAACTACGAAACATTGGGGGCTTCTGTTGATACCAAATTTAATCTGCTGACTTGGATCAATCATATGAAGACACGTGGCTATCTACATGGCAACAACAAGTACTTCCGAGATAATCACACGCTCCGAGGAATCATGTTACTCCGAGGAACGCATACGCTCCGAGGAACAAACCTCTCCGAGGAACTCATACGCTCCGAGGAACAGACCTCTCCGAGGAACTCTTGAATACCAGAAAGCATAGGCGGTCCGAGCTACTCAGGCGATCCGAGCTACATCTCGAACAGAGCATTAATTGATGAATAACCAACAGTTCAACTGGTTCATTAAATGCTTATCATTTAGACACACACGCTTAAAGGGAATTAAATGTATTACCCTTTCATATGTATATCATTTAATGTATCACCCTTTCAGATGACAGCCTCAAGGCTATAAATACGTTGTACAATCCTCATTAGAGGGGAGCTGATTCTGAATCCAAACTAGGGGATCCAGAACGCAATTTCTTGTAATCGAGAATTTCCAAACCCTCAGCAATAAAACAACAGTGGACGTAGGCCATTCATATAAGGCTGAACCACTTTAAAAATCTTTTGTCTCATTTATTTACCAGTGAATGAATTATTAGAGTGATCTAATTTTTTACATCAACAGTTACATTCATACGTCCATATCTTTCTGTGAATCGAAAATATTTAAAAGGCGTTCTGATACAATTGTTCTTGTTTCAGATGCCACCGAAGGGAGGTCGTTCAGTCAGGGCAAACAAAGGGCAACCTCTACTAGGAATATGAAGATTTTTCAGGGTAATATAACAATAGCAGAATATGAGGAAGATTTTTCTAGATGCGCAAAGCTAGTACCTGATGAGGTAAATACGGAAGAGAAACGTATATCAAAATTTGTTCGGGGTTTAGATTGGAAAATCCGACAACATTTGTTAGAGAGTCCTAAGTTAGTGACTTTCGTTGAGGTAGTGAATGCGGAACTACTAAAGTGTCATGAATATCGTCTTCGTTCGCAAGAGGGTAAGAACTTTGGAGATTCGAGTTCATCAAGTAAGTTTGGCGATGAGAGTGCCAGTAATGCGAGTGGGCATAAAGGGTTTTCGGTTAAGTGTTTCATTTGTAAAGAAATAGGTCATAAAAAGGGAGATTGTCCTAAAAGAGGTAAAGGACCACGGTTGGATGAAGTCTTGGAAGTGTAACCCCTACAGGAGATTCGAGGTCATTCTAGACCGGGGGACTTTGTTTGGGATCCCATTGATGAGGAGGGGCAATCGTACTAGAGATGGATGATGTAAGATAATTTTCCTTTATAATTAGGATAATTACTATATGAAGTTTTGGGTATATCGTATGAGAGATATTTGTAAAAGGGTAGTTCTATAGCCCTATTATGTGTGTAATGACCCTAGGGGGAATTTTGAGCAAGATAGGCTCTTATTATATTATTTTGTAAAAGAATAGATGATTTTGCAAGGTGCTTAAAAAGAGCTTTAAACCTTGTGGTAAATGTAAGAATGGTAATGGTGATAAGTAGTAATGGTAAAGCTACTTCTTTTATATAGTCATGATTAGACTTATATAATTGTTGTATTCCAGATATGGATGAGACTTATAAATGGCAATATATTGAAATGATGTAAGAGGTTGTTTTTTTATTAAAAGTTCAGATTGTGGATTGATGGGACGCAGGAAAATTTTAGCTCATAATTATGCTAATTTTTGTGAGATACATATTGTTATATATATGATGATTTAAAAGACCTTGTGTTGGACATAAGGCATTTTATATTATATTATAATATATAAAGCATTTTCAAAATAAACTATTTTCAAAATAAAACTTTTATCGGCCTTCGAGCCATTTCAAAATGATGTTCATAAAATTAATTTTTTTTCAAACACTAGTCCGGATTTAACAAACTCTCAATCCCCAACGTCGCTACATAGTAGTGTATTGGGAGGGTTCCTTGTTTGGATTTCACTTTTGCGAGACGTCCCCCGCACGAAAGTGGCGAATGTCAGGAATTGAGAGGAGTTATTTCTTTGGACCATTTAAAATTTTTACTCTATTAAAATGTTAGTATTATATTTATGGAAATGTGGAACTTGGAGGCAAATAAAGCCTCATTATGATTACTGTGGGTATAAAGCTCAAATATAAAGGGTGCATGGGCGCCCCTGTTGTGGAAATTGGTTTTATATAACTCATAATCAACTTAAAATAAAATTAATAAAATAAATTCGTCGCGGGTAGTTAGACGTTTGGAGATAGGATTAGTGATGATGGGTAGATTAGAAGTAGTTGAGCTTTGGAGGATTAGGTTTATCTAAAATTTTGAGGACGAAATTTTTGTAAGTGGGGAAGTTTGTAACAACCGGAGGTCTTGGAGACAACGATTTATTTATTTTGGTAGAAATAAATAATATTTAATGGGAGATATAATTAAATTGGCAATTGAGGTCAAAATTTGAAGTTGTTAGAAAGAGTGTCGAATGTCGATTCTGAGGGTACCATAGTGTCCGGAAGGGTCGAGAAAGTCGAAATGACTGTATTTGGGGTCTATATAGGTTTCGAAATAAATTAGGACCGTTTGACTCGAATTAAAGTTACCGGGTCATTTAAAGTGTGTATTTTCATTTAAAGATGTGTATCTTGGGATTTAGGGCTTAAAAGCCTACGGGAGATTTATTTCTCCAAAGAGAGAAAGAGAAAAAGAAAGGAAGAAAGAGAGAAGAAGAAGAAAAGGAGGGAGAAAACATAGAGAAAGTGGAGATTTCCGGCAAATACGCGATCTCAAGACGGATTCAGACCCTACGAACCGAGGCAAGTGATTAAACTTGCTAAATAATTGTTGTGTACCATTTATTGCATGATTTGTGGATTGATATTTTGGGTTTTAGGTTTAGTTTAACAAAACCTAGCTTTTGTGTATAATCTTAGATTTGATATGTAGATCTTTGATTTGAGGGTAGAAATTAATTTTTATTTATTATAGGATGATTATTGATGATATATATGTGATTGGGTTGAAGAGATATGGAGAGAAAAGGATTAAAATGGATTTTGGGTATTTTAGGCTTACAAAAAGTAAGCATTTTCGAGGTTTCTGAAGGGCCGAATCGATTCGGCCTCCTATCGAATTGATTCGGAATTATGCGGGTGCCCAGGTCCGAGTGACTGAATCGTTTCGGACCCCAGCCGAATCAATTCCGCCTGAGACAGAATCCCAGGTCTGATGACCCGAATTGATTCGCCTTCCTGGCCGAATCGATTCGCTGGGCCGAATCGATTCGGAATTGGCCCGAATCGATTCGGAAACAGGGCTTTTGAGGGATTGTTTTTCTAAAAAGAATTTCATCCCGTTTTGTTCGAGGTTATCTATTAGGGATCTCTATAGGAGATATTTGTAGTACGTTTTGGAGACTTTTAGAGAGTTTCCCTTATAAGAAATTATTATTCACATTGACTAAATTTGAGGAATACCGATTAAAGATTTTGGTATGTTCTAAGTGGGGAAGCCCACCTTGATTGGAGATTCGATTTGGAGATGATAATTATAATCACATGAAAGAATGAGATAAGTTTAGAGACATTAGATCTTAGGATCAAATCCCAAATGGGATAACTTTAAAAGGTTCATAAAATGAATTGAACCCCATTATGGATGGAGATTTATAAATGCTATTCGATGTGCATATGGATATAGAAATATCCTTATTAATGTTTGAATTGGGAGATATCTCACACAATGAGAAATGTGAATTGAGGTGCATTCGGATATAGAATATCCTTAACTTAAATAGAATTGAAAGACAATTCATTATTAGAAGCGACATGTGAGCTTCAAGTGAGAAAGAGTATAGTGTATACTAAGTGGGGAAGATGTGTGAGAATTAACGATTAGTATATCTTGAGAGTAATATACTAAACAATGATGTTAATCAAATTGCGCCAATGAGCGTATAATGAAAATGAATATGATGTTGCAGGTATACTTTATATGATGGTATATCTTTATTATGTGGGATGTATGTATACCTTATATGATGGTATATACACATGTTATGCATACCCTCTCCTTGCTATCATTGGGAAGTTTCGTGCGTAAAGGGTGAGCATCCTGGCTCAAAGAGCAGGGTGTGGATATTCCCCAGGTCATAGTCGTCCATTGTGGTCAGCAAATGACATATATATACATTTATTTATTTTGGGGGTGAGAGGTCGTGGGTATGTGTCGCTCTCACTTGCCGGTTAGGAGCTATGACAGCTTCCCGGGACGTCGTGTTCGTGAGTTGATCACGATGTGGGTGTCGTGGAACCCCACCAGGTGGTCCCAGTTTGCTACGTATATGGGCTGCTGGAAGATGATAGCATGTGAGCCTACGTCCTTCGAGTTATATCTCGGTTGTATGGTTATTATTTTTGTGCTTGTACTTGGGTATCGAGGGCATAATGGACCTCAAGGACTGACATTGCCAGGATTAGTGTATCGGGGGACTTTCTTGTTTGGATTTCGCTTTGGCGAGACGTCCCACGCACGAACCGCAGTGTAATGTTGGAAATTGGGGATAAGTTAGTCCTTAATGCTCATATATATATATATATATATATATATATATATATATATATATATATCACCTATCCCGATAATCGACAGTGCCAGGAGTAGTGTAACGGGGAGTTTCCTTGTTTGAATTTCAATTCACCGAGACATCCCACGCATGAAACGCCGTGTACTGTTGAGAATTGGGAATATTAATTAATTAAAACTTGGATAATAATTTGGTTTACATGCATCTTGCATTGAGGGGATAATGAGCCTCGAGGATCAATACGGTCAGGAGTAGTGTAACGGGGGGGTTCCTTGTTTGGATTTCGCTTCGGCGAGACGTCCCACGCACGAAACACAGTGCCATGTTGAGAATCGGGAGGATTTTAGTCCTTAACTCTTGATGCTAATAACTCATATATAATAATTACATATATATATTGTTTACATGCCAAATAAGGGCATCACTAGAATATAATATTCTAGTAAATGAGAATGTTGATGTATTGTGATGATGTGGTTATGAGATGGATCATGTAACTTTATATGTTCAACAAATGAACATTATAAAGATAACTATAACTATTGCATTAAAGTTAATGTACATAATTTATAGATTATAGAAATAAAAGGTAGATTGGGAGATAGGTTAGACGGTTTCAGTTAAATACTTCAATTGGGTTTAAATTGGAATCCTCTTACCTAAATTAGAAGCGGGCATCCATTTGGAGATCACATGCATACGCTTAGTGCGCGCTTTAGATGAGAGGTGAGTTGAATTATTATGGAGAATTCGATTCCACCTTAATCATGTAATAATGCATTTATAATTATTATGCATTTTAATACACTTGCTATAAAATGTTTTTCAACTCGGGCTCTGACCCGTTTATATTTTCTCCTCCATGTATATATTGTACTACTTCAGGTGTTCCTCCGCAAGAACGCCTTTGATGTTCATCCATTCAGGATTCGCGGGGCTGTGGCAGTAGCAGACTGTTGCGACACTTTGTTTTAGTCGATTCTTATCTTTGTATATCTAGATTAGGATTCAGTTTGTATATTGAGTTAGTATTCAAGGTTTGTAAATTTACACTTTCATATTTCATTTCTCAGATTATTGTATTGTCTGTTACCCGACAACATATTCGGGTATTTTATTATTGTGTTTTTTGTTGTACATTGTATTGTACTCATCATATTATTGGAGTTTGCACTTATCACTCATCATAGTTAGATGTGTATTGTTGTTTATGATGCATTATCGGTTTTGTTGTTGTTGTTAAATAAAAAGTTTTAAATTTTTTTGACAATTCGCTTTTAATGATTTCGGTTAGTTAGCCTTATATTATTAGTATTGTCAATTGATGTTGAGACTGTGCCATCTGAGACACCTGTTTTAATGTAGTATAGGGTTGGCCACCCGTTATTATTTTGTGCGGGTTATCACAGATGGTATCAGAGCATCAGGTTCTTGTGTATTTAGGATCTGTGTGCGTTACTACGATCTTTCGTAAGCGTTCTTGATATAGAGCCTTATTGCTAGGACGGTTACATTCATACGTCCATATCTTTCTGTTAATCAAAAATATTTAAAAGGCGTTCTGATACAATTGTTCTTGTTTCAGATGCCACCGAAGGGAGGTCGTTCAGTCCGGGCAAACAAAGGGCAACCCCAAATGCCTAAAAGGAACATGACTACGGATGATGTTGCCAATATTGTGGAACAAGCAGTAACTTCTTCCATTTCTATGATGGCTCAGTAATCTGCCGCTCGAGCAACCCCACCCCATTTAGGATTGCCTTTATGGGAGAGAGTGAAGTAAGATTTTAGTAAGGGGCATCCTCCCGAGTTTGCGAGGGGAGTTGATGCAATGGATGCAAGTCAATAGAAGAATAGTATACAGAGGCACCTTCGTATGGTTGAGTGTAGTGAGGTGCAGAAGAAGTTTTTAGCCACCTTTAAGTTATCGGGTGCATCTCTCCATTGGTGGGAGTCTGTCACCACATCGGAACAGAGAGATACTTTACCTATAAAAGAATTTTGGGAACTTTTTGATCGAAGGTATTTTCTTTCGTCTACTAGGAATATGATGATTTTTCAGGGTAATATAACAGTGGCAGAATATGAGGAAGATTTTTCTAGATGCGCAAAGCTAGTACCTGATGAGGTAAATACGGAAGAGAAATGTATATCAAAATTTGTTCGGGGTTTAGATTGGAAAATCCGACAACATTTGTTAGAGAGTCTTAAGTTAGTGACTTTCGTTGAGGTAGTGAATGCGGAACTACTAAAGTGTCATGAATATCGTCTTCGTTCGCAAGAGGGTAAGAACTTTGGAGATTCTAGTTCATCAAGTAAGTTTGGCGATGAGAGTGCTAGTAATGCGAGTGGGCAGAAAAGGTTTGCGGTTAAGTGTTTCTTTTGTAAAGAAATAGGTCATAAAAAGAGAGATTGTCCTAAAAGAAGTAAAGGACCACGGTTTGATGAAGTCTTAGAAGTGCAACCCCTACAGTAGATTTGAGGTCATTTTAGACCGGGGGACTTTGTTTGGGAGCCCATTGATGAAGAGGGGCAATCGGACTAGAGATGGATGATGTAAGATAATTTTCCTTTATAATTAGGATAATTACTATATGAAGTTTTGGGTATATCATATGAGAGATATTTGTAAAAGGGTAGTGCTATAGCCCTATTATGTGTGTAATGACCCTAGGGGGAATTTTGAGCTAGATAGGATATTATTCTATTATTTTGTAAAAGAATAGATGATTTTGCAAGGTGCTTAAAAAGAGCTTTAAACCTTGTGGTAAATGTAAGAATGGTAATGGTGATAAGTAGTAATGGTAAAGCTACTTCTTTTATATAGTCATGATTAAACTTATATAATTGTGGTATTCCAGATATGGATGAGCCTTATAAATGGCAATATATTGAAATGATGTAAGATGTTGTTTTTGATTAAAAGTTCAAATTGTGGATTGATGGGACGCGGGAAAATTTTAGCTCATAATTATGCTAATTTTTGTGAGCTACAAATTGTTATATATATAATGATTTAAAAGACGTTGTGTTGGACATAAGGCATTTTATATTATATTATAATATATAAAGCGTTTTCAAAATAAACTATTTTCAAAATAAAACTTTTATCGGCCTTCGGGCCCTTTCAAAATGATTTTCATAAAATTAATTTTTTTTCAAACTCTAGTCCGGATTTAACAAACTCTCAATCCCCGACGTCGCTACATAGTAGTGTATTGGGAGGGTTCCTTGTTTGGATTTCGCTTTTGCGAGACGTCCCCCGCACGAAAGTGGCGAATGTCAGGAATTGAGAGGAGTTATTTCTTTGGACCATTTAAAATTTTTACTCTATTAAAATGTTAGTATTATATTTATGGAAATGTGGAACTTGGAGGCAAATAAAGCCTCATTATGATTACTGTGGGCATAAAGCTCAAATATAAAGGGTGCATGGGCGCCCCTGTTGTGGAAATTGGTTTTATATAACTCATAATCAACTTAAAATAAAATTAATAAAATAAATTCGTCGCGGGTAGTTAGACGTTTGGAGATAGGATTAGTGATGATGGGTAGATTAGAAGTAGTTGAGCTTTGGAGGATTAGGTTTATCTAAAATTTTGAGGACGAAATTTTTGTAAGTGGGGAAGTTTGTAACAACCCGAGGTCTTGGAGACAACGATTTATTTATTTTGGTAGAAATAAATAATATTTAATGGGAGAAATAATTAAATTGGCAATTGAGGTCAAAATTTGAAGTTGTTAGAAAGAGTGTCGAATGCCGATTCTGAGGGTACCATAGTGTCCGGAAGGGTCGAGAAAGTCGAAATGACTGTATTTGGGGTCTATATAGGTTTCGAAATAAATTAGGACCGTTTGACTCGAGTTAAAGTTACCGGGTCATTTAAAGTGTGTATTATCATTTAAAGATGTGTATCTTGGGATTTAGGGCTTAAAAGCCTACGAGAGATCTATTTCTCCTAAGAGAGAAAGAGAAAAAGAAAGGAAGAAAGAGAGAAGAAGAAGAAAAGGAGGGAGAAAACAGAGAGAAAGTGGAGATTTCCGACAAATACGCGATCTCAAGGCGGATTTAGACCCTACGAACTCGAGGCAAGTGATTAAACTTGCTAAATAATTGTTGTGTACCATTTATTGCACGATTTGTGGATTGATATTTTGGGTTTTAGGTTTAGTTTAACAAAACCTAACTTTTGGGTATAATCTTAGATTTGATATGTAGATCTTTGATTTGAGGGTAGAAAATAATTTATATGTATTCTAGGATGATTATTGATGATGTATATGTGATTGGGTTGAAGAGATATGGAGAGAAAAGGATTAAAATGGATTTTGGGTATTTTAGGCTTACAAAAAGTAAGCATTTTCGAGGTTTCTGAAGGGCCGAATCGATTCGGCCTCCTATCGAATCGATTCGGAATTATGCAGGTGACCAGGTCCGAGTGACTGAATCGATTCGGACCCCAGCCGAATCGATTCCGCCTGAGACAGAATCCCAGGTCTGATGACCCGAATCGATTCGCCTTCCTGGCCCGAATCGATTCGGCAACAGGACTTTTGAGGGATTGTTTTTCTAAAAAGAATTTCATCCCGTTTTGTTCGAGGTTATCGATTGGGGATCTCTATAGGAGATATTTGTAGTATGTTTTGGAGACTTTTAGAGAGTTTCCCTTATAAGAAATTATAGTAGTCACATTGACTAAATTTGAGGAATACCGATTAAAGATTTTGGTATGTTCTAAGTGGGGAAGCCCACCTTGATTGGAGATTCGATTTGGAGATGATAATTATAATCACATGAAAGAATGAGATGAGTTTAGAGACATTAGATCTTAGGATCAAATCCCAAATGGGATAACTTTAAAAGGTTCATAAAATGAATTGAACCCCATTATGGATGGAGATTTATAAATGCTATTCGATGTGCATATGGATATAGAAATATCCTTATTAATGTTTGAATTGGGAGATATCTCACACAATGAGAAATGTGAATTGAGGTGCATTCGGAAATAAAATATCCTTAACTTAAATAGAATTGAAAAACAATTCATTATTAGAAGCGACATGTGAGCTTCAAGTGAGAAATACTATAGTGTATACTAAGTGGGGAAGATGTGTGAGAATTAACGATTAGTATATCTTGAGAGTAATGCACTAAACAATGATGTTAATCAAATTGCGCCAATGGGCGTATAATGAAAATGAAAATGATGTTGCAGGTATACTTTATATGATGGTATATCTTTATTATGTGGGATGTATGTATACCTTATATGATGGTATATACACATGTTAGGCATACCCTCTCCTTTCTATCATTGGGAAGTTTCGTGCATAGAGGGTGAGCATCCTGGCTTAAAGAGCAGGGTGTGGATATTCCCCAGGTCATAGTCGTCCATGGTGGTCAGCAAAGGACATATATATACAGTTATTTATTTTGGGGGTGAGAGGTCGTGGGTATGTGTCGCTCTCAATTGCCGGTTAGGAGCTATGACCGCTTCCCGGGACGTCGTGTGCGTGAGTTGATCACGAGGTGGGTGTCGTGGAACCCCACCAGGTGGTCCCAGTTTGCTACGTATATGGGCTACTGGAAGATGATAGTATGTGAGCCTACGTCCTTCTAGTTATAGCTCGGTTGAATGGTTATTATTGCTTGTGCTTGTACTTGGGTATCGAGGGCATAATGGACCTCAAGGACTGACATTTCCAGGATTAGTGTATCGGGGGAGTTCCTTGTTTGGATTTCGCTTCAGCGAGACGTCCCACGCACGAACCGCAGTGTAATGTTGGAAATTGGGGATAAGTTAGTCCTTAATGCTCATATATATATATATATATATATATATATATATCACCTATCCCGATAATCGACAGTACCAGGAGTAGTGTAACGGGGGGTTTCCTTGTTTGGATTTCACTTTGGCGAGACGTCCCACGCATAAAATGCCGTGTACTGTTGAGAAATGGGAATAGTAATTAATTAAAATTTGGATAATAATTTGGTTTACATGCATCTTGCATTGAGGTCATAATGAGCCTCGAGGATCAATACGGTCAGGAGTAGTGTAACGGGGGGTTCCTTGTTTGGATTTCGCTTCGGCGAGACGTCCCACGCACGAAATGCAGTGCCGTGTTGAGAATCGGGAGGAGTTTAGTCCTTAACTCTTGATGCTAATAACTCATATATAATAATTACATATATATATTGTTTATATGCTAAATAAGGGCATCACTAGAATATAATATTCTAGTAAATGAGAATGTTGATGTATTGTGATGATGTGGTTATGAGATGGATCTTGTAACTTTATATGTTCAACAGATGAAAATTATAAAGATAACTATAACTATTGCATTAAAGTTAATGTACATAATTTATAGATTATAGAAATAAAAGGTAGATTGGGAGATAGGTTAAAAGGTTTCACTTAAATACTTCAATTGGGTTTAAATTAGAATCCTCTTACCTAAATTAGAATCGGGCATCCATTTGGAGATCACGTGCATACGCTTAGTGCGCGCTTTAGATTAGAGGTGAGTTGAATTATTATGGAGAGTTCGATTCCACTTTAATCATGTAATAATGCATTTATAATTATTATGCATTTTAATACACTTGCTATAAAATGTTTTTCAACTCGGGCTCTGACCCGTTTATATTTTCTCCTCCATGTATATATTTTACTACTTAAGGTGTTCCTCCGCAAGAACGCCTTTGATGTTCATCCATTCCGGATTCGCGGAGCTGTGGCAGTAGAGGACTGTTCCTATCTTTGTATATCTAGATTAGGATTCAGTTTGTATATTGAGTTAGTATTCAAGTGTTGTAGATTAACATTTTCATATTTCATTTCTCAGATTATTGTATTGTCTGTTACCCGACAGCATATTCGGGTATTTTATTATTGAGTTTTTGATTGTACATTGTATTGTACTCATTATGTTATTAGAGTTTGCACTAATCACTCTTCATAGTTAGATGTGTATTGCTGGTTAAGTTGCATTATTGGTTTTGTTGTTGTTAAATAAAAAGTTTTAAATTTTTTTGAGAATTCGCTTTTAATGATTTCGGGTAGTTAGCCTTATATTATTACTATTGTCAGTTGATGTTGAGACTGTGCCATTTGAGATACCTGATTTAATGTAGTATATGGCTGGCCACCCGTTATTATTTTGAGCGGGTTGTCACAACCACATGAGGAATTCAATATTTATAGTGTCTTCCTAACCTGGTTACGTGATTTATCAAGGCGGGGAAGAAAAGGAACCCCATTCCTTCATCTATCTATAACTGAATGGCTACCTTATTGATTTCACCAATAGATCTTCGAAGGATATTATCCCGTACAAACTGGCTACTAGACTAGTTTCTTCCTAACTGGGTTCATCATCTGAACTATTAAAGTCATCCCCCCATCCGGTGGTGACTACGTCCTCTTGCCAAAATAAATCAATACATTCAACAACCTCAATGGCTTTATCGTACAAATGTTCCCACTCAGTGGGGAGGTGTAGGAGTGAAGGGATCAAACGTCCCTAGAGCTTTAAAGCGGTGAGTATCTCATCAATGCTGAAAAATTTATTTGTCTATCGAAATGCATCAGACATTATCTGTACCACATCATCGAGACTGACTTCTTCAATAGGTACCACCCATTCATCTAATTCTCGAGCCCATTTTTGGGCTTCCATGAACAAGCTAATGAATATTCTACAATCGACAGTCATCTCAGTGAGCAATCTTAGCCCCAATTCTAAGAGTTGGTTCAACACAACTTGTAGCTCCATATCCTTCCCTTTATATCAAGTATGAACAATAATTAAGTCCCTTGTAAGGAGTGACAAAGCTTGGTCAGTAAAGCAGGTAGGGTGTAGGAGAAAATATGGGTAACTTTGAGAGGTTTAGGTGATATTATAGGGATGCTGGGTGCTTTTCTAGGCTTAATTTGAGAATTTGATCCAATTATGGGTTACTATATAAAAAGATGCATTTGTATGGGTTGTAAGTGGGTTACAAGTGGTATTAGGTTTAGGATTTTCTGGTGGAGCGAAGATACACCCTGATCAATTAAACCTTGGATCACATTTAAAATGTGGTAGCATTGGTCGGTTATATGGCCATTGGACTAGTGGAAATTATGATGGGCATTGGCTTTGAAGTTTTTAGGGAGTGGATTTGGTATTGGATGAGGGTCCAAGGGTTTAATGAGGTTTCAGCTCAACAGGGCCTAGTAGACTTTGGACAGGGAACGTGGAGCTCAGTGTACTCTTTCTTGGAAGGGTTAGGGTGACTTTACGATGCCCAAGAGGTAGTAGGTTGGGAAATATTATTGATGGTTGAGACTGTAGCACTGGAGGGCTTCTCATATTTTTAGGTAGTAAATTATCTGCCCTCTCTAAGGGCTCAAAAGTGTGGGTAATATTGTCATTCCATGGACACTAGAATATGAGGTAAGAAATTCGTCTTCCCGATACTGACTTGTTCCTCCTCAGAAGCTCCATTGGTCATGGTAGAATCTTTTTCTCTCCACCTTCCTATGAATCTACTAACTATTTCCCCATGGTTTTGCTTAAGAATATCTATATCTTGGCGCATGACCTATAGCTCCTTATTGTGCTTATACTGAGACATGAATTCTCCGGCAACATCCTCCCAACTATGGATTTTAGATTCTTCAAGGGATAAAAACCAATGGAGGGAGCTTTCTATCATGGTCTGCAAGAACATCTAGCCTATTATCTCTTCAGAGGCACCAAGGAGGATCATATCTCGGTGATAGCTTCAAAGGTGAATAATTTGGGATCCATTTCCCTTGAACTTCTCAATGTCTGGCATCTCGAACTTCTATAGTAGTTGGACTTTGGGATAGAGAGACATATGGATGTAGTCCATATAGTTCCCTAATATTTTGACTTGGTCAAAACACTTTGACAGTATCTTGAGGTCTTTCTTGACCTTATTCCGTTCCTCCTCCTTAGAATCTATAGGTACTTACAGGTTAGCCCCTGGTTGGGCAAGGTTCGGGATAGGGAGCTAAGCTGGCGATGACCCATTAGTAGGCGGGGTGTGCGGATCATGCTGATACTCTTTTAGGACCTAAATAGGCTCGGGAGCGGGTGGAACCATGGAACAAGGAAATATAACCTCAGGTTTTTCAGGAATTTGAGCCTGGTGATGCTGTATTTCATGGACCTTGATTTAAAGGTTGTCAATTTTGGCATTGAGCTGGGCTAAGATGATCATCAGATCAGGCTACACATTTAGCGCTTGGTCGGCATTCTCTATGAAGAGCTCGTGAAGGTAATTCCCAAACTCAGATGAGGTAGTATAAGAATCACGAAGCTCTGGGGAGATTTGATGGAAGATCAAAGCCAATAGGGAGCCAGGCTAAAATCGGGTATGCGATTGACCTGAGAGGGAAAATGATTCGAATTTATTTTTGAAAGGAGGAAGGAGAAAAAATTTGGTATTTCGGAAAGAGGATAATTTTTTTTTGGTATTTTTGGAAAAGGAGAGAAAAAGGAGAGGAATCTCATCATGATTATGAGTAATGTTATTATTAGGTTCTCACTTATATTAGGTTTGCCAAAATGCAAAAAAAATATCGGACATGACCTAAACTTGGGAAAATAGGGTTTGAAAATATGTAAAACACGGTTGTACTTATTTCCAGACTCATGGAAAGGGTCCTATTTTGAAAAAAAGATGAAATTGGGAAAAAAATTTGGGCGGTATGCTGACTCATAATTTCGGAAGAGTTTTGCATGGTAACCTACAGACTAAATATGAGTGTTAACGCAAAAATTCTCCATCTATGAGGACCAATGAGAAAAGGACACATGTCATCCTACGTGGCAATATTCGGCTCCCGAGGAGTGTTTGTCGACACCCGAGGAGTGTTAGTCGACACCCGAGGAGAGTTGGTCGGCCCCCGAGGAGAGTTGGTCAGCACCCGAGGAGAGTTAGTCGGCACCCGAGGAGAGTTGGTTGGCATACCAACCAGGAAGATCAAAGGATAACTATGCATTTAATGTGCATTAATGAAGATGACAACACATTTAATGAGCCTTAATGTACATTTATACTGTATTAATAGATGACAACACATATCATACCAAGCAATTCAACAATTAGATTCGTTGAATGTAGACATAAATGTCTACATACAATGAATCTATTTATCTCCCATCACTATAAATACATGTATCCCCTTAGCCAAAAGGGAGGAGATCCAAGATATCCGAGAGATCCGGGGGAGATCCGACAAGGATGAGAGACACCATACACAAGATCCACACCTTTTTCTCTCTCTACACCACATTGTGCTATTGTAAACCCCTGGGAATAAAATAACAGTGGACGTAGGCTTTTCCTTATAGCCGAACCACTTTAAAAATCTTTGTCTCTTATGTGCTTGATTGGATTTCTTTCATCTATTTATCTGTGATCATAAAAATGGGATTCGGTCCAATTTTTTGCATCAACAGATTGACGCCGTCTGTGGGAACGTGTTACAAGCGTTGTTCTCCATCAAAAGCTAAGTTTTTATTTTCTCTACGTATAATGAATTATATATTATACATACATCTTTTGATTCAATCATGATTTTTATGTTTATATACATAAATTAATTGTCCAATTTTTATTTGCAAAATATTGCATATCATGATTTTAAAATCATAACTGTTAGATTAATTCTTATTTAGAAATTTGAAAAATAGTGGATTTCATAAATCACAACTTTTTGCTTGATTCTCAAGTTTCAATTTTATATCATGGAATCAATATTTTAAATGATTACATATACCAATATTTATGACGGTGGTAAGATTTGATAATTTTCATTATAAATTTTGTAAGATCTTTGATGTCTATTCAAATTCCCATCATATTTTTAATCAGAGAATGTGAAAAGGTTAAAGACAATAATAATTCTTCTCATGGAAATCGTGATCCAGATCTAGTTTCTCTCTCTTCAAGTTTGAGTCTCTTTGCATTCATTTTTATGAACTATATACTTAATTTGGTTCACATGCCATCTATGTCAATAAAGTCTCATTGATTGATTTTTTATATAAATTTGGTAATAACTTCGATCATTCAACATATTTTTATCTCTCCAAATAGGGAATAGGAAAGGATCAATATAAAAAATAATTTTCTCTCACTTGAAAAATCATTACCCACCTCTTGTAAAAGAGGATCAGTAAAACAAATCATGACCATATCAAGACTTTGGGCACAAATTAGATATGTTGGCCCCCCGTTCATCAGATCACAGGGTTTCTTTGTCGAAATCACACGATCTAGAGGATTAGATAATTATTCATTTAATTAACATTCTTAATGCTTAAATTTTACATCGAATATTATTTTTTTGATCTATTGGTTCGAGATATTTTGGGACATAGCAATCTCACGAAAAATTATTCACCGCGGCTCATATGGCTGTCCGAAATCGTCCACTTACAGCCCCTATTTCTGGTCAGCCATACATATTGTTGGTCGGCATCATCTTGGGCCATATTTTATTAAAGAGAAGCTTAACTAGACCATTTTTGTTTGTCGGAGATAAGATGTGAAGATCCATCAGCAACGTTGAAATAATTTTATCCAACTACGAGGTATCTTATTATTGGTCGGAGCCCCATATTGTAGCTCGGTGGAACCAATTGCAGGTCGACGATCATCTATTTCTTGATCGGCGACATCTCAGTCTTGTTCGGAGGGATCAATTTACTGGTCGGCAACTATCCAACCATCCAATTTTTGGTCGGTGACATCTAATGTTGTTCGGTGCTGTCAATGCACCATTTTTGTTGATCGGCAAAATTGCTCAGCTGGTCGGGGACCATTTGCTTCTTGGTCGGCACCATATATTCTATAACTTGAGATATCCTTAAATGTTGGTCGACAACATCCATGCCGTTTGTCGGCAGCAGTAGAATCTTGGGGTATTAAAAAAATGCGAAGCACCCCAGATATTTCTTTAAACACGAGTTCAGCTCGGGGACAAACAGGGGGCTTAAGTCTTTTTTAACTTGTGATCACCCCAAAAATATTTTTAAAACCAAGTGATAAATAATTTTCAAACAACAACTTATACCTGATTAGTTGTTGGAGATTAAATAACTTTACAAAAAACTCTACGTCTTATTTATGATGCATATTTGATAAAAAAAAATTTCCATCTCACACACATTTCGCACAAAAATATTATGCTGATACACATCACATATTGTTTGGCTGAATAATTATTCTCATGATAATAATTATTTTCTCTAGTCTCGACAGGTGCTCGGGCAGCCTATTAAAATTTCATAGGGACGAGATTCAATCCCGATGAAAGCTCTCTTAAACCTCTGGAAACTATTATTGCTCGACATCAGGCAGTTTTACCTCGACATATCAGCCAACATATATTATTTCATTTTTTGAAATTAATATTTTTATTTCTCAAGCATATACATATCATATATTGATTGGATGAGTAAATTATTCTATGACTAATCAATTCAGCCTACACAAATGGCAGAGCAAGATATTAATTTTTACAGGTATAAGACTCAACGCCGACGAATGCTCAGAAACAATCAGGAAACTATTATCATTTCACTCGGAGATATCGGCTCAAGCACAAATTATTCTATATCCGTTCAGATTCATATTTTATATTTATCTCAACTTGGAGCTCGAAAAATTTCTTCTCTATATATATATTCAGCTCCGAGGAAAAGCTACAACAGTTATTATATTTCACCCCCAACGGATAGTTGGTCGGGGAAATTCTTATTTATATTCAGGCCCAGATATCGGCTCAAGCACAAATTATTCTATATATCCCTTGGGATTCATATTCTATATTCATCTCAACATGGATCTCGGCGAGATACTTATAATCATATATTCAGCTCCAAGGAGGTCTCCAGTATTTATTATATCTTATTCCCAACAATCTGTTGGTCAGCTCTAAGGATGTCTCCAGCATATATTATCTTATTCCCAACAATCTGTTGGTCAGCTCCAAGGATGTTTCCAACATTTATTATATCTTATTCCCAACAATTCGTTGGTCAGCTCCGAGGAGGTCTCCAATATTTATTATATCTTATTCCCAACAATCCGTTGGTCAGCTCCGAGGAAGTCTCTATCATTTATTATAAAAAATGTATTCCTACGGGAAGTAAAACAATGTATTCCTCCGAGAAGTAAAGCTAACTATATTCCTATGGGAAGTAAAGCTACCTGTATTCCTCCGGGAAGTAAAGCTACCTATATTCCTCCGAGAAGTAAAGCTACTTGTATTCCTCCGGGAAGTAAAGCTACTTGTATTCCTCCGGGAAGTAAAACTTGTATTCCTACGTGAAGTAAAACTATGTATTCCTACGGGAAGTAAAACTATGTATTCCTCGGGAGGTAAAATTATTCTAGAAAGTGTCAAAGTTGCTCGTTAAGAAAAAATCCACCAACTCAGGTTGGTCGGAAATAAGAAGCTGTCAACTACAGTTGGTCGGAAACAAAGTATGAGTATGTGAAAGCGATCAAGCAAAAAGCATTCAAAGTTCACATTCCACACTTGGGGGCTTCTATTACAGATATATTTGTTCATTTGGCGGCACATTCTTATAACATCATGCAGTGAAGCATCAAGTTCAACTCCACAAACTCACACGGTCGGGGCCCCGACAAATTATCATTCAGAAGTTGTTTTTCTTGCTCAGGAATTAATTTTGATATTGAAGTTCAGGAGGCTATTGAAGTTCAGGAGGTATATTCAGAAGTTCAGGAGGTGCATTCAGAAGTTCAGGAGGCATATTCAGAAGTTATTATGCACATGCTATTGAAGTCCAGAAGTCAAAATCAGCATCTATAGCACTGAGATCTTTGCTACTATTGTCTCGACCAACATTGAAGAAGAAGTTGTATGAAAATGTTTCGAAGTCCACCATTAGCTTGGTACTAATCAGATTGAAGAGTTAGGTTCAAAAGCTAGTATTTTACTCGACAAAGTATTCAGAGGATCATAAATCAGAAGAATCAAGCACGTGAAGTTAGCACTCAGTTTCTCGGCACAGGAGGCAGTTGGTCGGCTAGAAAATCAATCAACATACTTGAAGATTATGACAAGCTACAAGATACATACTATGGAATGGCTGCATCCAAATTCCCAGGGTGATACATATCACACGGAGTTCCTCTAAAGAAAGATTAGCAACCATCGATCAACCTGCATCATATGTCGTCCAGGAGATAATGCACTTTATATTGAACAAATCAAGAAGGTAGATCAAGAATTTCATAAGCACCGAGCAACACTGCAGAATAAATACTCCATCCTTTCAAGTAAACCATCAAGAATGGAGCATTGGGGGCTTCTGTTAACGCAAAAATTCTCCATCTACGAGGACCAATAAGAAAAGGACACATGTCATCCTACGTGGCAATATTCGGCACTCGAGAAGTGTTAGTCGACACCCGAGGAGAGTTGGTCGACCCCCGAGGAGAGTTGGTTGGCACCCGAGGAGAGTTAGTCGGCACCCGAGGAGAGTTGGTCGGCATACCAACCAGGAAGATCAAAGGATAACTATGCATTTAATGTGCATTAATGAAGATGACAGCGCATTTAATGAGCCTTAATGTACATTTATACTGTATTAATAGATGACAACACATAGCATACCAAGCAATTCAACAATTAGATTCGTTTAATGTAGACATAAATGTCTACATACAATGAATCTATTTATCTCCCATCACTATAAATACATGTATCCCCTTAGCCAAAAGGGAGGAGATCCAAGAGATCCGAGAGATCCGGGGGAGATCCGACAAGGATGAGAGACACCATACACAAGATCCACACCTTTTTCTCTCTCTACACCACATTGTGCTATTGTAAACCCCTGGGAATAAAATAATAGTGGACGTAGGCTTTTCCTTATAGCCGAACCACGTTAAAAATCTTTGTCTCTTATGTGCTTGATTGGATTGCTTTCATCTATTTATCTGTGATCATAAAAATGGGATTCGGTCCAGTTTTTTGCATCAACAATGAGTGTCCTAGGTTTGACACATATATGAGGTTTATGCAATTGTTGGGTTAGTTAAAGAGTTCTCCCCTTTGACATGACTTCCATGATATAACTCTTACCTATAAGTGCAATCATTCATCAGTATGCGTGGACAAGACATTTGATATACCCGAGTGTACTTGAATTTCCTCACTATATACCTCATGGGGACAATACACGTGAGAAAGAATTCGATACACTCAACGTATGTGAACGAGTTTCATGTTATATACCTCTCGTCATGAGTTAGTTCAAGCATTACGATGCTAGGGTAACCGTTCGATATACATCGAAGGTGCGACCCACATGTCCAACACCCATCACAAAGTGATCCCCCAATATGGGACAACATTTTGGTCAATATAGCCATGCTCTTGGTGATGTAGTGTGAAAAATGCATGAGTCTTAATTAACATATTATGGAGAAAGAGTATTTTTTTATTGGGATGATGAGTAAAGGGAAAATTACACTAATGGGGAGCATATAGAAGTATTATGACAAGAAAATGTAGTATTGAAACTAAGTGAGTGACATAGGAATATATACAAGTGAGTGAGTGTGGTAGTGAACCTATATATGGATCAACTACAAGTGGTTTGTAACACGTGTAAGTGAGCATATATACAAGTGTAGGAAGTGTGGTTGTGTGCTAGTGAAGCCTAAGCATCGATATTCTAAGTAGTGTGTGAAGCATATGAGTGTAAAGTGAAACTAAGTGTAAGTGTGTGAAGTGTACGTGGAGAGAATATACAAGTGTGTGAAGTGTATAAGTGAGTGGAGAGTGATATATACATGATATATATATATATATATATATATAAAGGTAAATAGAAAAGAAAAGGGAACATAATGGTAGGTGCATACGCAAACATGCAAAAAAGAATAACGCCCATGAAAAAATTAAGTCTAGTCCTCTTAAAATCGATCCCCAGCAGAGTTGCCACTATGGCCATCCTAAGGGGTGGTCTTTCTCGAGGGCTCTACAGGAAAATGCATCTCCCGAGGTGGATGCCTCCTTCCTTCCCCTTTTTCCAGCGTGTGCGCGGGATTGCGTCCTTTATCGAGGTGCTCGATTGTCGTCGATGTGGGGTGATATATAGAGATATAGTCATCAGCCTCCTTGTGAAGAGTTGAAGTAGATCTTGATTGTAGATGCGATGATCTCAATATGAGGTGATGGTAGTTTGAGGAGGTGGGTGGTATTACTCAAAAGAGTATGAAAGGGATATAAGAAATGTGAGAAATAGGCTTTTTAATGAAAAAAACTACTCTAAATTCGAAAGAATTCTCTCTGAATTGTTGAGAGGGATGTTCTGGGGTGCTTTTCAAAGTGAGGTCATGGACCCTATTTATAGGGTCAAGTGGGTGTTGATCGGCATGGTCTTAGACCTGCATATTGGCATTGAACTCCAAACACACTACCGATAGGTAGGGTCCTGGGGTTGCCAATTGACAGTCTGAGGCAAGTTTTTTGGAAGAATGACCGTAAAACATGAATCGTAAGTCAGAATCATGCACGGGGTGGACCGTTAGAATGGTTATTCAGATACCTTTAAGAATCTATTGATCCACTCTTGGGTTTGGTAGCTGACCGAAGTCAAATAGAGCCCGAAAGCTCCTGTTGGTACTAGACTGGAAATTCTCGAAGGAAAATGTTGATTTATGCACGGTACGGACCATTGGAAAGGGTATTCAGTGCTATTAGAGATTTCATTCATCTTCATTCGTTTCGAAGAGTTGACCTAGGTCAAAAGTGTCCTGAAAACACTCGCTGACCCTTAGAAGTAAAATGGATTGTTCGTCTGTATCGTAAGACTGATTAGTGCATGGGGCGGACGAAAAGGGTATTTGAGCCTTTCGAAGATTCATCCGCCTTTATTCGATCTCAAGAGTTGAGATGGTTCAAACGGAGCTCGAGAGCGCCCTGTGGCCTTCAAATCAATTTTCGAGGTAAATCAGATCGTTCATCCAAACCATGAGGTCGATTTGCGTTGGCGTGGATCGTTGGAAAGGGGATTCAAATTCCTTATATATTCATTGAGCTTCCTCTTAGGAGAGGAAGTGATCGAAGTCGAAACGGGTCCAAGGAGCGCCCGATGCCTCTAGATCAGTTTTTAATAGTAAAATGGACCATTCGTCAGAATTGCAAGGCCGATTCAGGCACGGGATGAACCATTAGGAAGGGGAATCAGAGTCTTTCGAAGATTCATTGAGCTTTCACTCAGACAAAAAAGTTGATTGGAGTCAAACGGGGCTCCAGAGCTCCCAGTGGCCTCTAGATGAGTACTCGAGGACCTAGGGTTTGTAGTGAATGAGTGATTGCTAGAAACCTAAGGAGGTTCTTAGGGGGTCCTAGGATTGGGTGTCTACAACAAGCATTAAAACTATAAGGGAATAATCCTATTAAAATTTACAAAACTTACTAGCGACAATGCCTACCCGATGTGAGAAGCAAGATGGTAAGAGGTCACCCTGCCAACCTGCTCTCGATCCAATTATAAAATGGTCCCCCTTTGCAAGCCAGTGGACAAAGATGGATTCTTGAACATCGACATGATTTGATGGCCCGTTCCCGTGTTGGGTGAATCCGTTTTCTTAGAGGGAACAATGATAAAAGTATAAGGAGGGATCTCACTCTTGCTCCTTTCCTTTTCCTTATCCTTATTAGGAGAATCCAACAGAGTGAGGAGCTTAGAGGGACCTCCAACCTCCTTCCTTTTAGAAAACTTGGCCTTTAGAGAGGTGGTGAGGTTGGACTTGTCCACTAGAGTAAGGCTTATCTTCCTCAAAGGCATGTCTTCTTCGATAGTAGGAATAACATTTACCTTCACAGTTTTGAAAGAAGATGAGGCAAACTCACTTAAAAAACCCTCACTAGTTAAAGGGATTGGTATATCGAGAATTGAATTAATGGTCTTGGCGATAAAGGAGGTGGCAATGTTAGTGTACTCGATCAATAAAGATGTTTGATATGCCCCAAGTGCTACCTCGACCCAGAGACACCAACCTCGGCCGAGATGAAGGCCGAGATATTGATCGACCCAAGATAGACCATGGGCCCACGATATCATCCCTCGGCCAAACCTACCTCGGCCCAGGCCGACACTACCATATACACCAATGGACACTACGCGCATCGCAGGCATTAACAGCATCCTCATGTACCTGGGTATAGCAACCTCGGCCAGTAGTAGGCCGAGGTGACAAGGAGTCCTGATCACCTTCAACATGGAACTAGTCCTACCTCGACTTGGGCCGAGGTGACGAGAAGCATTAATAATCATCAGCACGCTATATGTCTTACCTCGGCTTGGGTTGACCCCAACATATGTCTCGGCTGGGATCAGGCCGAGACTCCTTATGACACTTCTCGGATTGAACGGACATCAAGCCTTTACAGCTCGGCCTCTCCCAGGCCGAGGTCATTAACCAACATGACTGTCGAGCATCTGTTGACATTTGGATAAGGACACCTGGGCACAAATCAGTTGTAACAAGATTATTCTCCACATGTGGGAGAATATTTCATCATCATTACTTACATGTGACAGTGACAGATGGCATTCCCACATTAGTGAGGATATCACACACATGCTCATTGCATGCATGAGGGGTACATTACGCCCCCTAGGCACTATATATAGGGGTCATCCCCTACCTTGCAAAGGGATCCCAGTTATTAAACCCTAGCTGAAACTCTGTCTAAATATACAGTAGAGAGAGAGAGCTTGAGAGAATTGTATCCATGGCCATTAGTGCCTTCTTTCAGTGATATTACTCACACACACTCACAGTGGACGTAGGCTAGATTGGCTGAACCACTCATATTTCGGTGTTGATTCCTCATATTCTCACCTCATTCTCTTATCTCTTTATATAGTTGTGCTGCCATTGTTATTCATATATTGAGCTTCAAAACACCTTATCTGGTGGTGCTGATTCTTAGCATCATCATTTTGGCACCGTCTGTGGGAACGAGAAGCTATCTCTTCCTCCTTTTCATCTTAACCTCATCGGAGGCTCTGGTGGTGAACCAGGAACCACCCCTTGTGTGGAGCTGTTTCACCATTTAAAGAGGTCCTTTAAGGTATTAAGCTGACCTGCTACTCAATCTCTATACAGTTAACATATGGCACCAGACTTGCCACCGCCTCTTCCGCCGCCCGGAGGTGGAGGGGATAGCTCCAGTCAGGCTCCCCCCCAGTCCGAAATGGCGGAAGTGGAAGTAGCCTTGAAATATTTGGCTGCAACACAACAAGCCATGAAGGAGCAATTTATCCAGCTCAGCCAAACCATGATGATGAGGCCACCTAGAGTTTCACCGGACATGATCACTCCAGCGGCGGTTCATCCACAACCTGACGCCAGGGGACCACCCCAGGCACCGATGAAGGACTAGCCTGCACCTCAGCGGAGGAGGGACGTTGCTGACCCTAGGCGCTTGCGCCTGGGGAGGCAAGGAAACCCTTGCCCAGAGGACAAGTATGATGACTTAGGAGCTGAAGAGGCCCCCGAAGACTGCTGGGAGCCGTATGAGGTGTCAGATAACACCATACGACCCCTTAGGCAGAGTCAGGGATGTGTCGACCAAAGAAGAGAAGAGGCCCAACAAAGAGGGTCGGCTTTCGACAGATTGAGCAGAGGGTCGGCCTTCGAGAGGCTGGGCCCAGTCAATGATTTGAGACAGAGGCTATCGAGGTCAAGGAATGAGGCAGGCTCTCAAAGAGGGAATAGGCAGGGTCGGCCAGATCTAGGCCAACCCTTGGAGAGAAGAGCCAGGGAGCAAGAAGAGGTCAACAATCAACGGGTCATGGCTGGGGAACGCTCTGTCCATCGTAGAGAGGTGGAAGGGGATAACCTCAGCCAAGTTGATGAGAGAAGACCCTGGAATGAATCAATCCAACGTCTCGAGGAGAAGATAGGGGACCTCATAAAGAGCAGGGACCCATTACAGAGGGGCTACTCGGTGGGATCCCGGTTTGTGGCTAGGATAGTGGGGTTCTCGATCCCAACAAAGTTCAAGCCTCCTACAGTGACTCCTAAATATGATGGCAGCACTAACCCAGTGCACCATATCGAGATGTATCAGTCGGCGGTAGATATTTACTCGATACCTGATGAGATGAAGTGCAGGGCCTTCTCAGGAACCTTGACAGGGGCAGCGCACAGCTGGTTCACCTCTCTTCCGAAGAACTCGATCGAGAACTTCAAAATCTTAGCTGAGCAGTTCATCCACAACTTCTGCTTTGGGGTAAGACCTCAAAAGAATACTACCCACCTCCTATATGTCAAACAGGCTAAGGGTGAAAGCCTAAGAGACTACATAGCAAGATTCAATAAGGAGAAGTTGGAGGTGGAGGATTACAAAGAGAGCATATCCATGACCGCCCTTATAGGAGGCCTCCAGAAGGGAAAGCAACTGTGGAAACTGGCGGAAGACCCTCCTAAGTCTATGGCAGAGCTGCTGGCAATCGTGGGGAAAGTGATGAATGCGGAAGAGGCAATGGCCGCCAAATATGAGGAAGAGAACCGTGGTAGCACTGGGAGGTCCCAGGGAAAGAAAGAGGGGAAGAAGAGGTTAGTAGATGACAAGTTCTCCCATTACACTCCTCTGACTGTGAGCTGTGAGCACATCCTTAATGAGATCAAGACTGACCGGACTTTGAGGTGGCCAGAGAAATTGAAGGCCCCACCACATAAGATAAATAAAAACCTCTGGTGTGAGTTCCATCAGGATCACGGACATGTCACAGATAGATGCTTCGCTTTAAAGGATGAGATTGAGAAGATGCTGAAATCTGGGAAGCTGAGAAGGTATGTGGATGTCAAGGCCCCAAAGGGTGGAAGAGAAGACCCTAAGAAGAGAAGAAATGACCGATGCCGTGGCGATGTCCCGGCCAGAAGGGACGATGACTCAGAGGGAGATGATGGAGATGACGCGAATCTCCCGCCAAAGGATGACAACACCCCGGTGAAGAGGGTGGGAATGATCTCCTTTGGTGTTAGCACCATATGTGGGGGATTCGCGGGAGGTGGCTCTGAGGTAGCCGACATGAAGGCTCATGTAGCAGAGGCCAAGTCAGTGGCCAAGCCTGAGGTTGTGAATCTGACGTCTTCTGATGCAGTGCAGAAGAGAAAGAAGGTAAACATGAACACCCTCGTGGTGGGGTTTTCCAGACTTGACTTCAAGGGCATCTTAGCCCCCCATGATGACCCTTTAGTCATAACAACAAGGGTGCATGGGTGTGATGTAGGGAGGATCCTCATAGATGGGGGAAGCTCAGCAGATGTGATGTTCTGGCCTTGTTTCAAGAGCTTGGGTCTTAGCAGGGCAAGGCTGGTGCCCTACCATCACCCATTGATAGGCTTCAGTGGTGAGAAGGTACACCCATTGGGCATGTATGAAATGGATGTACGGATGGGAGATGAGTGGCCTAAGAGGCTGACCAAGAAGATAAACTTTTTTGTTATGGACAAAAATGTCTTCTCGGCCTACAACCTCATCATCGGAAGAGTGGCCCTCAAAGAGTTTGAAGCCGTGCCGTCAATGGTCCACTAGATGCTAAAATTCCCGACTCCTTATGGGGTAGGGGAAGTGCAAGGGGACCAGACCACGGCGTGGGAATGTTATTTCAACTCGGCCAAAGAGAGAGAGGCCCATAAGAGAGCAACCGCCACTTACAGCATTTACACTCTTGATCCCAGAGACGAAACAAAATTGAAGAAGGGCGAGGCCGCGGAAGAGGTAGAATCCATCGTCCTCAATGAGGACGAGCCAAAAAAAACCGTCCAGGTCGGCAAGGCCCTGGAGCAAGGGATCAAGGAAGAGCTGATAAACTTCCTCAGGAGGAGGCAACGTGTCTTCGCGTGGAGTCACGCAGACATGCCTGGTATCGACCCTGAGATCATGACCCACAAGCTCAACGTGGACAGAGATGCTAGGCCTATTAAACTGAGGCGAAGAGTCTACTCCCGAGAGAAGTATGAGGTCATCAGGGAAGAGGTGAAAAAGTTGGAGGAGGTCGAGTTCATAAGAGAGGTTACTTATCCAGAGTGGATCTCAAATGCAGTCATCGTTCCTAAGGCCAATGGAAACTGGCGGATGTGTGTAGATTTTACAGACCTGAAAAGGTCTTGCCCGAAAGACAGCTATCCCTTACCTAGGATAGACTAGATGGTGGATACAATGGCAGGGCACGAACTCATGAGTTTCATGGATGCTTATTCAGGTTATAACCAAATCTTTATGGATGCCGAAGACTCTGAGAAGACAACCTTCATTACTGACAAGGGGACCTACTGTTACAAGGTGATGCCCTTTGGTCTGAAAAATACGGGGGCAATGTATCAACGCCTTATCAATAAGATGTTCGAGGAGCAGATAGGTAAGACCATGGAGGTGTATGTGGACGATATGCTAACGAAGAGCCTGAAAGCATGTACTCACGTAGCGAACCTTGAGAAGACCTTTGATGTCATGGACTCATACAAAATGAAGCTCAACCCAGCGAAGTGTGTCTTCGGGGTAGGAGCCGGGAAGTTCCTGGGGTTCATCGTTAATCAGAGGTGGATTGAAGTAAACCCTGAGAAAATCAAGGCATTACTCGACATGAAGACTCCTAGGAGTATCAAGGATGTTTAGAGACTCAGTGGAAGGGTGGTGGCCCTTAACAGGTTTGTTTCCAGAGCCACGGACAAGTGTCTTCCGTTCTTTAAAGTTCTGAGAAAGGCCTTCCAGTGGGATGAAGAGTGTGAAAAAGCCTTTGACCAACTCAAGTCCTACTTGGGGTCTCCCTTATTGCTATCCCAGCCCATCTCGGGGGAGAGGTTGTTTGTGTATCTGGCAGTCTCTGAATCATCCATCAGCGTAACCATCATACGAGAAGAGGATGGAATCCAGATGCCTGTGTACTTCAACAGTAAGGGACTTCAAGGGTCTGAAAAAAACTATCCCCGAATGGAGAAGTTGTCGTATGCCCTTATACATGCTTCAAGGAAAATGAAGCCTTACTTTCAAGCTCACTCCATGGTAGTCCTTACAGACTCCCCGCTAAGACAGGTTTTGCTCAAACCTGAGAAGTCCGGGAGACTGATGACCTGGGCCATCGAGCTAGGAGAGTATGATCTTACCTACCAGCCCAGGACATCCATCAAGGGGAAGGCCCTCGCGGACTTTATAGCAGAGTTCACTTGGGAAGAGGCCGAGACAGAAAGGGGCTTGGATGGCGGTGAAGAGACGAACCGAAGTGTCTTTAGAGACTTGGAAGAGACTGCCCCAAACGTCTTCCGAGGCTGAGAAGAGGTTGTCCCAGACAAAAATTGGAGCAGAGTAGAAGAAAATGAAGAGGATCGATACCTCTTCGAAAAGGGGGTTATGAGAGAAGGGGTCTTCTCATCAGATGTAGACGTATGGAGCCTCTTTGTTGATGGATCTTCCTGTAACAGTGGTAGCGGTGCAGGGCTAATACTCTCAGCCCCGGATGGTGCTAACATTGAATACGCCTTCAGATTTAACTTCCAAGCCTCAAATAATGAGTCTGAGTATGAGGCCATGATAGCAGGTCTCTTATTGGCAACGACTCTTCGAGTAAAGCGACTCCTGCTTCATAGCGACTCAAGATTGGTTGTCAACCAAGTGTTGGGAGTGTATGAGGCCAAGGATGAAAGGATGGCCAAGTACTTGAAAAAGGTAAGAGGATTGCTAGAGTATTTTAAAGAGGCCAAACTGAAGAGAGTGCCGAGACTGAGCAACAATCACGCTGATGCGTTGGCAAGGCTGGCCTCGGTAATGAAGACAGATTTGGGAAGGACCATCCCAATCAAAGTCTTAGGAAAGGCAAGCATCGAGGAGGACGAGGTATGTAGTCCCTGTCACAATGTTAACCTAGGAGACTCGTGGATGGACCCGCTCGTCAGATACCTAAGAGAGGAGGAGCTACCTGAGTCTAGGCTGGAAAGAAGAAAGTTAAGATATAGGGCTGCCAAGTTCTCATTAGTAGGAGATGTCTTGTATAAAAAGGGGCTTCTCTTGCCCCTCCTCAGATGTGTGCATCCCATGGAGGTACCTCGGGTCTTACAAGAGGTTCATGGGGGTTCTTGCTCTAGCCACATTGGGGGGAGGCCCTTAGCCAAGAGGATCATCACTCAGGGATATTGGTGGCCTACCTTGTCTAAGGACGTTGCTGACTATGTGAAGAGGTGTGACAAATGTCAGAGGTTCGCCACTATCCCTCATCAACCCCATCAGCCTATGACGTCAATCTCTTCTCCATGGCCGTTTGCGGTATGGGGAATTTACTTAGTAGGACCTTTGCCAAGAGCAATCAATAACTATAGATTCTTGATAGTTGCCATTGACTACTTTTCAAAGTGGGTAGAGGCAAAATCGATGATAACAATTACAGAGCAGAAGACCTTTCAGTTCATCTGGAAAAACATCATATGTAGATATGGCCTCCCAAACACGCTCATCTCGGATAATGGGACCCAGTTCAAGAACTCCTCCTTAGAGAAGTATTGCCAAAGTGTGGGGATTAAACAGTTCTTCTCATCTCCTGGTCGACCACAGGAAAATGGCCAGACCGAGGTCACGAATATGACTATCTTGGATGGAATCAAGAAGAGATTAGAAGACGCGAAAGGGAGATGGATAGAAGAGGTCTACGCTGTGCTATGGGCTTACAGGACCACAACAAGGACACCCATATGAGAAACCCCATTCATGCTGGCACATGGTTCAGAAGCCGTCATACCAACGGAAGTAGGACTACCAACTCATCGAATTCAGACCTACGATCCTGACAGCAATGGGGAAAGGAGGAGGTTAGACCTGGATCTTATTGAAGAGAGAAGAGAAGACGCAGAGGTCAGGAAAGCAGCCTACCAGCAGAGGGCAACGAGATTCTACAATCAAAGGGTAAAGTCAAGACCCATTGCAGTGGGAGACCTAGTGCTAAAGAAGACCCAGCTGAAGACAAACAAGCTACACCCGAACTGACATGGCCCCTACAAAGTAACAGAAGAGGTTGTGCCCGACACTTACAGATTAGAAAACCTAGAAGGAGAACCTTTCACCAACCCGTGGAATGCTGACCACCTGAAGAGATATTTCATATGATGTTGCATAGAATGTGTAATTTGTAAATGTATCATCTTATCAAGAAGAGGTTATTAATAAATATCAGTTTCCACGGTAGTTCTTCATTTTTTAGATCAGAGAGATATCATGAGGCTAACCTCTTAGGTGATGACCTCAGACCCTTATAACATCACTCGATGGTGACGAGGGATGAGCTCAGACACCTGGGTTAGATGACCTCAGACCCTTAACATCATTAATTTGGTGATATGTATTATGTGGCTAACCTCTTAGCCTCAGACCCTTAACATCATTAATTTGGTGATATGATATCATGAGGCTAACCTCTTAGGTGATGACCTCAGACCCTCATAACATCACTCAGTGGTGACGAGGTCTGAGCTCAGACACCTGGGTTAGATGACCTCAGACCCTTAACATCATTAATTTGGTGATACTTATGATGAGACTAACCTCTTAGGTGATGACCTCAGACCCTCATAACATCACTCGGTGGTAACGAGGTCTGAGCTCAGACACCTGGGTTAGGTGACCTCAGACCCTTAACATCATTAATTTGGTGATACTTATGATGAGACTAACCTCTTAGGTGATGACCTCAGACCCTCATAACATCACTCGGTGGTAACGAGGTCTGAGCTCAGACACCTGGGTTAGGTGACCTCAGACCCTTAACATCATTAATTTGGTGATATGTATTATGAGGCTAACCTCTTAGGTGATGACCTCAGACGCTCATAACATCACTCGGTGGTGACGAGGTCTGAGCTCAGACACCTGGGTTAGATGACCTCAGACCCTTAACATCATTAATTTGGTGATACTTATGATGGGACTAACCTCTTAGGTGATGACCTCAGACCCTCATAACATCACTCGGTGGCGACGAGGTCTGAGCTCAGACACCTGGGTTAGGTGACCTCAGACCCTTAACATCATTAATTTGGTGATATGTATTTTGAGGCTAACCTCTTAGGTGATGACCTCAGACCCTCATAACATCGCTCGGTGGTGACGAGGTCTGAGCTCAGACACCTGGGTTAGATGACCTCAGACCCTTAACATCATTAATTTGGTGGTATTTATTATGAGGCTAACCTCTTAGGTGATGACCTCAGACCCTCATAACATCACTCGGTGGTGACGAGGTCTGAGCTCAGACACCTGGGTTAGAGGACCTCAGACCCTTAACATCATTGATTTGGTGAAGTTGGTTATGAGAACAACATATTAGGTAATGACCTCAGAGCTTAATAGCATTCAGAGGCATTCAGATATAAAAATAAAAGAAGAGATTACATAACATTCAGAGGTGTTACAAATAACAAGTTCAGTTACAAGTAAAAAATTACAAGTTACAAAATACAAATTTGTTACAAGTTAAAGGTCTGGGGGGGGGGGGGGGGGGGGGGGAGCATTGACAGTCTCGGCTGGGTTGACCTGATCGGCGTTGGTCACCTCAGCCACATCATCAGCAGGGTCAGTCCCTCCGAGATCAGTCCCTCCCAGAGTAGCAATCTCACCAGGGGCAGCAACCTCATCTTCTACTTCTTGCAGTGCCTAGGCAAACTGAGGGTCGGCGAAGCCGAGGCCCACAAATTCGAAGGCTTTTATAGTGCCAACCTCCTTCTCTCTGACCTCGGCCCGTTTGGTAGTGGCTTTGATACCTCTTTCGAGGTATTCAAAACCAAAACCCACGAACTCCTCAAAGACTTTGTAGTCAGAAATTATTCTCTCTGAGGCATCTGCAAGGGCAGCCTTCACAGTCGCGGTGACCTTCCGCTGCAGGGCATCATCCTTATCATCCAGGGCCTTCGCGTGGTTTTGGACGAGCGCAGAGATATCTTTTTCCAGACCCTGGGCCTTATTTTCAGAGTTCTTGGCCTTGTTCTCAGAATTCTGCAACTCTGACCTCAGACGGTCAACCTCGGCCTTCAGAGCACCCTCGACCTCCTCATCCTCCTACCCCTTCTGAATGAGAGGCAATTTCCTCATGGCCCAGTTAGACAGTTGGTACATGACAGTCACACCCTGCACAGTTAATGAAGAGGTTAGATGGGAGTAAAATCAGACGTTGCACTTGTAAAATTATTGACAAAAGGAACAAGTCATACCTGGACGGCTCTGTGAAGGCCGAACTCAACCATCATGGAGGTGTCCATGGCTCTGTAAAAACACTTGTCCGCCTCGGTCATCACATTGGCGAGTGCGTCCATGGCCTGCCTGCTATTGCCGACCACGCTATCAGTAAGCTTCAGCTGGTCCAGACGAGCCGACAGGGTGTCGGCTGAGATGGGGATCGCAGTGTCTCAGGTCTTCTTTTGCCTTGAGGTCAGCCTCTGATCCTCAGAGGCCGGGACCTCAGGGGCCCTCTTCTTAGATTTGGATGTTGAGGGAGCTGGAGGAGGAGCGTTCAAACCAGTCTTCTTTGTAAGTCGTGCCAAACTCGGAGCTGCCATCTCCCACAATTCGTCAGGGACACCTGGTGGTCTCTCTACAAAAGTGAAAAGATAAGATTCAGAAATCAAACATGAATGATCAGGGGTTAGACTTTAAATAAAAAGAAAAATCCTTACCAAAGTCAACAAGGGGACTTCCACCTAGGATCGTCCCCGAGAGATACTGGGGGGTCAGCAGATGTTCAAACTTGACAAACAGACCATGTGCCCCTTGGTCTTGTAGGGCCCTCACCTTTTTGATATTTTGAAGACTTAGGCCAGGATCGGCCCTGGAAGACATGGTGACCTTACTCATCTGAGGGGTATCTTCGGCTCAAAAGTGGAAGAGGGAACAGATGAGCCAAATTCCCATGGCCCTGAGGCGAAAAAATACTGGGGTTTCCAATTGTGATTCGAGGTCTGAGTGACCTGGAGCATCTTCTTCTCAGGACTTCGAGCCATGAAGTGATAGTATCTCGGATGATTTTTGGCCGAGGTAGGGACGTAACAACCAGCAAAGACCTGAACTGGGAGGTCAGAGTGGTGGACTGCCCTCCACAAGATGATGGCCCCTATAATAACTCTCCAAGCATTGGGAGAGAGCTGCGAGGGGGCCAAATTGATGAAGGAAAGAATGGACCTGATGACGGGGCGAATGGGTAGACGAAACCCTAACTTGAACATCTGCTCGTACAAGCAGATTTCTCCATCTTGGCCGTGGTAGGCCCTCTCTTCCCTCAGAGGTCTCCTTAATTTGATTGAGGGACTGATGGAGTATAAATATCTGAAGTGCAATAGATCCACCTCAGTGACTGTGCTCTCGTACTCGACCACCTCAGAGACGTCAACATCACTTTCAGCGTCCTCCTCATCATCATCAAGCTCAACGTCGGCTGGAGCAGACGTTGATGTGTGACTAGGAAATCTCTGAGCAAACTCAGCCCCTGTAACGGCCGACAGAGAGATGGCGTCAAGGATGGGTGGCACAACCACACTTGGCTCAACAAGTTCAACCTCTGAAGAATAATCTGAGGTACTTGAGCCATTTTGGTATGAAGCTCGGCTAGATACCTCGGCCTGATCAGGGACTTGGCCAGGCCGAGGTGTAAAGTCCATGGATTCTTGGAAAGAGTCCACATACATGGGGTCTGAGGTGGAGGACTCAGACTCAGACTCAGACATCGGCAATGGGTTAGCAGAGACTTCTGTCTGATAGAAGTTCTCAGGCGGATCAGGGTATACCACCTTGAGAGGTGGGGGAAAGATAGGTCTAATAGGAAACTCCCGTGACCTACGAGCTTCCTTTTGAGCTCTCTCTATTTGCCTAATTTTTTCTAAGGTCTTCTCTCTAAGAGAGGGGAAATCCTCAAGAAGCTGGTATAGGGGTCTGAGCATCAGAGGACGACCCTAAACTTGGGATAACTTCCTAAGATACAAACACGTTTGGCTTATAAAATAAAGAAGCCTAAAGATCAAACTATGAAGCTTTCAAGAAAACCTAGTTCGCCTGAGTTAATGAAGCTCGCCGGAAAACTCAAAGAACCCCCGTAAAACTCAAAATCTCGCTGGAAAATTCAAACCAAATGCTAAAAACAAAGGAAATGGAAAGGCAGAAGTACCTGGAGATGAATCGATGGATGAAACGAAGATAAATCTTAAGAAACTCGATGAAATCCTCTGCAGAAAGAACGATTGAGTGAAGAAGCTTTGGAGAAAGAGAGTTCGCAAGAACAGTGCGCGGGAAAGAAATAAGAAAGAAGAAAGAGAGAGGAAGGGTTTAAACCCTTAAATACTTGATCACACTTCCCAAGGCCCATCATTGCCTTGGGAAACGCAAGGGACAACTGACAGCACACGCCAACCAAGTTGACACACCCTAGCTTGGGACAGGTGTCATGCAGGGATAAGCCTTGGGACAAACTGGCCTCGGAGGTGAGGCAATCCCCTAGTCACTTGCTCTCGCATATAACTAAGGGCTGGGGGGTGATTGATATGCCCCAAGTGCTACCTCGGCCCAAAGACACCAACCTCGGCCGAGATGATGGCCGAGATATTGATCGACCCAAGATAGGCCATGGGCCCACGATATCATCCCTCGGCCAGACCTACCTCGGCCCAGACCGACACTACCATATACACCAATGGACACTACGCGCATCGCAGGCATTAACAGCATCCTCATATACCTGGGTATAGCAACCTCGTCCAATAGTAGGCCGAGGTGACAAGGATTCCTGATCACCTTGAACATGGAACTAGTCCTACCTCGGCTTGGGCCGAGGTGACGAGAAGCATTAATAATCATCAGCACGCTATATGTCCTACCTCGGCTTGGGCCGACCCCAGCATATGTCTCGGCTGGGATCAGGCCGAGACTCCTTATGACACTTCTCGGATTGAACGGACATCAAGCCTTTACATCTCGAGCTCTCCCAGACCGAGGTCATTCGCCAATATGACTGCCGAGCATCTGTTGACATTTGGATAAGGACACCTGGGCACAAATCAGTTGTAACAAGATTATTCTCTACATGTGGGAAAATATTTCATCATCATTACTTACATGTGACAGTGACAGATGGCATTCCCACATTGGTGAGGATATCACACACATGCTCATTGCATGCATGGGGGGGTACATTACGCCCCCTAGGCACTATATATAGGGGTCATCCCCTACCTTGCAAAGGGATCCCAGTTATTAAACCCTAGCTGAAACTCTGTCTAAATATACAGTAGAGAGAGAGAACTTGAGAGAATTGTATCCATGGCCATTAGTGACTTCTTTCAGTGATATTACTCACACACACTCACAGTGGACGTAGGCCAGATTGGCTGAACCACTCATATTTCGGTGTTGATTCCTTATATTCTCACCTCATTCTCTTATCTCCTTATATAGTTGTGCTGCCATTGTTATTCATATATTGAGCTTGGAAATACCTTATCTGGTGGTGCTGATTCTTAGCATCATCAATGTTAATCTCAGGTGCTCAGTACTAGGAGACAATGGTCTTCTCAATTTCCAAACCTTCACAAGCTAAGACTAATTAACATGAGAAGTTGAAGGTTCATTCTTCTTTAAATCCTCTATAAATGGCAAAAGGAAAAGTTAGTAAACATTTCATGTAACGCCTAGTCATCAACAATAAATAATGATCGAGACAGTAATCAACCAATCTTGTTCCCCCCACTGGGGCACCAAAACCCTCTTTAAGGCTCACCAGCCTAAAAAATTGGTGGATGTTTCCATTCTCTGACAATGAAGCCATGGATCTAATAAGCATTGTTAGAATCAGGGAGGTTAACTACCAAAACCCTACCTAGCTTCCTTTCTTTCAAATAAAAGGTATTAGTATTCATTCTAACATGGATAATAATACTTATCTCAAGAATCCAAATTTGGGTCACATATAGTTCGTTAATTCGATGAAACGCATCCACAATTCTCTACGTGTTTGGGGTGCATTGGGTAGAAAAAACTCTAAAGAACTTGCAAAACCCCAGAAATAATTAGTTTTGGGGTAAAGGTGATACACTCTCTACTAAAGAATGGGCGTGTATCCAATGACCCCTGGGAACATTGTAGTAGTCGCCGGGTTCTTTGGGACATTCAATTTTCATTCAATCAAGGATTGAAATGTTTTTCTAAACTCTCTTAGGATTTTGGCGTTCACAGCATACACCATTTTTTTCCATTCAGAAAGAAAGAACACAAGTAGATTTAAGAAAGTGGATGAAAGTTTGAAAAATAAATTATAGAGGAAAATGAAGAACAAAGAAGACTTATAGGTTAAGAAAGACGAAAATAGCTATTGGCCTTAAATAGTTGAAATAAAAAGCAAAATGGCGATAGGTAGAACTTTGAATCTTTATGTTTTAACTCCCAAAGAATCTCATCATTTAAAATAAAAACCCAAAGTGATAGCTGGGACACGAGCGTCCCAACTTTTGGTCCTTTCATGCACCTTTTATCAGTGTACCCTTAGGAAGTCAAGATAAATTACAAGCATGCCATCAGTCACTCAACAAGTAGATCATAGTGGGGTTTTGCTCCAAAAATATCACAAGTGTTGGTATAATCCATAATTGGCAATTAAGAATCACTACCAACTAGAATCAATGCTCATCGAAGATCAAAACTCTTCACCCTTTTGAGATTACAAAGCTTTGGGGGCAATTATGGTGGAATTATCTAGAAAATATGAGTTATTCGTATTAGGTGACACCTGCCCGACATCATAGATTAAGATCGTAACTTAAGAGATAAGAATAAATGGGAGTTCTATCAATGAGGATCTTGGGGATAAGATCAGTTCAATCCATCTACAGCTACATCTAGAGCTCCTAGAGTCGTACACAACTCCTTAACCTTTTATTCCCAATAAATATAACCCACACCCTTGAGAAAAGGGCCATGAAATTCCTATTATTGTGAACCGATTAATAAGAAATAGAGAAACACCCCCGAAGAGATAGTCACGTTGTCGAACCACGTATATTATTGTGTTGTGTGATTGTATGATTTGTTTTCATTGTTCGATTCTAGTTGTTTAAAATTAATCTTTATAGGATTTTAGCACATACAAAAGGTCTACCTGAATCAATTTTCAATAGTATGTATTCCCGATCTTCGGGTAATTCATCATCAACTTGTTTATTAACTTGGTCATAATGAATATTATCTAAATCCATAAGCTGGTACTCTTTAAGCATCACTATTTAGTTCAGTCGAAGTACGATGTGATGGCGAATCATTCACCACTTCCACCCGATTGGGTTCCGTTACCCGGTTGAGTACCACGAAATCTTTCGAAACATAAATTGTTCATTGCATAATATTCATCATCAAATAAAGTGGCCAAGCAATATATCTATTCTCATACTCGATTAACTTATCCTTCCCACCCGTGTGGTCTACATGCAAATGCTCTTGTTTGCAGCTCAGGTAGAATACATCCACCAACAACTTAGCGCCACTTATTTATAAATAGTGTATGTGAATAGTGTTACTACAATCGTATAATTGAGCGTACACATGCCAATAACCTTGGTATTGTCCAAGTTTTTCATATAATACTCCTCTGCAGAGTCATCATGCATGGACAATGATAATTCTTGAAAATAGGGTGCAACAAGTGGTTGACAGGGGAATATTGGAGGAGGCATTTACGAGGGGAAACCTTGAGGCATGAACTGAGATCTAATTTATTGTTGATTAAGAATTTGGAAAATTCCCTTGATTTCACTTGTCAGTTGGCCAAAGGCATTATGAACATAGGTCATGTCTTTCTTAAGACCTGACACTTATTCTTTTATAGTCTTCGTTTCTTTTGCTTAATTCGACATGTGAATCCTCACCGAAAGGTCTTGTCAAATCCAGGTGCAGTGTGAAGTAAATTGGTCCTTGGCATCCTAGATCCCACACCTCTTGTCCTCTCCATTTTATCCTTCCCATATACCTTGGATATGGCATCCGAGTCAATGCCATATGGGATGCACTCCAACTAACTGTTCCTCATGCCTTTTATCATTTCTTGTAGTATAATATTATATATAAGACTATAATTTTAACAATATATTATTATAGCATGTATATGACCATTAACTTCAAACTCACCAGAGTGGGAGCCAAAGATCCAATTAGGGTTAGTTCCTTCTTTCGGATCCCCTTTGGTCCTCTCCACCAATTCATCATTCAAATCAACATATGATTTGGACCCAAGTTTATGGGCATCAACTTTTTTTGCCATGCTCTATCTATTTTCTCTCTCTGGATAAGTTTTTCCTCCATGGACTGTTTCTCTAAGAAGTCATTCCATTGGCTGATGAGCATTTCAACATTTTGCGAACTTTGGCTTTCAACTCTAAAATGTCAGAAATTGATGTCCCTATCAGTAAGTGAACTATACAGAGGTTTTTTCAATAGGTTTTTAACTGGTTAGCTACTCGAGAAAGAACAATTTCTTTCAAACCGGGTGGACCTGTATTTTTTTATAAAGTTGATCCCACAAGTCATTCTTTACTTAATGATCAACATTCTTCTAGTTATCCCCCCTCCGATTCCCACAGTCATCTTTTTGTGAGCCAAACAAAGGGCTTTAAAAATTTAGACTTCATTTTTATTATCGGTAGGATTCCTGACTCCGAAGAACTCAATGTGCTTCTTATCTTGTGCTTAGGATTCCTCGATAACGAGAGTGAGGGTATCTCGATTAATAGGTTTTATGGACTTTGATGACTCAGTCACAGTGTAGATGGAGTATTAGAATGAACTTGTGGCAGAGTAAAGTATTACAAACCCACAGGTGTCGAGAATTCATATAGTGGATCAAAAGATGATTGAGATGGAGGAGGATTGTCATTGTTTTATTGATTATCTCTGTTCCTATTCGACATTTCTTACAAATAAATAAAAAATAGTGAAGAATGTATGAAGATCAACACACACATACAAATATATGTATATAGATTTTCAAGAGCTTTTAAAACATGCTCGATGTGTCTGATTTTCATCCAGTTGGTATTATTTTTTTATAAATTTATGAAACGATTCATGTGGCCAACTGGGTGAAAGCGTATCTATGGTTGTCATATAAATTTTTGTGACAGAAACTCGAAATCCTTTCTTATTCAAGTTTTTTGCAATCTCACATTTAATCTTCATATGTTGTGAGATGTCTCAACCTGGGTGAATGCTTAGTTTATGAAATTATATTCAAAATGGATGAATATTTTTCTAGTCTTTTCTGAAAGTGTCACTAATGTCAGTGCACAGTGGGGGTTATGAATGCATAATATATTCTCTATTGCCTCATCCCAGCATTTTTGCAAGGAAAATAGAATATGATTGGACATATACAACTGCAATAGATCGACACCGAGATTTATAAGGTAATTAAACTATTCAATTTTCCTATTCCCATAGTGGTAAATAAGAGTCCCCTTTGTATGGTCCGCACTAATAAAAGAGATTTTTATGTGGACCAATTGTAACCTCTCGGTCATCCGTTGAAAGCAATTATTACCGTGACTGATTTTTTCCTAAGAAGATATATAAATGGAGGGTGTGCATATGACTTGAATTTTTTAACATGAGTGAGAAGACAAAAAATGTACAAAAGATTTTTTACATATGGAACAACATAAAAATAATAGGAGTAAAGGCTCTAACTAATCCTAAAATTACGATGAGGCCCTCAAGTAATTAATGTTTTCCATTAATCAATTAAACACAACAAGCCCAATTTTAGTTCAATTTTAATTCAAATAATTCAAGAATTACTTTGTGTACTCTAATGTGCAAGCCCTTCCACCAATTTGCTTTCACCCAAATATAAACCCCTTAAGAATGGGGTGAACACGACCACAACAGTTAACCAAAAAGATATATGCATTAGTATTCATCCGCACAATATCAACATCAACTAATTATTATTTTCCAATTAATCAATCAAACACATCAAGTTCAATTTTAGTTCATTTTAATTAAATTAATCCTAAAATTATTATGTTTCCATCAATGTACAAGCCCTTCCACCAATTTGTGTTCACCCAAACAATAACCATTTAAGGAAGGGGTGAAAATGGCCACAAGAGTCAACCAAAAAGATATCACTACACTAAAAAATCACCTTTTACACGCAAGGAGTTGTCACGGTAAAAAACTTTAACAAAAAAATATGGAGCTCTTATCACGGTCTTTGACCCTGACATGATCGTGACAGCAAGTTGTCACGGTCGTGTCACGGTTAAAGACCTTGAAGATTGTTGTCACGATCATATCAGCGTCAAAGACCGTGACAACAATTGTTTGTTGGCACGGTCATGTCAGGGTCAAAGATCGTGACAACAAAACGAAATTAAAAACCATACTTCTCTCAGCCAATGTTCTTAAAATGAAATTACCACCATCTATTCTCTCTCTCTCTCTCTCTCTCTCTCTCTCTCTCTCTCTCTCTCTCTCAGTAGGCTCTCTCTCGTTCTCAACCTCTTTGCCTCTCACCACCATAGCTATATTACACTTCGTATTACTGTACTACCGTTGCACCACCACTGCATTGTCTCTCTTCCTTGCCTTGCACCACCACTGGCGTTCTCTCTCCTCAAGCAAGACTCTGGTTCTTCATTGTTTCAAGCAAGGTAACATACATACATACATACATACATACATACATACATACATACATACATGTATATATAGATTGTTTAATTAATTCAATATTTTAGGGTTTTATTGACATAATGATGTATGCTGAATATTAAGCTTTGAGTTTCCTGGGTTCTTTATACATATGTTGAATATTGGGTTTTGAAGATTGAATGAATTTCTCCAAGATTTTTTCACTGAAACTTATAGTGGTAATGGAGTGATGGTGTTTATCAAATTGAATCATGAGTTTACTTGTTCAAATTATTATCACATAGGATGACATTGTGTTGGTCCGCTTGATTTCTAACTTGATGCTTTAATTTTGGCATGATTTTCCCAATGGGAGACTACATTCTTCTAAAATTTAGAAATGTGGTGAGCTATGGTATGATCACTATAGAAAAAGAATCAATATGCCTGTGTTTTTTGTCAATGTTCATAATCACATGAATTCTCGACATTTAAGGCGTTTAACACTTGATCTTTTGTTTTTCTCATGGGTTTCATATAAAACAATAAGTGTAATTTTTTGCATGTTTACGTGGAGTTAAATTGACTTCTTAACGTGAAGTCTCTGAATAACTTACTATGTAAACACATTGAATACAACATATAAATTTTTCTTTGAGTGTGATCAGCTTCTTTAAGGTTCTATGGGCTTACTAAATGTTAGGATTGATTTAAGTGTAGCACCAAAAATTTTAAGAATGGATTGGTAAATCTATATTAATTATATTTTTGTTAATGCGGGGTTGAATCACATTCATTCCAAAGTTACTTCAACTTTTAACCTTTTTTATTTCTTCTTATTTTTAAATAATTAGTAGGAATGATATTGTTATTATTTTATTATGTTAATTAATGGACCAATCTAGAGATTATACCTGTAATATGTACAAGGTTTTGAATATATTTGATTGTGATTTATGTAATAGCTACCGATAACTGATCTCTAAATCAATAGGCAAAATTCTCTTCCACAATAGTTTAATAAGTAGCATAATCTAGTGATCCCAAATTAGCAATAGGAAAATTATGATTAAATGACAATCTACAGCACAGTTTGGTGACTCCAAATTAGCAAACGTTTGGGTGATAATTTAGCACAATCTCATGCACTAGTTTGTCTGATAAGTAGAAGGAAAATTCTTTATGCAATTTTAGGGTTATTAGGGCAGATTCAAATAGTTTAGTTGATATAAGGATATGTTGTTTAGGCGGATTCAAATCTTATGCACTAATTTATTTATTGTTCAAATGCATTACTTGATTCAAAATTTGAAATATTGAAACTGAACAGATTCAAATGCACTAGTTAAATTCATTTTTTTTGTTCAAACACACCAGGTATTGTAGTATCTGACGTGGGTTTCTTAAATTTTTCACACTTTTATTGATATTAATCCATGAATATATGCTTCTTACCCATAATAGGTAATTATTCGTAATAGTTGTGATGGGGTATCCTCTATACAAAGAGTGGATGGGTGAGACAAATAGACTAGGGGATGAGTATCATATAGGTGCTAATGAGTTTGTAAAATTGACAAATATATGTCTTAATGATGAAGAGTTCCCGAGTTCATGTGCATTGTAGGAATATTAAGGTGTTTTAGTAGAAAATAGTTGAACTACATCTGCTTAAATGGGTTATGCAAGATAGTTATCGATCGTGGGTTTTTCAAAGGGAAATACATGTTCCCTTTGTTTTCGAGCAACCTTCATAATAATCATCAAGTACGATAGATGCACAAGGCCAGGAGGCTAATCTAATTTATAGTATGTCAGAGTATTTAATTGATACTTCTTATGGATTTCATGAAGTGAACAAAAATGAGGTCACTAATAATGCAGAAGGTTCAGGTGCTCATGAAAATATTGGGATAAACCTTGATGGTGACTATTAAAGTTTGAAATTTAAGGCGACCCAACCATTATACCCTGGTTGTGGCAAAGATCAAACAACTTTTCATGCCATGATTGGTTTGCATAGATTAAAGACCCAATATGGTTTGTTTGGCAATAGCGTAACAGGAATTCTGAATTGGGTAAAGGGTTGTCTACCCAAGTAGAAGACACTTTTAAATAACTATTCTAGTATGAAGAACAGTTTTAAAGGTTTAGGAATAAAGTGTCCAGTATGCAAGGAACCTAGATATGTGAAATCTACGGGCAAAGAAGGTACACTCTCAAAAGTTCCTAAAAAAGTATTGAAATATTTTCCCATTGGGCCTAGATTGAAGCGATTTTTCACATCACCAGGGATAGTAGAGGCTATGACTTGGCATGCTACGGAGAAAGTAGGGGATAATCCCACGCATCATCGTATTGATTCTACATTTTGGAAGAGGATAAATTATTATTATCCTGATTTTACTTGAGAACAGTGTAATATTTGTTTGTAAATATCAATAGATGGTTTCAATCTAATTGGAAATATAAGAACTAATGAGAGTGTGTGGCCCATGATCGTAACACCACTCAACCTCCCTCTTTTAGAGTGTATAAGACTTTAGTTTTTGAGGTTGTCTTTGTTGATAACTAGGCTAAATGCACCAAGCGAAGACATCGATATATATATTTGGCGCCTTTGGTAGAAGAATTATATGAGTTGTGGGTAGGGGGTGTGAAATCGTTTCACTCTTGTAAAAATTAAGAGTTTACGCTGAAAGCTATATTAATTTGGGCAATTCATGATTTCCCAGCTTATACGACCTTGTCCGATTGTGTAGTACATGGTTATTTGGGGTTTCCTATTTATAGAGAGGAGATTGAATCTCAACGTCTCAATGCTAGTGGAAAAATTATATACTATTCCCATAGGAAGTTTTTATCCCCGATCATAGTTTTAGATTTGAGAGAGGTTTTAATTTTTCATCGGGAGGGATTGAACATAGGTTGTCTCTGAGAAAACTTTTAAGTTCAGAAAATGAGAGTAAATATTCTAATTATGGACCTAATATGCCAGGCAAGAATCCTGAATTGAAGAATGCGAAGCATAAGAAGACCCCAATTGAGAATGAAACTGAGACAAGAAAGGCATGGTCTAGGAAGATAATTTTATTTGACTTGCCATATTGGAAGGGTAACGAGGTGCGTCATGTATTAGATGTAATGCATGCAGAGAAGAACATCACCGAACATCTTACGGGCACATGCCTTTGGGGGAGTCATTAAAAAGATAGAGAAAATGCATGGTATGACCTTAAATCGTTGAAATTTAAGACATAACTATGGTTGAAAGAAGATAGTAGCGGAAGGAAAATAATTTCCCCCGGTCCATTTACTTTGACGAGTAAGGAAAGAAAGGTTCTTTTAAACACAATATATAATTTGAAGTTTCCCTCTAATTTTTGTATGCAACTTGCAAAGGATTGCTAATTATGCCACGCACGATTTACATAAGTACATGTCTCAAGATTGGCATGTGATTATGCAACTGGTTCCTTTGTTGTTTAAAAATGGTTTCTCTAAGCATAAGGATTTACGGAGGGCCGCTGTTGATGTAAAAAATTAGATTTGACCTAACTATTTTAATCACAGATAAAAAGAATAAAGAAATAATAGACAATAGATTTTTAAAGTGGTTCGGCCTTGCAAGAATGGCCTACGTCCACTGTTTTTGTTATTGCTGACTGTTTGTTTGGAATTCTCGAGGAATGGTTTGCTCAAGAAATTCCGATCCCCTTCCAATGAGGAGGTTACAATGTATTTATAGCCTTGAGGCTATACAAATGAAAGGATAATGCGCTGTTATCTAGTAGACATGTACATCTGTATGATAATAAATGAGCATTTAATGCGCAGTCGTCTCCTTGATTATCCTGACTAGAATGCTATGTTGCTCGGACCGCCTAAGTAGCTCGAACCTCTTAAGCTGCTCGGACCGCCTAAGTAGCTCGACACGCTCGAGCTGCTCGGTGCCTCTGAGTTCCTCATGGCTTCTTAGTTGCTCGGTGATCTTGAGTTGCTCGATATAAGTATACATAATTGCCACGCTGGCAGACACGTGTCTGTAAGTGAGTGGTCCATGTCAGCAGACTAAATTTGGTATCAAAAGAAGCCCCCAATGTTTCGTAGTTTGATGATGAAGAAAAGTAAGGAACATTCTGTTGCTTAGATTTTAGGTTTGTATGGATTTTAGGAAAACTTTCATTGTATATAACTCCTTTTTTGAGTGCATAGTATCAGGCTTTTAAAGTATTTTGAATTTCCATAACCGCTTCGATTTTTGTGCCCCTTTTCTTCTTTTCAGCACCGGATACGCAAACATTCGCCTTGGTAATCATTTATTTTATCTATTCCCAAGGTAAAGTATTTAAACGCGGCAGAAATCCTATCGTCTTTCACTTTTCAAATCTGTGTCTTCGAACTTTTCATTTCTTTTCTATTTTGTGCATTCGTTTCTTCCAATGTTCGTTGTCAACTGGTTCACTCTTCTCCTGTAAGATCTTCTTCCTTCTCTTTTACTTATTTTGTTCATCATGGTTTACCCTGTTGAATCTCTTGACAAATTTTGTTCTGAATTTTCAATTCCTTCATGGGTCATATTGGAAGAACTTTCTGAACCTTCTGACTATCTTTCTTTGGCTGAGGGATATTGGTTAGTCTCTTTGTGGCCGAATGTGGATTTTCTTTTCCTCCAAATCCTTTATGTTTGGAGTTCTGTTAATATTTTGACGTTGTACCTGCAAAAATAGCGCCAAATACTTGGAGAATAGTTAATGGATTTCATAGATTGAACCAACTTCATGGAACCCGTTTAGGGATTCCAGAGATTATGTATTGCTACAGATGGGTTATCAACGATAGTACTTTTTATTTTAAAACTAGGTTTTTGAATAAGGCGTTAGTTGTCAATCTTCCTGATGCCAACAGGGATTATTTTGAACATGGAGTGGTAATGAAAAATTGGCAACACCCTCCATTAAATGGAGATGATGTGTACCAAGGTCCTAGATGTCCTCCTTATGGAAATGGGATAGGTTGTTTTTATTTTTTGAAATAAAATCTTTCTTTGTGTTTGATAAAATGTATCACTGACATTTAATTTTTGATTATTTGTAGCTGACAGCAAAAGAAAATCTCCCAAAGAAATTGATGTTAATTTAAAGCATTTGAAACTTATCTGGAGTTTGCACCAATCTGTGGCCGAGGAACACATTATATCTTCTTCTTATTTGTTGCAGTACAAGAGCTATACTTCATCTTTTACTGCTCGTCCAGTGGTGGTTGACATTGGCCAAGTACCAGCTTCTGAAACTGATGTGGAAGGTTCCTCCTTTGAATCGAATATTCCCATCAGTAATCTAATGAAGAGAAGAAGAGCTCCTGCCTTCTTTGACAAATCAGACTCTGCCAATGTTGAGGCAAAGAAAAACAAACAAAATGTCCCAGAAGAAAGGACGAAAATTATTGATGCACCTCCTCCTGCTGCTATCGAGAAAGTTGTTGAGAAGCCCCCTGTGGCTCCGAGCAAGATTGTTGCTATTACTCCTCCTAGTGAGGTTATTGTCATATCACTAGCTAAGACAATGTCCTTAGTTGAGAATGTTCCTGTTCCTCCAAGGAGGTTAAAGAAAAACCCTTCTGAGAGACTTGTTGAACTAGTCTCTCAATCATCAACTGTTGAAGGTGGTGTTTCAACTTTTATTCCCCCGAGCTCCGCTGTGGGCTTAGTAAAATCTTGGACTATCCCAGAGGTCCCTGACATTGAAAGTTTTCTCACTCGTGAGAGAGTTACTGCTCTAGTTGCTCAACATATTGCCTCAGTAAGTATTATTGTTCTGAGCCTTTTATTTTTTAATGCTATGTTCATATATTGACTTAGAGTTATTTCTTTTTTCAGCTGGTAATGTGTTTTAATAGCATTGTAAAAAGGGATGAAGCCATCAGGGCCTCCAGTTCCTCGGATGGAGTGGAAAAGTCTTTTACTGGATTAACCCAGTCTTTAAAAGACTCTCATCAAAAGTATGAGGAAAATAAAGTTGCTTGGGAGAAGCAGGTTAAGTCCATTGAGCAAGAGAGAGATCGAGTTATGGAAGCCTCCCAGAAATTGGAGAAGAAATTAAAAGAGTTTGAGAAGAATAATAACGAGCTTGTGTAAAAGCTCAAGAATGCTGAAGAGCTTGAGAATACGCTCAAAACTGCAGAAGAGGAAGTTGGTAGACTTCATGATGTTGATCATCAGAAACAGGAGGTGGAAGGGAAATTGAAGGCTGTCGAGGAACTTCTTATTAAGAGGACTTCCTCGGAGAAGGAAAAAAGAAGAAATGTTGTTAAAAATTCCTTCAGCGCTGGTTGGGACAAAGGCTGGAACAAAGGCCTGGCTGCCATGTCCTCTCAAATGGAGTTTGCTAGCCTTAAATATTTCAGGGATAGATGGGTTGCACCTTTGTAAAAGCTAAAACTCGCTGAGAATTCTGAACTATTCCAGCGACACACTTATGGCCCTCCTCCCTCTCCTGGAGAAGAAGAAGAGGACAAAGCTGCCTCAGAAGAATCTTCTATGATAATTGGGGACCAGGTCCCCGCTGTTGAACCTTACTCTGAGCAGCCCCAACCAGCAAACACTTCTGCCGAGCAATTTTCATTGCCCTCCGAGCAACCAACCTCTTCGTCTAAGCCTTACGAGGAAGTCTTAGGAAGCAAGGAGAAGGTGTAGATTTGTTCGGATCTTTCTTTTGCTTTTTTTTTGAATGTAATTTTGGACTATGTACTTCTTTTTGTGATGAAATAAAATTTGAACTTTGGTTGTTCGGCATGATTTTTCTCTTGTCCTTGCTCTGCTTGTATCATCATTGATTCTTTTTATTTCTCTTTGCTAGTTTTTGGCTAGGATGGAACTCTTATCAGCTCATGACACAGAGTTGATGAAGAAATGCAATAACTATTTTAAAGTTGGTCATGCAAACCTAAACGAGGCTTAAATCATTGACATCCTTGGTCCAAATACTTCTGAATGAGCAATCGAAGCTTACCGATATCTGATGTGCCTGCTCGATCGAGCTGTTGCTAATAATGTGGCATATTATGAGATGATTGAGGATCTCCAAGGAACTATAGAGGAACTCCAGCAGCAGTACAAAGAGTCCTCTACACTTTTTCACCAAGGGTACGAGAAGAAATATCATCAGTTAAGTGATGAAAAAGGATATGATAAATTCATCTCTGCTTAAGAGAAGAAAGATAGCATTTTAAAGCTTGAAGTTGAAGAGCATAGGCATATCGCCAAGTTGCTGGAGCAAGAGAACATTGCCTTACAAGAGGAAGTAAAACAACTTAAGTCTGCTGCGTCTTCCTCGGGAGCCTTGGTCCCTGTCAATGATGAAGGTTTTTCTTTTTTGGAGGTAGAAAACGCCAACTTGCGAGATGAGTTAGAAACTTGGAAAAAACCTGGACCCTTCACTTTTACTCGTGGACGAGCAAGATCTTCTTCTCGGGGACGAGCAAGAGCTGGTCGGATTTTTATTAAAGAAGCAAGAACTCAAAGCGGCCTTGGAGAATCAGGCCTTTCAGTTGATAGCGAAGAACCAGGCCTTAGCAGAGATGTCCAAGAAGATTCTGAACCTCAGCGAGCAACTTTCTACACAAAGCTATGCCTTTGAAAATAAAGAACTTCTGGCAAAGAATATTCACGAGCAACTGGAGAGGTTAACTTACCAATTCCATAGACAGCCTAGAGAGTTTTGGATGGCTGGTTACAATGAAGCACTTTGTCATCTTGATGCTCGTTTAGAACAGTCGAACAACGAAGGGTATAAATAGGGATGGTTGAATGCTCTCTGTGTTTTAAAATTGGATAGAGGTCATTTCTTGTGGGATTACTATACTCCTAGAGTTCTTGATCTACCAATCCCCCCTTTCAAGCTTGACCTTAGTTGGATTCCAGCCCGGGCCATTCCTCGCGTTCTAATCTCCAAGTATCTTGATGATTATAGTCTTTATTTAAATTTTGAAATATCTCGCCCAGAACACCTGCTTGACCGTCCATCTATAATGAACGTCAGAATGATGCAAGATCTGAATTTCATAAATTCCCCTTATAGTCTTGATGATCCTTCAACTGGGGTAGACCCCGTGTTAAAGGAAGAGGGGAAGAAACCCATAGAGTAGAATTTGTTCAATTGATATCACATGCGATCTGCAATTTATATCATATGTAATTTGTTCTGGTTTTAATGAAGAAATTTTTAGTTTTCTTTGCAATTTAATCGTCATTGGTTTGGAAATATTTTATAGAATATCTCTTTTATTTACTGATGAACATGTATGTATATCTGTAGAAAGATAAAAATGTCTTATTTGGTTTTTAAATTGCCGACCAACCGGGGTTGGTGGTAATTGAATGCCGACCAGCTTGAGTTGGTGGTTATTGAATTGCCGATCAACCGAAGTTGGCCGTGTTTATTTCCTAACCAACCGGAGTTGGTGGTAATTTGATCCCGACCAACCGGAGTTGGAAGAGATTATATTTTCGATCAACCGGAGTTGGTCGTATTTGTTTCCCGACCAACCGGAGTTGGTGGTAATTATTTCCCGACCAATTAAAGTTGGTGGTAATTTGATCCCGACCAACCGGAGTTGGAAGAGATTATATTGCTGATCAATCAGAGTTGGTCGTATTTATTTCCTGATGAACCAGAGTTGGTGGTAATTTGCTTCCCGACCAACCGGAGTTGGTGGTAATTATATTGCCGATCAATCGGAGTTGGTCGTATTTGTTTCCCGACCAACCGGAGTTGGTGGTAATTTGATCCCGACCAACCGGAGTTGGAAGAGATTGATTCTGAACTTGATGCATAGTGTGTAGCACTAATACTCCAAAAAATTTCATCAAAAAGAGGGAAGTGGGTAAAACATTCAACACTTTATTTATACTGAAGAAGACTCCATTACATAGAAATTCCAACTACTGATAATACTTGCGTAGATGTTCTGCATTCCATGCATTCTTAAATTGTTCTCCTTCCAAGGTTTCAATCCTGTATGTCCCTGGACGAACAACTTCTGTTACTCTGTAGGGTCCATGCCAGTTAGCTTCAGTTTGTTGTGATTTTGAATTACTTTCTTCAGCACATAGTCTCCTTTCTTCAAATCAAACTTCTTTACCCCCTTGTTGTAAAACAGAGCTGTTCGTTGTTGGTATGTAGCATTCCTGATTGCTGCTTCTTCTATAACTTCTTCGAGCATATTTAGATCTAATTGCCTCGTCAAGTCACTGATAGGAGAATTTAAATTCAGCACCCTGTGTGTGGGTAGGCCCAACTCGGTAGGTATAACAGCTTCACTTCCAAATGCCAGCATGTATCGAGATTCTACTGTTGTTACTCGCGGTGTAGTACGATAAGCCCACAGCATATAATGTAGCTCGTTAATCCAATTTGCCTTTGCATCATCTAGTCGTTTTTTTAAACCATTCAGCAGCGTTCTATTCGTCACCTCAGTTTGTCCATTGCTCTGGGGATGTCCTGGTGCAGAGTGGGTCTTCAGTATGTTTGACTGATGACAATATGCAGCAAACTCCTTATTGTCAAACTGAGTTCCATCATCTGTGATGAATGCATGGGGAAGACCATATCTACAAATGATATTCTTCCAAATAAATTGATACACCTTGTCATATGTCATATCAATAAGAGGCTCAGCTTCCACCTATTTAGTAAAGTAATCCACAGCGACCACGAGATATTTAAATCTTCCCCTAGTCGTTGGAAGTGGCCCAACCAAGTCTATTCCTCACATAGCAAATGGCCAAGGGGACGTGATGGGTGTTAATAATGCTTAGGGAGTTCTTCGAACAGAAGACAAGCGTTGACATTTATCACACTTCTTTGCATAAGATGTACAATCAGCTCTCATCGTTGGACAATAATACCCCTGTGTTGTTATTCTTCGCAAAAGCGTCCGACCTGCCACATGGGCTCCACAAGACCCTTCATGGATTTCTTCGATCAAATTTTTTACCTTGGAGGGGTGGACACATCTTTAAAACCCTGCTATAATTCCTCGTCTATATAAAATGCCATTGGTCAATACATAACGAGTAGCTTTAAAATTCAATTTCTTGGCTGTGAGTTTATCAGTTGGCAGAGCCCCCTCTTCAATATAGGCCCTGATGGGATCCATCCAAGATGGTCCTAAATCAAGGGTAATAAAATTCATCATTAGATCCTCGTTTATGCTCCGATCATCTAGGATTTCTATTAGGATTGTTCTTCTTAGCTAGGTGCATGTGGCTGATGCTAACCGAGCTAGTGCATCTGCTCTTGCGTTCTCCGATATCGGTATTATAATCAATTGTACGACATTAAAACTAGATACAACCTCCATTGCCTTCGCATGATACTTGATCATTAATTATCCTTTTGCTGCATATACCCCCAGCATTTGATTTACGATCAATTGTGAGTCACTGAATACGACGACCTGCTCTGCCTTCATGGTTTTTGCCAAACTAAGACCAACAATCATAGCTTTATATTCAGCTTCATTATAAGAAGCTTTAAATTGAAAGCGTAGAGCATAGTCCACATCGATCTCATCTGGGCTATTTAAAACAATCCCTGCTCCACTGCCTGTATTGCAAGATGAGCCATCCACATATAGATTCCATATAGGTACTTCATCATCAAACTCTTGATCGGACAGAGTTCCTCGGTGGAATATTTGTTGCTTCTTTATGTCCTCTTCTAACACTTCTTGTTGTTCATCGACCATCTTATCTTGCTCGTCAACCGACTTAAGTTGGTTGGGGTTTAAATTTAATGATCCTGTAACATCCACAGGCTGGTCGGTATTCAACTTTTGCTCTTTGGAGACGTCTGGATAAGTGAACACTGCGATAAAATCTGCCACTGCTTGCCCTTTGAGCGATGACCTAGGCTCATAAATTATATCGTATTCGCCCAATTCTACTGCCCAGTACATCAATCATCCTGATTTCTCTAGTTTGTGCAGAGATTGCCTTAACGGCATATCTGTATACAAAACTATAGTATGAGCCTCGAAATATAGCCTCATCCTTCTGCTTGCTTCATTCAGTGCTAGGGCCAGCTTTTTTAGTCTTGGATATCTGATTTCTACTCCTCGGAAGGCCTTACTAGTGTAATAGATTGGTTTTTGCACTCCATCCTCCACTCTTATCAACACCGAGCTTACTGCATTTTCTAAAACTACCAGATACAAGTATAATTTTTCTCCCATCACTAGTCTGGACAACAATGGAGGTGCTCCCAGGTATTTCTTCAATTCTTGAAAGGCCTTCTCGCATTCATCATTCCACTCAAAAGTCTTTCGGAGTGTTTTGAAGAATGGGAGGCATCTATCAGTTGCTCGTGACACAAACCTATTAAGTGCTGCAACTCGCCCTGTGAGACTTTGCACTTCCTTCTTCGTCGTCGGAGATCGCAGCTCCAATAGAGCCTTGATCTTTTCAGGATTCGCCTCAATTCCTCATTGGTTAACAATATATCCGAGAAACATGCCTTCTCGTACTCTGAATATGCATTTGGTGGGATTTAGCTTCATTTGATATTTCTCTAGTTGATCAAAGGTCTGGCCTAAGTCAACTAGATGATCAACAGCTTTCTTTCTCTTCGTTAGCATGTCGTCAACATAAACCTCCATGTTATGACTGATTTGCTCTACAAACACCTTGTTCATCAACCGCTGATAGGTAACACCTGCATTTTTAAGTCCAAAAGGCATAACATTATAACAATAAGTTCCTCTCGGGGTAAAATAGGTACTCTCCCTATCTCTAGGCTTCATTTTAATCTGGTTATAACCAGAATAAGCATCCATGAAACTTAATAATTCATGCCCCGAGGTAGCATCCACTAGTTGATCGATTCGGGGCAAAGGAAAATGATCCTTTGGGCATGCCCTATTAAGGTCGGTGAAGTCTACACACATCCTCCACTTGTTATTTTTCTTCTTTACCATCACCACATTTGCTAGCCAGTCAGGATATTTGACATCCTCAATGAAAGAGGCTTTTTGTAGCTTCTCTACTTCCTCCTGTATAGCTTGATTTTTCTCAGGACTGAACACTCTTCTTTGCTGCTTTACTGGCTTGATTTCCTTGTTCACATTGAGCTCGTGACACAAGAAATTTGGATCTATTCCTGGCATGTCTTCATGACTCCACGCAAAATTCTGCTTTCTTCGCCTTAGGAATGCTATCAATTCTTATTTTATTGATACATCCAAGGATGCACCAATTTGAGTTGTTCGTTCTGGATGCTCGTCGTCCAGAATGACATTCTCAGCAGCCTTCATGACCTGTCCTTTCACGAGTTGGGACTCGTCTCTAGGGTCTAATGTTTCAATCTCCGCATCTTCTATTTGGTAGGTAGTAGTCTTCTTTCTGGATTCTTCATGCTCCTCCTGCTCGACAGACGAATAGTAGCATTCTCGAGCTACGTTTTGGTCGCCTTTCACCACTCCTACTCTAAAATTAGTTGGGAATTTTAAATATTGATGTTCAATAGATGGTACTGCTTCGAATTTTTTTAGTCCTACCCTTCCCATGATGATGTTGTAAGTTAATTGGACATTTTTATCCATTACAAATAAGCGTACTCTGTCCGTTCGAAAATCAGGCCATGTACCAATAAGCATATCCAACTTGATCATCCCAAGTGGAAAAACCTTTTCGCCAGTAAAACTAAGGAGGGGTCTATGGTATGGATCCAACTGGGATAACTTTAAATTCAAATTGTCAAAGCATGGATAGAACATGATATCTTCCAAGCTACCATTGTCCACTAGTACTCGTGAAATCACCACTTCCTTCATTCTTATCTTGATCACCAATGGGTCATCATGAGGATATAGTACACCTGTCAAGCCGTTCTTAGAGAAACTAATGACCAGTTTTTCCTTATTCACCTTCCTCGGGTGATCATCTTTAGCCAGATTTATTCACTGAATGTACGAACAAGCTTGAGCCTCATTGAGGTAAGCTTTTCTCTCAGCAGTCATATCTCCACCTCCTGCATCTCCACCTGTAATGACATTACATTCAAATGATCCAAAATGGATAGAAAATACCTCACGTTCTGGATGTTTTTGTCTTTTGGGGAGATCGGGGTCATCTTGGTCATCATCCGGGTCTTCTTCATGACTTCTCTTCTTATCTTCTTTTGCTCGACGAGGAGATCTAGACCTCTTCCTTGCTCGATCATTGCTCTTTTCACCATTTTGACGATCAACATACCTGGTCATCTTTTCTCGTCTGATGAGTGCTTCAATTTTATTCTGAAGAGCTATGCAATTTTTGGTCGTGTGACCATAATCTTTATGAAACTCGCAATATTCGGACTTATTCCTCTTGTTAGGATCTACCTTCATTTTCTCTGGCCAGTTTAGCTCCTCGCTGTTCTTGATTTCCTCCAGAATGTGGCTTATATCTACTTTTAAAGGAGTATAATTTCCAAATTTCTTCAATTGTTCCAATGCTTGCTTTGCTTTTGACTGCCTGTTACCACCATTGTTCTTCTGCTCCTTCTTCTCAGCCTTATCAATCTCAACCTTGGTCTCTTTGGTGTCCATATTCTTCTTCGCAGCCATAGCTTCCTCGGCATTCATAATCTTGGTTGCCTTTGCCATTAGTTCTGCCATGGTTCTAGGCGGATCTTTGGCTAGAGTGTTGTACAATTTATCTGGCAACAGTCCACTCATCAGAGCAGTAATTACTGTCTTCTCCTCGTAATCAATTACCTCGAGGTTCTTATTATTGAAACGAATAATATAATCCCAGGTGCTCTCACCTGCCTTCTGTCTAACACTTAGCAAGTGTGCTACTTGTTTGACTGGATTTGGTTCAAAACAAAAATTTCCAATAAAGAGTTCTGCTAGCTGAAAGAAGGTCGCAATTTTCCCCGAGGAAGGTTATTGTGCCACATCTGAGCAGATCCGGTAAGGGTTCCTGAAAATGCCCTGCATCGCATCTCGTCTGGAACAGCATAGATATTAGTAGCTGCCTGGTATTGTTCTATATGTAGAAAAAGATCAATTTTTCCATCGTATTTTGGTGTTACTACCAGGGCTTTGAATTTTGACGGTGTGGGAAAGTCCACAATCTCTTATATGAATGGTGTTCCTCGGACAAAAGTCCTTTGTAGAGGATTTTTGGTTTTAGCCATCTGCCCTAATCTATCCTCCAACCTTTGAATTGAGCCCTTCCATGAATCATTTCCTTCCTCTATCTTATTGGTTTGAGCAACTGATCGTGATGAATTTGCCTCTTGGGATCTTTCATGACGAGCAGTTGGTCGTAAATTTGTGCAGAGCCTTCCTTTAAATCAGATGGTCGTTGAGAGTTCCTCGACATAATCCTAGGGGGACTTCTATTCCTCCTAGGACCCAAACGATCAAAATGAGAGACTCTACTCAATCTTTTAAGAGCACTTGTCCTTTCTGGGTATAGAGTGATGTTTTGCTGAGTGTCTGTAGCTCGCACCAAGGAAGTCCACCCAGGCTGATAAGAAGGATCATTAGATTTCTCAGTACGATATGAATCGGTGCGTCTGAACTGAGATTCCTCTAGGAATAACGTTCACCTAGTTCGCGAAGAGAGTAAATGAGTATTTCTCAGAACGCTTCGTTATCGTGATTGGGCTGGCACTCCGCCTTGAACAGTTTGTATGAGTTGACGCATGGTTTCTTGCATGGCCGTTTGCCCTTGGGCCAAATTAGCCATTATACCAGCCAGATCTTGAACATTTGGAGGAGTAGATGGAGGATTTGGAGGGATCCCAGCATTTCGATTGCTGGATTCAGGATGATCAGCATCGGTGATGAATTATTTTGGTGAAAAACGATAATTACAGTCGTTTCCCATAGACGATGCCAATCTGTTGATGTAAAAAATTAGATTTGACCTAACTATTTTAATCACAGATAAAAAGAATAAAGAAATAATAGACAATAGATTTTTAAAGTGGTTCGGCCTTGCAAGAATGACCTACATCCACTGTTTTTGTTATTGCTGACTATTTTTTTATAATTCTCGAGGAATGGTTTGCTCAAGAAATTCTGATCCCCTTCCAATGAGGAGATTACAATGTATTTATAGCCTTGAGGCTGTACAAATTAAAGGACAATGCGCTGTTATCTAGTAGACATGTACATCTGTATGATAATAAATGAGCATTTAATGCGCAGTCTTCTCCTTGATTATCCTGATTAGAATGCTATGTTGCTCGGACTGCCTAAGCTGCTCAGACCGCCTAAGTAGCTCGACACACTCGAGCTGCTCGGGGCCCCTGAGTTCCTCGTGGTTTCTTAGTTGCTCGGTGATCTTGAGTTTCTCGATAGAAGTATACATAATTTCTACGCTGCAGACACGTGTCTGTAAGTGAGTGGTCCATGTCAGCAGACTAAATTTGGTATCAACAACCGCTATAACAATTAGCATCTTCTTTACACTTTTATTTGAAAAAGTAGTTAATTAAAAACATTTTGTGGCTGAAAAAGTAGCTATAGCTGAAGCGATTTATGTGTTGGAGAAGTACTTTACCCCATCATTTTTTTATATAAGTATTCACTTGTTGGTACACTTATGCGACGAGGCACTTCTTTGCGGCACAGTTGGATACTGATGGATATACTCATTTGAAAGGTTGATAAAAGTTTTCAAAGATCATGTCAAGAATACACGATACATTGAAGGATTAATTGCAAATGAATACATCATCGTGGATCGTGGAGTCATCAATCATCGCTCGGGAATATATGCTCGAACCAAGCATTGTAGATAACAGTTATGATTTTTTCAATGAAGGTGGTCATGAAATGGGCACACGAGTGAAATTAATAAGTTTAGAGTATGAACAAGTAGCTCTTTATCAATTTATAGCCCATGAAGATGTCGAAGAATGGAAAAATTAAGTTTATGTTGTCTTTTTACATTATTTTAACTTTATACTTGATCAACTTCATAATATGTTCATCATGGTCAATGAAGGAAATATGATGTGTGTGGGAACAATAATAGACGAGGAATGATGGAACAATTAGAAAGAAAATTTAAGCTATGGGTGTCACATGAGGTAATTATTATGATAATTCCTCGTATTAAATCACAAATTGCAAGAAAGATTTAAAACTAACCTAATTAATTTATCTATAATCTCAGCTCTTAAGGATGGGTGATGCAACATCAAGGCTTGCTCGTCTGGCCACTGGACAAAATTTCATTGCACATGAGTATAAAAAGTATCGATTGAACGGTTATGCATTCGATGCAAGGGTGTACGAGGAAAATACATATATATAAAACTCGGGAATTCCATATAAGTCTCTTACTTATTTTCGAGCGAGTGCGAAAGATAAAAATCTCGTTGAAATTGAAATGACTTACTATGGTATCATTCAGAATATATTTGAATTAAAATATATAAGCTTCAAAGAGTTTGTGTTTTACTGTGATTGGGTAAGAGTTAAGTAAAAAAATGCTTGAAAAATTAATTCGGGTACCAATTTTATCATGGTTGACTTGTCCAAGATGAAGAACAACGAGCATGTGAGTGATGAGCCATTCTTTGTGCTTTTCAAAAGGTTAAGCAAGTGTTTCACTCGGAGTATATCAATAACAAGAAGGAGTCAATCGTCTTATACGTGCCAAAGTGTCCAAACAGTAGCGTGGATGACTTGAATGCTCCTACCAAATATATATCCATTTTTTATGATAACCCGAATTTGAAACACTTGTTAGATTTGTAATAAGGATTCCAATTATTTGAAACAACTCTTAGTTTAGTTTATGATATGGATTTTTATTCTTCTAATGTCGTGGTTAATTTGTATTCTTCAAATGTCGTCATTGATTTATCATAGTTTAATGCTTTGTTGGATATATTATTATTGGATGACAGTTTAATGCTTTATTCATTTAGATTTGATAAGTTTTTGGGGATTTGAATTATCTTTATTGATTAGTTAGTGAATATGTTAATTTGGATTTTAATCATTTTAAGCATTATTTGAAACAATTCTTAGTATGGTTTATGATAAATGTCGTCATAAATTTATCATGCATATTATCTAACAATGTCAAACTAACTCATTATTCATATTTCTAAATCATCTTCTTATATATATATGTTTATACTAATATTTTTTTTGCAAGATATGTCTTCATCAGGGTGTGAGGGAAGAGGCGGTGAGGAAGGCTCATCTAGCACTAGGGCCCTAAAGTAGGGTAAGTTGGGGAGCATAGTGGAGAATAAGATTGCCTTCCATGCTAGGGCCTTGGAATTGCTCAAAATGATTATTGGCCCCTGGTACACTGATTGGGGGAGGGTGCATGTTGAGATTAATATGGCCATTTAGGGGACATTACAGGTACATGTTAGATTAAATAATATTTACATTTCATTTTGTAATTTAAAATACTACTAACTCAATTTTTTTGTATTTGTTTGACTGGAATAATTTGACTTGTCCCCAGAAGGATGTGACTCCACGTTGGAACAACGAAGGGAGCAATGGAAAATGTGGAAGAAATACATGTGTGCACGGTATTTGGGCAGCGATTGAGAGTCTATCTTACGTCATAGGGACATGGTACTTGAGAAGGAGTCATTCTCGTTGGCAACATTTCATTGACAATGAGATATCAGATAGTCAATTGTGCTCTCGTCAATCGGGGAGGGAAAACCGGTCCAAGACGGTTGATGTGCACTACTCCGGGCGTACGTCTTATGCCGAGGTGGCGCATAGGATGGTAAGTTTTGAATGTTATTTCATTTTACTTTTAGTTTATTCTATTTGGTGTTATTATATAGTAATTCAATAATTTTGCATTATTTTTTTTTAGGAGACGGGGAGTGGTCCTGGGGGTAATCCACATAGGATCGATGACTATGTGGCTATTCGAATGAAGAAAATAAAGGATAAGGGGTTCAATCTGACCGTGGTCACCACCATCATAATCTATAATCGTGTTTATGTTATTAATTCATAATTTATAATCACATACTTTTTTATTATTTCATCTAATCGCGTAAATTTTGTTATTTCAAGAAAATCTCAAAGAAGTTCACAACTCGCAGAGTGATGCCAACAAGGAATTTTTGAGTACAGATGAACTTAAACAAGTGTTTGGGGGGGATCATAAAGACCGTACTCTGGGTGTTGGATCTTGGGTGAGGAAATCAAGGCTCGTCAAAATTACGTCGAGTAACATTGTATTAGCATGCAAGGTTGACGAAATGAAGACAATTACGAACCAAAAGTTTGACACCCTTGAAAAAACATTAAATAAAATGTTTTTGATGGTTAAGCAAGATCTTCAAGGTCGAGCCGAGTGCAACACCCTCACCGATACACCCATTATCTATATATGACTTATTCATCACTCCCCCCCGTCTCAACTGTTCAAACTCCATTTATAATTGGTTGGGATAAAGTCTATTCACAAGACTTACGACGAGGTGATAGAATTGTGAGGGGGTTGAAGAACCCGAGTATACGTCCACGTTGCTTGGTGTATAACCGTCCACTACAGAGTCATGAGGCTCGAGCTCATGTTATTAAAGTTTTGGTGGAGAAAGAGAATGAAGACTTGTAATTGAATGAATAGTGCGACATGCGGTATAGTGAGGGTTGTATTGGTTCTTATATTATATGGCCTAACTTTCTCCCCCAACTTGAAAATCAAAGAACATTCACTTTTTATGTAATCATTTTGTATTTAACATTCTAATTTGGATTTATATATCATGTTTCTTATTTATATTTGGTTAGTGATTTATTATTATGAATACTAGTGTTGATTTTTGTTAGTTATTGTTAAAATATATCATTGATTGCTGCTACATGTGAAATAATATACTGCTGGGCAGCTCGCAAGTTTTTTTATTCAGCTACCCAGTATTGTCGTGGACTTTGACTGTACGATTCCTTGACAATGAAAACTTGCCACGGTCAAAGTTCTTGATAAGTTTTCCATTGTCACGGACTTGTCATGGTCAAAGTCCATGACAAACGGACTTCTCATGGTCAAATTTCATGACAAGTTCATATTGAAATGGACTTTGACCATGACATAGACAATGTTGTCACGGTCAAAATTCGTAACAATATGAACTTATCATGAACTTTGATTGTGACAAGTTCGTAACAAATATAGTTGTCACCCCCATTCCTACCACGGTTTTTGAATGTGATAAGTGCCACTTGTCAAGATTTTTGATCATGAAAAATAGTCTGTTTTGGTGTAGCATATATGCATTAATATTCACCTGCACAATATAAACATCAACTAATTAATATTTCCCACTTAATCAATCAATACAACAAGTCCAATTTTAGTTCATTTTAATTAAATTAGTCCTAAATTACTACGTGTCCACCAATATGCAAGCCCTGTGTGTATATATATAATACACACACATATATATACATAAACATAATACAAGTTTCTTCTTAAAACTTAAAAAATGATCATATTACTATTTTTTCATTCCTATTTTTCTTAAGCTATTTGAAATAAGATAAAATTCTTTTACGATAATTAAATTATTTTAATTAAGTTTGAGAACATATAATTATTTATATGTATAAGTACATTCAAATATAATATCCAAAACAAAATAGTATTTAATTTAAATAATTTAAGTGTTCTTAATGTTAATTGTTTTTTATGTGTATGTTCTCACATTTAACATACGTATAAAAGTGATTAACATTAAGAACACTGAAATTATTTAAATTATATTTTATTTGAGATTGAATATTATATTTGGATGTATTTGTACATATAAACCATATACATCATGATTATGGTTGAACCATATTTCCATTGACACAATTAAAATCACATATTATGGTTGGAATAAAAAAAACTCCAAATTTATGTTGCCTATGCAAATGAACCCTTAGTGACATTTCTAAATAGATCTATACATCATGTTAAGTGTTATTTTTGCCCTAACCCTAACTGGTATATACATATACATATACATATACATATACATATACATACACACACATACATATACTGGTACATACATATATATACATAAATGCACTTGTCCATAAAAATACTTATACATACACTAATATATACATATACATATACAACACTACCCCACAAATCAAGAATGGTCATGGACTTTGGCTATGACCAAGCCCTCGGGTCACGGCTGAGGTCTGTGACCATTTTTTCGTGACAAAAAAATATTTTCATGGACTTCATCAGTGACTCAAAATAAGGGTTACTACCTCCTATATGGGAGAATATATGGCATTGTGGTCACGGACCTGGGCCGTGACCATGGGTGGACTGATGTTCAAAGTTGGTCATGAACTTGGGCCGTAACCACATGGTCACGGACCTGGGGCCATGTGTGGGGCGTTGTTGAAAATGGGTCACAACCCAAATTCATGATGCCTGGAGTTCACGGATTTAGGCCGTCACCAGATGCATCTAATAAAAAAAATATTTTTAGGCAGCCCCAAAGAAACAAACTCTATTTAGTATATAATTCATATACAATTAAGCAATATTTTAACTGCGGAGTTGACAATTCAAAGTAAAGCACCATGCCATCCTAGTTAATTCATAAATCATACAAGATATTTTCAAATTTTATTCATATTCTTAAACTAGGTGTCCCATGACTACGCGGTCAGTTTCTACGAGTTACATTGGTCCCGTGTGAGGTGTTCGTGCCTCTTACAGGTCCATTTGGAGGCTGTTTTGGATTTTCACCCTCCAATGGCATGTTTTTAACCCTAACTGTAGTTATTAATAAATTTTAGTCATATTGTCAAATCGAGAGTCATATTACTATGGGATCAGTTACATTGGCCCGTGCGAGGTGCCCATGCCTATTACGGAGCCATTTGGGAGCTATTTGGGGTTTTTGCCCTATAGCGGCATGTTTTTAAGCGTAAGTCTAGACATTTGCAAATTTTAGTCATATTCTCAAATCAAGCATCCCGTGACTATGGAGTCAGTTCATACGATTTATATTGGTCCCGTGCGAGGTGTTCGTGCCTCTCACGAGGCTGTTTGCAGGTTGTTTTAGGGTTTCTCCCTCTGGTGGTATGTTTTTAAGCCTAAGTCTAATTATTTGAAAATTTTAGTCATGTTCTCCAACCGAGCATCTCGTGACTTTGTGATCAGTTCTTATGAGTTACATTTGTCCCGTACTAGGTGTTTGTGCCCCTCATGAGGCCGTTTTGGGTTTTCGACCTCTAGCACCATATTTTTAAGCCCATAGTCTAGTTTTATTTGTGAATTTTAGTCATATTTTCAAATCGGGCATCCCGTGACTATGCTGACAGTTCCAACCAGTTACATTGATCTCTTGCGAGGTGTTAGTGCCCCTTACATGGCTGTTTAGGGTTATTTTAGGTTTTTCCCCTCTAGCGGCATGTTTTTGAGCCTACATCTAGATATTTGTAAATTTTATTCATATTATGAAACTAAGAGTCCCGTGTCTATACGATCAGTTCCTACGAGTTACATTGGTCCCGTGCGAAGTGTTCATGCCCCTTACAAGGCCATTTGTATTTTTGGGGGTTTTCACCCTCTAGCAGCATGTTTTTAAGCCTAAGTACAATTATTTGTAAAGTTTAGTCATATTTTCAAATCGGGAATCCCGTGACTACGCGGTCACAATCTAGGAGATATATTGGTATCGTTTGAAATGTTCGTGCCCCTTATAGGGTCGTTTGGTTGATGTTTTTGGGTTTTTGCCCTCCAGTAGTATATTTTTAAGCATAAGTCTAAATATTTGCAAATTTTAGTCATATTCTCATATCGGGCCTTTCTTGACTACGTGGTGAGTTCCTACAAGTTACATTGGTCCCGTGCGAGGTGTTTATACCCCCTACGGGCCCGTTTGGGGGCTGGTTTAGGTTTCTCCCTCTAGCGGCATGTTTTTAAGCCTAGATATTTGCAAATTTTAGTCATATTCTTAAACCATAAATCACGTGACTACATGGTCAGTTCTTATGAGTTACATTGGTCCCGCGTAAGGTATTCGTGCCCCTTATAGGGTCGTTTGATGGTGGTTTTTGGGTTTTCACCATATAGCAGCATGTTTTTAAGCCAAAGTGAAGATATTTATAAATTGTTGTCATATTCTAAAACTGAGCATCCCATGACTGTCACCAGTTCCTTCAAGTTACATTGGTCCCATGCGAGGTGTTCGTGCCTCTCACGAGACCGTTTGGGGGTCATTTTGGGTTTTTGTACTCTATTGGCATGTTTTTAAGCCTAAGTCCAATTATTTGTAAATTTAGTCATATTCTCAAATCAATCATCTTGTGACTATGTGATCAGATCCTACGAGTTGCTTTGGTCCCGTGTGAGGATTTTTTGCCTCTTATAGTTTGTATGAGTGTTTAATCATTCATAAATCAAACTAAACATTCATATAAACTAAAGCGCCAATGTAGAGTCAATATCATAATAGGATACAATTTGGATACAAATAGGATTGTCACGGGCCAATATAGTAATATGATACAAATGTGATTGTCAAGGGTAAAATAGTATTTTAATACTCAATCTTCCTCTAAATCAACTAAAAGATCTTTCAAATTAGGGTTGTTATTAAGAGTAAACTGGAACTCTTTAGGAGCATTTAATGCATTTGCTCATACCCTTTGGGGCATGCACAACAATAGACCAATTGCCGTTGTTTATGCACTTTGAGTAGAATACATTCTTCACGTTCTAAATGGCACAAATAAAAGTCTCATCGACTATACGATCTTTACTTTTCATCTTTGATAAATATACCATGAGAAGTTTTAAGTCAAGATCAACATTACAAGCATTCGTAGTGTACTCCACCTTCACCCAATCACAACATAATACAATTTCTGTGAAATCTAAATAATTGCGTTCCAGAATTCGTTAGACAATCCCATAATAGGTTAGCACCGTATCAATTGGATTTTTAGCGCTTTTTCCAGCGAAACAAGTAGTCAAGGCAGAATTTGAAATTCCGATGTTTTGCATAAAGAGCTTTTCCTCAAATGGATATGAAACAAAATCAAAACTGTTGGTGAAGAATTTTTTAAACACTTTCGCATGAAATTTAGGATCGTTTGCTAGGCGTACAAGCCTTAAAGAGACATCACCTCTTTTTAGAAGTTGTATTTATTAATGAATTTATATTAGGGTAAGTTTTTACCACACATGAATAAATAACCACACCCATAAGAAGTGAAAATTACCTCTTTTGATATCCATGCCCAAAAATCATTCGTCGTGCACTTTCTCCTCTGATTTTGGGAAATTTTGTTCTCGTACTTCCTAAATGTAAATTGTAGAATTTAGATCATAATATATAGAATACATATAATCAAACAAGAACAATTAAATTAATTATGTAGGTACTTGCTCTCTCCAATCTTCAACTTCATCTTGGGATTTGAAGACGTAATGAGCTACTCGTCAGGTTCCTCAATCACTCGATCCCCACGAGAATTAAGTCTCTCAACTCTTATTCTGGCATATGTTTCCAAGCGTATAAAGATGATTCCAAAGTTATGTATTCTTCAACAATTGACCCTCCAATATACCATATATTCTTAATGTAGTCTTTAAAGGTTTTCATCAAACTCTCAGAAGGATACATCCATCTATACCTAGTGGGATCACACAATAAAGCCTCATTGCATAAATGCACAAGCACGTGAATGTTGATATCGAAACACGACAAAGGAAAATATTTCTCTAACACACAAATAGCCTCAGCTAAAGTTGATTTTGCGGATTTAATGTTCTTTCCATTTACCACTTTTGCAAAAAGTATAGTAAAGTACAAACTTACTTGCATAATTTTTCGATGGAGATTTTTATGCTCGAAGAGGCAATGCCTAAACATCAAAAGGATTAATTAAATGATGATGTGACAGTCTTGAGACTTGCACTATTTCAGGCCATTTGTTTGGTATTTTACTACCCTGCGCAAATTAATGGAATAACCATTCAGAGTCTTCAAGTTGAACAATGTGTATAGGAGGATATTTTTCTCACTAGTAGTCAAAGTGAAAGCAGATAGGGGGATAGAAATTCTTCCAGTTGTAGGATCATTTTTTAACCAAAATTTCTTCTTTATTTTCATCTTTTGTAGATCGCGACGCGCCCTCTCTCCATCTATATTAATGAGATCCACCCAGACATGTTCTTATTATATTTTCCGAAACATTCTTCTCTGTATGCATCACATCAATTACATACCTCACACGATGATATATCAATGTGCACAAGCATTACTTTACAAATGTTGTATATTTCATCAACTAGTATCTGATCCTCACCCATCTATAATGGGCGATTATGAACCAAAGTTCCGACAATTAAGAAAATGAGTGTGCACCCGTTAATTATCCTATTATTGGTCAATTCCCTAAAATAGTATTGCTTATAATATTCATCGTGAGTGGATGGAAATAATCCAGGGACTGTGGCAGGCAGAGGCACTGGGGAGGGGAATGTTCAAGGAAGCAACTTTGGGGATGTGAATGTTAAAGGAGGCGGAATTTTTTTTTTTTGGGGGGGGGGGGGGAACTTTGAGAGGGAGGATAGGTAAAACCTTGAGAAGGAGGGTAGGGAAGATGTCAAAGAGGCATCGCAGGCTGAAAACCTTGAGTAAATAAGGACACAAGGTGCCTAATTTCACTTGTCAACACTCCCAGATTACTTTTAATCTCTTGGATATCCCCATCTATCATGGACTGACTTTCGTCTTGGCTCGAGAGGCGATTCTTGATTAAAAAAAAGATCTTATCCATGAGAGGTGAAGTGTGTTTTAATTTTATTTTTGACATTTATGATCCAACAACTCTCATCCTCCCTCTTTTATTAGTTCCAAAGGTTTGGGCCAGGGCATCATTTTTAATTTCATCAAAAGGGCTTGAATCAGATTGATTGCTAATGACCTCGATCGATGCTTATAGTGTGAAATTGTATTTAGTCTTGCGATTTTAACATTATCTTATATAATACGTATATATATAAATAAATAACTGGTTATACTCTCCAGAGTCTGAGCCAAGTGTGGCAAAAATTTATTATCTTTGTCCCGTCGAGCATGCACGTACAAATTTCCCTAATTAGTTTTTTTTCGGCATCTGGACCGCCCTTTGTCCTATTTGACCTTTCACGCTTCAAATCTTCATACGATTTGGACCCAGTTTGTGGATATCAATTTTTTTGCTCTATTTTATTTTTATTTTTCTCCCTCTAAACCAGTTTTTTATCCATTGCCTGATTTTCCAAAAAAGTTATTCCATTAATCGACCAACATTTCAACATTCGAAAAGACTCTGTCTCTCAGAGCCAAAATGTTAAAGATCGATTCCCCCTTCGAAAAATGTCTCTGCTAAAGGTTTCTCCAATATTGATCAAATTTTCAGTAACTGGAGAAATAATCTTTTGCTTTGAATGGTTAGGGAATGAAACATGCTTACAAAGTTGGTCATAAATATCATCCTTGATGGCTTGATCAACTAAGTTCCAGTTATCCGCTGCCGTAGACAACACATTCTAGGACTCCCTAAGTTTCTCATTAGGTCCCTAGCACCTCCCGAATCCACTACAAACCCTAGGTCATGCTCTGAGTACCGATTTAGAGGCCATCAGGCCCTCTCGGGTCCCGTTTGACTCCGGTCAACTTCATCATCAGAGCAAAAGCTCGATGAATATTTGAAGGGCTTTGAATCCCCTTTCTAACGGCCTGCCCCATGTGCAAATTGGCATAATTATTCAGACGAATGAATTATTTTACTATCGAAAACTTATTTAGAGGCCACTAGGCACTCCTGAGCCCCAACTTGACCACAATCAACTTCATTGTCAGAGAGAAATCTCAATGGATCTTAGAAGTTCATTAAAACCCCTTCCAACGGTCTACTCCATTAACGAAACGACATAACCGTTCGTACGAAAGATCCGTTTTCCCTCAAAAATTGATTCGGAGGCCACCGGGCACTCTCAGGCTCCGTTTGACCAAGTTAAGCTCTTTAGCTCGAATGAGACTGAATGAATCTTATAAGGTCACTGAATACCCTTTTCTAATGGTCCACCCTGTGCATGAATCAACCTTACGGTACATACAAATGATCCATTTTACTCTGAAGGGTCATCGGACTCTTTCGGGACCCGTTTGACCAAATTCAACTCTTTGAACCGAGCGAAGCTTTTTGGAACATAGAATTACCTCGCACAACCTTTCCAATAGTCCACCCCGTGCATGATTTGGACTTACTATTATGACAAATGATCCATTGCTGTTGGATCAATGGTGCTTTCGAGTCCCATTTGACCCAAAGTCAACTTTCGAACTTGGGATCAACCTAAAGTATTCTTAGAGGCTTTGAATTACCTTTCTAACGGTATGCCCCGTGCATGATTTGGACTTACAGATTGCATTTTACGACCATTTTTCTAAAAAATCTACACGGGATTGCCAATCGGTAGACCTATTTCCCTGTCTATCGGCAGTGTGTCTTAGGTTACCTACCAATAGGCAGGGCAAAAACTATGCCGATCGGTAGTCCCCCTACCCTATATAAGGAGAGCATGGTCTCACTTCAAAAGGCACCCAAATCCATCAATATCAGTGATCTCAACAATATTTTCCTGCAATCAGCTAGGTTTCCTAGTGTGAAATTCCTTTCCACTTTTCATTCCCATCATTCTCATACCTAATTTACCAAAAACCTCCTTCGCTCTCATCCAATATTCATCCCAACTTGCAAGGAAGCTCATCAAGGATCAAAGACAAGCTTCAAGTCTCCAAAGAAGGTCCAAACATCCTTCTCTCTTTAAATTTCTTTAATTTTACATTAGTTATATAAATTCTCAATTTAGCATTTACTTTAGATCATACATATTAATATCTCATCCTTTATTATCTATAAGGCACATAATTTATTTTCAATAAAACTAACCCAAAACAAAGAAAAAGAGGGTTACACCCATAAATTCCAACGGGATTCTTTGTCACATTTTCTTTAACTAAAAATATCTTTTCTACACAAACACATATACTAAACTCCCTTTTAAATTTATGGAAAAAACCCCACCTTTGTGACGCATGCGAACTACATGGACTTTGATGCCTTTATAGGCTACATAGGCGTCTCGAACTAAAACCCGAGACTCGAGTCCTATTTTCCTATTTTATCCATATACTATTCATATATATTATTCTCGTGATTCATACTTGGGCCTTATCTAACATATATTATCGTCTCATCATAACGATCAATATATCTATAAGCTCACACATCATATTTTTTATAATTATTATTTTGGGAACATTCCTATGCATGAAGTCACTCCATATTTTCAATGATGCGAGTCGAGCGATTTTGATCTCCTCTTATATATACACGCACACACACTTCACGGAGAAATTAAGAAAACAGTAACATAAGCCCATGAGAGACCTAGGGGGGATGGGTGCCAAACACCTTCTCATTCTGTAACTTAGCCCCCGAACCTTTGAACTATTGGTTTCGCAAGCATCAGTCTATCTTTTATGCCTCTCTCTCGAGGCGACGACATGTTCTTTTGCTTGTTTTGTGAAAAATAGGCTGGGAACTCTATCTCTTAATATCACCCCCAACACCGACGATGACCGAAGCACCCCACGATGTAGCGAGGGGCACGGGACCTTTATCTCTCCCTCTTCCCCCCCCCCCCCCCCCCCCAAAGCAGCCGGGGAGGTGAGGATCTTGGGATGGCCATAATGGCGACTCCGCTGAGGATTTTCATAATAGGGATAGACTCTTTTTGAATGGATGTTATTATTTTTTACTTGTGTGCGTATGCACCTACCTGTATGTTCCCTTTTTCTCCTCTATTATATGCATTAACCTCATGTTTATATCACCTCGCACTCACTTTTTTCTTCACTCCCTTGTAAATAATCTCCATGTACACCTCACACTACTTACACTTGTATATAAGTTCATTTATGTCCACATGTTTCACACACCACTTAGAATATCCATGCTTAGGTGTCACTAGCACACACCTTCACTTATCACACTTGTATATATCCATGCTCACTCACATTTATCACATACCACTTATAGTTGATCCATGCTTAGGTTCACTACCACATACTCACTTATAGATATTCACGCATCACTCACTCTCACATATACATGCTTAGTATAATCTCCATGCTAAATTTACTTTTCATAATACTTGTACATTATCCCTTATTAGATAATGCTCATCATGCAAAAAAATATACTCTCTCCATAATATAGTAATCAAGAATTATGCATTTTGCACACTACATCACCAAGAGAATGGTTATTGACTAAAATTTTGTCTCTTACTGTGGGTCACTTTGTGATGGGCGCTGGTCCGATAGGTCGCGATTAACCTAAGAAATATGACTCTTACCTTCCATTATCCAAGTACCTTCGACGTATATTGAACAGTTCACCCCGCATCGTGCCACTTGATTGAAGTCATGACGGGAGGTATATAGCAGGGAACTCATTAACATACATCGAGTATATCGAATTCGCTCTCACACGTACTGTACCAAGGATATATATAGTAAGACAATTCACGTACACTCAGGTATATAAAATGGATTGTCCATACATACCGATTACCCTCAAAAGAAAGACGTATATCGTGAAAGTCATGCCAAAGGGTGGAACCTTTTCACTAACCCAACAACTACATACCCTCATATAGGCGTTATACATAGGGCACTCATATTTAGTTTGTCGGTTACTACCCGAAACTCTGTCGAAATGTTAGGTCGGCATGCCGCCCAAATTTTGGCACAATTTTGTATTTTTCCAAAACGGAACCCTGTCCATGAGCATGGAAACGAGTCAAATCATGTTTTACATATTTTTCAAAACCAATTTTTCCCAGGCTCGGGTCCTATCCGAAATTTTTCTTGCATTTAGGTAAACCTAATACAAGTGAAAACATAATAATAATAATAACAATAATAATAATAATAATAATAATAATAATAATAATAATAATAATAATAATAATAATAATAATAATAATGCTGGGAGTCTTCTCTCGTTTTTGCCTCCTTCATTACCAAAATTTTCAAAAACATTTCCCCCCCTTTTATCAAAATACCAAAAATATTTTTCCTCCTATTTTATCAAAATACCCAAAACATTTTTCCTCCTCTTTTATCAAAATACCAAAAACATTTTGTCTTCCTCTTTCCAAAAATATATCAATTTTTTTCCTCTTTATTCTAAAAGATTCTTCTTTTTCTCTCTTTCAAAAATAAATTGAAATCATTTTCCCCTCTCAGGTCGATCGCATACCTGACCCTTGGCCTGGCTCCCTATAGGCTTCGGTCTTTCATTGAACTTCCTTGAAGCTCCGTCAGTTCTCCCGCTACTTCCTCCGAGTTCGAAATCCACCTTCCCTAACTTTTCATGGAGAACGCAGACCAAGTACCGAATGTGCAGCCTGATTTGATGACGGTCATAGTCCAACTTACAACCAAGATTAATAACCGTAAAATCAAAGTTCATGATATGCAACGAAACTGAGTCCTTATTCCGTAAGAGCCCGAGGTCCTCTTCCCTCGCGCTATGGGTCCGCCCGCACCTGAGCCTATTTGGGTCCTAGAAGAATATCATCTTGCTCCATATGCCCCTCTTGCCAATGAGCCCACCACTAGCTCAACTCCCTATGCCGAACCTTGCCCAACTAGGGGCTAATTCGCCAGTACCATCAAGGAGGACCTTAAGCTATTGACCAAGAAATTTGACCAGGTTCGAATCTCCGGAAACTACATGGATTAGACCCATATATCTCCCTACCCTAAAGCAAGGCGGTTGGAAAAGTTTAAAATGCCCAATATTGAGAAGTTCAGGGGTAACGGGACCCTAATTATTCATCTTAGAAGTTACCACCGAGCCATGACTCTCCTAGGTGCCACCGAAGAAATAATGGTCTGAATGTTCCAACAGACTTTGACAAACAACACTCTTCGCTTGTTCCTATCCCTCGAGGAATCCAAAGTTCATAGCTGGGAGGACTTTGACCTTTAATTCATGTTAGAGTACAAATACAAGGAGTAGTTGTAGGTTACACGCTGTGATTTAGAACTTCTCAAGCAAAACCTCAGAGAAACTGTCAGTAATTTCCATAGAAAGGTGGAGGGAGAAAGTGGCCACCAAGACCAACCAGACTTTCGAAAAGGATCAAGTTAGTATTATGAAGAAAAACTTATTACCCCAAGTCCAAGAAACAATGGGAGGACAATATTACCGACATTTTCAAGCCCTCTGGTAAGCAAGAGTGGAGATCAAAGAAGTCTTTCCAAGACAAAAGCTGAGCCAAAGAAAGTATCTTGGCAGTTTACTCCAAAAAAAATATGAGAAGCCTGCTACAGTCTCGACCATCAATAATATCTCACAGCCTATTACCTCTCGGGCGCCAAGGAGTCATGACAACCCAGTCAGAAAAGAGTACACCGAGCTTCATGCTCCCCTTTCCAAAGTCTACCAAGCCATATTGAACCGAAAACTCATCAATCCATTAGACCCTCGTCCATTACAAAACCCACTTTCTAAAAATTTCAACCCCGACTCCCATTGTGATTTTCATCAAAATATCGGCCATACCACTGATCAGTACTTCCATCTTTAGAATGTAATCCAAGGTTTGATTGGTCGAGGTGTTATCATTGTACCAACCAATCCTAAGCCAAACACTACTCACAATCCACTCCCAAATTATGAAAATGACCCAGAATTCGACCCATCTACCTAGATTGCACCTAGTAAATCACCCATTATACCCGTATATTCACCCAAACCCCTTAAAGTTTTCCCACATTTTTTCCTACACCCAATCTATTTTGCAGACCATGACTTGTCATTTCTTACAAGAGTATGCATTACCATAAGTACTCGTTCCAAGGGAAAGCATATGGAATTACCAGCGGTACTGAACCAACTCTTAGAGTTTGGGATGAAATTTCCCTAAGAAATGACCATTGACTCCCAGAAGTTCAGCACATTATTCATTAAAGTCTAAAAGTGGGCTCGAGAGTCAGATAATTAGGTAGTACCCATTGACAAAGTGAGCTTAAATAATGCAGTTCAGATCATAACAGACGTGTTTCAACAGACCAATGAGATTTACAGTATATCCGAATTACTCGATGCCTTAAAGCTACAAAGACGGTTGGCCCCTTCACTTTTGCATGTCCCCATTGAGTGGGAGGATCATTATGAAGAAGCCACTGAGGTTGTGGAATGCATTGAATTCTCATAGCAAGATGACATTATTTCCACCGGATGGGGAAATGAGTTTGACAACTCAGTTAAGGAATCGAGTCAGGAAATGATCAGTCCAATATTTGACTCGTAGATACTGGGGCTGACACTCTGCATAATCCACTCAGGCGCTACATCATCGGATCCATCCGTCCTGATCAAGACTACTGATTCACCCCTTCTCAACTAGAACGCTATACGTGTTCCACCAAATCAACCCCGATGTTTATCCTATTTCTTCTTCTTTTGTTATTCCTCCTTGTTCTGATCATGATGTAATTAAAACCTCCTTCGATGAGGTTCTCAATGCTATTTTTCTCGAGATTGAAATAAACAAAGATTTTGAGTATCTTATAGTGCTTTACATTAGTCGTCTTGATTCTAATCAAACTCTTGATGATGATGATGATTTTGCAAATGAACAATTCTTAACTGATCTTAATAAGGTTAATAACAAACAATATAATCGCGTTCAAATTAATGAGGATGAAAGTTTTATTATCAATCTCGATTTTAATAGCCAGTTGCGTGAGATTAGATTAGGGTCCACCCTTGATGAACATGAGCGCGCGTATCTCAAATAATTATTGAAGGAAATTATGGACGTCTTCGCATGGTCCTACGACGATATGCCCAACATCGATCCCGAAATAGCTTAGAAAGATATTCCAACTATCTCGAAATGTAAACTGGTGAAACAGAAACTGTGAAAGCTCCTCACCGAATGGTCGATCAAGGTTAAAGAAGAGTTGGTCAAACAGTTGAACATAGGCTTCATCCGGGTGATCAAATATCTTACATGGTTAGCCAAAATTATACCCGTACTAAAATCAGGAAGAAATGTTTACTTATGCGTTGATTAACGAGATTTGAATAAAGCCTCTCCAAAAGATGATTACCCACTGCCCAATATCGATATGATTATAGATAAAATGACCAGTCATACTCTCAAGTCATTCGTTGATGTTTTTTCCGGATACAATCAGATTATGATGCACCCTAATCTTCAAGATAAAACCGCATTCATCACCCCTTGGGGAACCTTCTGTTACATAGTTATTTCCTTTGATCTAAAAAACATAGGGGATACCTACCAAAGGGCTTCCATAACTATCTTGCATGATCTGATACACAAGAGGTCGAGGTCTATGTAGATGATATGATCATGAAGTCTAAGACTCGAGAAAGCCATGTTCCCACTTTTCGAAAGTTCTTTGAACGTCTATGGCAATATCAGATACGACTTGACCCACAAAAATATGTTTTTGGCATTACCAAAAGAAAACTTTTGGGATTAATGATTAGTGAGAAGGGTATTGAAATAGATCCTGCCAAACTAAAAGCCATAGTCGAAATGCCACCACCCTGAACGGAGAAGGAAGTCCAGGGATTCTTCAGAAAATTACAATATATCAGTCGGTTCATCATCCAGTTGAATTTTATTTGTGAACCCATCTTCAAACTCCTTCGAAAGGATTCCACCAAAGTTTGGAGCAAAACTTATCGAAAGCCTTTGACCGAATCAATCAATATCTAACCCAACCTTTGGTACTCATGCCACTGTGACCTAGTCTCCCTCTACTCCTATACTTGACCGTAACAGACATCGTAGCTGGGGCTTTGCTAGCCCAATACTTTGAAGAATCCAGTAAAGAAAGGGCCATTTACTACGCCAATCATAGATTAGTCGGGTATGAAGTCAATTACACTGCCTTGGAGAAGGTATGTGTTGTCCTTGTTTGGGTCACTCAAAAATTACGGCACTACATGCTCACTTTTCCCATTGGAGTTATATCCTGAATGGATCCTATCGAATACTTGCTCGAGAAACTTTCCATGTCTAGCCGAATGGCCCGATGGTTGATATTGTTAGCTGAATTTGATATCGTGTATGTCACGCAGAAATCCATAAAAGGGAGATCCATCTCTAACTACCTTGCCGATTACCCTATAGAAGAAGCTGACGTTTGGATCTTTAAGTTCCCGAATGAAGATATCCTTTACACTTCTCAATAAGACCTTCGATGACAAATGTTCTTTGACGGCACTGCCAAAGAAAAAAGACACGACATTGGGATACTCCTGATCGCCCCTGATGAATCTCACACTCCTATTGCCATCAAGCTAGATTTTCTCTACACCAAAAATAGGACCGAATACGAGACATACACCGTAGGCGTCAAAGTCATTCTCAAGAAAGGAATTAAATGCCTACATATCAAGGATATTCTTCCCTCATCATCGGCTAGGTACTTATAAAATGGAAAGTCAAAGATGAAAAACTTTTACCCTTCCATGCCCACTTGGAAGAGCTGGCCTCCCAGTTTCGAGATATCACCTTCCACTACTTGTCCCAAGTAAGGAACAACTTAGATGATGCCCTTGATACCTTAACCTCCATGGTCAATATGCTCGAAGGAATAACGATGGCCCCTTTTCTACTCCAAAAGCAAGTTAAACTAATCCACAGCTACCATATTGAGCTCCACATAGATGAGGACTCCGATATGGTCGAGTGATAGTATTACGACATTTAGTGCCTCCTCAAGTACGATAATTACCCCTAAGATGCCAACAATAAAGATCGGTCAACCCTTCATAAATTGGTTGCAATATTGTCTGCGATCAAGCACTATTCAAGAGAAAATTTGATGGAACCCACTTACACTGTATCGCAGGGGATAACATTAAAGAAATGATGTAAAATTCCACAGTGGGGAATGCCGAATCCACATGAATGGCCATATGCTTACCAAGAATATTATCCAATAGGTTTACTACTGGACTACCATGGTTCAAGATTGCACCACCTATGTCCGAAGATGCCTTAAATGCTAATAATTTTCCCATCTCCAACACTTGCCCCCACGAGAATTATACAACATTACTTCTCCCTAGCCGTTCTCCACTAAGGGCATTGATATCATAGGGAAAGTCACACCCAAAGCCTCCAATGGACACGAGTTCATCCTGGTTGCCATTTATTACTTCACCAAATGGGTCAAAGCCGAGTCATACATAGTGTTGAATGCCAAAAGGTATCCAAGTTCATCCGTAAAAATATTATCTATCGATACGGGGTCCTGTATGGGCTAGTGTCAGATAACGGGTTACACTTCGAGGCTAAAGTCACATAATTGGTCGACGAGTATGGGATTCAGAGACACAAATCTTATCCCTACAAACCATAAACCAATGTTGCAGTTGAAGCCGATAATAAGAATCTCAAAGAAATTATCATCATGATAACCGAGAGTTTCCGATATTGGGCCGAATGGATCCCTTATGCCCTATGGGGCAACCACACTTCAATCCGAGCATCTACTGGGGCTACCCCTTAATTTCTGGTATACGACATGGAAATAGTCCTACCCATTGAACTAGAAATACTTTCACTACGCGTCATGCTTGAAAGCAAAGTCAACAAGAAAGACTTGCATCAGAGTCATTTCGACGAGTTATCGCTCTTAGACGAAAGGAGGCTAAAGGATTTATATCATATAAAAAGGTACCATTGCCGGATAGCACAATCATTAAACAGGAGAGCTAAGGACCTTGGTGTCCAAGAAGGGGGTTCATCCCTCAAAGAAATCATAAAACCTGTCTGGGACCTATGACACCCCGCCTAATTAAATACCGGGCGATCACTCCGTTATTTAATCAAATCAAGGTGAACAGTTGGTCCATTCTTAGCATCACTGTCGTAAAATAAATTTTCCAATTTAACACCCTAAAATAATTAAGCTAAGTGTCAAAACCATATTTAAACATTACTCACCAAATTCTTTTAAAGAAAAATTATTTATTTATTTATTAACAACATTTCAATAAATAAGAATCACACCACAATAAACCTGGAACATAATCCAATTAATTTAAAACATTCGTCAATCGAATGTCAACATGCGAAATCTAAAGTAACACATCCACTGAATAAATCCAATAGTAACAGTACTGGAAATAACTGAAATACAAATGTACAATAACAATGAAATAATGGAAAGGGCTACACATGCCCATCTAAATGAAAATACTAAGAGTGGATCTGAATGAACGAAGTCGTCTAATCAAGAGACCTGCAACTCCCACTTAAGCTGCAGCGCGTTTCTTCCAAGAGATCCTAAGCAAGACGCCCCTGTGGCTGGGCACCTGTAATACATACATATATATACAAGAGAGAGAGAAAAAGAAACGGGTCAGAGCCCGATAGTGTGTATGATTTAAAATTCGTTTAGTAAGTATTTAAATTGATACATGCCAATGCAACAACATATTAGTACGACACTCTCTTGAGAAATTCTCACCTCTCTTCTAATGTGCACACCTATCGCACTAACCTTCCCAACGATTTATCCTATCATTTTATCACACTAACCTTCCCAACAATTTAGTTTATCTCAAATTACTCATAAGATTTCAAAACCAAACAATATCATTGTTTAAAAAGATACTTCCAGTTAGTAGCTCAACTCTCGTTTTAGCTTCATTAATTTATAAAGTTTCCCTGTGTCATATTATACTTTTCAAACAAGTATTTTCGATTTATAGTCCAGAATTATTTCTCACTTACCATATCACAGCAACAGTTTAAATCTCCCAAATTTCAAATATATATATTAAGCACTCGTATAATATATACATTCTAACAGCACCAACATACAAACTATAGTGCAGGCATACTCTGCTATCCAATCCCCGTATCGCTCACACTAAGGGATATACAAGTTCGGAATCACTCTCGGACTGTATCAACATATATACACAAACAAGATTGAGGCGAAGCATAGATTCCAAGTCTCTAAGAGGTCAGTACATACCCTCACGTCTCTTAGGACCGTCTGAACTATCGATCCGATAGCCTGTACTAAGGATATCTATCTTCTAGGGTACAAGTCAATATCCCCCATAAAGGTTCCATCGAGATAAGACTGTCCCAGCGCGGTAACCTCAGGGATAGCAAGTAGCGCGGGTACGTTTTTCACACGCATATAATATATGCATACACAATCATATAAATATACCAGTTAGTATTACATCAATATAGGTTTCTCTCCTCACCCATAATTACGATATTTATCCTTAATTTTCACATTAAGTATTCTTATAAGGGTTCGACACTAACTTTAACTCGAAGGGTTTCCCCAACTCATTTCGTGCCACTCGTGAACTCTATCCTCACAAATATAAAATTCAGTAGGTTTCCTTATTATGTTCCAGCATAACTCTCTTACGTACCTTACCCTTCAATACATAAATTAATCGATTTATAAGTAATTACCCCAAAATGTAATTCTTGGTTCACATTAAGTATCTCCAAAATTCATTCGTATAACCTACTGGTCTCTCCTATCTCCCAAAACATTATATTAAGGATGCCCAAGAATTATTTCATGATAAATTAAATTTAACTCATTTAATAAGGGAAATAGGAGTCTGCCAGGAGGGGTCGGTCGATCGAGGTTTGGGGCTCGATCGATCGAACCTTAGATCGATCGAAGCTCTAGGCTCGATCGATCGATCAAGCAGGTATTTCGATTTCTGCAGAATTGCAGTTACGGGTTCTACCACTTTTCTTCATCCAAATCCATGTTTTCCAACCCCAAACGTCCCAAAAATTCTACTACTAACATTATATCAATATACCAGATGTTTCTAACGTAAGGCATGTGTATTTTTATCATTTAAACATGGATTTCCAACCCAAAATTTTATCTAATTATCAAGAACCCTAGAATTTTCTTAATCAAGTTTCTAACAAAATTTCTCCAGAATTTCCTTCTTATAATCATCAAAATTTCGTGGTTAAATTCCTCTACATGGCAAGGGTTTCCAGAATCATCATATAAACCAATACTACATGGATTTTCCTATCACAAATTGGGTTTTCTTCCATATATTTCATCCCTAATCATTCCTAAACTAATATGGAAATTACACCAACGAAATAAGCAAGATAAACACTTGCCTGGGATTTTCAGAAGTCTGGATTGCAGCTGATTTTGGTGTGGTTGCGTTCCCCTTCTCGCGATCTACGCGTTGGTGGTGGCGGCCATGCAAACCGTTGAGTTTTGAGCCTTGGAATTGCTTGAGAGCTCTCTCCTCTCTTCTCCAATGGCCGTTCTAAGTTTTGGGTATTCTAACCCTAGGTGACAACCTCAATATCAGATATAGACCCTCTAATTTTCGTGGGTTTAATTACCCAAAAATGTAAAATGACCAAAATGCCCTCCCGGGTTACTAATTAGGCCTAAAAATGCCCCGAGACCCAAACTACATCCCCAGGTACACTTTTTTGACTATCTCGACCCTTCCGGACGCGTTGGCGCACTCAAAATGACCATATGGGTAACTTATAAAATATTCATTTTTTTATTTATCAAAATTTAGTCCTAATGTGACACGAGCACGTCCCGACTTAAATTTTCCAAAATTGCCATTTTATTCACTCGTGACATTCAATATAATCAATATTATATATTACTTTGCTCAATAGTAATATTCAACAAATTTCCCATAATTACTAACTCTCGTCACGTTAATAATTATAACATAATTAATTTCCATATTTTTATTAAATAATTAACTCACATTAAATTTAATAAATTCCCAAATTAATATAGCATAAAAATACGGGGTATTACAGGACCCTAGAGGGAAATTCAAGACAACCTGGATTGGTCGCCCCTACATCGTGAAGAAGATCCTGTCCGGTGGCATCACTATTCTCACTAACTTTGACGGAGAAGAGATGGCATGTCCAGTCAACTTGGACCGTCTAAAAAATTTCTACCTCTAGTCCAAAATCTCAATGCGCTATGACTCCTCTCATCCCTTTTCTATTCTAAAAAAAATTCTTCATTTATCTCTACTCAAAACTACGTGGGGTCTGATCATTTAAAAAACCTTTTGTGTTAAAAAATGAAACTCAGAAAATTTTAAAACCCCCCATAGGTACGTAGGCATCTTATATGCTTTACAAGGACACGATCCCCTTCTTTTTCATAAAATGCTATTCTTTTCTTACCACGGAGAGCAACAATTCATTTTTATTATTTACATTAACAAAATGATTATGTATGCCTTAGCGATTGGTATAGATAGTTCAAATATAAAACTCATCAACAGGCATGATAATATAATTAAAATCCTTTTTTATTCCCTTTTAGGAAATTTCAGTACGATTACACAAAATATCAGCATAAGGAGTCAAATAACTACCCTCGCCAACGAAATTGTCCTAAAAATAAATCAAACCAAAACTACTCCTAAAAAACCTTCGCAAATTTATCCCCATAACTAAATACATAACCAAACGAATAAAAGCTTCACAAATATCACAAACTTCATAAAAGTCCCTTCCCGTAGCTGCCTGAAGACCCAACCCCATCATAATCTTGAGGCCTCCAAACTTCCCCTACTTAGATAGTGTGACGAAGGCGCTCCATGGAACGGTAAACCCAGACCAGCCTAAAGAAAACCACTACTTCTCCCTCCATAGTGTCAAATATGGCAAACCATTTCTGCCCAGTCTCCTCTGCCAAGACCTTAGCCACTACCTTCTTCCACAACCATTTCATGTAGTCTCTGAACACATGAAAAACCCTGCCAATAGATTAGGAAGGACGGGTTGACGGTCGATGACTCTACCATAAAGAGGCCAACCGCATGTGCATGCGCATGCACATGAATTCCGTCAGATCCTCTACAGGTAAGAAATCTAGGGTATGGAAAGGCACAATCTGCTCCTATCTGACTTGACGCAGGAGTTGCTAGGGAAAATAAAAGGAGGTTTGTTGGAGGCCAACTAACTAAACATATTGGTATTCCCCCAGTTCCATAATGGGCTAAAACTCCCCCCACCAGGGCACTGACCAATGCAGACATCAAGCTTTGTGCTCCAAAAACACGTTTACCCAGTTCTTGATAGTCGGGCCAAATCTGATGAAATAGCGTGTGAAGAAATTCAGCACAGCTGCCCATGGATATTCAGGGGGACCGCCAAGCGAAACCTCTCAAACAACCACATGAATAGAATAACCGAAATACCTTTTGGAAAATCAAAACGTCCTTCTTTCCAAGCATCTAAACTGTCACGAGATTGTGACAATAGGACATCCACGCAGTAATGGTAGCCAATCGGGGGTCCACCATCAAGTCTCCGGTTACTAGAAATAGCCTCGAATTTAGGCCCAAAGTAACAACTCCAGCAAAATCAACATCAGTACAATTTATTCAACACACTAGATTCAGCGCAATCTAATGAAGGCAATAAGCCCCACTTTATAATCAAGCTTCCTATCCCCTTATCCATATATAAACCAAGCCACCAAGGCCTTACTTTATTCACAAAAATTCCAAAAAACTCATTTTTCCTACTTTTTCTCAAAATAAATCCCTTTGAAAGGGAAGCTTTCTTAAACAGGCCTCCGAGGCCATCTTCTACTTAAAATGTCTTCAAAAATTTCCAAAAAACACCCACATTGTCCTATTCTTTCTAAAAACTCAGTAGAAAATTAAAGTGAATGTAGAGTAAGCCACTAAATCAAGATAATCAAACAAAATATGCATACCCTTTTTCCTTTTTCAAGTCTCTTTTAAGGTACAATACTGCTACATCAAGCATGAAATATGGTCAATGCCAAGCTCTCATAACCAATGATGAATCTACAAGGAAATACCGAAGGGAAAAAACCAAAATTTGATATCACCTCATCTGCCCCCATAACCCTCTCTCCTAGGAACCAGACGTACCCAAACTCACGCGCCATTAATTGCTGCATCCCAAGGAGTCATCCCTCAAGGCTAAAAGGTCACCTACATCCCCAATAGAGCTTCATCAATCTTACCCAATGTCACCCGCACCGCCTCTGACATCTACGATGCACCTTTATCTGAAAACCCTCACAATCAATCCCCAGCACCTGCTGACACCTAATAATCAACACTGTCCTTTTCCCTTCCTAAGGTAGCTCAGAAAATCATGCCATTGGCGGTTGGCAACCCCTACAACATGTTGGTTGACACTCCTCTAAAATTTCGTACAAAAAAAACTAGAAAATTCAAAAAAATTCCCAGAGAATTCCTAAAATTGCCAAATAAATGTTGTAACATTTCTTCACTAAGAAAACCATTTTTTAAGGTCTCAAATCCCTAGTGAAATTAATGTCACATTTTATCCCCAGTTTAAAACCTAAAAATCAGTGCCCCCGCAAAGCTCACTACAACTCCTCAACGGGATCCCAAAAACCTCATCCTCAGTAGAAATTAAATGCTTTACCAACAGGGCTATGTAATATCTTATCCGTTTTTCCAGCAGGAATTCTCGAATTAAATTTTTCCCAAAAAAATTCCAATTTCCCCAGACAGAGCTAGAAACCCTAATCGGACATCTCTCCTCAGCAGCGTCTCTAAAAAACACATTCCACAACGAAATCCTAAACCTCAAGTCATCAACTGCCCCAACAAAATTTCCAGACTAAGAATTTCATCTCCCCTAGTAAAGCTATTTCTTCTCAAAAAGACATAATCCCCAGACATATGTCTCTTCCCCAGTTGAGTCTCTAAAAAGGTAAAACAAAGACTCCGAGAGAGAAAACCCCCATATTATAACTGAAGGTCCTCAGAATTGACGTCAATCCTCAGAATTGGTCACTCCCAACTTAAGGTCCTATGAATTGACCTCAACCCTCAGAATTGGTCACCCCACTTGAGGTCATTAGAATTGACCTCGACCCTCAGAATTTGTTGCCCCAACTTAAGGTCCTCAGAATTGATCTAGACCCTCAGAATTGGTTGCCTCACACTTAAGGTCCTCAGAATTGACCACGACCACCCAACTTAAGGTCTTTAGAATTGACCTCAACCCTCAGAATTAGTCACTCCCAACTTACGGTCCTATGAATTGACCTCGACCCTCAGAATTGGTCGCTCAATATTTAAGGTCCTCAGAATGGACCTCTACCCAATTGGTCGCTCCCAACTTAAGGTCCTCAAAATTGACCTCGACCCTCAGAATTGGTCACTCATACTTAAGGTCCTCATAATTGACCTCGCTCTTCAGAATTGGCCGCTCCCATCTTAGGTCCTCAGAATTCACCTCGACCCTCAAAATTGGTCGCTCCCTACTTAAAGTCCTCAAAATTAACCTCGGCCCTCAATATCGGTTGCTCAAACTTAAGGTACTCAAAATTGACCTCGACCTTTAGAATTGGTCACTCCTCCTTAAAGTCCACAGAATTGATCTCGACCCTCAGAATTGGTCTCTCTCATCTTAGGTCCTCAGAATCGACCTCGACCCTCAGAATTGGTCACTCCCATCTTAAGGTCCTCAGAATTGACCTCAACCCTCATGATTACTCACTCCTACTTAAGGTCCTTAGAATTAACCTAGATCCTCAGAATTGGTCGCTCCCATCTTAGGTCCTCAGAATTGACGTTGGACCTTAGAATCCGCTATCCCTAGCATTACCTTAGGTCCTCAGAATGGACCTCGAGCCTCTGAATCGGTCATCTTCATCCCTTTAGGTTCGCAGAATTGACTTCTTTTCTCAAAACATCATGTAGTATCTATTCGACGATTTTCACTTATTATAAGATCACCCGTTGAGGGTCTCTATAGACACCACATTCTACGACCACCTAAGTCTCTCCTTAGGTTCCTAACACCTCCCCAATTCACTACAAATCTTAGGCCATACTCCGAGTACCGATCTAGAGGCCATTGGGTGCTCTCGAGCCCCGTTTGACTCCGATCAACTTCATTGTCATAGAGAAAGCTCAAAGAATCTTTGAAGGGCTATGAATACCCTTTCCAATGGTATACCCCTTGCTCAAATCGACATAACATTTTGGACAAACGAATCATTTTATTATCGAAAATCGATTTAGAGGTCATCGGGCGTTCTCGAGCCCTAATTTGACCCTAATCAACTTCATCTTTAGGGTAAAATCTCAATGTATCTTTAAAGGGTACTAAAGTTCCTTTCTAGCGATCACCCCCGTGTATGAAACTGTATTACCATTCAGACAAATGATCAATTTCCCCCCAAAAACTGATCTAGAGACCACCGGGGGCTTCCGGGCTATGATTGACCAAGGTCAACTCTTCAACTCAAACGAGATTTACAAATATTTGAAAGGCACTGAATACCTTTTCCAACTATCCATAACGTGCGCAAATCATACTTACGGTACGAACGAATTATCCATTTTACTCCGAGGTCACCGGGCACTTTCGGGTCCCGTTTGACCAAAGTCAACTCTTCGAACAGAGTGAATCTCTTTGGAACGTCGAATTACCTCACACAAACTTTCCAAAGGTCCACCTCTTGTGCGATTCAGACTTACGATCTGGAAGAATGATCCATCATCGTTCGACAATCTCCTGTCTAAAAGATCGACCAGCGCTTTCGAGTCCAATTTGACCCAAAGCCAACTACTGGATGTGAGGGTGGCTTAATTTTTTTTAAAGGTCTCTAAACTACCTTTCTAACGGTATTACCCATGCATGATTTGGACTTACGAGTTTTGTTTATGGCCATTTCTTTGAAAAATCTACACGAGACTATCAATTGGCAGACCTATTTCCCTGCCTATCGGCAGTGTGTCTTGGGTTACCTGCCAATAGGCTGGGTAAAAACTATGATGATAGGCAGTCCCTCTTCCCTATATAAGGAGAGCATGAGCACACTTCGAATGGCATGCCAGATCCATTAATATAAAGGATATTAACAACATTCTTTTGCAATCAACAAGGTTTCCTTGTGTGAAATTCCTTCCCACCTTTCATTCCCATCATTCTCATACCCAATTTAGCAAAAACCTCCTTCTCTCTCATCCAGCATTCATCCCAACTTGCAAGGAAGCTCGTCAAGGATCATGAGAAGCTTCAAGTCTCCAAAGAAGGTCCAAACAGCATTCTCTCTTTAAATTTATTTATTTTTGCATTAGTCATACAAATTCTCAATTTAGCTTTTACTTTAGATTATACACATTAATATCTCATTCTTTATTAGCGATATTGTACATAATTTATTTTCTATAAAAAAATCAAAACAAAGAAAAAGAGGGTTACACCAATAAATTCCGACTGGAGTCTTCATCACATTTTCTCAAAATTGAAAATATCTTTTCTACACACACACATACAATAAATCCCGTTTAAATTTATGGGATAAACCCCACCCTTGTTCCGCATGCGAACTACATGGACTTTGATGCCTTTATAGGCTACGTAGGGGTCTCGGGCTAAAACTCGAGACTCGAGTCCTATTTTCCTATTTTGATCATTTTTTCTATTTTATCAATATACTATTCATATATATCATACTCGTGATTCATACTTGTGCCTTATCTAACATATATTATTATTTTTTTATCAAAACGATCAATATCTCGATAAGCGAACACATCATATTTTTTCTAATTATTATTTTGGGAGCATTCCTATGGATGACCTCACTCCATCATTTCCATGATGCGAGTCGAGCGATTACTATCTCCTCTTATATATACACGCACACACACTTCACGAAGAAATTAAGAAAAATAGTAACATAAGCCCATGAGAGACTGAAAGGGCGGGATGGGTGCCTAACACTTTCCCATTTCGTAACATAGCCCTCGAACCTCTGAACTATTGGTTTCACAAGCATATGTCTTTCTTTGATGCTACTCTCTCAAGGAGACAACATGTTTTTCCCGTTTTGTGAAAAATAGGCTGGCGACTCTATCTCTTTGCATCACCCCCAACACCGACGATGGCCGAAGCACCCCATGATGTAGCGGGGGGCGCGAGATCTTTTTTTCTCTCTCTTTTCCCCCAAAAGAAGTCGGGGAGGGGAAGATCTCAGGATGGCCACAGCTCCCCCGACTCCCACATTTATTTTTCCAAGTGAATAACACTGGGATTTAAAGATCTAGAGGTAATTTTTATTGCCATTAGGATTATTCTAGAGAAGGGAGAACCCAATGGGCTTCTTCTCATTTTCTCAGGAGGTGTCAGGAGAGGGGGTGGGGGTGTTGGAGTGAACCAATGGCAGAGTAGAGAATTGTTCACCATGTGGTGGTGAGAATCCTTGTTAGGGTGCAGGAGATAAGAATCCTTGTTGGGGTGTTATGTCATCACTTGGTATGTTATGTCCATTGGCGCTCGACATTATCTACAATTAAAAATAATAAGTGATGAAATCATAATACTGACATGTTTACGACAAACTATTCATCTTTACGACTATATACAGGTATATACCTTATCATAATAAGACTTTAAAATATGTTGAATGTGTCTGATCTCCATCCATTCGGTATTAATTTTTAAAAATCTCTGGATTTTGCACATGGTCAACTAACAGGAAGCGTATCTATAATTGATGAATAAATCCCCATTACATGAAATCATAATCCTTTCTTCTTCAACTTATTGGCAAGATTAAATTTAATGTGCATATGTTGTGATACATCTCAGCCTTGGTCAATGCTCTCTTTATGTAGTTGTATCCATAATGGGTGAATATTTTTTTCGACCTTCTCTAATTGCATAAGCAACTTCAGGACTACTTTGGAATTATGTATGCAAAATATATTCTCGACAACCTCATCCCAACTTTCTGGTACGAAAAATAGATTATGATCGAATAGGCACTCTTGATGGAGATGGACTCCTCCATTTGCTAGGTAATTAAACTATTCGATCGTCCGATTCCCATACTTGTAAATAGGATTAACCTCTAAATGGCACATGCTAATAAAAGAGGTATAAGTGCGATCCAATTTCAAAGTCTTGTACTCTTGGTGTCAGTGATTATCACAGTGTCTCATTTTTGCTGAGAAAATATATGAGGGCTTTAACATGGGTCTTATAAGTAATCGCTCTAATTAATCATAAACTAGTTATTATTTTTCAACCGATTCAATTTAAGTTTGTCTGATTTTAATCGTAAGGTTTAAAATTCAAATTTAAGTTTTTCAACCCTAGGGTTTAAAATCCAATTACAACATTTCAGTATTTTTACATATGAAACCTTTGCGAACGAATGTAAATTGGAACCGTGTGTATAAATGTGTACATAATTAATTTTCTAGTCCATTTCATTAGTACCTTACAAACCACTACCTACCTCCATTTCTCTTATTGTTCGTTAATCAATATCCTCAAAACATAACTATATATAAAAGTGAAAGGAGATTGAGGGTAGTGAAATGAGACATGATGACTTATGTAACTATAAAGATAAGATCACAAAATTGTGTGGAGGGTAACATATATATTGCCACTAGTATTAGATATATAAGGTTCATTTGAAATTTAGTTGAGACTATACAACAATCATTAAGAATCCTGAGCCATATTTCACGACTAAGTTCAACTCCTTCTCAATCCGTTTTTCTTTGTTACCATTCAATGGAGTGAATGTTTTAATTTTTGAATGTCAAAAGGAAAATCAATATTGAACATCAGAATCAATTTGCTGATCCAAACAATTTTACTCAATCAAAGTTATAAGAATATTTTTTAGACTATCAACCAATCACTATAAATCTCCATACTCTAGAATTAGATATACATTGGGGAATTATACATATAGTGGAGTCCCAATTTTTGGTGTGTTGATTGTTTAAATTAATTTCCAAATTATGAATTGAAAATTATAATCCCCATCTTGGATAATTTTTACAATTTTTTTAACTTTTTCCACACATTTTACATAACACACACATTCACACACTGCACACACAACTTCTACGTCACACAGTTCCACACATTCAAGCGATGCACAAACGCACAATCACATGTAGTTTCCAACATATTACACACACTACACCACAAACATTATTTAGTATTCTAATGAAACTTCAAATAATTTCCACAGAAAGACCAAATAATTGAGTTCTAACGCAATAAAATCCAAATTCAATTACAATTCCTAATTTAATTCTAATACTATCTCAATGAATCTTATAGTGTAAGCACAAAATTCTTATAGATTTAATTTGCTTATATTTGGCTTAATTCCGGATAATATAAATTGAGTCTAGACTAGTAATTAATTAGAGATTGGAGAAGTTGCATATTAAAGCCATGAAGAAGAAATCAACACAAGTTGCAATTTCACATTTTGTTTGTTCTAAGATCACATAGGTATGAATAATCAAAGGAATATGTGGTTTAGAATGTTTTTTAAACAATGGATGATTTAAATATTTTTATAATGTTTGGGAATTAAAAATTAAAGTTTTGAAAACGCATTTTAATTATATCTGAGCTAATTTGTTTTTATACAGAGATAATCATGAAAAAATAGAAAAAGTTTACTGTCGTTCAAATGACATGTAAACTCGTTCGAACGACAATGCTAGTCGTTCAAACGACAACCTTTGTCGCTCGAACGGGATGCCTCGATTTTTCTGTTTAATTTATTTTCGACTTTGGTTTGCTCCGGTATAAATATAACACTCCATAGACGTTTTCACCAGAGATGAACAGTTTTAAGAATTCCCATTCTGTTTAGTTTCATTCTTTGTTTATTCAAGATCCTATTATCATAATTCCAAAGGTTTGTGATGTTGAACACATTCAGAAGAAGACCTTATTCGACTCTTTGTAGAGAGGATAAGCCTACACCGGACTGAGGTCAAATTGAAAGTGCTGCGGTCTTTCTTGTTGAAGTTAGGACTGCGTTTCCTGTGGAGCTGAAGTGATTGTTCCATTACTGATGACATCGACCGACACCTGCGGGTATTCGTATGTCATCTTATTTCGTTGCAATACGAGTGTAAACCGTTTCTTTACAAATTATAGTGGAAATAAAAGGTTTTGCCCATCGGGGATTTTTTCCAAAATTTATTTCTTTTACCGCATGCTTTATTCATTCAATGGGTTGAATTGATTAGATGCTTGTTTAGGGTTTAAGAAGATAAAATTGGAAATAATTGATTAAGTTGGTTTTTACCTAAATCACTTATTAAAGGGCCACTTCAAATTGGTATCAGAGCTTGTTGCACTATTTTACTGTGTTTAATCCTTTGTCTTTAGGTATGGCTTTCGGTAATTATGATGATTTTATAACTCACGTGTTTGAAACTTCTAACTTAAAATCTCGTATGAAGTCTTCTCTTAAATTTTTTTTAAAAAGGAGAATTGTGAGAAGTATGTTTCTACCCTTAGTAAGAGTGACCCTGAAGAAGAAAATTTTTATCCTACTAAGCGAGAACTTCCCTCTCTTGTGGCTAATCATGTAGGTGATGCCAACATACTTTTGCATGATTCTTCCGCAGTCACAGGCTGTGATACCCTAGAAAGTGAGGGCGAGGTGAGTATTGATGAGAGTGAGGGTAAGAAAGACTTGCAAACTGCCTTTAATGAATTGTATGAAGAAATATTAAAAGTGAAAAAGTTAAATTTGAAGTTAGAAGCAAAATTGAAAGAATGCGCCATTGAAAATAATAACTCCAATACTTTAATTGAGGAACTTAGGGCGCGTGAGAAGAAAATTTGTGAGAAGTTAGAATATGTCAAGGTTGAGAGAGACAGTCTTTGAGGGTTAATGGAGGATATGAAATAGGAATTACTTGAGTTTGAGGATTCTAGGCGTTTACTTGAATCAAGGATAGGTGAACTTGAGAGATTCGAGTAAGGTTAAATTTGATTTGGAATCTAGGTCCGAGAAGTTAGATAAAATATTAGGAACCGTCCAAATCAAGGATAATAAGTGTGGTATTGGATTCGATAAAAATGTTCCACCCATTTTAAAAGCTAATACCAGGCTAGCTAGAGAGCCACCCGGGGTTGTTAGAAAGGAGCTCCACTTGCACTCATTGCGGTAGGAGAGGTCATATTTGGAATTTTTGCTACGGTCTTAAGCATGTTCCTAGAAAGTCAAAGTACCCAATCACTCCTGTCTCAAAATCCCCCACACATCGTTTCACAGCCACCTGGGTTTGAAAATTAGATTTAGAGGCATTAGGGATTAGACTTGGTGATACGCGTGTCATTTCACGTGGATCTCCACATGTCTCATCTTTCGACTGAGCATGTTCGTCGGTTTGTCATACTCTAGTTTGTCTTTGTGATACATTCTTTCTCTAGAGTTATGATGTTTATCCAGTTATCGTTTTTTTTAGTCATTTAAGAACACAAAAAGATTTTATTTTGAGTCAGATTTTTCAAAGCACAAAAATATTTTTTTTAGTCTTGAATCTTCATGCTTAATATGTCTTGTTGGTGTGCTTGGACCCCCATCACTTCATTATCTATGTGTCTAGGGCATTTGGTCATATTTATTGATGCGTTAAATGATCTTAACCATTGTCATAATAGAGCTAACTTGAAATTGATATGCATATTTATTCATCTCTGTATATATGCCATTCTTGCACACATGCACGAGCATTTATGAATGTTTAACATCACATGCATACTTGAGTTTGGTGAGACGTTCTTATCTCAATTTTGTCATCTATGCGTAAGTAGTCTTAGAAGGAGGTGTGCATGTAAGAATCGTTTACCGTAAGGAATTAAAATTGCAAAATATGATGAGTGCTTACTCGAAAGGGTTACGAGAGTGTAAAATTGACTCGTCGTGATAGCCATTGCATAAAAAGAGCCCAAAAAATTTAAAAAATGCAATAAAAAGATAATTATGCCAAATATTGGGCCATTTAGTTTAGATCACCTCAAAAGAAAAAAAAATTAATATGTATTATTTATGAGGGTGTTCGGAAGAAAAATAAAAACGAGCTTGCACCATGAATCCTAGGGATGAAAATCTACATCATGACGATATTGTTTGTAGAATCGTTAAAATTCTAGATTTGTGTGTATGATGATAGTTTTGTTCATGAATCTCATTTATTAATTATCACACATGGCTATATAATTGTTTGTTGACATATTACTATCATCTAGAGCATCTTCAACGTTTTGATATATTGAAATTGTGACTCATTTGTTGTAGTACATGCCCATTCACTCCATGTCCACGTTCAAGTACATTAATTGCATGTTAGCCTGAATTTCTTAAAAATTTTAAGTTTGTCCATTTTTTTGTGTTTTCAGTCCAGTCTTGTTCGGTAAAATCTGTGTGTAATTTGACATCTCGTTTGAACGAGGTGTCATGTCGTGAGAAGCGTCGTTCAAACGACAAAGTTTCTCGTTCGAATGACACCTATTTTCATTCGAATGACACGACTATAGATTTAAAAAGTCGCATCTGTTCAGTTCATTTGATCCTTATGTTTGAACCCTTGCTACAATCCTTCATCTTCTACCTTCGGCCGACCCAGTTTTTGACCCCCTCCCCCCCCCCCCCCCCCCCCCATTTTTTAACTCCATTTTTTTACCCAAATCACATACTTTGCACCAGATTTTCACCTCATATTCCATTTTTGTGATAGTTCATGGTTTATACTTTCTGTTGGAAGTAAGTTTTTGAACTTTCTCTGTTTCTTGGTTTAAGATTTTTGGGTATTTGATGTGTGTTTTTATGATGGTTTCAAGCAAAAATTGGCCGAACTCATTTTTTTGTTGGATGTTTTCAGTTTCCTACTACGATTGTTGCATGGGTTCGTGTTCTTTTTTGAGTTTGAAATCATCATAAAAAGTTGGTATGAAAAATTGTTTTTTTTTTGGAATAAATTTTTTTGCACCCATTTATACCCATTAATTTTTTTGTGAGACATTTTTTATAAATGGGGTGTTCATAATTTATTTCAGAAAAATTATAATTTTTTAAAATACCAAATGCTAGTCCTTTTGATGACATTATCTGCTTATGATTATTCTGATTGGGATATTGCTGTGTGTTAGGCTATTTTTTTTTGTTTACCTCGGTGGTTCGGAAGGATTTGTACAAAGATAGGTTCTAGGAGTCAGTTGTGTCTGTCTACCCTACTCATCGTCACCCGTGGTATTTCGTGTCTAGTCATGCCACCTAGACGCAAGAGCTCTTCTTCTAGTATGCAAGATGAGCCTTCCCCCACATCGCAGGCTCATAGGGATAGGAGCTATAGACCACCTTACTCTCCTATACCACTATACCAAAACTGGCGATTGGTCACGGCCAAAATCCCTGACCAATACTGTGGGTTGCGGACTTGGGCCGTGACCATTTCGGGCGTGACCATTTTCGTGGGTCGCGTCCCAAGTCCGTGACCAAAAAATGGTCACGGCCGAGAGGGGGTCACGGCAGATGGTCGCGGACTTGGGCCATGACCCATGCCATGAAGGGTCGCGGCCGTCATCCGTGACCCACAACCTTGACAAATTGGTCTCGGCCAAAGTCCGTGACCCACGACCGTGACAGAAAAATATAAAAAAATTGGTCGCGGTCCTCATCCGTGACCCACAACCGTGACAAATTGGTCGCGGTCAAAGTCCGCGACCCACAACCGTGACAAAAAAAAAATAAAAAAAAATGGTCGCGGTCCAAGTCCGTGACGAAAAAAAAGGAAAATAATGGTCGCGAACTTTGGCCGTGACCCATAACCGTGACCAAAAATATTTAAAAAAATGGTCGCGGCCCAAGTCCGCGACCATTTTTATGTGTGACGAAAAAAATAAAAATGGTCATGGACAAAGTCCATGACCATATTTAACTATAATTTAAAAAAAAATGTATTTTTTTGGTCCAATCCTAAAATTGGGGGCCCTGTGAGTGCACATAAAATTGGGGGTCCAATCACAAACTACGAATCAAGAACGTTGTTAATAAACAAATATATATATATACAAACTTATAAATATTAAGCGTCTTAATAATTCACAGACCAAAAAAAAAATTGGACAGAATTTCCTCTATTTTCTTGACATTCCAAAACCTGAAAATGTAAAACCTACTTATTATAAAGCCCGCACGGCCATAAAACTAAACATTAAAAGCCTGCACGGCTGTAACACAAAAAATAAAATTCTGAATGTCCACAACATATAAACAATTTTCATGTTGTAGACCATTGCATCCTTCGTTTGTTCCGCGTGCAAAAATCCTACAAATGATAGGATACATAAAAAAATATTAGTAACCAAATAGTTTTACAAAAAAATTAATCAAGCTGAAAAATTGCATATATGAGTTAAAATTATCAGTAACCAAGTAAAAATATGCAAATTACCGTCATTTTGAGACTCGCGGCTGCGAGGTCAGTTCCTACGAGTTACATTGGTCCCGTGGGAGGTGTGGGTGCCACCCATGGGGCCGTTCGGGGGCTGTTTCGAGTTTTCACCCTCTAATGTCATATTTAAAGCCTAAGTCTAGAAATATGCAAATTACCGTAGTACTCTCAAAGCGAGAGACCCGCGGCTGTGGGGTCAGTTCCTACGAGTTACATTGGTCCCGTGGAGGTGTTGGCGCCACCCACGGGGCCGTTAGAGGGCTGTTTCGAGTTTTCACCCTCTAACGCCATGTTTTTATGCCTAAGTCTAGAAATATGCAAATTACCGTCGTACTCTAAAACCGGGAGACCGGAAGTTGCGAGGTCAGATCCTACGAGTTACATTGGTCCCGTGGGAGGTGTTGGCGCCACCCACGGAGCCGTTCGGGGCTGTTTTGAGTTTTCACCCTCTAACGTCATGTTTTTAAGCCTAAGTCAAGAAATATGCAAATTATCGTCGTAGTCTCAAACTGGGAGTCCTGCGGTTGTGGGGTCAGTTCCTACGAGTTACATTAGTCCCGTGGGAGGTGTTAGTGCCACCCACGGGGACGTTCGGGGGCTGTTTCCAGTTTTCACTCTCTAACGCCATGTTTTTAATCATAAGTCAAGAAATATGCAAATTATCATCGTATTCTCAAACCGGGAGTCCCGTGGCTGTGGAGTCAGTTCCTACGAGTTACATTGGTCCCGTGGAAGGTGATGGCGCCACCTACAGGGCCGTTCGGGGGCTGTTTCGAGTTTTCACCCTTTAACGTCATGTTTTTAAGCCTAAGTCTATAAATATGAAAATTACCATCGTACTCTCAAAGCGAGAGACCCGCAGCTGCGGGGTCAATTCTTAAGAGTTACATTTGTCCCGTGGGAGGTGTTGGTGCCATCCACGGGGCTGTTCGGGGGCTGTTTCGAGTTTTCACCCTCTAACGTCATGTTTTTCAGCCTAAGTCTATAAATATGCAAATTACCATCGTACTCTCAAACCGGGAGACCCGTGGCTGCGGGGTCAGTTCCTACGAGTTACATTGGTCCCGTGGAAGGTGTTGGCGCCACCCACGGGGACGTTCGGGGGTTGTTTCCAGTTTTCCCCCTCTAACGCCATGCCTAAGTCAAGAAATATGCAAATTACCATCGTACTCTCAAAGCGGGAGTCCGGCGGCTGTGAGGCTTGTTCCTACGAGTTACATTGGTCCCGTGGGAGGTGTTGGTGCCACCCACAGGTCCGTTCGGGGACTGTTTCGAGTTTTCACCCTCTAACGTCATATTTTCAAGCCTAAGTCTAGAATATGCAAATTACCGTTGTACTCTCAAACCGGGAGACCCGCGACTGTGGGGTCAGTTCCTATGAGTTACATTAGTCCCGTGGGAGGTGTTGGTGCCACCCACGGGGCCGTTCGGGGGCTGTTTGGAGTTTGCACCCTCTAACGTCATGTTTTTAAGCCTAAGTCTAGAAATATACAAATTATCGTCGTACTCTCAAACCGAGAGACCCGCGGCTGTGAGGTCAGTTCCTACGAGTTACATTGGTCCCGTGGGAGGTGTTGGTGCCACCCACGAGGACGTTCAGGGCTGTTTCGAGTTTTTACTCTCTAACGCCGTGTTTTGCTTAAGTCTAGAAATATGAAAATTACCGTCGTATTCTCAAACAGGGAGACCCGCGATCGCGGGGTCAGTTACTACGAGTTATATTGGTCCCGTGGGAGGTGTCGTATTCTCAAACCGGGAGTCCCACGACTGTGGGGTCAGTTCCAACGAGTTACATTGGTCCTGTGAAAGGTGTTGGTGCCATCCACGGGGTCGTTCGGGGGATGTTTGGAGTTTTCACCCTCTAACGCCATGTTTTGCTTGAGTCTAAAAATATGCAAATTACCATCGTACTCTCGAACCGGGAGAACCGCGGCTATGGGGTCATTTCCTACGAGTTACATTGGTCCCGTGAGAGGTGTTGGTGCAACCCACGGGGCCGTTCGGGGGCTATTTCGAGTTTTCACCCTCTAACGTCATTTTTTAAGCCTAAGTCTAGAAATATGCAAATTATCGCCGTACTCTCAAACCGGGAGACCCGCGACTGTGGGGTCAGTTCCTACGAGTTACATTGGTCCCTTGGGAGGTGTTGGTTCCACCCACGGGGACGTTCGGGGGCTGTTTCGATTTTTCACCCTCTAACGCCATGTTTTTAAGCCTAAGTCAAGAAATATACAAATTATCGTCGTATTCTCAAATCGGGAGATCCGCGGTTGTGGGTTCAGTTACAACGAGTTACATTGGTCCCGTGGGAGGTGTTGGTGCCACCCACGGGGCCGTTCGGGGGCTGCTTCGAGTTTTCATCCTCTAACGCCATGTTTTGCTTAAGTCTAGAAATATGCAAATTACCGTCGTATTTTCAAACAGGGAGACCCTCGGCTGCGCGGTCAGTTCCTACGAGTTATATTGGTCACGTGGGAGGTGTTGGTGCCACCCACGGGACCGTTCGGGGGATGTTTCTAGTTTTCACCCTCTAACGCCATATTTTTAAGCATAAGTCAAGAAATATGCAAATTACCGTCGTACTCTCAAACCGGGAGTCCCGCGAGTGTGGGGTCAGTTCCTACGAGTTACATTGGTCCCGTGGAAGGTGTTGGTGCCACCCACGGGGCCGTTCGGGGGCTGTTTCGAGTTTTCACCCTCTAACGCCATGTTTTGCTTAAGTCTAGAAATATGCAAATTACCGTCGTACTCTCAAACCGGGAGACCCACGGCTGCGAGGTCAGTTCCTACGAGTTACATTGGTCCCGTGGGAGGTGTTGGCTCCACCCGCAGGGCCGTTCGGGTGCTGTTTCGAGTTTTCACCCTCTAACGCCATGTTTTGCTTAAGTCTTGAAATCTGCAAATTACCGTCGTACTCTGAAACCGGGAGACCCGCGGCTGGGGGGTCAGATCCTACGAGTTACATTGGTCCCGTGGGAGGTATTGGTGCCACCCACCGGGACGTTCGGGGGTTGTTTCTAGTTTTCACCCTCTAACGCCATGTTTTTAATCCTAAGTCAAGAAATATACAAATTATCATCGTATTCTCAAATCGGGAGACCCGCTATTGTGGGGTCAGTTACAACGAGTTACATTGGTCCCGTGGGAGGTGTTGGTGCCACCCACGGGGCCGTTCGGGGGCTGCTTCGAGTTTTCATCCTCTAACGTCATGTTATGCTTAAGTCTAGAAATATGCAAATTACCGTCGTATTTTCAAACAGGGAGTCCTGCGGATGCGCGGTCAGTTTCTACGAGTTACATTGGTCACATGGGAGGTTTTGGTGCCACCCACGGGACCGTTCGGCGGCTGTTTCTAGTTTTCACACTCTAACGCCATGTTTTTAAGCCTAAGTCAAGAAATATGCAAATTACCGTCGTACTCTCAAACCGGGAGTCCCACGGCTGTGGGGTCAGTTCCTACGAGTTACATTGGTCCCGTGGAAGGTGTTGGTGCCACCCACGGGGCCGTTCGGGGGCTGTTTCGAGTTTTCACCCTCTAACGCCATGTTTTGCTTAAGTCTAGAAATATGCAAATTACTGTCGTACTCTCAAACCGGGAGACCCACGGCTGCGGGGTCAGTTACTACGAGTTACATTGGTCTTGTGGGAGGTGTTGGCGCCACCCACAGGGCTGTTCGTGTGCTGTTTCGAGTTTTCACCCTCTAACGCCATGTTTTGCTTAAGTCTAGAAATCTGCGAATTACCGTCGTACTCTGAAACCGGGAGACCCGCGGCTATGGGGTCAGATCCTACGAGTTACATTGGTCCCGTGGGAGGTATTGGTGCCACCCACCGGGACGTTCGGAAATTGTTTCTAGTTTTCACCCTCTAACGCCATATTTTTAATCTTAAGTCAAGAAATATGAAAATTATCGTCGTATTCTCAAACCGGGAGTCCCGCAGCTGTGGGATCAGTTCTTACGAGTTACATTGGTCCCGTGGAAGGTGTTGGTGCCACCCACGGGGCAGTTCGGGGGCTGTTTTGAGTTTTCACCCTCTAACGCCATGTTTTGCTTAAGTCTAGAAATATGCAAATTACCGTCGTACTCTCAAATTGGGAGACCCGCGGCTGCGGGGTCAGTTCCTACGAGTTATATTAGTACCGTGGGAGTTGTTGGTGCCACCCATGGGGTCGTTCGGGGTCTGTTTCTAGTTTTCACACTCGAACGCCATGTTTTTAAGCCTAAGTAAAACATATATGCAAATTACCGTCGTACTCTCAAACCGGGAGTCCCGCGGTTGTGGGGTCAGTTCCTACGAGTTACATTGGTCCCGTGGAAGGTGTTGGTGCCACCCACGGGGCCGTTCGGTGGCTGTTTCGAGTTTTCACCCTCTAACGCCATGTTTTGCTTAAGTCTAGAAATATGCAAATTACCGTCGGACTCTCAAAGCGGGAGACCCACGGCTGCGGGGTCAGTTCCTACGAGTTACATTGGTCCCGTGGGAGGTGTTGCCGCCACCCATAGGGCCGTTCGGGTGCTATTTCGAGTTTTCACCCTTTAACGCCATATTTTGCTTAAGTCTAGAAATTTGCGAATTACCGTCGTACTCTGAAACCGGGAGACCCGCGGTTGTGGGGTCAGATCCTACGTGTTACATTGGTCCCGTGGGAGGTATTGGTTCCACCCACCGGGATGTTCGGGGGTTGTTTCTAGTTTTCACCCTCTAACGCCATGTTTTTAATCCTAAGTCAAGAAATATGCAAATTATCGTCGTATTCTCAAACCGGGAGTCCCGCAGCTGTGGGATCAGTTCTTACGAGTTACATTGGTCCCGTGGAAGGTGTTGGTGCCACCCACGGGGCAGTTCGGGGGCTGTTTCGAGTTTTCACCCTCTAACGCCATATTTGCTTAAGTCTAGAAATATGCAAATTACCGTCGTACTCTCAAAGCGGGAGACCCGCGGCTGCGGGGTCAGTTCCTACGAATTATATTGGTACCGTGGGAGTTGTTGGTGCCACCCATGGGGTCGTTCGGGATCTGTTTCTAGTTTTCACACTCTAACGCCATGTTTTTAAGCCTAAGTAAAAAATATATGCAAATTACCGTCGTACTCTCAAACCGGGAGTCCCGCGGTTGTGGGGTCAGTTCATACGAGTTACATTGGTCCCGTTGAAGGTGTTGGTGCCACCCACGGGGCCGTTCGGTGGCTGTTTCGAGTTTTCACCCTCTAACGCCATGTTTTTCTTAAGTCTAAAAATATGCAAATTACCGTCGGACTCTCAAAGCGGGAGACCCGCGGCTGCGGGGTCAGTTCCTACGAGTTACATTGGTCTCGTGGGAGGTGTTGGTGCCACCCATGGGGTCGTTCGGGGGCTGTTTCGAGTTTTCACCCTCTAACGTCATGTTTTTAAGCCTAAGTCTAGAAATATGGAAATTATCGTCGTACTCTCAAACCGGGAGACCCGCGGCTGTGGGGTCAGTTCCTACGAGTTACATTGGTCCCGTGGGAGGTGTTGGTGCCACCCACGGGAACGTTCAGAGACTGTTTTAAGTTTTCACCTTCTAATGCCATGTTTTTAAGCCTAAGTCAAGAAATATGCAAATTATCGTCATATTCTAAAACTGGGAGACCCGCGGCTGTGGGGTCAGTTCCTACGAGTTACATTGGTCCCGTCCCGTGGGAGGTGTTGGTGCCACCCACGGGGCCGTTCGGGGGCTGTTTCGAGTTTTTATCCTCTAACGCCAGGTTTTTAAGCCTAAGTCTAGAAATATGCAAATTACCGTCGTACTATGAAACCGGGAGACCCGCGACTGCGGGGTTAGTTCCTAAGAGTTACATTGGTCCCGTGGGAGGTGTTGGCGCTACCCACAGGGCCGTTCGGGGGCTATTTCGAGTTTTCCCCCACTAACGACATGTTTTTAAGCCTAAGTCTAGAAATATGCAAATTATCATCGTATTCTAAAACCGGGGGTCCCGTGATCGTGCGGTTAGTACTACGAGTTACATTGGTCCCGTGCGAGGTGTTGGTGCCACTCACGGGGCCATTCGGGTGCTGTTTCGCATTTTCAGCCACTAACGACATGTTTTTAAGCCTAAGTGTAAAAATATGTAAATTATCGTCGTATTCTCAAATCGGGAGTCCCGTGATCGCGCAGTCAGTTCCTATGAGTTACATTGGTCCCGTGCGAGGTGTTGGTGCCACTCACGGGGCCGTTTGTGGGCTGTTTTGGGTTTTCCCCCACTAACGGCATGTTTTTAAGCCTAAGTCTAGAAATATGCAAATTATTATCGTATTCTGTGTACCTTGCTGCTCGTTGCTTCTAGTATTTTCATTACTTTTGTTGTAATGTTAGGCCCTTGAAATGGATATTGTAATGTTGCTTATAGTACTTTAATTCTAACTATGTTGCCTTCGTTGTAATGTAAGGTTGTGTAATTTTCGGATATATGTTTATGTAATCGCAAATTCTGGATATTATAAGTTTATGTTGATGTCATTATGATATGTATGTATACTAAAAATGTGTCATCTAGTGCTACTGAAATATGTATACTAAAAATGTATACTAAAATATGTATACTAAAAATGAATACTAAAATATGTATACTAAAAAAGCCAATTCTGGATATTATAAGTTTTCGGATACACTGAAATATGTATACTAAAAATGTATACATATTGTGCTACTGATTCACTGATATGGTGCTACAGATACCTGGTGCTACATAATGGTAGTGAAATGAAATGTGAGACAAATTAGTTAGTCAATTAAACATGCTGCACAGATTATACATGCTGCACAGATTAATTATCTGATGCTAATCTATTATCTGATGCTACTCAATACTAAAAATTTATAGATTAGCACCAAATCAGTTATCTGATGCAATAGATTAGCACCAGATCTGTACTCATTAACTGATCAGTTATCTGATGCAAAAGTTATCTGAAGCAATAGTTTTATCAGTGATCTGTTACATCAGTGATCAGTTACATCGATTATACATATTGATCAGTTACATCAGTGATCGATTACATTTACATATTGATCAGTTATATCGGTTATACTACTCAATTATAATACTCATGTATTCTCAATTATACTCAGTTATATTGATCAGTTATACTACTCAGTTATAGATGATCAATTATACATGACATGAGATCTGTTATACATGATCAATTATACTACTCATTTATTAGTGATCAGTTATTCTACTGACATAAGTTATACTAACTCATTTTTCAGTGACCAGTTATTCTACTCAGTTATACCAACTCATTTATCAATTAGGGTGCTGCACAGATTACAGACATAAGTAAGAAGAGTATGTAAATGGTTCATTTGTTCTGATCTGTGCTGTCATTTTCTGTGTTAGTATGTAAATGGTTGTGAAGATACCTTTCATTTACTCATTTAAATGGTTGTGAAGATACCCTTCATTTTCTGTGTTCATGTAAATGGTTCATTTACTCATTTATCAGTTATACACTACTCGTTTATCATTTTCTGTGCTTGCATTATACACTACTCATTTTCTTTTTTTTGTGCTAGCATTATCATTTTCTGTTCTACTCTGTTTTTTGTGCTTGCTCTGCATTGTGCTAGCATTTACTCTCTTTTTATACATGCTTAGCAGGAATGCAGAACCAAAACTTTCCACCGCTCCGCCCACCAAAACCACATAGGACCAATGTCGTTATAATTGACCTGCGATCTTATTAGGTCGATGGAAATCAAAAGAAATCCCATCTGCGATGGAGTGAGCTAATGGATGGGTTCCTAATCCATTCTCTTTGTGCCTAGGTGCTCGGGGGGTATCAGAGGGTTGACAATGGTTTCACTGTCGCCCAGACAAAAGTCGTAATAGATACTGTTGAAGTCGTAATAGATACGTATTTTGGATTTAAACTTAATGGGCTAGCTCATTACGTCTTTATATGCAGTCGTAATGTAAATTATGGTATTAATGGTATTTGACAACACAGTCTTCCCCACACACTGTATTACCCATATCTAAGTCTAGATATTTTCACATAATCATCGTATTCTCAAACCGGGGGTCCCGTGATCGCGCGGTCAGTTTCTATGAGTTATATTAGTCCCGGGAGAGGTGTTGGTGCCACTCACGAGGCCGTTCGGGGGCTGTTTCGGGTTTTCCCCACTAACGTCATGTTTTTAAGCCTAATTCAAGAAATATGCAAATTATCATCGTATTCTTGAACCGAGGGTCCCATGATCGTGCGGTCAGTTCCTACGAGTTACATTGGTCCCTGGCGAGGTGTTGGTGCCACCCGCGAGACCGTTCGGGGGCTGTTTCGGGTTTTCTCCCACTAACGCCATATTTTTAAGCCTAAGTCTAGAAATATGAAAATTATCGTCGTATTCTCGAACCGGGGGTCCCGTGATCGCACGATCAGTCCCTACGTGTTACATTGGTCCCGTGAGAGGTATCGGTGCCTCTCACGGGACCGTACGGGGCTGTTTCGAGTTTTCACCCTTTAACGCCTTGTTTTCAAGCTTAAGTCCTTATATTTTCAAATTATCGTCATATTTTCAAACCAGGATTCCCGTGATTCCGCGGTCAGTTCCTACGAGTTACATTGGTCCCATGAGAGGTGTTGGTGCCTCTCAAAGGACCGTACGGAGGTTGTTTCATGTTTTCACCCTCTAATACCTTGTTTTCAAGCTTAAGTCCTCATATTTTCAAATTATCATCGTATTCTCAAATCGAGAGTCCCGTGATCGCACGATCAATTCTTACGTGTTACATTGGTCTCGTGAGAGGTGTTGGTGCCTCTCACGGGATCGTACGGGGGCTGTTTCGTGTTTTCTCCCTTTAATGCCTTGTTTTCAAGCTTAAGTCCTCATATTTTCAAATTATCGTCGTATTCTGAAACCGAGAGTCCTGTGATCGCGCGTTCAGTTCTTACGAGTTACATTGGTCCCATGAGAGGTGTTAGTGCCTCTTACGGGACTGTACGGAGGTTGTTTCATGTTTTCACCCTTTCACGGGTTCGTTTGTGGGATGTTTACGGTTTCTCCCCTCTAACGCCATGTTTTTAAGCTTATGTCTAGACATTAGCAAGTTATCGTCGTATTCTGAAACTGGGAGTCTAAAATATTTTCAACATATTATCCAACAATCAAACCAAAAATTATCCCGTATTCCTTCTAATTATCCCATACTCCTTCTAACATACTATCCAACAACAAGCCAACAACCAATAATTATCCAACAACCAAACCAAACCAATAATTATCCCGTACTCCTTCTATCATCTAAAAGATTTAATAGATAATGTACATCAATTATATAACTACTTTAGTTAAAGTAAAGAATACCTAGTGTGTAATGAAGAACTGGTATGTAATGAAGAACTGGTTTCTAATTGGTTAGATCTACAATACGTAAACAATGTGTTATGAAGAACGGGTATGTAAAATTAAATAAAGTACCTCACAAAACCACTGAAGAATTAGATCTGTTGCCTATAATATGTCGTAGATTTACATATGACGCGGATTTATTCCCCCATTTTAACTCCCTAATTCAAACGAACGTGAGCAACCGGCTACCTATAATATGTAAAGAAAAGTACACAAAGGCAAAGGAGAACAAAAATCTATAATATCAACCCGGTGCCTATAATGTCAATGTAGTTGTGATTATTACGCTGCCATTTTAAGGTTTTAAAATACATATCCAATCAAGTTGATCACAACAAATCTCAAACTAAAATAGAACTGTATGAAATTAACAAAATTATGGCATACATGTCAAGTTAAAATATGAATGAACGAAATCAAGTTCTATTTGTTCCATGTCAAGTTGTAGCCTCCTAATATCTTGACGTAAACGTCAAAAAATGCACATTAATCGCAAGATATGTGATATACTTTTTCATAGGCAAATCAAGAGCACACCCAACAAATTTAATAACAAGTACATTTATCGACACTAGTATCAATTCAATAAATTCAACATACTATCCAACAAGCAAGCCAACAATATCTCACTATAGTAATGTGCACACATGTTTGCGACTCGTATGTAAAAAAAAAATCATTTAATTATATTTTCTCAAAAAAAAACAAGACAAGCATATTTTGTCCAAAAAAATACCCACATATACAATCTAGGGTTTATTGACATAATCTATACATAAACACACATACAATCTAGGGTTTATTTACATAATCTATACATACACACACATACTATTTAGGGTTTACTAAACCCTAATATTTTTTTTGACCTAAATCTATACATACACACACATACAATCTATACATACCCACACACACATACACACATACAAACATAAATCTACACATACATACACAAAAATTAGGGCTTTAGATCGAAATCACGAAATCCAAACGAATCAATACATACCAACTGAAATCGATTAGCCAAATATAAATCCAACTGGAATCCAAATGTAAATCCAACCGAAATCCAACCGAAATCGCAAGAGCTCGAAATCGCACGAACCCTAACAGCAAACGAAGTCGCACGTAATAAATGAGAAGCTGGGTATATTTTTTTTTAAGACTGACTATGGTCACGACCTAGAGGCGTGACCCCATGCGCGCGACCCATTAATGACCATGAGGACACTGGAAATTTCGACCTGGTCACGACCTAGAGCCGTGACCTATGCGCGACCCATTACTGACTTGGACAATGGAGATTTCAACCTGGTCACGGCCTAAAGCCGTGAACCATGCGCGCGACCCAATACTGACTTGGAGGACAATGGCGATTTCGATCTGGTCACGACCTAGAGCCGTGACCCACTATGCGTGACCCTTTTCCAACAGCCTTGGTGTTTGAATGATGTATAGTCATGGCCCATAGCTGTGACTCACACCAACAAATGGTCACGGCCCTCAGCCGTGACCCTTAATGTGTGTGTTTTCTACTTCGTCATGCCTTTGGTCACGGCCCAAGTCCGTAACCCATCCGCGACCAGTTTGGAGGGAATTTTGGCGTGAAATTTGGCTCCAAGCTGGTCACGACCTGGTCACGGCACAAGTCCGTGACCCACTGTGGTTAGGGATTTAGTCCGTGACCACTTTCAGATCATGGATAATTTAGTGTGGTAATAAAAATGGTCACACCAAATATTGAGTGGGTCACGGCCCAAATCCACGACCAGTTGGTCGCGGACTTGGGCCATGACCATTCGCAGGTTAGGTTATGTCTAATTGATCAATATTAGACAGAACGAGATGACTGAACAAAAATACAATAGAAGAATAGAGAAATTTTGGTTTGAAAAAAAGGACAAAATGATCCATATTGGAATTTCCCAAAAACTACCTTAATATCTAAAAGAAGTAAATGCTTCGGCTTTGATGCTCCATCAACTAGCGGCGTTGCAATTGGAGATAATGGTTGAGTAATGTGGAAAAAAAAACCTCGAACTTCCTGAATCAATAAAAACATTATTGAACACTTTAAAAGAGGCTCTATAACAGAACAAATTATTGAAGAAGCCTACATTTCTCCAAAACATAGCGAATTCATAGTTGAAGAAAATTTCTATGATGTTGAAGTACATTTCATCTTGGAGAACCACTAAATGGCCCAGCTCTGGATGTCAAGTGGACAGTCTTTGGGCTGTGATGGCGTATGACAGTCTCTGGATGTCAAGTGGACAGCCTAAGTGGTACCCATGGTCATCTAAATAATGTCTCAATCAATTATTATATTTCTAATTTAGACTGGGTGGGCTTACTTCAGTTTATACGGCAAACATAAACTAAATGGAATTAGTTATATTTTATTTCTAATTTAAATTTGTTAACCCTAAGATGAGAGGTCTCTTAAAAAGGGATCAACAAATTTAAACTTTTTTGTCTCTCCTTAGTTAGTGTTTATATTTCTCTCAGGATCATACGACTAAATTTTTGTGATTTCATGTTTAATTGTTAATCTGCATTCAAATTGGGTGGAAGTCATTTATCCAAATTACATATAATTGAACCGAAACTATAATTTCAAACTCCAAATACCTTATTTAAAAACACTACCATCAACTCACAAAACATATAACTGAAACCCCCAAACAACATCGAACATTTTTTTTAAACTAAACTAACATACAAATCAAATGAAAAAATAAATAAACTTTAGTAGAGAAATAGAGAAAGACCATATACATGGATAGTGGTACCTAAAATTACTTAGATTTTCAAAATAGAAAAAAAAAATATAACAAATTAGAACACAATACACGATGCACAAATAAAAAATGAGCTCCGAAATAATAGAATTCGAACATTCTATACCCTTAAGAGATCATAATCCAAACTGAGCTTTGAAATAATAAAATTCACCATAACCTAACTATAATTGGACTAATCACCATAACCTAACCTAAATTGAAGCCCAATATATTGAACTAATCACCATAACCTATCCTCATTTTTTATTTGTCCATTCTAAGACCCTATGAGGAGTTACATGACAATACAGTTAGATACCATTCCAGTAAGTGCGACTGTAATATATACAATAATTTTTTAAGAACCATGCTCTGGATTAGCAAAACAAAACAAAAATGAAAAATAAAATTTATTACATGAGGAGATAGACACAAATGACAATTTTTTAAGGTATGTTACACATGAAACTAAATCAATTATAGAAAGTTAACGATAAAACTTACACTAACCGAAACTCTCAACTGATGTAAATCTGTGCGAATATAATTTCATCTCATAGTCATATCCCATTTTCATTTAACTGAAACTACTCAAGATGATGCCCAATTGACCAACTCCGGTTAAATTACCAGCCAACAGCCAAGCAATACCCAAAACGAAACCCTAAATTAGAAACACGATAAAATAAGGGGCGTACCTGGAAATGGAAAGATGAGAATGAAGATGGAAACCTCTACAGAGCAACACAAAAATGGGAATCACTCACTGTTTGCACATTTTTGCGCGTGATAACACAAAAATGGGAGGCGACCATGGTCTTTGACGAGAGAGACGGGCCATCAATGATAAGGGACGGGGAAATGAAATATGAGAGGCGCCTTTTTTTATTTTAAGAATGACCTGGTCACGGCCTAGAGCCGTGACCCACCAACCTCGACCAATTAATGAAGCTAAGGTGCGTGGTCTACTGCCTACTGGTCACGGCCCATAGCCGTGACCCATGCCAAGAAATGGTCACGGCCTCCAGCCGTGACCCCATATGTATGTGTGTTGTGCTTCTTCATACCTATGGTCACGGTCCAAGTCTGTGACCCATCCGCGACCAGGTTTGGAGGGAATTTTGGCACGAATTTGGCGCCAAAATGGTCACGACCTGGTCATAGCCCATGTCCGTGACCCGCAGTGGTTAGGGATTTGGGCCGTGACCACCTCCAGAGCATCCATAACTCAGTGTGGTATTGAATATGGTCACGCCAAAAATTAAGATGGTCACGGCCCAAGTCCGCGACCAGCTGGTCAGGGACTTGGGCCGTGACCAACTGGGCGTGACCATTCACAGGATTTGGTGTAGTGTACATTGGTATACCCGTTTGGAATACAATCATTACTATCATTTGGGGTTACATATTCGCGCTGTAGTTCGGGAGAAAGCATTTTTGTTGATCAATTTTCTGAGCTTTCTCTTCCTACATGGATATCTGGCAGGGGATGGGATAGATTATTTGATGCCCATGGCATGGTTTACCCTAACATAGTTAGGGAGTTTTATTATAGGGCTCTTTTCACTCCTGGTGGTTTACAGACATCTATTAGGGGTGTCCCGATTCTTGTCACTGCAGATCTTATAGGGGAGACTCTTCAGTTACCCTGTGTCCCAGATGCTATTTTTCCTAGGAGTCCCGAGGGTGGTCCTACTGAAGACGAGATTATTCATTTTTGCTATTGGGAGGTTTCGCCTGATGGCACTACATTGTTTCACCGATAGTTACACACAGCCTTTCGCATCCTTAATCGTTTTGTATCGTCCTCTATCTATCCTCAAGTCAATTATACTCAGATTGGCTTTGATATAGTATATTTTATATATATTGTATGTCAGGGTTGGGACATTGATCTACCATCTCTTTTGTTTCGGGTTATGTCCTCAGTTACCATTATTAGTAGCTCTCCTGTACGCCCCGCTCTTCCCTATGGTCTCCTCGTTTCCCGTATTTGCTTTTTGGCTGGAGTACCTATTTTAGAGGATGATGTCTTCCTTTCTACTCCATCCTTCATTGATAGCAATACATTGACTTGATCTGAGATTCATTTACCTTCTGAGGCGAGAGCGAGACCGAGACCACCTCCTTCTGCCCCATCATTTTTTGGAGAGCCATCTACTGCTACTGAGTCGAGTTCTATACCTTATAGGCCTCATTATTCTAGATCTAGTCGACCCACAGTAGAGGAGTTTGATACTTTAGAGGCATAAGTGGCATCACAGTCACAGATGTACAATGCCATGATGACTCGTTTTGATGCCGAGGCTGAGGCTAGGGCTCGGAGGACTTACGGATGACTGTATTTTTTAATGAGATGAGACAACATGAGATAGGCAGAGGATTGAGCAACATATCTGCCACATATACTGATTCTGATGATGATGCTGATGACGATGACTAGGATACCAGTTGATATTTATGTTTTGAGACATTGTATTTGTGTCACTTGATGTATTTTGATATTTATCCTGCTATGATGTACTCATGGTCTTCTGATGCTTTTTTTTGCAACTGGATGTATATATTTCATACTACAGTTCTGATATTATTTACTGCCATCTTTCTCATATCCATTGTCACAGTTTATCATTTATTGCCCATTTTCATATGCTTGTTTGATATGTCCTGTGCTTTGTCTATTCCAGACCAAAAGGGGGAGAGATATGCGATGTAGGGGGAGTTTAATTAAAAACTGTGTTCACAATTTATTGATATATCTTATATATTTTATGTTCCTCCATACTTCACTTGGGTATATTTGTTTGTGTTTCATGTATGTAGGTATTTTTTTTAGATTTAGAGATTCACTGCTACATCACATTCAGAGACAATTCTAGACTCAATGCTGCTGCTTCATAGTTTATTTACGTCCAGTATTTTTTGAGATTCATATATCCAGAATAGAACATTTAATATTGCTAGCATTTTTTATTTGAGTTTTGTTCCGGAATAGCCAAAGGGGTAGATTTGTAGGCACAAAATTCTTATAGCTTTAATTTTCTTATATTTGGCTTAATTTTGGACAAAATAAATTGAGTCTAGACTAATAATTAATTAGAGATTGAAGAAGTTACATATTAAAGCCATGAAGAAGAAATCATGTCAAGTTGCAATTTCACATTTTGTTTGTTCTAAGAGCACACATGTATGAATAACCAAAGGAATATGTGATTTAGAATGTTGTTTAACTAATGGATGATTTAATTTTTTTTAATGTTTGGGAATTAAAAATTTAAGTTTTGAAAACGCATTTTAATTATATATGAGCTAATTTGTTTTTATACAAGGATAATCATGAAAAAATCAAAAAAGTTTATTGTCGTTCAAACGACATGTAAACTCGTTCGAACGATATCGCTAGTCGTTCAACGAGATGCCTCAATTTCTGTGTTTCATTTATTTTGGACTCTGGTTTGCTCAGGTATAAATATAACACTGCATAGACGTTTTCAACAGAGATGAACAGTTTTAATAATTCCCATTCTGTTTAGTTTCAATCCTTTGTTTATTCAAGATCCTTTTATCATAATTCCAAAGGTTTTGTAAACGAATAAATGCGGTGTGTTATAATTGATTAAATTAATTTGCATGTTTCCAATTAAACCTTATCTAATTAGAGTCTATTTTTAAACCAAATTAATTCGGCCCCTAAACATGCAACTACGTATCAAACCAAATAAGATATAGCATGCGACACAAAATTTCAAGAAAAATCCCTGAAGGACAAAACCTTTTATTTTTAGAACTTTAACAAGTTTACAAGACCATTATTGATGTAAAAAATTTGATCACTCTAATAATTCAATCACAGATAAATAAATGAGACAAAAGATTTTTAAAGTGGTTCAGCCTTATATGAATGGCATACGTCCACTGTTGTTTTATTGCTGAGTGTTTGGGAATTCTCGATTACAAGAAATTGCGTTCTAGATCCCAAAGTTGGGTTCAGAATCAGGTCCCCTTACAATGAGGATTGTACAACGTATTTATAGCCTTGAGGCTGTCATATGAAAGGGTGATACATTAAATGATATACATATGAAAGGGTAATACATTTAATGTCCTTTAAGCGTGTGCGTCTAAATGATAAGCATTTAATGAACCAGTTGAACTGTTGGTTATTCATCAATTAATGCTCTGTTCATGATGCTGCTCGGACCGCCTAAGCTTTTTGGTATTCAAGAGTTCCTCGGAGAGGTCTGTTCCTCGAAGCGTATGAGTTCATCAGAGTAACATGGTTCCTCGGAGCGTGTGATTATCTAGGAAGTTCTTGTTATTTCCATGTAGATAGCCACGTGTCTTTGTTTGATTGATCCAAGTCAGCAGATTAATTTTGGTATCAACAGAAGCCCCCAATGTTTCATATTTCGAAATTTGAGGAGTATGGAACATTCTTTCTCGGAATACGGTAGCTTTAAATAGTTCTTCCTGATTTTTAGGATCATCTCCCTTGTATTTATTTCTCCATCCCAATTCGTAGAATCATGATTTTTTGGACTTTTCTGCTTGCTTCGATTCCCGCGTCACTTTTCTCCTTTTTAGCCGTTGTTGTTCTCTTTGATTCCCGCATCAACATTTAATGCTTTTTAGCCACCGGTAACGTAATCATCTTTTTTGTAATCATTATTTCGCCAGTTCCCAAGGCAAAGTATTTAAACTTCACAGAGACTCCCATCGTCTTCTATCTTTTCAAATTTTCATCTTCGAGTTTTTCATTGTCTTATACTCTCTTGTGCGTTCATCTCTTCCGTCGTTCATTGTCAACAACTTCAGTCTTTTTCTGTAAGATCCTCTTTCTTTTTCTTAATTTCTTTCAATTCATCATCATGGTTTACCCAGTTGAGTCTCTTGACAAATTTCGATCTGATTTTTCCATTCCCTCTTGGGTTGTCTTGGAAGAGCTTTCTGAGCCTTCTAATTATTTCAATTTGGCTGAGGGACATTGGTTCCCCAGTCTCTTTTTTGCTGAGTGTGGATTTTCTTTTCCACCAAATCTTCTGTGTTTGGAATTTTGTCAGTACTTTGATGTTGTTCCTGCACGAATAGCCCTCAATACATGGAGAATAGTTAATGGGGTGTATAAATTAAATCAAATGCATGGAACTCGTATAGGAATTCCAGAAATCATGTACTGCTATAGATGGGCAGTTAATGAAAATATTTACTATTTAAAAACTAGGTTTATAAATAGAGCTTTAGTAGTCAATCTCCCTGATGCCAACAGGGATTATTTTGAACATGGAGTTGTTGTAAAAAATTGGCAACACCCTCCTTTAACCGGAGATGAGATTTACCAGGGTCCCAGATGCCCTCCTTATGGCAATGGGATAGGTTATTTTTATTTATTTTATTTATCTTGAAATCATGTTTGTTTTGTGTTTGATAAAACGTGTTACTGATAACAATGTCTGTTTATTTGCAGTTGATAGCAAGAGAAAGTGCCCAAAAGAAACAGATGTCAATCTAAGGCATTTGGGACTTATCTGGGGTCTACATCAAAGGGTTGCTGACGAGCACATTCGATCAGCCTCTTATCTGCTCCAATACAAGAGCTATACAACTTCTTTCACTGCTCGTCCAGTGATCAGTGAAGCAGAGCCAGTACCACCCTCTGCTAGTTCTTCGCCAGAATCTCACGTTCCGTTGAGCGAAAAGATGAAGAAGAGAAGGACTCCTGCCTGTTTGAGAAAACTGCCTCCGATTTTGGGGAGGTAAAAAGGATTAAGATTGATGTCCCAAAGGAGGGGACAAAGAAGGTTGGTGTAGTTCCTTCAACTGCTCCTGCTAAAGTCTCCGAGAAGGTTGCTGACAAGCCCGTAGTGGATCCGAGCAGCTCTGCTGCTCCTGGAAAGGTGATTCTGATATCACCGACCAAGGATTCTTCCTTGGTTGTACCTGTTCCCCCGAGGAGGCTGAAGAAGAGCTCCTCGGTCAATTTGGCTGACACCACCATTCAGCCCCCTGCTGCTGGGACTGGGGTTCCTACATCTGTTCCCTCGAGCTCTGACATGAGCTCGGTAAAGTCCTTGACCATTCCCGAGGTGCAAGGAAATGAAGATAACCTTACTCGGGATATGGTTACTTCTTTGGATGCTCGTCATCTTGCTTCAGTAAGTGCCTTTACTTTGAACTTTTCATATTTTCTCTTGTTATTTCTCATATTTATTTCTGACTTTGCTTTTTTTTTTCTGTTTACAGTTGACGAGCTGCTTCAACATAATTCTTAAGAAGGATGAAGCAATCAAAGCTTCTTGCTCCTCGTCCAGTGTGGAGGGAGCTCTAGAAGAAGCTACCAAGTCCTTAGAGGAATCTCGCCAGAGGTACACTACTGATAAGGCAGTCTGGGAGAATAAACTTGCTTCCTCCGAGCAGGAGAAAACTCGGGTTGCTGAGGCCTCCAGGGATTTGGAGAGCAAAGTGAATGCCTTGGAGAAGGCTAACAAAGGGCTCGATGTGAAGCTCAAGACTGCTGAGGAGTTTGAAAATAAAATCAAGGCTACTGAGGAGAGGTTAGTCCAACTCCAGGAAATAACTCGACAGAAGGAGGAAGCTGAACAAAAATTAAAGGCTACTGACGTTATGCTGTCCGAGAAGCTTGCCTTGGAGAAGGCCAAAAGGAAAGCTACCGTGAAGAAGTCCTTCAGCTCTGGCTGGGACAAAGGTTGGGATAAGGGATGTGCTGCCATGGTCTCTCAAGTGGATTATGGCAGTGTAAAGTATTTCAGGGATGGATGGGTTGCTGCCCTTCAGGAATTGAAGGTCGACGAGTCATCCGAGCTCTTGCAGAGACACATCCCTGGTCCCCCTCCTACTCCATAGGAATTAAAAGAGGATGAACCTACCTCTGAGGAGTCTTCAATGGTAGTGGGAGAACATTCCCTAACCAGTCAGCATGCTGTCGAGCAAGGAGTTTCTTCTTCGGAGCAACAACTGGTGTTCTCCGAACAAGTCACAGTTCCCTCCGAGCAACCTGCCTCCTCTTCCCAACCTCCCGAGAAGGTTTTGGGAGATAAAGAAAAGGTGTAGTGTTGTTCGGTTTCTTCTTTCTATTTTTCTTTTCTGTTTGTCAAATGTAACTCAAAACTTGTAACTTTAAATTTCATGATTTAATAAAACTTAAGTTCTTTCTTCCATACGATTGTCTTTTTTCTATTTGTACTCTGTCTTGATCTTCTTTTTGATGATTATTTTTTCTTTCTCTGCTAGTTTTTAGCCAGGATGGATATGATATCTGCCAATGATACAAAGCTGATGCAGCAATGTAATGAATATTATAAGGCTGGTCACACAGAACTGAGTGCATCAGAAGTTGCCGACATCCTTGGTCATGATACTTCAGAACAAGCAGTCGAAGTTTATCAGTACCTGGAGTGCTTACTTGACCGAGCTGTGGCCAATAATGTGGCTTACCATGAAATGATAGAGGATCTTCAATGTACCCTAGAAGACCTTCAAAATTAGTACAAGGAATCAACTGCCCTGTTGCATGAAGGGTATGAGAAGAGGTATCAGCAACTTTCTGTCGAGAAGGGTTATGAGAAGCTCCTTGCTGGGTACGATGTCAGGAAGAGAACTTTAAAGGGTGAAGTTGAAGCATGTCGATAGATTTCTGAGCTGCTGGAACAAGAGAATAACAATTTGCAGAAAGAGCTAGCACAGTTGAAGTTTCCAGCCTCTTCTTCAACAGCTATAATCCCAGTGACTGAAGGGGGATTTTCAGTTTTAGAAGTTGAGAATGACAAATTAAGGCAAGAGTTGGATACCCTGAAAAGGTCGGGCTCTTCCACATCTCCTCGGGGATGAGAAAGAGCTCCTCGGGGATGAGGAAGAGCAACTCGGGTTCTTGTGGAGGAACAGAGGACAACATTTGCCTTAGAGAACCAAGCCTTCCAATTAATGGCTAAGAACCAAGCTTCGTCTGACATGTCAAATAAAATTAGAGACCTAGAAAAACAACTCTCTGCAAAGAAATCAGTGTTGGAGACTAATGAGCTTTTTGTCAATAGTCTCCACGAGAAGCTTGAAAGGCTAATATTTCAATTCCACAAACAGCCCAGGGAGTTCTGGATGGCTGGATACAACGAAGCACTATTCCATTTAGATGATCGTATCCAGAATGCCAATAATGAGGGCTACAAACAAGGCTGGCTGAATGCCTTAGGCATGCTGAAGCTCGAACAAGGACACTATCTGTGGGACTATTATGATCCCGGGTTACTCGACTTGCCCATGCCACCGTTCAATCTAGACATGGAATGGATCCCAGCTCGTGCCATTCCTCGGAGCTTAATTGCGAAATACCTCGGTGACTACAATTTACATTCTCAATTTGAGGTATCTCGTCCCGAGCATCTTCTAGATCGACCTTCTGTGATGAACGTCAGGATGCTGAAGGATTTGAACTTCATCAATTCTCCTCAGTCTTTAAATGATCCGCCTGCTGGCGAGGAACCTGTATCGAAAGCTGAGGGGAAAAGACCAATAGAATAGGAATTTTTGATGTAACCGTTAGTATACATATCCATGTAATTATCAATGTAACTTGTAATTTATTTTGAATTTTATGAAAGACTTTCATTCTTGCTTGCAAATCTCAATTGCTATTATCTTGTAGATATTAACACTTTACATTTATGCATATCTGTTAAAAAGATAATAATGTTGTGTTGTTTATCGACCAACTTAGTAATAAAAAGTTACAAGTATCAGTGATGTTGCTCGATCACCTAATAAATGAGTATAAAAATGTTTAAAAATTTTCCAACCAACCAAGGTTGTTAAATTGTGCTCGTCGACCAATTATAGTTAGTGAGAGTTTATCCCCGACTAACCATACTTGGTAAATTTTTGTCTTTTTCATAAAATGTGTCCTACCAACCAAGGTCGATAAATTCTCCTCGTCGACCAACTACAGTTAGTGGGTTTTTATCCCCGACCAACCATAATTGGTACAGTTTGGAATATTTCGTTTCCTAGCCAAACATGTTGGCATTTTTAGGAATATTTCTCCTCGTAGACTAACTATGTTGGTACAGTTTGGAATATTTTCTCCTCGTCGACCAACTAAGTTGGTACAGTTTGGAATATTTCATTTCCTAGCCAAACAGGTTGGCATTTTTAGGAATATTTCTCCTCGTCGACCAACTATGTTGGTACAGTTTGGAATATTTTCTCCCCGTCGACCAACTATGTTGGTACAGTTTAGAATATTTTCTCCTCGTCGACCAACTAAGTTGGTACAGTTTGGAATTTTTTGTCCTCGTCGACCAACTAAGTTGGTACAATTTGGAATTTTTTATCCTCGTCGACCAACTAAGTTGGTACAGTTTGGAATTTTTGTTGAGTAGTCTGCCGAGCTTTGTCGAGTAGTGCATAGCACTAGTATTCCCCGAAAAAATTTCAATAAACAGAGAGACTTGCAGAATATTTTTATTTTATTCATACCGATGGAAACTGTGTTACATATACATCACTGATAATACTTGCGCAGATGCTCTGCGTTCCATGCATTCTTAAACTCTTCGCCTTCTAAAGTTGCTATTCGATAAGTTCCTGGTCGAACAACTTCTGTAACTCGGTATGGTCCATGCCAGTTTGCTTCCAGTTTGTTATGCTTTTGAATTACTTTCTTCAGCACATAGTCTCCTTCTTTCAGGTCGCACTTCTTCACCCTCTTGTTGTAGAACAAAGCCGTTCGCTGCTAGTAAGCAGCATTTCTAATGGTTGCTTCTTCTCTAACTTCCTCAAGAATGTTTAAATCCAGTCTTCTCATTAAATCGCTGACAGGGGAATTGAAATTAAGTACCCTGTGTGTTGGGAGGCCCAACTCGGCAGGTATGACAGCTTCACTTCCAAACGCCAGCATGTATGGTGATTCTCCAGTTGCTACTCGGGGAGTAGTTCGGTAAGCCCAAAGTACTGATTGTAGCTCGTTGATCCAGTTTGCTTTCGAATCATCCAATCTTTTCTTTAAACCATTAAGCAATGTCCTGTTTGTCACTTCAGTTTGACCATTGCTTTGAGGATGGCCTGGTGCTGAGTGGACCTTCAAAATATTCGACTGATGACAATAGGCGACAATCTCTTCATTATCAAATTGTGTCCCATGGTCTGTGATGAAGGCATGAGGGAGACCATATCGGCAAATGATGTTCTTCCAAACAAATTGGTACACCTTCTCGTATGTCATATCAATGAGTGGCTCAGCTTCTACCCACTTAGTAAAATAATCCACTGCGACGACGAGGTACTTGAACCTTCCTGGGGTCGTTAGCAGTGGTCCAACCAAATGAATTCACCATATGGCAAATGGCCAAGGGGAAGTTATGGGTGACAACAATTCTTGTGGAGTTCTTCGGATGGAGGAAAAGCACTGGCACTTGTCACATTTCTTGGCATAGGCTATACAATCTGCCCTCATCATCGGCCAGTAGTATCCTTGCGTCATCACCCTTTGTAAAAGTGTCCAACCTGCTATATGTGCTCCACAAGAACCTTCATGGATCTCTTCAATCAAATCTTTCATCTCGGTGGGATGTACACATCTTTGCAAACCTTCCATAATTCCTCGTCTATATAAAACACCATTAGTTAGTACATACTGAGTAGCTTTAAACTTCAATTTCTTGGCTACAAGCTTGTCAATTGGCAATTCTCCTTCCTCGATATATACCCTGATGGGATCCATCCAAGATGGTCCTAAATCAAGGGTGATAAAATTCATCTTCAAATCTTCATCTATACTCCGACCAGCTAACACTTCAATTGGGATTGTTCGTCGTAGCTCGGTGCGAGTAGCTGATGCTAGTCGAGCTAGGGCGTCTGCTCTCGCATTCTCCATTCTTGGTACTCTGACCAGCTGAATAGCGGTAAATTCTGACAACAGCTCCTTTGCCTTTGCATGATATCTGATCATTAATTCTCCTCTAACTGCATATACTCCTATCATTTGGTTTACAATCAATTGAGAGTCACTGAAGATCACAACCTGCTGTGCCTCCATAATTTTTTCCAAATTAAGCCCTGCAATCATGGCCTCATATTCTTCTTCATTGTTGGAAGCTTTGAATTGGAAACGCAAGGCGTATTCCATGTCGACCTCGTCTGGAGTGCTCAGAACTATCCCCGCGCCACATCCTGCAGTGCAAGATGAGCCATCTACATATAGCCTCCATATAGGTAACTCGTCTTCAAATTTTTGATCAGTCAGAGTTCCTCGGTGAAATATTTTTTGCTTCCTTTCATCCTCCCTAGATTTTTCTCGCTCCTCATCGATCATCTTTTCTTGCCCTTTTACCAACCGAGGTTGGTCTGAGCTCGAATTTAATGACCTTGTAACATCCACTTGCCCTCTTACCAACCGGAGTTGGTATGAGCCAGTGTTTGTCGATCCTGTAACATCCACAGGTTGATCAGCGAGCAACTCTTGTTTATCATCCGGAGTCCTCCCAACTATCTCTGCATCACATCCTGTAACATCCACATGTCCTTTTACCAATCGGAATTGGTCTGGGCTTGTGTTTGTTGATCCTGTAACATCCACAGGTTGATCTGCGAGCAACTTTTGCTCCTCGGGGGTATCAGGATAGGTGAACTCCGTTATAAAATCTGCTACAGCCTGCCCTTTTAGTGATGATCTGGATTCATAAATTATATAATATTCTCCGAGCTCTATTGCCCAGTACATCAATCTCCCTGATTTCTCTGGCTTATGAAGGGCTTGTCTCAATGGCACATCGGTGTATACTACTATAGTATGAGCCTGGAAGTACGGCCTCATTCTCCTACTCGCCTCAATCAGCGCCAGTGCTAATTTCTCCAGTCTCGGATATCTGATCTCTGCTCCTCGGAAGGCCTTACTTGTGTAATAAATTGTCTTTTGTCGAGCTAACTGCATTCTCGGACACTGCAAGGTACAAATACAATTTTTCTCCCATCACCGGCCTGGACAACAGTGGAGGTGCTCCCAAGTATTTCTTCAAGTCTTGAAAGGCCTTCTCACACTCATCATTCCACCCAAAAGTTTTTCTGAGTGTCTTGAAGAATGGGAGACATCTATCAGTTGCTCGTGACACAAATCTGTTGAGTGCTGCTACTCGTCCTGTGAGACTCTGTACTTCTTTCTTCGTTGTTGGAGATCGTAGACCTAATAGAGCTTTGATCTTTTCAGGATTTGCTTCAATGCCTCGTTGATTAACAATGTACCCAAGAAACATGCCTTCTCGTACTCCAAAGACTCACTTCGTCGGGTTCAGCTTCATTTGATATTTATCTAGTTGATCAAAAGTTTGACTTAAGTCAACTAGATGATCTGAAACTTTCTTGCTTTTTGTCACCATGTCGTCAACATAGACTTCCATATTGTCACTGATTTATTCAGTAAAGACCTTGTTCATCAGTCTCTGATATGTCGCACCTGCATTTTTTAAACCAAAAGGCATAACATTATAACAATAAGTTCCCCTAGGGGTAATGAAAGAAGTACTCTCCCTGTCTCCAGGTTTCATTTTAATCTGGTTGTAACCAGAATAAGCATCCATGAAGCTCAGCAGCTCATGTCCCAAGGTAGCATCGACTAGTTGATCAATTCGGGGCAGCGAAAAGTGATCCTTTGGGCATGCTTTATTGAGGTCGGTGAAGTCTACACACATCCTCCACTTGTTTTTTTTCTTCTTTACCATCACCACATTGGCTAACCAATCTGGGTATTTTACATCTTCAATGAAATAAGCTTTCTGGAGCTTCTCGACTTCCTCCTGTATAGATTGATTCTTCTCGGGACTGAATACTCTTCTCTTCTTCACATGCTTGATCTCCTTATTCACATTGAGCTCGTGACATAAGAAGTTTGGGTCAATCTCAGGCATATTTTCGTGACTCTAGGCAAAAGTTCGTCTTCTGCTTCTAAGGAAAGTTATCAATTCCTGTTTTAGTGAGGCTTCCAATGATGAACCTATTTGAGTAGTTCGTTCAGGGTGTTCGTCGTCCAGAATGATATTTTCAGTAGCTTCCACCACTTGACCCTTCATGAGTTGTGACTCATCTCGAGGATCCAAGCTTTTAATTTCTGCACCTTCATCCACTTGATAAGTAGTAGTCTTTTTCTTTGATTCTTCCAATTCATCTTGCTCGGTGGATGAATAATAGCACTCCTGAGCTACTTTCTGATCACATTTCATAACTCCTACTCCAAAGTTTGTTGGAAATTTTAGGCATTGATGCACTGTAGATGGTACAACCTCGAACTTCTTCAATCCTACTCTTCCCATGATGATATTGTATGATGAGTGGACATTCTTATCCATCACGAAAAACCTTTTTTTTCTGTCCGACAAGCAGGCCACGTACCAATGATTATATCCAACTTGATCGTCCTAAGTGGAAACACTTTCTCGCCAGCAAAACCGATGAGGGGTCTGTGGTAAGGCTCCAGTTGAGATAGCTTTAAATTTAAACTATCGAAACACGAGTAGAATATGATGTCTGCCGAGCTACCATTATCGACCAGTACTCTTGAAATCATTACCTCCTTCATTCTCATTTTAATCACTAATGGGTCGTCATGAGGATATAAAACTCCTGCAAGATCATTCTTCGAAAACCTAATGACCAATTTTTCTTTGTTCACCTTTCTCGGGCGATCTTCCTCAGCTAATTTTATTCGCTGAATGTACGAGCAAGCTTGAGCCTCTCCGAGGTAAGCTTTTCTTTCTGCAGTAAGGTCTCCTCCTCCTGCATCTCCTCCTGTAATGACATTATAATCAAATGACCCAAAGCGTATTGAAAATACCTCTCGTTTTGGCTGCCTTGGTTTCTTGGGAAGATCGGGGTCATCATTTGGATCATCTTCATGGTTTCTCTTCTTTTTATCCTCTGCTCGACGAGGAGATCTAGACCTCTCTATAGTTCGGTCATTGTTTCTTCTTTCTCCTCCCCGATCAACATACTTTGCTATCTTTCCTCGTCGGATGAGTGTTTCAATCTCGTTCTGAAGAGCTATACAATTTTTGGTCATATGGCCATGATCCTTATGGAACTCGCAATATTTCTCCCTATTCCTCGTGTCAGGGTCTGACTTCATTTTCTTTGGCCAGTTTAACTCCTCGCTGTTCTTAATTTCTTCTAGGACGTGGTTGATATTTGCCTTCAAAGGCGTGTAATTATCAAATTTCTTCAAGACCTCCCATGACGACCTACTTTTGGAATGTTTGTCACCACCATTGTTCTTATGCTCTTTCTTCTTAGCTTTATCACCTTCCCCCTTGGTTTCTTTGGAGTCCATATGCTTCTTCGCAGACATAGCCTCCTCGGCGTTCATAATCTTGGATGCTTTTCCCATCAGGTTCGACATGGTTCGAGGTGGGTCTTTGGCCAAAGTGTAGTACAACTTGTTTGGCAGCAGTCCACTCATCAAAGCAGTAATCGCTGTCTTCTCCTCATAATCAATGACTTCGAGCTTCTCGTTATTAAAACGAGTTATATAATCTCTAATACTCTCACCAAGTTTTTGTCTAACACTTAACAAATAGGCTACTCGTTTAACTGGCTTTGCTCCGAAGTAGAAATTCCCAATGAATAACTCGGCCAGTTGAAGAAAAGTTGAAATCTTACCCCGAGGAAGATTATTATACCATATCTGAGCAGATCCGGTAAGAGTTCCCGAGAATGCTCTACATCTCATCTCGTCTGGGACATCATAGATGTCGGCAGCAGCTTGATATTGTTCTATATGAAGGACAGGGTCAGTTTTTCCATCATACTTGGGAGTCACAACAGGTGCTTTGAAATTTGATGGTGTTGGAAAATCAACAATATCCTGGACAAAAGGTGTTCCTCGAACAAAGGTTCGTTGTAGAGGGTTCTTAGCCTTAGCCATTTCCCCTAATCTATCCTCCAGCCTTTGGATAGATACTTTCCATGCATCATTCCCTTCCTCGGGCCTATTGATTGGAGCAATTGATAGCGTTGAAGTGGCTTCTTGGGATTTATCTTGACGAGCAGCTGATCGGTCAACGGATCCATCTTGACGAGCAACTAGTCGCGACTGGGCAGATCCTTCCCTTAAATTTGATGGTCGTCGAAAGCTCCTCAACGCTGCATTAAGAGGACTTTTATTCCTCCTCGGGTCTAATCGATCAAAAGGAGAGACCCTACTTAATCTTTCCAATGCACTGTCCCTTTCTGGGGAGAGGGTGACACGTTGTTTAGTATCTGTGGCTCGCACTGACGAAGTTCGTCCAGGTTGATAAGAAAAATCTTCAGATTCCTCATTGCGATATGAATTAGTACGCCTAGTACGCACAGAAGGCGTACGAATATTTCTTTGAATGCTTTGTGATCCGGAACGGGCTGGCGCACCGCCATGGAGGGTTTGGATGAGTTGTCGCATCGTTTATTGCATGACGGTCTGGCCCTGAGCCAGATTCGCCATCATTCCAGTCAGATCTGGAATAATTGGTGGAGCAGATGGATTTGGAGGGGTTCCGGTGTTTCGATTACTGGATTCAGGTATATCAGCCATTGGTATTGGATTGTTATTGGTGAGAAAAAGATATTACCAGTCGTTTCCCACAGATAGCGCCAATCTGTTGATGTAAAAAATTAGATCACTCTAATAATTCAATCACAGATAAATAAATGAGACAAAAGATTTTTAAAGTGGTTCAGCCTTATATGAATGGCCTACGTCAACTATTGTTTTATTGCTGAGGATTTGGGAATTCTCGATTACAAGAAATTGCGTTCTAGATCCCAAAGTTTGGGTTCAGAATCAGGTCCCCTTACAATGAGGATTGTACAACGTATTTATAGCCTTGAGGCTATCATCTGAAAGGGTGATACATTAAATGATATACATATGAAAGGGTAATACATTTAATGCCCTTTAAGCGTGTGCGTCTAAATGATAAGCATTTAATGAACCAGTTGAACTGTTGGTTATTCATCAATTAATGCTCTGTTCGAGATGCAGCTCGGACCACCTGAGTAGCTCGGACTGCCTAAGCTTTTTGGTATTCAAGAGTTCCTCGGAGCGTATGAGTTCCTCGGAGTAACATGGTTCCTCGGAGCGTGTGATTATCTCGGAAGTGCTTGTTGTTGCCATGTAGATAGCCACGTGTCTTTGTTTGATTGATCCAAGTCAGCAGATTAATTTTGGTATCAACAACCATTAACTTATATACCATCTTGCTTTCGCCCACAAGACTAACGCACGTTGTCTTCGTCAAACCTTCAAAGTAACAACTAGAAATCAGCAGTAGTTCACACGTAGTTATACCATAAGGATGCGCAGTCCAGACACGTAATCTAAAATCTTCACAAGGACTTCCTCTACAATAGCACGCAGCTCTCCGGTTGTAGAGTTATCCCCACAAAGAATGAACAAAAGAAAAGTGTATTCTTGAACACCAAAACAATTCACCAAAGCATATGGGATTTTTTTGAATTGAAAACAAAAGGGATAAAAACCCTAAAAGCAGAAGTTAAAAAGAATTCTGCAGGTTCGCAGTTTTCTGTCTTTCAAAATGCTAGGACTTCTTAATGAAAATGAAACCATTTAATGAGTATTTATAGAAAAACGCATCGCCTTGATCGTTAGAACAAAAAAGGGATCTCCCTCGAATAAAGGACACGTGTCATTTGAACGACATCGCGCAACATCTCCATGTCGCTCGAACGAGATGGGATCTCGCTTGAACGCAAAAATTACTCATTCTCAAATTTTGACGAAAAAGTCCGCTCCAACACTTAGAAAATATTTTGAAAAAAATATCCCAAAGCTCTAAGTGAAAAGTTAAGGTATTTAAAATATAACCTAACCAACGTAAACTTTGCGGAAGATTTTTGATGAATAACCTTGATATATTCGGATCCATCTTGATGTAGATTGCTCTTAAACTTGTTCGACGATTGTAACGGTATACGACATAATTAATTGTGATGAACATTTATAAAAACATGTCCTTACAAATATCCCCCTATGTCTATGTCGAAACATACATAAAAACATCCGAATTATCAAATAACGAAATGACCTATACAAATCTACCCTCCCATGAATAAATTTGCAAGATCTCAAACCGTTCTTCAAAAATCTTCATCAAACCTCAAAGCTTTTCTCATCAAGGTGTGCAACATCACGATCTTAAATCTTTGTACCTACACACATGAGATAAAGAAAAATACCTTCGTGACGCATCGAGTTTGAAATGACATAAGAATAAATCATTAATAAATCAAATCTCCCCCATAATGCAAAAATTTCCATAATTCTTTCTCCCCCTTTTTATGATGTCCCCAAATATACAGATTAGAGAAAAAATAACTAGACATGGAGTGTCACAATAAAATGCATAGAAAACATGAATCAAACTACGTGCATGCAAAGGTGTATCTAAAAAAAATCCAAAAACTATTTTTGAATTTTTCATAGAAAAATAAGATACCAAAAATCACACACCATGGATTTATACTAAAACAACCAAGTTATGGAAACGGAATGAATGGGTGTCAACACATTCGATAGGTATATCAACTCAATTAATCATATGTGCACAATGCATACGTGTACCCCTTACGAATGAACATAAAAAATATCCTTAGGTGTAAAAATTGTTGAATTTAGATGACATCGTCTTATACAAATCAACAAATAAAAGTCAAAGTGATTTCCACACCAATAACGTCCAAAACTACCTAACGCTTTTTCAAGACTTTCAAGGACGTACAAACCCGTTTTAAATTCCATCCAAACTCCCTCGTGCATATTTTCTTTTTAGAGGTAATCTAAATTCTCAAACATTGGAGAATTGGTGCAAAAATCTAATGGCCCATTTATGGCATGAATTTCTTTTTATTGCCTTTAAATTGTTTTCGGGCTCTTTTAAACCTCTTTGGACCCCGGATAATAAAATTTCTCAATTTTTTAGGTCCGATATAACGGTGGCTTAGTATTCGCAAAGGCCAAATGAACCTTTCGCAGCCCTTCCCCATTTTCAAATAAAGCACACATCCTCACAAACGGCTCTTACATGCACAACTTTCTTATCAAGTTTTATCGCACTTGGTTTATTTTTAAAGACATGATTGAAGTGAAAACACCTAACCACCATGTGATAATACAAGCACAATAATCAAACAAATCCATGCATGTTTGCAATAAAGGAAATCATGAGTCAAACATGTAGGAAGTAACACTTAATTACATCTCAATGACTCCAAACATTATAAAGCACAAAGATAACATGATATATTATCTCAAAACACTATCAAATAGTCACATGAATAAATGGAGTGAAATTGTGACTCGGTCATCCTAAGTGTCCATCCATAAACGGTGTAAACAAAATACAAAACTCTTTTTAGATTTTTCAAAAATTTTATCAAAATAAAATCTTTTTGTATTTTTCAAAATTTTTCAAAAAACTGGAAAACATAAAAAAATGATACATACTAGCAATAGGCAAATAATGTCATCATGAAAAACATCCTATGCTAGGAAACAAGTCAAACCTCAATCGTTAGGTGCAGAGGGGTTTTCCAAAGGTGGTGCCAAATTATGAAAAAACTCCATCAAATTTTGGTAAGTTTTGACCAAAAACTTAACTTGCTCACCTAAATGTGCAAACTCTCTCATGTAGTCTCCAGGAGCATGTAAAGTATCATGTATGGGTGCAGGTGTGGCAGAAACACGTGTAATAGTGAAACGTGACACATAACCAAACTTAAAACAAAATTTCCTAAGGTGTCCTCTCCTCTTGTAATGAGAACAAACATAAACAGGCCTAGGAACACCTCTCTCAAAAACTCTAGGATGTGCTCTCCTAATGGGAAACGGACGCCTATGTGGATTGATTTTTAGGCCATGTGAATCTGTCATTAAAGTGGAAATCGGCTCGGGTGCGACAAAAGAAGCGGAAGCACCGTCATTACCTTTTCCTATCCCGTCAACTCTACCCTTATCGGGATTAAGAACCACCTTTTCAACCTTCTTAGGTGCGTTCTCAAAATTGACTTTGACCTCCCTGGTACGTTCGAGATCACTCTCGATTTGGGATACACGTGTCGTCAAACTAGACATCCTGTCGGTCAGATCATATTTTTCCTTTCTTAAAACCTCATTCTCTTTCTCCAAATTTAACACTCAATGACCTAAATCCCTATTATACTTCTTTGTTTTTAAGGTCTCGGTGTACAAATCTCTAAATGCTTTTTAGAGCTCACTTTCATCTCCACTTTTACACTCACTTTCACCCTCACTCGAAACACTCAAATCCTCCTCCTCGGGGGTCTCACGAGAACTAGTCCTCTCACCTCCATCTAAACTAGGTGTGCTAACCCGACTAGCTAAAAATGCGACACACATACCGTGCTCTTTTTCATCACCAGAATAAAAAATCTCTATGTCGCTATCACTAAGTATGGCAGGTATAGCCACTTTCTTTTCCTCTCTCCTAAGTCTAGTGGCACACTCATACGCCTTATGCCCTTTACCCCCACACTCAAAACACGTCAAACTTTATAAATTTTCCTCACTCTCCTTTTCTTTTTCTCTCTCTCACCGCTTTCTTTGGCCTCTTTATTTTTCTCAAAAAATTTCTTATTGGAAGACTTATTTTTGTTCATGTTGAGAAATTTTTCCCAAACAAGGCCATATCTTTAAAATCAAAATCTTCATCAGAATAGGACTCACAAACTTTTTCTTTCTTTTTCTTAAAATGAGTCTTTAAAGAAACTCCTTTATCCTTAGCCTTAATGGTTCGAGGAAACATGTCAATCTCAGAGGTTTGAAGATCTTGATTTCAAATTTTCCAAAGAGTTCAAAACAGTGACTTTAGGAATAAAGTGTTTTGGGAGAGATCTCAAAATATTTTTAATGATACGCGTGTTATAAATCACCTCACCCAAATTAAAACTGGTGTTTACAATGTTCCGACAAACGGGCATTAGAATCATCCAAGCATTCAGACTCATACATGGTGATAATCTTAAATTGGGTGGCCAAATTTTGTAATTTTGATTCTTTAACCACGTTCGTACCCTCATGTGTCAATTTCAAAACATTCCATGCCTCTTTAGACGTGGTGCGCGTCATAATTCGGCGGAACTCGTCGGGAGTGACGGCTCCAGAAATAGCACTTAAACCACATGAATTAAAATTAGACATTTTAAATCATTTTCAGTCCAGGTCGACACGGGTTTTAAAGAGGTGATATTTTCAGCCGTGACAGTGGGAGGAGTCCACCCATTTTCACAAAGCAACCAAACACGCTCGTCAATGGATTTTAAACTGAATTTCATACGAGCTTTCCAATAGGCATAATTTTTTTCATAAAAATAGGCTCCTTATTAAATGAATGTTCCATTGGAAAAATTGTGATTTTTCACAAAACTGATTTTTCAAAAAAAATCAATATCACCCGATTTTGCGAAAATAGGAATACGCGATAAATTAGCGCAACCCGATCTGATACCAATTTGACGACGTGAGAAGTCAAATTGTATCCAAAAAGATAAATCCTTGAAAAATCAGGATCACGTGGCAAATTAGCGTAACCCGCTTTGATACCAATTTGTAAACGAATAAATGCGGTATGTGATAATTGATTAAATTAATTAGCAAGTTTCCAATTAACCCTTATTTAATTATAGTCTATTTTGAAACCAAATTAATTCAACCCCTAAACATGTAACTACGTATCAAACTAAATAAGATATAGCATGCGACACAAAATTTCAAGAAAAAACCCCGAAGGGCAAAACCTTTTATTTCTAGAACTTTGACAAGTTTACAAGACCATTGACTTACATACCATCTTGCTTTCGACCACAAGAGTAAGGCACGGTGTCTTTGTCAAACCTTCAAAGTAACGACTGGAAATCAACTGTGGTTCACATGCATCTATACCACAAGAACGTGCAGTCCAGACACGTAGTCTAAAATCTTTATAAGGACTCCCTCCACAATAGCACGCAACTCTTCGATTTTAGAGTTCTCCTCATAAAGAATGAACAAAAGCAAAGTATATTCTTGAACACCAAAATAATTCACCAAAGCATATGGAATTTTTGTGAATTGAAAACAAAAGAGATAAAAGCCCTAAAAGAAGAAGTCAAAAAGAATTTTGCAGATTCGCAGTTTTCTGTCTTTCAAAACGCTGGGACTTCTTAATGAAAACGAAACCATTTAATGATTATTCATAGAAAAATATTCCGCCTCGGTCGTTAGAACGAAAAAGGGATCTCGCTCGAACGAAGGACACGTGTCGTTTGAACGACATTGCACTACATCTCCATGTCGCTCGAATGAGATGAGATCTCTCTTGAACGACCTGGGAGTCAAAATCGAGGAACGCTACAGGACTTAGAAAAATGACTCATTCTTAAATTTTGACAAAAAAGTCTGCTCCAACACTTAGAAAATATTTTGAAAAAAATATTCCAAAGCTCTAAGTGTAAACTTAAGGTATTTAAAACATAACCTTACCAACGTAAACTTTGCGGAAGCTTTTTGATAAAGAACCTTGATATATTCGAATCCGTCTTGATGTAGATTGCTCTTTAACTTCTTCGACGGTTGTAACGGTATACGACATAATTAATTATGACAAACATTTATAAAAATATGTCCTTACAGGTTGGTGATATTGAACACATTCAAAAGAAGATCTTGTTCGACTCTTTGTAGAGAGGATAAACCTACACCGGACTGAGGTCAAATTGGAAGTGTTGTGGTATGTCTTGCTGAAGTTAGGACTGCGGTTCTTGTGGAGCTGAAGTGATTGTTCCATTGCTGATGACATCGACTGACACCTGCGGGTATTCATATGTCATCTTATTTCGCCATAATCCGAGTGTAAACCATTTCTTTACAAATTATAGTGGAAATAAAAGGTTTTTCCCTTCAGGGATTTTTTCCTGAATTTGTTTCTTTTACCACATGCCTTATTTGTTCAATGGGTTAAATTGATTAGATTCTTATTTAGGGTTTAAGAAGATAAAATTGGAAATGATTGATTGAGTTGATTTTTACCTAAAGCACTTATTAAAGGGCCACTTCAAATAGGTTCAATTACATAAAAAATAAAATTTGAATATTTGGGTATCTTAACCATACATACTCACACTTACACATATACATAGACATATGCATACACATACACATACACATACACATATATACACTCACATACACATACACATACACATACACATACACATACACATACACATACACATACACATACACATACACATACACATACATAGTTCACACACAATATAGAGATGGTAGTGTAGAGATACCTAAACTAGAGAGAGGGAGAGGGCAGTGTGGAGAGAGATATAGGGTCTCCGGAGAAAGAGAGAGGGCAATGTAGAGATAAAGAGAAGAGATCGTGTGAAATGAATTATATACATGGGTTGGTTATATCTACAGGATGTGGTCACGACCCTAGTTTGTGACCACCCTATCGTGACCATTTATTTTTTACACGTCAGTATTCTGGCCATGTTATGTGGCGTGTAAAAAATAAATGGTCACGGTCCAAGGCACGGTCCTAGACCGTGACCCTTATGTTGTGAACATTCTCGATTTGTAGTGTAGTGAATATACATAGAGAAATAGAGAGAGAGAGACCTAAGTAATAGAAAGATAGTGAGAATCGATCGGTGGTGGTGGTATCCGGTGATGGTGGTGGTGGTCCGAGAGAGAGAGAGATAACGTCGGTCGTTAAAAGAGAGAGAGGGAGAAAGAGAAAGAGCGATTGGTCTTGTAAATAAAAATAAAGCCCATTAGGATTTTATTTATACCTGAAATGGGATCATAGTTCAGGATCATAACCCGGTTCATGACCAATTTGAATCAATTTAAATTGTCACGGTTTAGTCAAAGTGAATAACTGGTAATCGATCACGGTCCCCAACCATGACCCCTTTTTGTGACCATTTTGAATTCAAGAGCTATCATGGTATTGAGTAATGGTTGTGAGCCGTGACCATGCTTTACAATAAATGGTCAAGGTCGTTTGTTGTTGCTCACGACCATGACCAACTGATGGTGTAGATCAGCCCTAAATGGGGTCATAGAGCGGGTCACAGTTTGAAAGGCATGGTAACGGTAAAAAATCGTGACTACCCTTCTGTGACCAAATTTTATATTTAGCTTAGTGTAAGGATGTATTTGATGAATATTATTTTCCTTTAGGAAATATGGAATATTTTATATTTTTCTTCTCATAATTATGTTTAATCAATAATGTTTTTCATGTAAAAAAAAATTTTATGGTGAAAAATGTACAAGTAACTGAATTTTTTTTTTTTTTTAATTTTCTAACTATATTTCCCAACATCCTTGTGGGAAAACATTTTTCTAGCCAATTAAGAAAATTTTAGCCTACAAATATATGAATCACAATTTGTATCTTAACAGTTTTATTATATCCGTACAATTAAACACGTAATCTAATTGTAGTTTTTTGATATTTCACAACCAATTTCATAGGCAATAAGACATATTAGGATCATCATACATAAGTTTCGTTTACTAATTTTGTAGTCACATAAGTTCTACGAATTTTTTCCATTCCATTTGGTCCCATGAAAATTCATTTTTGCTAAATTGATTCATCGTTATTTACGAGTTGTGAAAAACACATAGTAAATATTTACTATGTGTGGTAATATGAAATGTAGTAACATTGACTAACCATGATATATTTTAAAAAAACTTTTAATATGACTAATTAAAAAATATATTATTTAAACATAACTTATTTATCAACCTAACTTATATTTTTTGAAATCAAACTCATAGTAACTAGAATTTAATTCAACTATGTGGCCCTACATCAAATGATACCTTGGGGCTATGTTTGGTTTTGCATATTGTTTGATTATCTAAATTGATTCATTGTGAATTAATGAATTGTAAATGAGTGGATTTGAAATGAATTTAAATTCAATTTTACGTGATGCTTAGTAATTTGAAAGTATTGTTAATATTCGATTTTAAAAAAGTTGAAAACGAGTGGAGAAGCGAGGGAGAGAGCAGCAGTCGGGTTGACTCTATTTAATTTTTACTACAAATGGATACATTTAACGTTTTTTGTGAAATGTATCAATTTCAGATTTTACACATGAATTAAAATGGACAATTAATAAACCATTTTATTAGTGAAATCAAATACAATTAATGAATCAATTTACAAAATTAATCAATATATAAATAAGCGAATTTATAATTTTGAAACAATTAAATGAGATTAATTTATTGAAAAAGGAGAAGCTATCGTAGTCAGCAAATCTTTAGTCATTTGGCGTCATTTTCGGATCAATTGATTTGACAAAAAAGTCGTTCAAATTAGGTGGTTGCTCTAATGTTTGTCTCAAGTACATAGCACTACACTTTTTTCTCTGGCATAACCACACGGGTTCCTCGTGCATTGAGAGAGAGAATACATGTGTCTGGCTAAATATTTTTTTTCATAAAGGTAAAACTATTTTCGCTTTGAGTTTTATATCACGGGTTTATTTATTTTTCACAGGGATGACAAAATATTTTGACTTCATGTTTCTTTGTGGATCCGTTTTTAATGGGACGAGAATAGGGGGTAAAATTCGAGGAGCAAAATGGTTTTTAAACCCCGTTTCGAGTTTTAGACGGGGAGGGGAAGCGTGGTCCCCCCACCCCGTACAGGATCCCTGGTATATTTTCCACGAGAATTCCTTGATATATTTTATATTTTATAATTAATAATAAATTTATATAATATTATGTATATTATATTTTGTAAGTAAAAAAAATTCAATGCACTTTAATATAAAAATGGATTGCGTGTTCTTTTTTTTTACACACATAATGAATATATTTACCTAGGATTAAAAGAGGTAAAAAATAAAAATATTTTTTTGTTAAATCGGGTTCCCGCAGGAACCTGATCCGTAAAAAAAAATCCCCGAAGAGGATTCCCTACCCCGAAAAAAAACATAGGAAAAGGGATGGCTCTCCCTATCCCGACACGTCCCATTGCCATTCCTAGTTTTTCATTCCAAATAAAGAATTTTATCAAGTATGTGTCTTTCATTAACCGTTAGGACTAGGACCTGCCTAGTGATCAAGGCTTTCACTCTCATATAAATAAAAAAATGACAAAAAAAATTTGAAGTGATTAAGAATTTTTTTGCCTTTAGTATATGAAACATGGGATAATAGTTGAAAAGGATTTCTCATCACACTGGTAATAATTTTAGAAAATGTAAACTTTGCTACCTTCGTTCGTTATTAAAAGGACGTGAGGCACCATTTTTAATGGGTTATTTATGCTTCACTCCCATTAATTATTCGTTATTGAATGAAATTGCCATAATTTTCACTTCTTCGGTTTGACTCTCATTTTGACAGATTCCGTCAATTGACCCTTAAGTCGCCCATTTTGAGGCTTAAAATATCTAATATACCCCTCATTCATTACACAACAACCATTAATTATATAAAATAATTTTTTAATTAAAAAATATTTATAAAAATAAAAAAATATCTTAATAAAAAAATTGTTTTGATTTTTCTAAAACACTTTTTTAGTACAGTTTTTAAAAAAAAAAAATATGCTTTTTATTTAAAAGTATCGGTTGATGTTCAACTATTTTTTATTAATTATATTTTAACTGTAATTTAAAAATAATTTTAAACATTTTTCTATAAATAAAAACTTTCTATGATATAATTGTTTTTTGTTTTCACTTTCTATGATATAATTTTTAACTTTTTTTTATTTTAATTTTTTAGATGGCTATACTGTATTTATAAAATAACTTTTTTAACTATTTATAAAATTTGTAAAAACGGTTCAAATTTTATTTTTATATCAAAAGATAAAAAAAAAGTTTTTGATTTTTATATAATAGTTTATAACATTTAAAACGTTTTTTTTAATTAAAAAAACATTTTCTTTATTATTTGTTCTTATTTGTAAAGTCGTTAATGTCAAACCATCCAATTATTTCTTAGCCGGATTCGGCCAAATCCACATCAGTTGGAGAGAGATAAGCATGTCCACTGATAAATTTTAAACTATATCTGCAGCTTTACTTTGTATATATGCATCTCGTGTATGTTATTCAAACACAAAATGAGAAATATTAAAAAACTCTTATCATTTTGGTTTATAGGTTAAAATATTTTTAATAAAGTTTAAAATAGTTAAAATGGTTTTTTATTTTTTAAAAAAGTTAAAAACATTTAAAAAAATGTTTTTAGAATTTAAAATAGTTTTCTATTTTATAAAAAAATATTTTAAAAAATAAAAAATTATGTTTTAATTGTTAAAAAAAAAGTCAAATAGTGTACATTCTTTTTTAAAAACACTTTTCCTATAAAGGTTTGTCATATTGTCCCTGAAAATGAGTGATGTGACGTAACCGTCAATTAACGAAATTCGTCAAAATGGAAGTCAAATTCCAAGAAATGAAAATTATGAAAGACTCGAATAACTAATGGGTATCAAATCCTAAATAACTCTTTTTAAATTCACAAAGTAAGCCCCACTGTCCTTCCATCCGAGTAGCTCTGTCAAAGTGCTATTGTACTTACTTTTTTGGGGTGGGGTGGGGTGGGGTGGGGTTGGGGGTGGGGGTGAGGGATTACAAGTACTACTTACAAGGTACAAAGAGTTGTTTGTAAGAATATATATATATGGAGAGAGAGAGAGAGAGAGAGAGAGAGAGAGAGAGAGTAGAAAATGTAATATGGACTAAAAAACACAAAACCAGCCGATACAATGGGTATAATAATTTTATATTGTTGTATTAATTAATGTTTTACATACCAAGATTTTTTAACCAAGTTTCTATCTCAATCATTAAATGATTATACTTACACTTGTAAGGCATTTGGACAAAATTGGTAAAGAAAAACTTGGTATACATAGAAGGACTAATTCTTTATTGAATTTCCTGAATTTTTTTAATGTATATTACTGCTCACTGTTTTGCAATGGACTTTTTAATGTGACTAAATTTTCCATGTTATATATTTCTATGTTTTTTTGTGTTGTTTTTAAAATCTATCATGGTTTTGACTCTCAAAGTACATGATGGTTTTGATTCTTTAGATTTTGTCAGGTATATATATATATATATATATATATATATATATATATATATATATATATATGGAGAGAGAGAGAAAGAAGGTCCCCTTCTATAAAGACTTTTTATGGTGCACACCTCAGTACATACCATTTTTTTTAAAATAGTAAAAAAAATGAATTTTGTGATGAAACTTCATGTATATGTGTAAGGACATTTTTATCATGTCCGAAATATTATCATTTTTCTATGTCGTACGCCGGCTCAATGGCACGTCTCTACACGATCTCTCATGACGGCCTCTATCCGAATTCCGAGAATTAAGCATTCAACATCTCCATTAATGTGTCCCACATCTACCTCAACGACTTCACGTTCCACGATTTTAGGGACTTAATGCAAGTGGTACGCAAGAGAAGTCAAAACAGTGAAAAAAGGCACGATAAGAGAGTTCAAGGTCATTTTTGTAATTTTACAGCCATAGTTCGGAGGTCTGTCAACTGGAAAGTTGAAGAGCTCGCCGCAACGAATATACTGGAAGAAACGGCACCTCAAAACGAGCTACGGTGAAGGAGTTATGACCTTTTGAAGATGGAGAAAATCCCTTAAAGAATGCTATTTTTTTTTAATCCCCAAACCAGAGAGGTACCCCAAACTGCATGGGGAACCGGTTCGGGGTACACCAGAACCGGTTCTGGGTACATGCACAGAAACAATCCCAGTTTTTTAAAACTCTTTTGGTTTCCTTATAAAAGCCAACTTCGGGGGAGCTGTTTTGGAAGACTTGCATAGACGAATTTGAGAGTCCAAATACCTCAAGTCTTCACCTTTTTTAGACCCAAGACTTATGTTTTGATTCACACAACTTTCCCAAACCTTTGTGAATCAGTTTGCAACCCAAATACACATCCGTGTGTCTTTCATACTCTTGTGGAGAAGGCCGTTCTTCTTCTTCATTGCTGCCCTCCTGGAAAAGGGAAACTTCCAGCGGCCGACTACAGATCCGACGCCTGCGGGTAATTCTGTGTCACTGTATTTTTCATTGTAATCCGAGAAATTGTATGTTAGAATATTATAATGAAAATAAATGGTTTTCCCCTTTGGGGGATTTTTTCTCACATGTATGTGTTTGAATGTTCTTGCATAAGTTATCATCTTGTTCAATCACATATAGTTGCATTTTTAGGAGTTAATTGACAAAAACTGCTTTTAATTAACTAATATCTCTATTTGAACGCACGCGCACTCTTTCAAATTGGTATTAGATCTAATTACACAACTTTACCGTGTAATTTTCCGCAAAATTTTTCTAAGATATCAATTTTCAGAAAAAATGATTTTTGAAAACGAGTGTGTTCAGAATGGAGAAATTATATAATAAAATGCCAGTTTTTGATGGGAGAAACTATGCATATTGGAAAGCCCGCATGAGATCTTCATTAAAAGACATTGATGAACAAGTCTGTATTTTGGTTGAAAGAGGGTGGACTCCTCCCTCCGTCACTGTTAATAACGTGATTAGTTTAAAACCTGACACTACATGGACTGAAGAAGAGTTTAAATGGTCTTCTTTTAATTCTAAGGGTTTAAGTGCTATTTCTGGGTCTGTCACACTTGATGAGTTCAAACGCATAATGACGTGCACCATGTCAAAAGAGACATGGGATGTTTTACAACTCACCCATGAAGGTACTAATGCTGTGAAAGAGTCTAAATTGCAAAATCTAACAACTCAATTTGAAACCATCACCATGCATGAAACTGAATGCTTTGATGATTTTTATGCTAGGCTATCTGACATTATTAATACTAGCTTTAATCTTGGTGAACATATTCCTAATGCTAGAGTTGTTAAAAAGATTCTTCATTCCCTTCCTAAGCGTTTTATCCCTAAAGTCACTGTGCTAAATTCTATAGGTAATTTAAATATGCTAAAATTGGAGGAACTTGTCGGAGACTTGCAAAAATATGAAATTGATATGTTTCCTAAAACTGCTAAGACTAAAGATAAGGGAATTGCACTTAATGCCCAAGAAAGAAAGAGTGAGGGGTCGGCAAGAAAGATGGGAGAGTCATATAGAAAAAGAGAGACAGATACGTCAGATTTTGAGTGCGATTTTGACTTAGATGATTTGGCCCTTTTCATAAAAAAAATTCAAGAAAAATGGTAATTTTAAAGATAAAAAGAAGTTTGAGAAAATAAGTTTGAAAAGAAAAATGAAAAATCTTTTAAAGATCCTCCTAAGAAATATAGTGAGAGGTGCTTTGAGTGCGACGGTAGGGGTCATAGAGCCTTTGAGTGTGCCACACGTCTGAACAGAGAGAAAGGGAAAGCTGTCCTTAATGCTACTCTTAGCAACAACAGTGAGGTCGAGTCGGTAGATTTGGGAGATGAGTCACTGTATGAGTGTAACTTCACCGCATTCATGGCTAGTCATGTGAGCACTACTAGTTCTCCTCACGACGATGAGGATGATGTCTCACAGGGGCACCTCGACAGTGAGATCAATGTGAGTGAGGGGGAGGATGACACAAATGAGAGCGAGAGTGATATTCAACGCGCCTATGCTGAGTTATATTCTGAGTCATTTAAAATTAAAAAGTGTAACAAAGCGTTAGTTCTTAAGATCACCGGTTTAGAGGAAGATTTAAGAAAATCAAGAGAGATAGAGTCCTCCACCTGCACCACTCTGAGAGAGAGAGAGTCAGCCTGTGTTGAGAAAGAGAGTTTATTTAGAGAGAGAGAGAGTTATTTTGAGAAAGAGAGAGGGGACTTGACTAAACAAGTGGATAGTCTTACGAGTGAGCTTCATTCCTCCATGGAGACTCGAAAGAAACTTGAAGCCCTTGTAGCCCAGCATACTCATGATCTTGAGAGTGCCCGAAAAGTTAAGGTACAAATCGAGGACAGATCTGGGAAAATGGGAAAGATGCTCCTCGACCCCACTTTAGGTTTTAGTGATCGGCAGGGAATTAGTTATGATGGTGCCTCCTCGTCTCAAATTCCACCTGGACCAGTCCCTAAGTTTACTACTACTTCTTTTGGTCATCGCCAAAATCCACGAAGGAGAGTTCGACCAAGAAAAGCAAACCAAGGTCCGCCTAAGACTGTGTTCTTTTGTACATATTGCAAAAGAAAAGGACACCTGAGGGAGTTTTGCTATAGTTTGGGTCGGACACGACGTAATTTTGCTCCACCACTTCATACTGATGCGTTTGTCAGTCTGAGAGAGCGTGTTGAGTTTTTAGCTGCCACATCACAAAGTTTGATGGAGGAATTCCGATGAATGTCTTTGCCGTCAGTGAATACTTCTCACATTCCGGCTAAAACCAACAACAACAAGGGCAAACAAAAGGTTACCACCTCTTGGGTGCCTAAGAAAGATAAGAAAGCCCTTGTTGTTCATGTTGCTCTCAAAGCACATAATACCTCACAGTGGTATTTTGATAGTGTATGCTCCAGACACATGACAGGTGAGGATAAAGGATAATTGCTATGGGACTGAGCCCACATCCTCACTTGTCTGCAACAGCGCCACGATCACTCCTATGGATCTGTGGCACCAACGTCTAGGTCACATAAATATTAGAAATCTCACTCGCTTAGCTAGAAAGGACCTAGTACTTGGCTTACCATCTCTTGAAAGGCCAACTTCGACAGTTTGTGGACCCTGTCTGATGGGAAAACAAATTCGTAGTCCCCATAGGAAGTTGCATTCTATTACCACCTCTCGTGTTCTTGAGCTTATACACATGGACCTTATAGGTCCCACTCGTACCGAGAGTTTAGGTGGTAAGAGGTATATCCTAGTGATGGTAGACAATTTCTCCAGGTACTCCATTGTAGGTTTTTTGAGAGAGAAATCCGATGCTGTAAAATTTTTAACGACCAAGTGCCGTGTCCTGCAAAATCAACACGGTGTCACTATTAACAGGATGCGTAGTGACAATGGCACTGAATTCACAGAAGCAAAGGTAGATCTTTACTGTGATAGCCTCGGGATCAAACATGAGTTTTTTGTTGTGAGAACTCCTCAGCAAAATGGGATTGTTGAGAGAAAGAATCGAACGATCCAAGAGATGGCTAGATCTATGCTTCTAGGTCGTAAAGTTTCTAGGAGATTTTGGGAAGAGGCAGTGTCTATTGCATGCCACACGGTGAATAGGGTTTATTTGCGTCCACACACACTTCAGACTCCGTATGAGTTGTGGACTGGCAAGAAGCCCAACCTTGCATATTTTCGTGTCTTTGGGAGTAAATGCTACATCCTACGGGATAGAGAGAAATTAGGAGAGTTTGACTCCCGGAGCGACGAGGGAATATTGCTAGGATATTCATCGACTAGTAGAGCATACCGGGTTTTTAACCTGAAGATCTCTAAGGTTATGGAATCAATAAACGTTACCGTGCAAGATGGAGAACCTTCGAAGGTTATTGATCCTAACCTTCAGTGTGAGGATGAGAACTTTTCTGATAGTGATTTACTTGTCCCTCTCTCACACCTTGTGGACCCTAATCCTATGCTAGGGGACACACCTGCTTGGGTTCGCAAGAGTCATGACCCTTCTGCCATTGTTGGTGATCCCACTATTGGGATCCAAACTCGTGCTCAGCTAGAGAACGTCGTTAGCCATTTTTTCTACACGTCCAACGTCGAGCCCAAGAATCATAAAGTAGCACTCAAGGATGAACTCTGGATATCTGCTATGCAAGAAGAGTTTCTTCAGTTTAAAAAGAATAATGTCTGGGAACTTGTCCCCCGGCCTAGTGAGTCTAATGTTATAGGTACCCGATGGATTTTTAAGAATAAAATGGATGAAAATGGTACCATAATCAGAAATAAGGCTAGGTTGGTCGCTCAAGGATACATACAGATAGAGGGTGTAGACTTTGGGGAGACATTTGCTCCTGTTGCGAGGCTTGAGTCCGTTCGTCTTCTGCTCGCCATCGCATGTCATATGCGCTTCAAGTTATATCAGATGGATGTCAAGAGTGCCTTTCTGAATGGCATTCTACAGGAGGAGGTTTATGTGGAATAACCAAAAGGGTTTGAAGACCCACAGCACCCGAAGCACGTCTACTATCTGAGGAAAGCCTTGTATGGTTTGAAGCAAGCACCCCGTGCTTGGTACGAGAGGCTTAATTCCTATCTCTTAGCTCGTGGCTTCAAGAGAGGGGGAGTAGATATGACGTTGTTCGTCAGGAGAGATGACGGTGATATTTTGGTTGCCCAAGTCTATGTGGACGACATAGTCTTTAGATCCACATGCTCTCAACATGCTCATCACTTTGAAGAGGAGATGAAAAGTGAGTTTGAGATCATCATGGTTGGTGAGCTTACTTTCTTACTTGGTCTCCAGGTTCGTCAGCTAGAGGATGGGATATTCATCTCCCAATCCAAGTATGCTAGAGACCTAGTGAAGAAATTTGGTTTAGACTCCGCTAAGAATGCACGTACACCTATGAGTACCACTACCAAGCTTAGTAAGGACACTTCAGGCAAGGACGTAGAGCAAACCTTGTATCGGAGTATGATAGGTAGTCTTCTCTACTTGACTGACAGTCGTCCCTATATAGCCTTTAGTGTTGGAGTCTATGTGCGATATCAGGCATCCCCGAAAGAGTCACATTTACTTGCTCTAAAACGTATTATTCAATACGTGAGTGGGACTCTCTCATACGGTATTTGATATTCCTTTGATACCGATGATCGTTTGTCTGCCTATTCGGATGCCGATTGGGCCGGGGATGTAGATGGTTGTAGGAGCACTTCTGGTGGGTGTTTGAATTTTGGTTCTGATCTTGTCTCCTGGCTGAGCAAGAAGAAAAATTCCATCTCTTTGTCCACTGCGGAGGCTGAGTACATAGCCGCCAGGAGTTGTTGCACGCAACTCTTATGGATAAAGCAAATGCTGGAGGATTATGGAATTTCACAAGACACCATGACCATTACTGTGACAACACGAGCGCGATACACATATCCTGCAATACAGTCCAGTATTCGCGCAACAAGCACATCAGGATACGTGAGCACTTTATACGACAGCTAGTTGAGGAGATAGTTGTATCCCTGAGTTTTGTTCCCACCGACCATCAGTCAGCCGACATTTTCACGAAACCTTTAGATACCCTTAGATTTGAGAGTCTTAGGAAGTCTTTGGGAATTTGCACAGTTGACTGAGAGGTTGGTCTATGTCTAGAATATGATGCTTCTTCATGTTCATATCATATGCTTCCTATTGCTAGTCTGCTTTATATGTACCATTGCTTAGTTGTATAGCTATTTATTTATTCTTTTTGCTTTTTATATTTCTTTTGAAAAATACAAAAAGATTTTCCTTTACGAAATTTTTTAAGAAAAGCACAAAAAAATTTTATTTTGATAAAATTTTTGAAAAATCCAAAAAGATTTCTGTTTTTGCTCCTTTTATGGATGAGCATTTAAGATAGCCAATGTCACAACTTCATTCCATATATCCATGTGACTGTTTGATAGAGATTTGAGAGGCTACATCATTTCATCCATGTGCTTTACATTGTTTGGAGTCTTTGAGATGTAATTAGTGATATCTTCCTACATGTTTGACTCCTATATCCTTTATTGCACACATGCACGGCTATATTTGATTTTTGCACTTGTCTATCTCATATTGGCTTGAGTGTTTCCATCTCAATTCTGTCTATACAACTTTCAATATGCGATAAAACTTGACAAGATTGGAATGCATGTAAAAACCGTTTTGATGAGACTGTGTGTTTTTTGTATAACAGGGAGGGGCTGCGAAAGGTAATCATCTATCCTTTGCGCAAAAGCCACTGTTAAAAAGGACCTAAAAAATGGAGGAATTTTAATATCTGAGGTCCAAAGAGCCCGAAAAATTTAAAGGCAATAACAAGTAATCCATGCCAAATATGGGCCACTTAGGTTTCACCATCAATTCTCCAAAGTTTGAGAATTTAGAAAGCCTTTATTCAAAATTATATCTGAGGGAGTTTGGTTGGAGAATATAAACGGATTTTCACTTCCTTGAAAGTATTGAAAAAGCATAAAAAGTTTTGGACGTTATTGGTGTAGAAATTATTTTTTGCTTTGATTTGTTGATTTGATTAAGTCAATATCTTATATTTCCATTTTCTTACACCAAAGGGAGACTTTGAGTTCATTCGTTAGGAGTATCCGATATTCATCGTGCACATATGTCTTGTTTGTATGCATTGATCTTCCTATCGAATTATGTTCACACCCATTCATTAACGCTATCATCGACTTGGTTGCTTTGTGTTCATTCATGGTGTGATTTTGTTTGAAAAATTCAAAAAAATAGTTGTGTATTTCCTTGTGACACCCCATCATTGCTTGTTTGCGTTATTTCTCTCATTTGTCTATTTGGAGACATCATAAAAGGGGGAGAAAGAATTATCACATTAAGGGGGAGTAAGTTTTGTAGTGTTGAGTTGTTTATCACCAATTAGCATATTGGCATATCTGTTTATCTCATTTCAAGCTCGATACGTCACTTGGTATTTTTCTTTTTCTCATGTGTGTAGGTACTACATGGATTAACATTGGATTGCACACCCTGATAAGAAAAGCGTTGAAGAATCCTGAAGAGTTGAAGAACAAACGTTGAAGTCTTATTCAATTGTACCTTTTCAGTTTTGGGTTCATGGAAGGTTAGATTTGTATAGGCAATTTTATACTTGATAGTTCGGATGTTAGTTTTTATGTATGTACCGGCATAGACATAGGGGGAGATTTGTAAGGAAAATTTTTGTCCATTATCAATTTGTTATGTCGTACGCCGTTACACCGTTGAAGAAATTCAAAGATTCATATAGTCATCAACGGATCCGAATATCAAAAGAAGAAGAGGAATCAAAGTGTGACAGGCAGGACCGGTCCGCCCTGGAAAAAGAACCGATCCGCCTACTGAAAATCCAGTACACCCCGAACCGCAAGCGAACCGAAGAAGCCAAAAATAAAAAGAACCGGTCCGCCTACCCGGACCGATCCGCCTCAGACCCGGACCGGTCCGCCTGGGATAATCTTCAGCAGATCGTGGTCAGATTTTCTAGGCTAAACGTTTCCTTTATAAACCCATTACGGGAAGTGATTTTCTAAGACTTCCATACACGATTTTCAGAGTACAAAAAACTCTAAGTCTTCACCTATTGAGTACCAAGACTCTAGGTTTTTCGATTCACACAAATTTCCAAACACTTGTGAATCACTTTGCAACCCAGGAATGCACTTTTGCTATTCATACCATTGTGGAGAAGACCGTTCTTCTTCTTCTTAATTGTAGCCCTACTGGAAAGGGATAACTCCAGCCGTCGACTACAGAATCCGACACCTGAGGGTAATTCTTAGTCACTTGTATTTTCATTGTAATCCGAATTGTACAGTTACAATATTATAATGAAAATAAATGGTTTTGCCCCTTTGGGGGATTTTTCCTCAATTGTGTGTGTTTGATTAATCTTCATGTTCTACTTCTTGATTAAATCACACCTAGTTGCATGTTTAGGGTTTGTTTGGGTTAAAATGAATTTAATTATATAATTTCTGATTTGAGCGCACGCGCAATACTCTCTCAGTTAAACTAATGTGTAAAACTCAATCATCAATTGAATCCGTCAAAACACAACGTGTATTTATTTAATTAAATAAATCACACACTAAATCCAACAAAACACAAATAATATCTCGTTTTAATTTTAAAAAAAAATAATATGGAAGAGTGAACAAGATGTGACATTAAACATAAAAAGAACATAAATTTTAGGGTGTGTTGAGTCATATAAATGCTAATACATGTAATTTCATCTTATTCCTAGTGACAAGTTTATCCTAGTATATCAATAATAAAAATAAAATTAAATAAATAAGAATACTTACTTGAATACATGCCAATAAATAAATAAGTCTCCAAAAATTAATCTTCAAAGTCTTCTTCCCAAATATTTAAATTAAAAGCATGACAAAATAATAAGAAAAGAAAAAAAAGGAGAAGATTTTCTGGGAGTGAGAGCCCTCTTCATGCATATTCATCTACTCTCCTTTGATGGGTGTAATACCCCGTATTTTTATGCTATATTAATTTGGGGATTTATTAAATTTAATGTGAATTAATTATTTTTTTATGTGAATTAATTATTTAATATAAATCCGGAAATTAATTATGTTATAATTATTAACGTGATGAGAGTTAGTAATTATGGGAAATTTGTTGAATATTACTAATGAGCAAAGTAATATATAATATTGGTTATATTAAATGTCACGAGTGAATAAAATGACAATTTTGGAAATTTGAGTCGGGACGCGCCCGTGTCGCGTCGGGACTAAATATTGATGAATAAAAGTGAATAAATTATAAGTCACCCGTATGGTCATTTCGAGTGCGTCAAAGTGTCCGAAAGGGTCGAGATAGTCAGAAAAGTGTACCCGAGAGTTTAGTTTGGGTCTCGGGGCGTTTTTAGGCTTAATTAGTACCCCGGGAGGGCATTTTGGACATTTCGCATTTTTGGGTAATTAAACCCACGAAATTTCAAGGGTTATATCAGATGTCTAAGGTTACCTTCTAGGGTTAAAACAACTCAAAACTTTAGAACGGCCATAGGAGAGGGAAGGAGGAAGCTTTCCAAGCAATCAAGAGCCAAAATGTCACCCGATTGCACCGCCACCACCACCAACGCGTAGATCGCGCGACGGGGAACGCAACCACACCAAAATCGTCCGCAAATCGGAATTCTGAAAATCTCAGGCAAGTATTTATCTTGCTTATTTTCATTAATGCATCATTCATGTTAGCCTAGGGTGATTAAGATGAGTTTTGTAGAAGAAAACCCATGTTGGAGATAGGAAAACCACATGTAGTTATGATTTGATTGATAATCTGGAAACCCATTCATATGTAGAGGCTTAACCACGAATTTATGATGCATTAGGAGTAGAATTACCGGGAAAATACTTATTTGAACCATGTTAAAGATATTTCTATGGTTCTTGAGATTTACATGAATTTTGGCCTATTAATCCAGGGTTATTAATGGAAATTTGCATGCTTTACGTAAGAGATGTATGATATGGGTTTATACTCTTAGTAGTACAAATTTTTGGGCGATTGGGAATAAAAAATCTGGATTTGGATGAGGTTGTGTGTTAGAACCCGTAACTGGTTAACTACAAAATTCGCCATACCTGCTTGATCGATCAATCGAGCCACGAGCTTCGATCGATCAAGCCCCTGCCCTCGATCGATCGACCCCTCCTGGCAGACTTAAATTCCCCTTTTAAAATTGTTGAATTACTTCTAAATTAAGAATACTCCTTAGACACCCTTATTAAAATATTTTGGGAGATAAAGATGACCAATAGTATTTATTAACGATTAAGAGACCTTTAATGTAACGCAAAATTTATATTGTTGGGATATTTACATATAAGGGACGATGAAATTATGTATTAAGGGGAGAGACGCGTAAGATAGTTACGTTCGAAATTATATGAGTTCCTACTGAATTCTACACTTTGAGGATAAAGTCCATGTGTATTACGTAATAAGTTGGAATAATCCCTCAAATTAAAGTAAGAAATGAATGGTTATACGTGAGAACTAAATAATGAGAAATAAGGACAAATGTCGTAATTATGGGATTTGAGATGTACCAAATTTGACATGGTAATATTAGTATAGTTATATGACTGTGTTTATACATATACTATCTATGTGTGAAAATCGTGCCGGCACTAGATGCTATCCCTGAGGTTACCTCGCTGGGACAATCTTATCTCGATGGGACCTTTATGGGGGATATTGACTCGTACCCTAGAAGATAGAAATCCTTGGTACAGGCTATCGAATCGATAGTTCAGACGGTTCTAAGAGACGCGGGGGCATGTGATATCCTCTTAGAGACTTGGAATCTATGCTTCGCCTCAATATTGTTTGTGTATGTGTTAATACAGTTCGAGAGTGATTCCGAATTTTTATTTTCCTTAGTACGAGTGATATGGGGATTGGATAGCAGAGTATGCCCGCATCATAGTTTTTATGTGGGGTGTTGTTATAATATATATATATATATATATTATACGAGTATTTAATATATATATGAAATTCTGAAATTTGGAACTGCCTACTGTGTCATGGTAAGTAAGACATGTATAATGACTCAAATTGGAAATACTTGTTTTAAAAAAGTATAATATGACATTGGGAAACTTTATTAATAAATAAAGTTAAAATGAGAGATTTGTTACTGACTGAAATTTTCCTCTTAAACAATTATATTGTTCAGTTTTAAATCTTACGAGTAATCTAAGATAAGTTAAACCATTGGGAAGTTTAGTGCAATATAAGATAAGATAATCCGTTGGGAAGGTTAGTGCGATAGGTGTGCACATTAGAAGAGAGGTGAGAATTTCTCAAGAGAGTGCCGCACTAATATGTTGTTGCATTGGCCTGTAAACATTTTAAATACTTGCTAAACAAATTTTAAATCATTTACACTATCGGGCTCTGACCCGTTTCTATTTCTCTTTCTCTCTTGTATATATTACAGGTGCCTAGCCACAGGGGCGTCTTGCGTAGGATCCTTTGGAAGGAACGCGCTGTAGCTTAGGTGGGAGTTGCAGGCCTCTTGCTTAGACGACTTCATTTATTTGATTCCACTCCTAGCATATTCATTTAGTGGGGGCATGTGTCGCACTTTCCATTATTCAGTTGTTTTATTCGACATTGTGATTCAGTTATTTCTAGTATTGTCACTTTGGGATTTATTATTGTCTGGATGTTTTACTTTAAGTTTTAAATGTTGGGATTTAGTTGTTGAATGTTTAAATTATTTGGATTATATGTTCCAGGATAATTGTGGTGTGATTCTTTAATATTGAATTGTTGTAAACATTTAAATCTAGGTTTATAAAATAAAATTTGGAAAGTAATCTCTAAAAATGGTTTTGACACTTAGCTTAACTAATTAGAGTGTTTAAATTGGAAAAGTTATTTTTTCGACAGTGATGCTAAGAATGAACCAACAGTTCACCTTGATTTAATTTAATAATGGAGTGATCGCCCGGTATTTAATTAAGCGGGGTGTCACAGGTGGTATCAGAGCATCATGTTCTAGTGTCCTTAGGCTCTGTACGGCTTATTTCTCTTTCAGCTTAAAATTTTTTCTATAGAGCCCTATTTTAGGATTAATGTATTCCTGCTTTTACGTTTACGTCTTTAGCTATTTGAGATTTGATAATAACTGTAGACTAATGAATTTCTTCACGTTTCAGATGCCTCCGAGACGTGCACCAAAGGATAGGCCTTCCCAAGCCGAGCAGCCAGCAGCTCCGGCACAGGGTACGATGAATGCTAATGAGGTAGCTACTATTATTGCTCAAGTGGTGAATGCCGCGCTAGCGGTGGTTCAGCAGGCTCCACCCCAAATTCAGGCAGTGGCGCCAGTACCTGTACAACTTCGATCTGCGTGGGAGCGGGTTAGGGATGCCTTTCCGAAGGCGCATCCCCCTGAGTTCTCTAGTAGTTCATATATCATCATCGTCAGCCAATGAAAGAAAGATATTCAGCGGCATCTTCGTATGTACGAGTGCACAGACGTGCATAAACAGTTGTTGGCTTCCTTTAAGATGGTGGGGGCCGTTTTGCAGTGGTGGGAGTCCACCACCACCTTGGAGGAGAGGGATACGATACCGATTCAGTCATTCTGGGAGCGGTTTGACCCCAAATACTTTCCACCCATCGTGCAGACTGAGATGAGGCGGAAATTACTGAACTTGAAACAGGAGAATTCTACCGTTGCCGAGTATGAGGAGGAGTTCACGAGACTTCTCACCATAGTGCCAGATGAGGCACCCACCGAGGGTAAGAAGATAATGTTGTTTGTAGACGGGTTAGCTTGGAGGATCCGTCAGCACCTTATAGGGAATCTATCTCTGAGTACTTTCAGTGATGTACTCAATGCTGCTTTACTACATTGCCAGGATCACCGGTTCCATCTGTAGGGAAGCAAGAGAGCAGGAGAGTCCGGCCAGCAGGGCAGGACCGGGGGTAGTAGTGCTAGTGGAGCACCGATATCTCAAGGACAGACTCGTTAGCACGATCAGAATTCCCATCAGGGGGACCCGGCTAAGCTATTCCGTTTAGGTGATTCTAGACAGGGATTTGGGGGTTATAGGCAGGGTCAGCCTAATCGGTAGGGTCAGCCTAATCTGCAGGGCCAGCAAGGTCAACACCGACAGCATCAGGGTCAGCAGCAGGGCCAACCGGGCCAACAACATTTTCATCAGGGCCAACAGGGCCAGTGGTGGGGTGGTAACGGCCAGCAGGGCCGTGGTCAGCAGGGTCAGAGGGGAGGAAATTTCAAAGGCCGATGTTTTGGGTGCGACAAGCATGGCCATAGGCGCCAGGTTTGTCCAGAGGGAGAGAGGGACCCACAGTAGCAGGGTGCCCGTAATGAGCCATAGAGGCCACTTTTTCTAGCTGCCCTCCCAGCACCAGCCCAGGTACCAGCCCTACCAGCCATCCCAGCAGCTCTAGTGCAGCAGGGGCAGTTACAGTACGGAGTGTCTATAAAGTCCACCAGGCAACAGCTCCAGAGGCACCACCCGCAATTGAGGGTATGTTTCCTATCCATGGTACTATGGGTCGGGTTTTATTTGATACTGGGGTGATGCACTGTTTTATAGCTACCCATTTTGCTAAGGCCTTAGGGTTATTAGCCACAGCAGAGAGCACTGTGACGTGTGTAGACTCACCACTGGGGAGTGGGTCGCTTATATTCTTTATATGCCGGGGAGTGGGGGTAGAGATTGGTAGCTTGGTATTAATTGCAGATATGTTAGTCTTAGATATGCATGAGCACGATGTTATTATCGGTATGGATTGGCTCGCAGCTTACAGAGCCATGATTGATTATTTCGGTGGGAGTATTGTCTTTTCCATTCCGGGACAAGAGATGTTTGTAGTGGCGATGCCTCGCACAGAGGGGGGGCTCGACCGCTCATTTATATTATATAGAGGAGGATACTTCTAAGGAGGTTGTGATTCCCTTAGACTCAATTCCAGTTGTTCATGAGTATTCCGATGTATTTCAGGAGATACCAGGCCTACCTCCCAGTCGAGAGATAGACTTTGTCATAGATTTATTACCGGATACTAGACCGATAGCACGCGCTCCATACCGTATGGCTCCGACAGAGGTGCAAGAGTTACGAGATCAGATAGAGCAGCTGTTAGGTCAGGGCTTCATTCGCAGGAGTACCTCACCTTGGGGAGCTCCATTCTTGTTTGTGAAGAAGAGAGATGGTTCACCGAGGCTATGTGTGGACTACCGGGAGTTGAACAAGGTCACGATACGGAATAAGTATCCGTTGCCTCGAATCGATGATCTGTTCGACCAACAGAGGGGAGCAAATTTCTTTTCGAAGATAGATCTGAGGTCGGGGTACCATCATCTACGTATTAGGGAACAGGATGTTTCAAAGACTGCCTTCTTGACGAGATATGGGTCTTACGAGTTAAGGGTGATGCCATTTGGCCTCACAAATGCTCCAGTCGTGTTCATGGACTTAATGAACCGAGTGTTCAGAGAGTTCTTGGATCAGTTTGTTATTGTCTTCATAGATGACATTTTGATATATTCACACTCCGAGGAGGAGCATGCCGAGCACTTGAGATAGGTTCTTCAGACTCTACGAGAGCATCAGTTGTATGCTAAGTACGAGAAGTGCGGGTTATGGTTGCGAGAAGTACAGTTCTTGGGGCATGTTGTTTCTGAGCAGGGGATAGCAGTTAACCCGAGTAAAGTGTCAGTGGTGAGGGAGTGGGGAGAGCCCACGACACCGACGGAAGTGCGAAGTTTCTTGGGGTTAGCCGGATATTACAGGAGATTTATTCGGGGATTCTCCAAAATAGCGGGTCCATTAACGAACCTGACTCGCAAAGGGGTTCCATATGTTTGGGATGATGCTTGCCAATTGGCTTTCGACGAGCTGAAAGACAAGCTTACTTCAGCACCAGTCCTTGCGTTACCGAAGCCGTGTGTAGAGTACCTGGTTTACACCGATGCCTGGAGTACTTCAGCAGGAAGAGAAGGCTATATCTTTTGCCTCCCGCAAGCTTAAGTCGCATGAGAAGAATTACCCCACCCACGACCTGGAGTTAGTAGCGGTCGTTTTTGCATTGAGGATATGGAGACACTACTTATTAGGGGAGAAATTCCGCTTATTCACAGAACACAAGTCACTGCAGTACCTATTCACTCAGCGAGAGCTGAATATGCGTTAGCGCAGATGGTTAGAGTTTGTAAAGGACTATCAGTTCGACATACAGTACCATCTGGGGAAGGCCAACATAGTTGCTGATGCGTTGAGACGTAGAACGGTAGACGATGTAGCTGACGTCTGGAAAGAAAAGTGGAAGGAGTTAGGCCACCAGGACACAGTAGCCGGTTCCTTCATATCTGTTATGACAGTGACATGCGATATTGTTACGAGGGTGATACAGGCACAGATCGCATACCCGTTTTACCAGGAGCAGATTGTACGACTTTTAGCTGAGGGTGCTGCGTCCTACTCTATTAGTTCTGATGGGGGTTTGAGATTTAATGGGAGATTGGTGGTTTCAGAAGGAGCAGAATTATGTCATGCAGTGATGACCTAGTCTCACGGGTCCTGATTTGGGGTACATCTTGGACGAGATAAGATGTACCAGGATATGAGGCGGCAATACTGGTGGAGTGGGATGAAGAAGGACATTGCTGAGTTCGTGTCCAAGTGTTCTACCTGCCAGCTGGAAAAAGTGGACCATCAGAAATCGTCGGGGTTGCTTCAACCATTGGAAGTACTTGCGTGGAAGTGGGAGAGTATTTCCATGGACTTTATTACAGGGTTGCCTATATCACAGCGGGGCCACGACTCTATCTGGGTGAATGTAGACCATTTGACCAAGGTGGTTTATTTTCTGCCGGTGCGGACAGACTATACCATGGGTCAGTATGCTCAGTTGTTCATTGCTGAGATTATCAGATTACATGGGGTGCCCCTGAATATTGTGTCAGATAGAGACAAGATTTTCGTGTCGCGTTTCTGGGAGAGTTTTCAGGAGGCCATGGGTACAGAGTTGAGGTTGAGTTCAGCTTATCACCCACAGACAGATGGGTAAACAGAGCGTACTAATCAGATGCTGGAGGATATGCTACGCATGTGTGTTCTTGATTTTGGAGGAGGTTGGGAGCCACATCTTCCACTGGTAGAGTTTTCATATAATAACTCTTATCAGTTCACTATTAGCATGGCTCCATTCGAGGCTTTGTACGGCAAGCCTTGTCGTTCCCCAACTTGTTGGCTTGGGGTGGGGGATAACAAGTTTCTAGGACCAGAGGTAATTCAGGAAACCTCCGCGAGGATTGAGATGATCAGGAGTCGCATTCGAGTAGCCCAAGACAAGCAGAAAAGCTACGTCGATGCGAAACGGTTCTTTCGGGAGTTTAATGTGGGGGACCAAGTGTTACTACGTGTATCTCCTATGAAAGGAGTGATGAGGTTCGGGAAGAAAGGGAAATTGGCCCCGAGGTACGTGGGACCATTTCCCATTATCGAGAGGATTGGGCCGGTAGCATACAGATTGGGACTGCCAGAGCATTTACATCTCATTCACGATGTATTCCACATCTCGTCGTTGAGACGATATCTTCGGGATGATATGGCCCATACTCACATCGCGATAGATGAGATAGACTTACAGCCTGACAGCTCTTACGAGGAGAGACCGATGGCTATCCTAGACCATAGAGAGAGGAGATTGAGGTCAAAGGTAGTTCCACTTGTACGGGTCCAGTGGGAGCATCATAATGTGGAGGAATCCACTTGGGAGCGGAGGTAGACAAGCGCGAGATATACCCAGATTTATTTTTACCAGGTATGCCTTATATTTCGAATTTCGGGAAGAAATTCCGTTATTAGGGAGGAAGTATGTAATACCCCGTATTTTTATGCTATATTAATTTGGGAATTTATTAAATTTAATGTGAATTAATTATTTAATATAAATCCAGAAATTAATTATGTTATAATTATTAACGTGATGAGAGTTAGTAATTATGGGAAATTTATTGAATATTACTAATGAGCAAAGTAATATATAATATTGGTTATATTAAATGTCACGAGTGAATAAAATGACAATTTTGGAAATTTGAGTCGGGACGCGCCCGTGTCGCGTCGGGACTAAATATTGATGAATAAAAGTGAATAAATTATAAGTCACACGTATGTTCATTTTGAGTGCGTCAAAGTGTCCAAAAGGGTCGAGATAGTCAGAAAAGTATACCCTGGGGTTTAGTTTGGGTCTCGGGGCGTTTTTAGGCTTAATTAGTACCCCGGGAGGGCATTTTGGACATTTCGCATTTTTGGGTAATTAAACCCACGAAATTTCAAGGGTTATATCAGATGTCTAAGGTTACCTTCTAGGGTTAAAATAACTCAAAACTTTATAACGTCCATATGAGAGGGAAGGAGGAAGCTTTCCAAGCAATCCAAGGCCAAAAAGTCACCCGATTGCACCGCCACCACCACCAACGCGTAGATCGCGCGACGGGGAAGGCAACCACACCAGAATCGTCCGCAAATCAGAATTCTAAAAATCCTAGGCAAGTATTTATCTTGATTATTTTTATTAATGCATCATTCATGTTAGCCTAGGGTGATTAGGATGAGTTTTATAGAAGAAAACCCATGTTAGAGATAGGAAAACCACAGGTTGTTATGATTTGATTGATAATCTGGAAACCCCTTCATATGTAGAGGCTTAACCACGAATTTATGATGCATTAGGAGTAGAATTCTTGGGAAAAGACTGATTAGAACCATGTTAAAGAGATTTCTAGGGTTCTTGAGATTTACATGAATTTTGGCCTGTTAATCCAGGGTTATTAATGGAAATTTGCATGCTTTACGTAGGAGATGTATGATATGGGCTTATACTCTTAGTAGTACAAATTTTTGGGCAATTGGGAATGAAAAATCTGGATTTGGATGAGGTTGTGTGTTAGAACCCGTAACTGGGTAACTGCAGAATTCGACATACCTGCTTAATCGATCGATCGAGCCAAGAGCTTCGATCGATTGAGCCCCTGCCCTCGATCGATCGACCCCTCCTGGCTGACTTAAATTCCCCTTTTAAAATTATTGAATTACATCTAAATGAAGAATACTCCTTAGACACCCTTATTAAAATATTTTGGGAGATAAAGATGACCAATAGGATTTATTAATGATTAAGAGACCTTTAATGTAAGGCGAAATTTATATTGTTCGGATATTTACATATAAGGGATGATGAAATTATGTATTAAGGGGAGAGGTGCGTAAGATAGTTACGTTCGAAATTAGATGAGTACCTACTGAATTCTACACTTGGAGGATAGAGTCCATGTGTATTACGTAATAAGTTGGAATGATCCCTCAAATTAAAGTAAGAAATGAACAGTTATACGTGAGAACTAAATAATGAGAAATGTACCAAATTTGATATGGTAATATTAGTATAGTTATATGACCGTGTTTATGCATATACTATCTATGTGTGAAAATCGTTCCCGCGCTACTTGCTATCCCTGAGGTTACCGCGCTGGGACAGTCTTATCTCGACGGGACCTTTATGGGGGATATTGACTCATACCCTAGAAGATATAAATCCTTGGTATAGGCTATCGAATTGATAGATCAGACGGTCCTAAGAGACGTGGGGGCATGTGCTATCCTCTTAGAGACTTGGAATCTATGCTTCGCCTTAATATTGTTTGTGTATGTGTTAATACAGTTCGAGAGTGATTCCGAATTTGTATTTCCCTTAGTACGAGTGATACGGGGATTGGATAGCAGAGTATACCTGCATCATAGTTTTTATGTGGGGTGTTGTTATAATATATATATATATATATATATATATATATATATATATATATATATATATATATATATATATATATATATATATATATATATATATATATATATATATATTATACGAGTATTTAATATATATATGAAATTCTGAAATTTAGAACTGCCTACTGTGTCATGGTAAGTAAGACATGTATAATGACTCAAATTGGAAATACTTGTTTTAAAAAAGTATAATATGACACTGGGAAACTTTATTAATAAATAAAGTTAAAATGAGAGATTTGTTACTGAATGAAATTTTCCTCTTAAACAATTATATTGTTCAGTTTTAAATCTTACGAGTAATCTAAGATAAGTTAAACCATTGGGAAGTTTAGTGCGATATAAGATAAGGTAATCCGTTGGGAAGGTTAGTGCGATAGGCGTGCACATTAAAAGAGAGGTGAGAATTTCTCAAGAGAGTGCCGCACTAATATGTTGTTGCATTGGCCTGTAAACATTTTAAATACTTGCTAAACAAATTTTAAATCATTTACACTATCGGGCTCTGACCCGTTTCTATTTCTCTTTATCTCTTGTATATATATGTATATATTACAGGTGCCCAGCCACAGGGGCGTCTTGCGTAGGATCCTTTGGAAGGAACGCGCTGCAGCTTAGGTGGGAGTTGCAGGCCTCTTGCTTAGACGACTTCATTTATTTGATTCCACTCCTAGCATATTCATTTAGTGGGGCATGTGTCTCCCTTTCCATTATTCAGTTATTTTATTGGACATTGTGATTCAGTTATTTCTAGTATTGTCACTTTGGGATTTATTACTGTCTCGATGTTTTACTTTAAGTTTTCAATGCTGGGATTTAGTTGTTGAATGTTTAAATTATTTGGATTATATGTTCCAGGATAATTGTGGTGTGATTCTTTAATATTGAATTGTTGTAAACATTTAAATCTTGGTTTATAAAATAAAATTTGGAAAGTAATCTCTAAAAATGGTTTTGACACTTAGCTTAACTAATTAGGGTGTTTAAATTGGAAAAGTTATTTTTTCGACCGTGATGCTAAGAATGAACCAACAGTTCACCTTGATTTAATTTAATAAATGAGTGATCGCCCGGTCTTTAATTAGGCGGGGTGTCACAATGGGTTTCCCCCTTTTTTTGGTCTCCTTTCTCCCTTGGACTCTTAGATTGAGCCTTGATATCCACACACAAGATCAGCCAACAACATCCGCCTTTTTTTTTTCTTTTTTTTCTTTTTTTCAATGTGCATTTTCGTCACTTTATATTTTATTATTTTCAACACCAATTTAATCGCGTTTTTGACTTCCAAAACATCAAAATCTCTTTTTTTCCTCGAACTACAAAGTTGTGAGTCTTTTAAAAACCTTTTTGAAAAGTTATGGCACGACGTCAACGACCACTCGAGTGATTTTATAAAAATCATGTAGTACAATACTGTCAACCGTGTCGTGTCGCGACATATCCAATTAATTTTGTCGTTTCATTTTGTTTGTCGTTGAAACTCGCGGTGCACCTACTAAACATAAAAATATATCACGTGAGAATATTTTAGGCATAAAAAATATAAATTTTATCGAATTATAATTTCCCCATTTTTAGTACCTATATTATTTTTAGGCTCATTAAATTAAACTGAATGAAACTTTGGGAGAACCTATAAAATGATATAATTAAAATATTTCTCAAAAATTTTAGTCGAAAAGGTGTTAATGTTAGGGCAGAAGCCCCTAAATTTTAATTTTTTTTAAATTCACTTTCCTTTAATGCGGAATAGAATGGTTCAAAATACAAAATACAAATTCTAATTTCAAATTTTAATTTCTTTAAAATTAAAATAAACTAAACTAAAAGTTACTTTAAATTAATCAACAAATTAATTTTCACTTAAACAACTTAATTCAATCAAAGTCCTAAAATTTTCCTAACAAGATTAATTCATTTTTCTACATAGGCCAACCAAATTTTATCAAATTAAAATTAATGACTTGAACTAAATTAATTAAATATTATCCAAATTAATTTTATCACCAAATTAAGCATGAGTAGTGATTTAAGTCATATTTTATCTTTTAGTCCTAATCAAGCATCTAGGTGATATAGCAAGATAAAATAAATCACAAACCACTACGCCGCGATGTACGAGAAAAATCCAAATGGAAAAAATCCCCGGACGACCCCTAGCCTTAAGTTCACTAAGTACGGTTTTATGTTGACAAGACAGATGACTTACTACGCACGACTTGACTCCGTCCAAGCCTTGACGTGTCTTCTTGTAACTACCTTCACCTAGCCGACAATCCCGAACTCCACCGGAACCTTGGAATCCTCCAATGAAGCTTTTGGTTAACCGTTAACCCGCACCCAAAGTCTTTCTCCAAGTTGGAACGCCGCAACAAACAAAGTCTTATTCTTTGTGGGATGTAGAAGCAAACCCAAACAAACTCTTCAAAGGATAAAGTAGAACCCGGTGCCAAATACTCAAAGAATATATATATATATATATATATATATATGAAAAACTTGGAATAAAACAAACTACAACTATGGGTGTGAAACACTTGGTTTTGTTCTAAGGATTGAACATTTTTAACAAAAATTAAGGAGACCTTTCTTAAAGAATTTTTGCTCTCAAGAGCCCTTAGAAAAGTATAAAAAGTCTTAGCAAAAAGTGTCTTCCCGTACATATTAAAACTGGTACAAAGTAGTGGGGTAGTGGGGGGTTAAAAATGAAAACTGAAAAAAACTGATGAAATTGAAATTTCGTTTGAAATCTTGTTCGAACGAGGTTGTTTGAACGACATTTCTAATGAGATTTCAGGCCATAATTCTAGAGAATTTTGATTCGAACGCATGGCCACCAAATTTGTATTTTTCTAAATTTTTTTATTTGATATGATTTTTCTACGGAAGGGTGTCCGAGAACAAAATCTTTAGAACTATGAATTCAACAAAATTAACAAAAAAATACTAACACCCAAATTAAATTTCCAAGCTCCTATATATATATATATATATATATATATATATTAATGTATTCATACCTTTAGGAGACATTGAAATCCACATGTTGATAGCGTGAAACTTGGCACAAAAGTCGACAATGATGAAGCTTTTAAATTCTGGGCCGCTACGTCTTCAACTCCTCAAACACGTCATAGGCTTGATAGGGAAAACTTCTATCCTATGACTCAAATGATTTTGTCCGAAATTGAGCCAACACTACATAAGACTCAATTGAAAATTTGTAACTTTACAGTTAAAAATATGAAATTACCATTTATCCCCTTTTTTGCTATAAATTTATCATTTTAAATCCATTTTCATTCAAACTTTAGAAAAGATTTAAAAAGACTAAAATAAATTTCATAAATATATTTTATCCAATAATATGAACAATACAAAGCATAAATAGATGGTTTAGATGTAAAAAAATATTTGATTTATCACTCATCTTCACCAATGATTACAATATCATCGACATATACGAGTATCACAGTTATCTTGGAACTCTTTTGGGAAGTAAATAAAAAAATAACCCGCTTTTAATTGGGTAAAACCAACATGCAAATGAAAATTTAGAAATACAGTTCCGAGAAGCTTGTTTGAGACCATAAAGTTATTTGTTAAGATGACAAACTCGATGCTCCCCCCATTTGGAAAAATCGGGAAGAAGTCATGTATACTTCCTCCTATAAATCACCGTGAAGAAACGCATTGTGGACATTGAGCTGGTGCAATGGCAAATGATGAACTGAAGTTACTGTAAAGAGACAATGGACAGTGACAAGCTTGGAAACAGGATGAAAAGTCTCATTATAGTCGAACCCCTCAATTTGGGTGAAGCCCTTTGCAATAAGACGGGCTTTGTACCGCTAAGTAGTACCATCAGATCGGTATTTGATTATGTAAACTCACTTGCTTCCAATTGGGATTTTGTTGGGAGGAAGTTCAGTAAGATTTTAAGTGTTGTTTTGTTCAAGATCATGAATTTCAACATCCATGGATTCCTTTCATTTGGGATTTGTATTAGCAATGGTGTAGGAGGTGGCTTCTTATTCAGTCGAAATGGTGAAGAGAAATGCAATATGGGTGTGGTGAAAATAATCATAAGATTAATAATGTGACAATGAATAAAGACTATCTGATGAAGAAAATGGTTTGCCGGGGACACTCTACCGCAGTAGTAGTCATGAAGGTGAGTAACACGATGAGATTGGCGAGTGGAACAAAGAAATGGGGTGGGATTTGGTGCCAAAGGGAGGGATATGGCAGTAGGGGATGTGGGGGAGGATGGGGATAAGTTGGAAGATAATTGGGGTGTAGTACTAGTTGATTTAGGAGGTGAAAACATAGATGGTACAGTGTTAGAAGGAGCAGATTAAAAATTAGGAATAGGTAATGGGATGACAGATTGAGTACTCGTGGTGGGTTGAGGTGGGGGTGTGGTAAAGGGGAAGGATTCTTCATGGAAGATAACATCACGATGTGGTAAATATGAAGCGTTAAAGGCGATAACCCTTATGTTTAAAGGGTAACCAATGAAGATGCAACGTCAACGTCTTAGTCCAAATTTATCATGATGAAGATGACTATGGGAGGCATAACATAGGAAATCGAAAACCCATAGGTGATCAGACGTAGGAGGTTTGTTAAAGAAAATGTTGAAGGGACTTATTCTAGTCAAAAGAGGACTTGGAAAGTGGTTTATAAGGTAGGTGGAAGTGACTAAACAATCACCCCAAAAAGAGAGATGCAGGTGACATTGAAAGCAAAAGGCACGTGCAACATTGAGTAAATGGTGATGCTTACGTTCGACAGCCCCATTTTGTTGAGGTGTGCCGACACATCTATGTTGATGGATTATGCCAAATTTACTAAAAAGGATGTCATGGGTGTAGAAAAAATTCAAGCCCATTATTAGTTTGAAATTGTAAAATTTTACAATCAAATTGTGTTTGAACATGTGAATAAAAATGACATAGCCCATCACATGTTTGAGACTTGAATTTCATTGAATATGTCCATGTGTATCGGGAATAATAATCAACAATAGTTAAGAAAAATGAGCACCGTAATGTGAAAACACATGATAGGGACCCCAAATATCATAGTGGAAAAGTTTAAAAATTCCTTTAGTAAAAACCGAACTAGAAAGGAAACACAAGCGTGTTTGTTTGTCTAAGGGACAAACATCACATATTTGTGAATTTATTGAAGAACAGAAATAAATAGTGGTGAGAAGTTTGTTCATTCATCCGACCAAAGGGTGACCCAAGCGATTATGCCATAAGGTGTAGGAATTGGTGGTGGCAGTGAATGATGTAGTGGCAAGTGGAGGAATGTCTATATCAGGGTGAAGATAGTAGAAGCCACTACGTTCATGGCCCCAACCAATCACCTTATTCGTCAAGTGGTCCTGAAAAACATAGGAGGTGGGATAAAAAGTTACAAGCCAATCAAGATATTTGATAAGCTTACGAATGAAAAGGAGATAATATTTGAAGGTAGGTGCACATAAAACATTAGTGGGGTTAAGGTGAGGGAAAATACGAGAAGAACCAACACATAAGATGGCTATGGTAGTACTATTGGGAATAACAGCATGGGTGAAGTAGTGGGTGAATGGGTTGTGTTATAAAAAAATTGTGCAAAATGAGTTATGCGATCCATTTCTCCAGTATTAATAATCCAAGAAGAAGAAACATTTGTAAAGAAAAGGTATTGCACATTACCTATAAGGTTTCCTTGAGGGGCTATTATTACCTCATTGAGAAGTTTTAGCAATTGTTGGTTGAGGGTGAAGATCCAACTAAGAGGATATGGTCATGAGATGAAGTTTTTCCTTTGCCTTTTGTGACTTAAGGGGTACCTATGACACCCTGCCTAATAAAATATCGGGTGATAAGTCCTATAACAAATTAAACATGAATCTCATCTGGTTCATTTTTAGCATCACTGTCGAAAACTTTTTGAAACCTTTCTAACCACCTAGTATTCAAAAAGCTGATGTCAAATTTTCTCTTTTTAATTAAAAAACCCAACATGCAAAAATATAAACTAAACCAATCACACCATCTGGAATAATTAATAAAAGACTTGCCGAATAAACTATCGGCTAAAATTTCAACCCAAATAAATGCCCAATAATAATAAAATAATCCAAAAACTGAATCTAAAAATAACTGGGCAACATGCCCTACATGAACAGTGACTGAGAATAAATCCTTAATCTAGGAACAAAGGAATGATGAGTCTAATACAAACCATGCTAGCATCAACATGTGCAGCATCTGTGTGTCCCTGCAATATATATCAAGTCTAACATCCCCGTGGATGGACACCAAAAAGGCTTTGAAAATATTTTTATAGTAAGGGTTAGAACCCAAAACATTCTCAAAATATTTGGCAAGTGAATTAAAATGCAGCAATTTAAAATGCAATAATGCTCTTCATATTTAAGTTAGTGTTGCACTCTCTTGAGGACATACTCACCCCTCCACTTGTTTGCACACCTAACGTTCCTATCTAACCACCCTAATTATACTACCCCGTCTAACTAGCCTTGTTCGGAACATATCGACATCCTACTCTAACCCGAGTAAGTCGTAATATTACTTCCTAAGTTAATTATGGCATTAACTTAAGTAATCACTTTTAAATTCACCTATATAACGTCTCATTAGTTATATATAATTAATACCATTCACATCATCTAGTTTTCCCGTATATAAAATATCTACACTTCTATATACGCATCATATATAATACAATTACACTATGTATTTTACTTGTATATAAATCTACACAATATATATGTATCATATACTATAACATTTACACACATGTTGTATATATAACCATCCTCCTAAGTAATAACACACTGGATGCTTTCTCTAAAATGTTATCACTCCAGGTTACTCACTCTAACCCAGTCACCCCAAGTTGGGCTCTCTAACGAACTTGGTGAAAATACAAGAGTAGTGGAGGATGTTATAAATCCTACTTGAAAGTGAGAACGAATCATACCCAAAAATTCTCACCCATAATCTGGACGATGATAACCTGGGGACTATACTCTCCCTGCTCCTCAACCCAAGGGATTCACCTATATCGCGCAACCTCCTGTGATAGCACTAGAGGGGTATGTATTCCAATAAATATTATTCGCACTAATATTTATAAATTTCCAAATATATATATATATATATATATATATATATAATTTAAAATCGGCTAATCCATGCTCAAAACCAGTAGTATTAGCCTAAAATACCCAAGTCTATATCCAGACTTGTAATTTAATTAATTACACATAAATTAAATTATCATCTAAGTGGTGTCACCCAACTACATTAACCCGACTTACTCATTTGTTCCGTACCTTTACCCTTTAGGATATATTACGTCAAGTCCCACTATTAAGGTTAACACCACTCATTAAATTTAATATTCAATAATCTATTATATATCTCTATAATAAATTAAACTGGTTACTTAGTGCCAAAACCCCCATTGCACTAGCCCTTAATATTCGAGTCTATATACCGACTCTTAATTAAATTAATTTCTCACATTAATTAATTTATTCAAGTAGTGGCACTGAACTACAATACCCGAACGTATTCACTTGGTCCATAATTTAACCCTTTAGAATTTATTTCACCAAATTCCGTTAACAAGTTTGATACCCTTATTAAATTTAATATTCCTTAATACTCATCCCATAAGAATCTAAGTATTAGGTTCCATTTACTTTCTATCAATTAAATTTCACCTTAAGATATCAGTCCATATGCTAAATTCTTTCGAAATTCCCATTCGAATACGTTCATATATTTTCGAGTGTCGTTCATTCTAAATACTCCTAAATTCATACCCCGAATTTATCCCTATCTAAGACAAGGATACAATAATGTTCCTTAATATTTTTCCAAAGTCCTTCACTCATCTATAGACATCTCCAAATAACCCAAATTTATTTCTTCCTAAAGATGTTGGTCTCACGCACACTTTCGTAGAAAAATAATATCAAATCCAAAAAAAAAACAATACGAGGTCGGCATCCACGCGACCGTGAAGAAAAGATCTATAATCTCTTATTTTACAATAACTTAAGGGGTCGATCGATCAACTCCTTAACGATCGATCGACCCAATATCCATCTTCTTCCCCGATTCTATTTCCACCATTTTTGAACGCTCAAACTTTTTAATTCTCTCCCAAACATTTACCCAATCACAATCAATATTCAATTCATGAAATAGTAGGTTCTAAGCACTCTAGAAACCTTGAATCATCAATAAATTAACATAAATCTAATGTTTACCAAATTGGGTATTTTTTGGATTTTATTCTACCAATTTCAATTCGTCATTCATATTCTAAATTAGTCATCAATACTTACTAATTTTCACCCTATAATCTGATTTCAACATTTCATACTCTCACATCAATTGAGTAATTAATCTACAAATATTACTCTTATTCGAAAAACCCATTTTAGATTTGATAATTCACATCACCATAATATGAATTAGTTATCACAAAAATTACAAATGCAGCAAATTAACCACTTGCCTTAACAATCGTAGAGTCTGATTCCTTTGGTGTTAATGATGATTCCACAAACAACACCCTCAATTGCTCCTTGATTGGTCTCCCAAAAACTCCCTGTTGATCCCCAATTGCTCCCTCTGCCTTGCTCTCAATTTCTAGGTTTAGAGTTATGTCAACTACCGTTCCATACACTTACAATTAGGTTTATAAATCCAAATTCCATTTTTAGGCTTATGGGCCAAGCCCAAATGACCCGAACACTCCCGTGTGGGCCCAGTTATGCCAAAAAATGCTCCGAGACCCGATTACTACCCTGAGTACTCTTTTTCAACTATCTCGACCCTTCCAAAAATAACCGCGCACTTAGAATTGTCATCTAAAATACTTTATAACATTCTCTAATTTCCGACCTCAAAAATGAGATACAACAATAATCTGAATAATTTAATCTAAATTCTTCGGATTTAAATAATTCCTCCAATTCAAATAAACTCTCCAAATTATAAATTTAAAATTCTCCAATTTAAATACGCTTTATTTCTCGTAAAAATAATTAAATACTAAGTCCTCGGAATTACAGGGTGTTACATACTTCGTCCTCGAAATTAAGTTAAGCCTAGTACTCTAAGCTTTGAATATCTATCTAATCCCATACCTCTAAGATCGCTACACTTATCTTTTCCCACTTCTAATCACGAATTATTTTAAAATTAAATAATTTAACCAGGGCGACCATACACCCTGTACCCGCGCTCAAATGCACAAATAATGCCCAGCTTCTTGCAGTCTGAAATCGTAATATATTTTCCATCTCACAATTTTAACGACATATATGAACAATAACCGAGGTACCCATCTCATCTACTAATGACCAAACATCTCCCCACTTCCAACATTGCGCTATGTTTCTGTGACACCCCGACTAATTAAATACCGGGTAGCTACTCCTTTATTAAATCAATACAAAATGCCAAGTTGGTCCAGTTAATAGCATCACTGTCAAAAACATTTTTAATGATTACTAACCACCTAGTATTTAAAAAGTGAGTTGTCAAATTTTAAATTAAATCTGATTAACATGCAATAAATGAAATATAGAAATGTAACACAACCATTCACGATCAAGTCCAACTATAATGAATCAACAAGTAAAGATGAGTCTCGAGGAAATACTCCTCCCAACAATCCCAATATGAAACGAAATAAAACAAGTCTGCATCCTGAATTAATTACAATCCAAAGTCTGAATAACTTAAATATAAAATGAAATGTCTCTAAAAGAAATGGGCGACATGCCCTACAACTGATGAAATCTGAATATAGAGTCAAGGTAAATGAAGCGTCTAATAGCAAGGCCCTATAATTTCCACAACAGCTACAGCTCGTCACCTGACTGGAAATACTATGCCTGGTGTCCTTGTGGCTGGGCACCTAAAAATGGTTTTTACAAAAAGATAGATTTGAAAGCAAACGGGTCAGAGCCCGAATGTGGAGAGTATTTTAAAAAAACAACAAGTGCTTTAATAACAATTAAAACAATGAATGCAAGATACATGTTAGGACGTTCTCTCACATGAAATACTCACCTCTCGTCTAATAGTGCACTCCTAACGTTCCTGTACCCATTCATGTGTTATTTATCTAACTAAACCATCATAAATTCCAACTACTCGACTCACAATATGAATTCCTAATGTTATTACTTAAATAAATAGCTTTACTTGAACTCGGATTCTCAATTGTTAGCATTACTTTTTACTGGAGGTTATCCCCTTATTTATCATCTCATGGAGTTACTAAAAATGATTCTCATAGGTAAACATCACAATTCCTTTTCATTCCACCGTATATTATTCACATCATAAATATAAAATATAAGCACCCCGAGGCTAAGCTGCGGTGCACACATACTCTGCTATCCATCCCGGTACATCACGTACATAAGGATTACAAATTCCGAATCTCTCAGGAATTGTTAGAATAAACCCCACACACAAAAATGGAGGCGAACATAATTCAACATATCCATGGTCACGTACATACCTACGCTCCATAGTCAGCTAGCTTAATAACTCAGAATTAAGTAATTCCCTTGAACTATGTCCTCTAGGTACCAAACTAAATCCGGGCACACAAGGATTAGAAGGCCTTAAGCGAACGTAAACCTCCCGTGATAGCAAGTATGGTAGGTATGTCATACACATAAGATTATAAACTAAGCATGCACACATCTTAGATATATCAATATTAATAAAGGTATTTTCTACATCCTTATACCATTATTCCAATTGTATACATTTTGAGTCTTCCGATAATATATAATGTAGACTGTCGACACATCTCACGTCGTAGATTCTTATACTTAAAACCTATCTCAAAGGGGTTATTAAGTTTCCTAATATTCCCACATATTACATCATTATTCTAAAGGTCCTTACTTCTGCCCCAAACATCAATTCATCAACTTATTCAAAATTACTCTATTAATCCTAATATCATCTCACTTATCGAGCTTCAATAGCTTTTAGAATAATTCCTCAAATTAAATTCTAATTAAGGTCCGAACTTTATAACCATACCTACTGGTCTTCCTTAAGTCTAAGGAAATTCATAAGGTCTCCAATAATATTTTCCAAGGGTTAACATCATTAAAATTTAACTAGGGAAATTTTACTCTTTCTGGGAAGGTCGATCGATCGACCTTGACCTTCGATCGATCGATGGTCATCGATCGATCAACTGATGAATGTCGATCGATCGATCGCACCAGGTAGGCTGCAGACTGCAGACTGCTTTGTTTTGCAGTTTTCAAATCAACCCAAAACACCATTAACAAGCATGAAACTCTAAGATAACGTTATAATATCATCATACAACCATCCTACAACAGTGTTAACGTTCTAAAACCAATAATTCATCATTCAAGGGTTTTGTATGGATCAAATCTTCATCAAGAATTCCAGTTTTCTATTTCTTTCAAGAACATTAATAAACTTCTTCTAAAATCCATTTTTAAATCATCAAGGGTCATAATTCTGAGTTCATAATTCGTCCAGAATGTTTCTACATGCAGTCCCTAACATAGTTCATAGTTTTACATTTTCAAATTCATGGGTTTAATCAATCTTCCAAGATAAATTTGATAATTTCCTAAACATGGAAAAGCATAGCATTAAATCAATTGGAGTTAAACCACTTGCCTTAATCTTTCTCTGAATTTGATGTTGAATCTTGAAGGCTGAGTTGTTCTCCCTCTCTCTTTCTGCAGAATTCTCTTCTCTCTCTCTCTCTCTACAAGTTTTTCTCTAAGGATGATGACAATGGAGGTGTGGTTGGTTTTTGGCAAGTTGGAACTATATCTTAACTTCTCCCGTAGCCCATTAAGTCCCTTAGTGTAGTTAGTGGGTTTAGTGGATAAAGAATAAGTCAGATTTTTGTTTCTAATTTTCGTGGGTTTTAATTCCCAAATTTTCGAAATTACCAAAATGCCCTTTTAAGTTACCGGTATGGCCCAATAATGCCCGGGACCCAAACTTAACCCCCGGCTAGTGTTTTCTGACTATTTCGACCCTTCCGGACACGTTGGCACACTCAAAATGACCATACGGTTAATAGAAATAAAATTCACTTTTTAATTCAAATAATTATATTCCTGACGCGACTGTCATGCGCATCCCAACAAAATTTCCCAAATTGCCGTATTTCAATCTTGCGACAATTTCAATAGTTCCAAAATTCATATATTACCATATATACACATTTTAATCAAATACTAACTCACATCTCGTTAATATTTTATCCAGATTAATTTTCAATTAATACACATTTAATTCAATTAATCCCCAAAAATAAATATCACGAAAATACGGGGTATTACATACTTCCCCCTAATAACTGAATTTCGTCCCGAAATTCGGAACTAGAAAGTACCTGGTAAGAACAACTCTGGATAGCGTTCACGCATCTCATCCTCGCACTCCCATGTGGACTCCTCGACATTATGATGTCGCCATTGAACACGCACTAACGGAACTATCTTTGACCGCAGTTTCCGCTCACTTCGGTCCAAAATAGCAATCGGCCCCTCCTCGTAGGAGCTATCAAGCTGGAGATCAATGTCCTCCAAAGCAATATGAGAATGAGACAAATCGTCTCTAAGATATTTTCTTAGCGAGGAAATATGCAATACATCGTGAATCCGATGCAAATGCTCTGGTAACCCAAGTCTATACGCAACCGGTCCAATCCGCTCAATAATAGGAAATGGTCCCACATATCTCGGTGCTAACTTCCCTTTCTTCCCGAAACGCATAATCCCCTTCATAGGAGATACTCTGAGCAAAACCTGGTCCCCCACTTGGACCTCCCTGAAGAACCTCTTCGCATCAGCATAGCTCTTCTGCCGATCCTGAGCTACTCGAATGCGACTCCGTATTAATTCTATCCTCGTTGAAGTATCCTGAATCACTTTCGGCCAAAGTAGTTTGTTGTCCCCCACTTCCAACCAATATGCTGGGGAACGACAAGGTCTACCGTACAACGTCTCAAATGGAGCCATGCCAATGGTGAACTGGTAGGAGTTGTTGTAAGCAAACTCTACCAGTGGAAGATACTGCTCCCATCCACCCTCGAAATCAATGATGCACATACGTAGCATGTCCTCCAACATCTGGTTTGTACGCTCGGTCTGCCCATCGGTCTGCGGGTGATACTCCATACTCAACCGCAATTTCGTGCCCATGGCCTCCTGAATACTTTCCCAAAACGGTGAAACAAATATCGTGTCTCGGTCATACACGATATTTAGGGGCACACCGTGAAGTCTCACTATCTCTGCAATAAAGAGATGGGCATACTATCCCGTAGTGTAGTCTGTCCTTACGGGTAGAAAATGAGCGACTTTGGTCAACCTGTCCACAATTACCCAAATGGAGTCGTGACCTCTTTGTGACGTAGGCAACCCCGTGATAAAGTCCATGGAGATTCTCTCCTACATCCACATCGGGACCTCTAATGGCTGTAGAAGTCCTGCCGGTCTCTGATGGTCCACTTTTACCAGCTGACAAGTGCCGCATTTAGAAACAAACACGGCAATATCTCTCTTCATCCCGCTCCACCAATACTGTCATCTCATGTCTTGGTACATTTTATCCCCACCGGGATGTACCGCGAACCGTGAGCCGTGCGACTCTGCCATCACCTTGTGTCGCAATTCCTCCCCTTCTGGAACTACTAATCTCCCATTGAAGCGTAATCCCCCGTCTGAGCTAACGGTATAGGATTCGGCTCCCTCTGCTAGTAATCGAACTATCAGCTCCTGATAGAACGAGTCATCTGCTTGTGCCTTTACCACTATCGTGACAATCTGCGGCGTAACAGTCATCACGGACAGGAATGATCGGGCCACTGCATCCTGGTGTCCTAATTCTTTCCACTTTGCCTTCCACACCCCTGCCACCTCATCAACAGGTCTACGGCTCAACGCGTCTACTACCACGTTAGCCTTCCCCGGGTGATAGTGGATATCAAACTGATAGTCCTTCACAAACTCAAGCCACCTTCGCTGCCTCATATTCATCTCTTCTGCGTGAATAGGTACTGTAGGGACATGTGGTCTGTGAACAATCGAAACTTCTCTCCCAAAAGATAATGCCTCCATATCCGAAGGGCAAATACCACTGCCACTAACTCCAAGTCATGGGTAGGGTAATTCTTCTCGTGAGGCTTAAGCTTACGGGAAGCATAAGCTATGTCCTGACTCTCCTGCTGGAGTACACCTCCAAGTCCTTGTAAGGACGCATAGGTGTAAATAAGATACTCAACTCCCGGTCTCAGCAATGCTAACACAGGTGCTGAGGTTGACTTGTCCTTCAACTCATCGAATGCCAATTGACAGGCATTACTCCAAATGAACGACACACCTTTACGAGTCAGATGTGTCATGGGACCCGCTATCTTTGAGAAACTCCGAATAAACCTCCTGTAGTATCCTGCTAAGCCCAAGAAACTACGGATCTCAGTCGGTGTCGTGGGTTATCCCCACTCCCTCACCGCGAATACCTTCCCCGGATCAACAGATATCCCCCGATCGGAAATAACATGCCCCAAAAACTGAACCTCTTTCAGCCAAAACCCGCACTTCTCATACTTTGCATACAACTCGTTCTGACGTAGCGTCTGCAAAACCTGCCTCAAATGCTCGGCGTGCTCCTCCTCTGTCTGGGAGTAAACCAGAATATCATCAATGAAGACAATGACGAATTGATCTAGGAACTCTCTGAACACCCTAATCAAGTCCATAAACACGGCTGGAGCGTTGGTCAAACCAAAAGGCATAACCCAAAATTCGTAGGAACCATATCTCGTTAAGAAAGCAGTCTTCGAGACGTCCTCCTCCCTGATACGCAACTGATGGTATCCCGATCGCAAATCAATCTTCGAGAAGAAAGAAGCTTCTCTCAACTGGTCGAATAAGTCATTGATTCGGGGCAACGGATACTTATTCCGTATCGTGACCTTATTCAACTCCTGGTAATCCACACACAATCTCAGTGAACCATCTATCTTCTTCACAAACAACACAGGGGCACCCCATGGCGAAGTACTCCTACGTATAAACCCCTGACCCAACAACTGCTCATTCTGATCTCGTAACTCCCTCATCTCAGCTGGAGCCATACGGTAAGGTGTGCGGGCAATAGGTCTCGTATCTGGTAATAAGCCTATGACAAAGTCTATCTCTCGACTGGGGGGTCGGCCTGGTAAACACATATGAGTACTCCCTGACAACTGGGATCGAATCTAAAGGAATCACAACCTCCTTAGAGGTATCCTCCTCTATGTAATACAAATGAGCGGTCGAACCTCCCTCTGGGCGAGGCATCGCCACTACAAACATCTCTTGCCCCGGAATGGCAAAAACAATACTCCCATCGAAGCAATCGATCATGGCTCTATAATCAGCGAGCCAATCCATACTGATAATCACATCGTGTACATGCATATCTAATACCAACATGTCTGCAGGTAATACCAGATTACCAATCTCTACCCCCACTCCCCAGCATATAAAGAAAAAGAGTGACCCACTCCCCAATGGTGAGTCTACACACGTCACTGTGCTCTCTGCTGTTGCCAACAACCCTAAGGCTTTCGCAAAATGTGTAGCTATAAAATAATGCGTTGACCCCGTATCAAACAAAACTCGACCCATAGTACCATGGATTGGAAACATACCCTCAATAGCTGGCGGATTCTGTGGGGCTGCGGCCTGCTGAAGCTGATACACTCTCCCATACTGAAACTGTCCCTGCTGAAATGGGACCGCTGGAATGGGTGGTAATGCTGCCATCTGCGGTGGTGCTGGGAGGGCAGCGGGAAATATAGGCCTCTGTGGCTCGTATCGAGCACCCTGCTGCTGCTGCTGTGGGGCACTGCCCTTATCAGGACAATCCTGACGTTTGTGGCCAATCTTACCACAAATGAAACACTTTCCCAGGAAGTTTCCTCCTCGCTGTCCCTGCTGCCCTCGGCCCTGGTGGCCGTTACCATTTCTTCCCTAGCCTTGCTGGCCCTGGTGAAACTGCTGTTGTTGACCATTTTGACCCTGTTGGCCGTTATGACCTTGCTGGCCATTCCGGAATCCTCCCTGACCGTTCCTGAAACCCCCTGATCGGAACCTCTTATGATCCCCCTGCTGGGAACCCTGATCACTCTGCCTATACTGACCCTGAGCTGATTGTGCCCCGCTGGCACCATTTCCCCCTGTCCTGCCCTGATGGATGGACTCTCTTGATCGCTTCCCCTCTGTCAAGTGAAAGCGGTGGTCCTGGAAAGGGAGCAATGCAGCGTTAACCACGTCAGAATAAGTGGCCAACGAGAGGTTCCCCAATAAATGCTGACGAATCCTCCAAGTCAATCCATCTATGAATTTCTGAATCTTCTTCTCTTCCGTCGGTATCTCATCTGGTACAATGTTCAGCAAATTTGTGAATTCGGCCTCATACTCGGCCACAGTCTTACCCTCCTGTCTAAGGCTCATCAACTTCCTCCTCATTTCTCTGTGAACAGCTGACGGAAAATATTTGCGGTCGAACCGCACCCAGAACTCCTGTATAGTGAGAGTATCTCTCTCCTCTGCGGTGGTAATAGACTCCCACCACTGCAATGCAGCTCCCACTAGCTTGAAAGTAGCTAGTATCTGCCTCTGAACATTGGTGCACTCATACATCCTCAAGTGCCTCTGAATATTCTTCCTCCACTGACTAGATACCACAACATCGGAGCTACCTGCGAACTCCGGAGGGTGTGCTTTCTGAAAAGCATCTCGAACTCGTTCCCAAGCAGACGGGAATGCATATGCCTGAACTGGCGCGGCTACCGGCGCCTGAGGTGGTGCCTGCTGAACTACTGATAGTGCGGCATTTACCGCCTGGGCCACAATGGCTGTGACCTCGGCGGCATTCATCGTGCCCTGAACTGGTGCGGGCTGTGGTTCTGGCGTTGCATCCCTGGGAACTCGCTGCGCACGTCGTGGAGGCATCTGAAATGAGAATAAAGTTTATAAGTTCCAAGTTATAAACTTAAAATAGCTGAAGAACGTAGCATATACAAAAGAATACAACAGTCCTAAAATATAGGGCTCTACATCAAAGAAAGCTCAGCGGAAACATAATAAGCCATACAGATCCTAAAGGACACTAGAACCTGATGCTCTGATACCACCTGTAACACCCCGACTAATTAAATACCGGGTAGCTACTCCTTTATTAAATCAATACAAAATGCCAAGTTGGTCCAGTTAATAGCATCACTGTCAAAAACATTTTTAATGATTACTAACCACCTAGTATTTAAAAAGTGAGTTGTCAAATTTTAAATTAAATCTGATTAACATGCAATAAATGAATTATAGAAATGTAACACAACCATTCACGATCAAGTCCAACTATAATGAATCAACAAGTAAAGATGAGTCTCGAGGAATACTCCTCCCAACAATCCCAATATGAAATGAAATAAAACAAGTCTGCATCCTGAATTAATTACAAACCAATGTCTGAATAACTGAAATATAAAATGAAATGTCTCTAAAAGAAATGGGGGACATGCCCTACAACTGATGAAATCTGAATATAGAGTCAAGGTAAATGAAGCGTCTAATAGCAAGGCCCTGTAATTTCCACAACAGCTACAACTCGTCACCTGACTAGAAATACTATGTCTGGTGTCCTTGTGGCTGGGCACCTAAAAATGGTTTTTACAAAAAGATAGATTTGAAAGCAAACGGGTCAGATCCCGAATGTGGAGAGTATTTTAAAAAAAAAACAAGGGCTTTAATAACAATTAAAACAATGAATGCAAGATACATGTTAGGACGTGCTCTCACATGAAATACTCACCTCTCGTCTAATAGTGCACTCCTAACGTTCCTGTACCCATTCATGTGTTATTTATCTAACTAAACCATCATAAATTCCAACTACTAGACTCACAATATGAATTCCCAATGTTATTACTTAAATAGATAGCTTTACTTGAACTCGGATTCTCAATTGTTAGCATTACTGTTTACTGGAGGTTATCCCCTTATTTATCATTTCATGGAGTTACTAAAAATGATTCTCATAGGTAAACATCACAATTCCTTTTCATTCCACCGTATATTATTCACATCATAAATATAAAATATAAGCACCCCGAGGCTAAGCTGCGGTGCACACATACTCAGCTATCCATCCCGGTACATCACGTACATAAGGATTACAAATTCCGAATCTCTCAGGAATTGTTAGAATAAACCCCACACACAAAAATGGAGGCGAACATAATTCAACATATCCATGGTCACATACATACCTACGCTCCATAGTCAGCTGGCTTAATAACTCAGAATTAAGTAATTCCCTTGAACTATGTCCTCTAGGTACCAAACTAAATCCGGGCACACAAGGATTAGAAGGCCCTAAGTGAACGTAAACCTCCCGTGATAGCAAGTATGGTAGGTATGTCATACACATAAGATTATATACTAAGCATGCACACATCTTAGATATCTCAATATTAATAAAGGTATTTTCTACATCCTTATACCATTATTCCAATTGTATACATTTTTAGTCTTCCGATATTATATAATGTAGACTGTCGACACATCTCACGTCGTAGATTATTATACTTAAAACCTATCTCAAAGGGGTTATTAAGTTTCCTAATATTCCCACATATTACATCATTATTCTAAAGGTCCTTACTTCTGCCCCAAACCTCAATTCATCAACTTATTCAAAATTACTCTATTAATCCTAATATCATCTCACTTATCGAGCTTCAATAGCTTTTAGAATAATTCCTCAAATTAAATTCTAATTAAGGTCCGAACTTTATAACCATACCTACTGGTCTTCCTTAAGTCTAAGGATATTCATAAGGTCTCCAATAATATTCTCCAAGGGTGAACATCATTAAAATTTAACTAGGGAAATTTTACTCTTTCTGGGAAGGTCGATCGATCGACCTTGACCTTCGATCGATCGATGGTGGTCGATCGATCGACTGATGAATGTCGATCGATCGATCGCACCAGGTAGGCTGCAGACTGCTTCGTTTTGCAGTTTTCAAATCAACCCTAAACACCATTAACAAGCATGAAACTCTAAGATAATGTTATAATATCATCATACAACCATCCTACAACAGTGTTAACATTCTAAAACCAATAATTCATCATTCAAGGGCTTTGTATGGATCAAATCTTCATCAAGAATTCCAGTTTTCTATTTCTTTCAAGAACATTAATAAACTTCTTCTAAAATCCGTTTTTAAATCATCAAGGGTCATAATTCTTAGTTCATAATTCGTCCAGAATGTTTCTACATGCAGTCCCTAACATAGTTCATAGTTTTACATCTTCAAATTAATGGGTCTAATCAATCTTCCAAGATAAATTTGATAATTTCCTAAACATGGAAAAGCATAGCATTAAATCAATTGGAGTTAAACCACTTGCCTTAATCTTTCTCTGAATTTGATGTTGAATCTTGAAGGCTGAGTTGTTCTCCCTCTCTCTTTCTGCAGAATTCTCTTCTCTCTCTCTCTCTCTACAAGTTTTTCTCTAAGGATGATGACAATGGAGGTGTGGTTGGTTTTTAGCAAGTTGGAACTATATCTTAACTTCTCCCGTAGCCCATTAAGTCCCTTAGTGTAGTTAGTGGGTTTAGTGGATAAAGAATAAGTCAGATTTTTGTTTCTAATTTTCGTGGGTTTTAATTCCCAAATTTTCGAAATTACCAAAATGCCCTTTTAAGTTACCGGTATGGCCCAATAATGCCCGGGACCCAAACTTAACCCTCGGCTAGTGTTTTCTGACTATTTCGACCCTTCCGGACACGTTGGCGCACTCAAAATGACCATACGGTTAATAGAAAAGAAATTCACTTTTTAATTCAAATAATTATATTCCTGACGCGACTGTCATGCGCGTCCCAACAAAATTTCCCAAATTGCCGTATTTCAATCTCGCGACAATTTCAATAGTTCCAAAATTCATATATTGCCATATATACACATTATAATCAAATACTAACTCACATCTCGTTAATATTTTATCCAGATTAATTTTCAATTAATACACATTTAATTCAATTAATCCCCAAAAATAAATATCACGAAAATACGGGGTATTACAGTTTCATGCATGGGACGTCTCGCAAAGCGAAATCTAAACAAGGAACCCCTAAATACCCGTCTCTTGACATAAAAGTATACACATCCACTCTTATGCCATAAAAGACAACATACAATACCGCGCCCTCGCTATCACTCAATAGTAAATTTTTTCTTTATTTTAAATACACACTATCTAGTCTCTTACTATTACTCATTAGTAAGATTAGTCACACATTATATATTTCACACACAATAGATTTTATAAGTGCATACCTTGCTATCTACTGCAGCACATAATTAGAGTAATCATACCGTACATATTTCACACACAGTATATACTCTAAATGCGTACTTCTCTATTTACTATCATGCATAAGTACGATAATCATATCGTATATATTTCACTCGCAATATATACTAAAAATGCATACTTAAGGATTCTTGGTTCGGAATATCACCTCCACCTCAAAGTCACTTTCGTATATTGGTTCGGAATTACACCTCGACCCTAATTTACCTTCCCATTTACATTGGTCCGGAATTCCCTTGACGCCAATGTAAATTTTATATACATACATACATACGTACGTACGTACGTACGTACGTATGTACGTACATACATACATACATACATACATAAATACATACATACATACATACATATATACATACATACATACATACATAGCACTTAATTCATCAATCCTTAATGTACACCTGTTCTCTCATAGGCGACACCAAAAGATCTGCTACCCTATGGTAACTAATCATACATATCCATCATAAATTCACTACTATCAATACACCCACTACGTCTGACTCACTCGTGAATTTCAGTGCTAATAATTAAATGTTGTGATTCACCCGTGCCACTAGAAATTTATCATGTACTCATACGGATAAGGCAATACTCTATCCCCAATTGCCATCTAGCTTACCTAGTCAACAGTTCTTGACCATAACTCTCATGCCAGAACTGATCCAAAATATGTTGTAATGGTCGCATATTTAGGATCTCATCCTATAATTGCACCCTCCCTCACTTTAGGGCAATCCTTCTTTCTGTGACTGATCCCTCTCTCTACAACCGTAACAATTGCCAGAGAACTCTCCTGCTTTTAGCCCTGGCTCTATTGGCATCCCCCGCATTCTCTCAGCACTGACGACCCTGAGGAATGAATGTGCTTATATTGATATTTAGGAACTTACTAGTCTTACCTGAACTTAACACTCTCGTGTTTGTAACTTTCGGACTTAAAACTCTTAGTCCTATCCTCCTTCCAAAAGTCTCGCTTCTGTTGTTATTATGCCCCATAGGAACAATTCCTATCTGTCTCCAAGACAGACTGTTTCGCTTTTTCTCTTGTGGGAAATTTCGATATAGGTGGGCCTACTCTCCACACAGAGGACACCTTATTATTCCCTCACCTATCTCTGTCCCCACTGGCCATGTTGGTGTGACACCCCGCCCAATTAAATACCGGGTGACCAGTTTTTATAAAATTTTAAAACAGAATGTTCATTTGGTCCATTCTTAGCATCACTGTCGAAAACATTAACTTTATTAATCACCTAATATAAATTAAGCTAGTGCCAAGATACTTTCCTTTTTAAATTGTAACAAAAAGTTATTTTTATAAAGTCCATGAATTTAAATATAATCCATTTACCATTCAACTGAATAAAATAAATAATAAATCTGAATCACAACTGAAATAAATACGACTGAATAAAACATTCCAGTTCAAAACTCTAAACCACGGATCCATAGTAAAACTAGATCCAACTAAAATGAATAGAAAGTAAATTAAATACAATCTCTGATAAAATGTAAAAGGAATGGGCGACACATGCCCTAGATGAAAAGTCTAGATAAATTGAGAGAAATGATAAGAGCGTCTAATGCAAAGACCTACAGCTTCCACATCAGCCGTAGCACGCCAAGCAATCCAAGTCTTTAAATCTGGCGTCCCTGTGGCTGAGCACCTGTGAGAACGAGAGATTTTCTAAATCAATGCTCTGATACCACTTGTTGGAAATAATGACCCCCAATTTTTAATTTTACAAAAAGTAATTTCAATTTCCTTTGTAGATGCGAAATAGATATGGTTCAATTAAACATACACAAAAAATAAATTTTAATTTTCTTTATATTAAAACACAACATAAACACAAAGTGAAATTAAATTAATCAACAAATACATTTTTCACTTAAACACATTAACTCAACCCCAGTCCTAGAATTTGCTTAACAATAAATATTCAATTTGCAATATTAGGCCAAACCAAATTTTATCCAATAAAATTAATGACTTGAATTAAATTAACATTTACCCAAAATGAATTTGCACCAATTTAATTAAGTGTGACAATTAAACCAAATTTTATCTTGAATTATCCTAAGCATGAGTTCTAAGTTATTTTTGCAAGATAATAGTAAATCAGTCACACTACGCCGCAATGTACGAGAAAAAACCCACAACGGGAAAAAATCTCGGACGACCCTAGCCACAAATCCACTAAGTACGGTATCACAAGTACATGACAGTAAGACTTACAACACTCGACTTGACTCCGTTCAAACCCCGATGCTCCTTCTTGTACACACCTCTTCCTAGCAAATAACCACGGAGGTCCACCGCGGTCTTGGAATCCACCGATCGGACTTTTAGGAACCCATCAACCACACACGGTGCCTTTCACTGTATGAGAACGCCGCAACAACAAAACAAATCTTCTTCTTTGTGGGATGTATAAGTAAACCCAAACACTCTTCAAACGGTAGAGATAAAACCGGTGCCAAAACTCCAAGAAAAGTATATATATTAAGGAACTTGGATAAACTAAACAAATGGGTGTAAACAAAAGTGTTTAAGGATTTTTCTTGAAAAACAAACACTTAAAACTTGAACCTTTTCATTTGGAATTGAATCTCTCTAAAACTCTCTCTTGGAGATGGAGGAATATGAAAAAGTTTCTTTGAAAAGGTTGGTCCTGTACTTAGTAATTCTGTCAAAAAGTAGTGGGGAAAAGATAGTGGGAACATGGAGAAAACTGCAAAAAACAGCCCAAAAATTGTTCCCACTAAAGTCGTTCGAACGACTTTTTCATTCGAATGACATTGTTGTTCGAACAACCTTACTAACGATGTTACAGAGACGAAAAAGAAATCTCATTAGAATTTTCGGTCGGAAGACCATGAAATCTCGTGCGAACGAGATGCCAGATGGTTCGAACGACGAGTCAGAAATAAAATATTATTTTTAAGCCCAAAACTTTTTTTTATGAAAAGTTTTAAAAAATATTTTCTCAGTAAAACATAGTCGTTAAAACTATTTTATAAAAACTTTATAAAATACACCCAATAAATTTCCAAGCTCCTATATATATATATATATATATATATATATACATATATATATATAATGCATTCATACCTTACGAGCATTGGAACGATGTTGTTGACGTAGAAACGAGGCACACTAAACCCGACATATGTCGACGTCTTCAACTAACACATCATAGGCTTGGATGGATACACTTGAACACTTCCCTATGACTCAAATATTTTTGTCCGGAATTCAGCCAACACTACATTAAGACTCAATTGGAGACTTGTGTCCTTACAAATCTCCCCCTTTGGCTATTCCGAGATAAAAAAAACAAACAAAAAGGGCCATCATGATCTACTAGACTTAAAAAAAATCCCACCCAAAATAAAAAATACATAGCTTCACTCACAAACCCAAGAATAAATATTTTTGTCGATGAAAGATGCCATTTAGAAGAATTCCTGCACACTTAAGCAAACCATCAAACGCATAGGAAATATTAAGAATATTAAATGCACTTAAACTAAATACTCTCCCTAAATTAATTCTCCCCTTTATCAATTAAGATCATCGTAAGAAGGTTGAAACTCAGACTCCCCCTAAGTTAAATCTCCTAAACTAAGATACGAAGTCTAATAGGGTTATATACCATTTCTCCCCGTATCATTCTCCCCCTTTTGTTTAGGAATAGACAAAGGATAAAAACTAATTTTAAACACGATGAAATTTAGAGTGATAAGAACATTAAAGCATATGGGAAACAAGATCATAACGAATCCAAAAAAATAAAAATGGATACCAACGAAGATGCAAAAAAATGATATCAATGTGATACATAAGATACTAAGCACGTGATATCAACAAAATATGCCCTAAGATAGATACCAATTTTGAATTTGAAGCATATATGGACTAGACGACTAGGTAAAGAAAAAAATTACCATATATATATATATATGTAGATATAATGACTATCACTAACACACACGCACATATATATAGGTATAGACACCACACTTGACACAAAATACAATATGTTTTTCACACTCGTATGGCGAAAATGTGTCATATGGAAACGAAAGTGTTGGGGTGTGAACTAGCAACAATTAAATTTCGATTCAATCACTTAAAATATGTTCACGGAGTTCTCAATTGATTGTAAACTTCATCACATTTGAATATAACCTCATGTGACAATATAGAACTCAGTGAACAAACATACACAATGCATACAAGCCTAGAATTTTGATGATTCTACTAACCAATAGAGTCATGAGATTGAAAGTACAACTAGGATAAACGAACATTGTGCAAACTGTTGATATACCATCCAATCTCCCTCAATATAAGCATATAAATTTTTGAATGACTATATCAAAGTAAATAACTAGGCCATGGCAAATATTTTCTTTTAATGCCATTATTATTTTAGGCCTTTGGACCACGTATTTCTTTTAGGTCCAAGCAAATGGTCTCTTACTCGCAAAGGACGATTTTTTCTTTCGGAGCCCTTCCCTGTGCACGCACACACACACACACACACACACACACACACACACAGATATATATATATATATATATATATATATATATATATATATATATATATATATATATATATATATATATATATATATATATATATATATATATATATATATATATATATATATATATCACACAAATCTCAGGTGCAATGAATTTTAACATGCACTAGTCCTCCTAGATCATATAATATGTAGATGACTAGATTGGTAGGATAACACCTCACAAAGCTCAAATATACAGATGAAGTTCAAATTTCAAGTGAGCTCGTGCATGTGTGAATTGAGGCATATAAAAATAGGATCCACTATATCAACACAAAATCCAACTACTCTATGTAAGCATGGTAAAGAACATTTTAAGGACTGATAATCTAAACCAAAAGTTCTAGCCACATGGAAGCGAAAAAGAAGGGATTCAAACACAAGTATATGCCGCATAGAGTGTGTCAAACTAGAATACACACAAAAAAAATCTTGTTGAGTTTTTGACAATTTTTAACCAAAAATAAAAATATTTACTCAAAAGAAGCACAAAAATCATTGGTATTTTTCATTAATCTTAAATTACTAAAAAGGTAAAACATAAAGGATAAACAAAAATCTTTTTGTATTTTTCATTTAATGCTAACTAAAATGAAAGAACTATAATACAAAAGATAAACAACAATCATAATTATAGCATGTGATATAGCATGAAGCATAGACTAGAACAATGATTAAGAAGCATACAATTAGCATGATAAATATATCATGAAGCACAAAAAGCAAAAGTATGCAAACAACTAACATATTCAACCTTTAGATTTTTCAAGGGAAGAAGCATGTGAATGTAAATGAGAATAAAAAATCATATTCTGTAAAGCTACCAAGTCGGATCTCCTAACCCAAACTAATAATGAATAACGATCTCGGGGTGTAGGAATCTTGGCTACCTCGGTTGCCTTACGTAGGGATTTTCTAGGACCTCATTTAAGATCAAAACAAAATTTCCTAAGATGACCTTTTCGACCACATGAGAGCACTTAAAGACTCGGCGAAAAGAATTATTTAAGGAATGATCTATAACATTATTCCTAGAGGATTCTCCTAAAACATTATTTTTTTTCTTTATGAGTTGATTCATTACAAGTATCGAACCCTAAACCACAAGTGTCATTTTTAATTTGGACCGTTCCTAAGATTTTATCTAATTTTTCCAAACGACACTCCAAATCAAATTTGACTTTACAAGAGTCTTTTAATTTATTTTTTAATTCTAAAATGTTAGACTCTAATAAAACATTTCGCTTTTGAAACGCAAGAAGCTCATTTTCCAAGGATTTCATTAAAACTCTAAGGCTATCTCGCTCGCCTTCTACTTATTGAAGCTTCTCAAGAAGAGCTCTCTCACGTGTCCTAAGGTCTTTCACTATCGCACTCTCATCAATGACCTTGACACGCTCTCTTAAACTATCTTCTAACTTCAAATTTATTCTATTTAATTTAATAGATTCTTCAAATAATTCTTGAAACGCAATTTGAAGCTCACTCACACAACCTCATTTTCATTTTCATTCTCTCTTTCTTCTCCACTCTCACTACCATCATCTCTTTGGGATTCACAAACAAAGGCCTTGGAAGAGTCAGGTGTTAAAATTTCATCAATAGAGGAGTGCTCACTTTCACTCACATGACTTGCCATAAAAGCCACAAAATTGGGCTTAGTGGAGGAATCGGGTCCTTCTTCCTTATCACTATCACTAAGGGTTGCATTAAAAGAAATTGGTTGCTTACCCTCTCTCCTTAGTTTAGTGGGGCACTCTTTTGCCCTATGGCCATACCCTTCACAACTATAACACCTATTTGACTCGTCCCTATTTAAATTTTCATTAAAATTTTTAGGGATCTTCTCGGCTTTATCATGCTTAGAATTTTCAAATTTCTTAAAATCATTTTTAAATTTATCTTTGTTAAATTTAAGAAATTTTCGGAACTTCTTAGCAAACATTGCCATATCTTCCGAGTCACTTTCACTTTCACTCTCTACTACTTGTTTTTTCTCCTTTCAAACTTTCAAAGCAGCGCTCTTATCTATTTTCTTTTCAGTTATAGTGGGAAACATGCCTAGTTAGGTTTGTAAATCACCTACGAGCTATTCTAATTTAGTAGAGGCTAAAGTGGGTAATGAATTTAACACGATCACCTTAGGAATAAATCTATCGGGTAGGGACCTTAAAATTTTCTTTACTACACGGTTGTCGGGTATTTTCTCTTCCAAATTAAAAGATGAATTAACTATATTGGAAAGTCTAGCATAAAATTAATCAAAAGTTTCTTTTTCATTCATTTTGATGGTTTTAAATTGAGTTGTGAGGTTTTGGAGTTTAGAATCTTTTACGACACTAGTTCCTTCATAAGTGAGTTGTAAAATATCCTAATCTTCTATAGCGATTTCACACGT